>CP106729.1:79464196-80114196 GCA_025506655.1 Gossypium rotundifolium | reverse complement strand
TCATACGTGTTCATAAAGCATTTAAACAATATGATGCAACCCGAACCCAAACCTAAATGCCATCCGCTACACACCACCCGTACCATCCTGCACACCGTGGGGACTACTAAGTCAACCCTCCTTCCGCTACACTCCATATCGTGGTCTTAGGTCACCGCATTCGTGGTCTTAGGTCACCACGTTCAGATTTCTATGGTCTTAGGTCACCATATTTAGATTTCTGTGGTCTTAGGTCACCACATTCAGATATCACGGTCTTAGGTAACCGTGTTTGTGGTCTTAGGTCACCACATTCACTTCCCCTTTTCATATAACCTATATGCCCCCATATTTCATACACAATATGCAAAATCATGCCTTAATTCACATTCTTATCACTTTTTACATGTTAAAAATAACATATATTCATATTCCTAGTAGGAGTAGGAAACATACCTTAGTGCTTTGTACCATAGTATGGTACCTTAGCCATATTCACATTCTTATAAACATACACATTTAATTTAAAACATAGCCATGAACATATTAAAACTTAGGGTAGGGTACACACCTGATTCGCTTAACGATTTCACTTGAAATCCCGAATTCCAATCTTAGATCTTTAACTCCCTACATTCGGCCTATATTAAATATTTAATGAAAAAACTCATTCGGCCATAAAACCAAATCCTAGTAGGATTTGTGTAATAACTCACCTTAATATCGATTTGCTTATTACTCAAATCCCGAAAACTTTGTTATTCTTCTCCTTGTATTCGGCCAAACCTTGGATCTCTACATAGGTTAGTTTTGGCTTTTTAACAATTATGAAATAGATCTAGATATCCAAAATAGGCCTTGGCGAACATACCTATGTGCTTACCTTGTGGATTTTAAATCCCAAATTCACCGAATAATTAGGAACACGACCTATGGTGTACCTTTGGGAAAAGAACTTTCTTTCTTGTAGTTGACTTAAACAATTCCGAAAAGATCTCTTCAAAGTTTCGCAACAAGATATTAATGGGGTTAGTCCTAGATTTGGCAAATCTTAAGAGAAAAGGATGAAACCGAATGAGATCTTATCCTTACTTGAAAAATCGATTGCACCTTCACTTCAACCTTCGGAGATTGGCTATGGCTAGATGATGATCTCACAACTTTCGCTTTTGGAGGATTAGAAAGAAAGAGAAGGAAGAATAAAGATGGAGGATTCGGCTAGAACACAAGGTATTTCACTTGGCAAAAATAAAAGAAGAAGAAGATTTGGTGAAGAGAATTTGGCAGAGGCTTTCAAAAAACGTAAAATAATGCGAATGGCCTCTCTTTTCCTTTTATAGCCAAAATTACTAACTTAGAATCCCTTACTTGGCCATCACTCTTCTATTTTGATAGCTTTATCTCTTTAATTATCACCTAAAATAAAAGATAATTCAAAGAACTATCCTTACTTAGCGAAATTATTAAACTCAAAGTCCCTTACTTGGCCATCACTTCTCCTTATTTTCCTAATTAAAGAAAAATTCCTCATTTATCTCTTGAAAATAATCTAAAATAAATCCATTATTTATCCCTAATTAGCCAATTTAAAAGAGAATGAAACTCCTCTTTTGCAAGCCTTGTGCCATCCACCTCTGTGCTTCTAGAAGCAAAAATAAAACTTCTTTTATTTGCTTCCCATGTGACTCGAACTCAGGCCCAACACCCTTGCATGTGGCGCCATTTCCAGAGGCCCTAAGTGGCATCTCCAGGCCACTTTTCCAAGCCTGTTTGTGTGTCAAATTTCACATACTTTTTCTCTTAAGGCCACCTTGCCTTAATTTCCTCTTTTAAACTTTAAAACTCAACATTTCTAAGTCATTTCTAAGTTTCCAAAAATTTTCGTTTGGCTCTTTAAACTTGACATTTCCTTACATTTCCAAGTTTCTAGAAATGTTCACTTTCCTCTTTTGAATCATTTCTAAATCATTTCCTTACATTTCCTAGTTTCCAAAAATGTTCACTTTGAACTTAACATTTCCTTACATTTCCATACATTTCCTTACATTTCCATACATTTCCTTACATTTCCATACATTTCCATACATTTCCATACATTTCCTTACATTTCCATACATTTCCTTACATTTCCATGCATTTCCATGCATTTCCAAGGTTCTAAAAATGCACACCACATATCACAGTAAACATACTATTAAGCAAAAATGCACACAATGGGATTCGAACCTCTTCCCTCAAAGTACTTCACTTGTTGCCATAACCCTTGCACCTTAGGTGGCGTCCCTTGCCACTTTTCCACATCACTTCTTATTTTTAACTTAAAAACCAATAATTGTCCAAAGCTTTCTCTTCCATCCTAGGATTTTAAAAACCCTTAATTCACTTCCAAACACTGCCAAATCCTACTACTCATGAATTATTCATGAACGTATAACCCCTAATCTAGGATGTTACAGGAGCATCAGTTACCATTAGGGTTATTGCAGCTAGTGATGATTCCACAATGGAAGTGGGAAAGGATCACGATAGACTTTGTTAATGGGCTACCTCTCACGCCTACTAAGAAAGATTCGGTCTGGGTGATTGTTGATCGCTTGACGAAGTCTGCTCATTTCATACTAGTACGGGTCGATTATTCTCTGCAGAAATTGGCTAAGCTATACATAGCAGAGGTGGTGAGGTTGCATGGAGTACCAGTATCGATCATATCGGACAGGGACCCGAGGTTCACATCTTGATTTTGGAAGGCGTTGCATCAAGCGTTGGGTACGAAGTTGGATTTCAGTACAGCATTTCATCCTCAAACCGATGGACAGTCTGAGCGGGTAATTCAGATCTTGAAGGACATGTTGAGAGGTTATGTTATTGATTTTAGAGGTAGTTGGGAAGAATTTATACCATTAGCAGAGTTTGCTTACAACAACAGCTACCAGTCTAGTATTCAGATGGTGCCCTATAAAGCATTGTATGGGTGGAAGTGTCGTACTCCTACCTGTTGGACAGAATTAGGGGAACGTCAAATTTTAGGTCCAGAGTTGGTTATTGAGACAGAGGAGAAGGTGGAGTTAATTCGGGCTCGACTAAAAGAAGCGTCGGACAGACAGAAGTCCTATGCTGATTTGAAGCATAAGGACATAGAGTTTGTAGTGGGTGATAAGGTGTTCTTGAAAGTGTCGCCATGGAAGAAAGTACTGAGGCTTGGACGGAAGGGAAATTAAGTCCCAGATTTATCAGACCTTATCGGGTGTTGAAACGAGTAGGTCCGGTAGCCTATCAGCTAGAGCTACCTTTTGAGCTAAGCCAGATTCACAATGTATTCCACGTCTCTATGTTAAGACGTTACCGTTCGGATCCATCTCATGTCGTGTCTATGGAAGAAATCGAAGTGAGACCTGGCCTATCCTTTGAAAAGTAACCAGTAGGAATCCTGGATCATGATGTTAAGGTATTGCAAAGAAAAACGGTTTCGTTAGTTAAGGTTCTGGGGTAGAATCACGGTTTTGGAGGAGGCTACTTGGGAACCAGTGGAACCAGTGCTGCAGCAATACCCGCATCTATTCTGATCAGGTAATTTTGAGGCCAAAATTTCTTTAAGAGGGTAGAACTGTCACATCCTGAATTTATGGGGCTTTGCATTTAACGTGCCGTGATGTATTGTTGTGCTTATTATTCTTGGTAGAATGTTTTAGGGGTCCAGAATGGGCTCGAAGTTGGGCCGAGGCCTTAGCAAAAATTTTCTGTTTGGGCACTCTAGTGGAGAGTTAGGAAGGATAGGGCTTAAAAGATATTATCTGTGAAGTAAGACACAAAAATGGGCTTGTGGCCCAGTGGTCAGTGACGACATGTAGGGATTAGGAGGTGGCGTGTCAAGCAGTTAAGGAAGTCCAAGGTTCGAGTCGCATGATACCTTTTTATTTTAATTTAATTTTGACAATAGCAAAGAGCAGTAGTGGAGTTCGGCTTGGATGCTTGAAATTAGGAATTATTTAGTGTGGATAATAAGGTTGATAATGTGCTGATAAAGGAAGGAAGAGGTGGTGTTATCCATGACACTATGGATGAGTAATCAGATAAAGATAAGGAGAAAATTTCAAATTTATCTACTGGTCACAGTGGTGGCTGAAATTCCAACACTGAAGAGGGAGGTGAAATCAGTTCTGATAGGTTCAAGGGGTGCCGAAATTTCCCTAGATTAAATAGCTTAGTTTTGATTTTAAAGAGGGGCATTTTCGATTTTTAGGCAGTAGGTGCCGAAATTTTGGTTTAAGTAGGGGGATACCTCTTCAATTCTGGCATTTGACCCTATTCTCTTTTTCTTTCCTCTTATCTCCACTTTTCTGCAAAAGCCAAAATTTCCATTGTTCTCTTCTCTCAATCATCTTTTTCTCAAAAGCCGAAACTCATAACTGTTCTCTTCTCCATTCTTTTCTTATAACTAAATGATCATTGTTATTTCCTTTATTCTCTCTTTGCCAATTTCTTCATAGCCGAATCTTTATAGATCCTGTTGCACTGTTTTCCTTTTGATCTTCTTAGAAGCCGGAATCTCTAAGAGTTAGTCGAATCTGTCAGTTAAGGTAAGTGCCGAATTCTCTCTTCACTTCTTCTCTTTTGATTTTTGGAGACCAAATCTGAAAGGCTAGATAAGATTGTTTTTGGAGTAATGATTTGATTGTTCTCATTTTGGGGTGACACATCGAGAATCGAAGTAGATCGTCTAGATCTAAATGCCGGAAATTGCTAGTCTCTAAACTCCATCTCTTTTTGGATTTCTAGGTAAGGGATCTCTGCCCTATGAATGTACATTCCTGTTTGTACTCGATTCAATGTTTTAATCTGATTTGTTGACTAAGATCTATTCCATGGATACAAACTCCAGTCAAACGAAAGAGGGAATTAGATGTAACACCCCAAACCCGGTCTATGCGTTGAGACTAGATTTGGTTTCTTACATGATTCGTGCTATTCTTAAATCTTTAATGAGTTGAAAACTACAATTTTATTTACAGGGTTTAAAATTTGAAGAGTATTTGATTTTGATAAATATTTGAAACATTAGTTGAAAATCATTGTATTATTAAAAACCGTTAGGAGATTTGTTAAAGAGTTAACAATAAAAAGAATTATTTATAAAAGAATTTCATATACTTGAAAACCCAAATTTATTTTTATAAAGCATCATATAATCATAGCCCATGATTTAAAAGTCCAAAATAAAGTTTAAATTCCAAACACACATAAAATCCATAAGTTATTTATAGAGGCCATTTATTACAACATCCCAAAATAGTAAAAATAATTATTAAAAGTTCGAGTTTTAAATAACCCATATTTAGCAAGATGGCCTCCACGTAGTCATCCTCGCCCAAGTCCACATCAGTTTCCATTACGAGATGGAAAGAATTTAAAGGGGGTGAGTTACTTAGAACTCGATGTGTAACTCACTTACCACCATTATTGGGCCGATCATCAAGATATTAAGTCGGGCTTGAGCCCAATTCGTAATTCAACAATATATCATGAATTTAAAATAATTAATAATGCATGAAAATGTAATTCCCAACCCAAACCTAATATCCAACCGCTAACACCCCTGCACCAACCATCACACTGTGGGGATCAAGGCAACCCACCCCGCCATCACACCAATCGTAGGCATTAAGCCTTTTATAATTGTGGCATAGCCACCGAACTAGAGGCAATAAGCCGATATTGTGGCAGAGCCACCGAACTAGAGGCAATAAGCCGATATTGTGGCAACTGGCCATTCTTCTCTTCATATATCCCACCCATGCAATTATACATGTACTTTAAAATATAAAATTTATTAACAATACATAACATGGTGGGTTTATCAATAACATTTCATTTGGCCCTTAATTATAGCAATTTGTCCATTTAGCAATTTAGTGGGCTTTGGCCCATTTACCAAACTAGAGTGTTTTGGCTAAATTTTAACGTACTAGAGTGTTTTGGCCCGATTTATCGAACTAGAGTATTTTCGGCCCATTTTCACGAACTAGAGTATTTACGGCCCATTTTCACGAACTAGAGTATTTACGGCCCATTTTCACGAACTAGAGTATTTACGGCCCATTTTCACGAACTAGAGTATTTACTACCATTTTCACGAACTAGAGTATTTACGGCCCATTTTCACGAACTAGAGTATTTACGTAATAACAATTAATATCTCGAGGCGTTTTGTAATTTTCACGATTTTGTCGCTTTTACGTATTTTGTCATAATATCATTTTTACGTTTTACCGATCTAATCGCTTTTACGATTTACTACCATACTGAAATTTGACATCCAACCGAGAAAATA
Source organism: Gossypium rotundifolium (assembly GCA_025506655.1). Taxonomy (NCBI): domain Eukaryota; kingdom Viridiplantae; phylum Streptophyta; class Magnoliopsida; order Malvales; family Malvaceae; genus Gossypium; species Gossypium rotundifolium. The sequence continues at coordinate 80,107,889 of CP106729.1, read as the reverse complement.
ATGAGTGTGAAAATTACACACCTCGATACCGTGAGTACTAACCCTTCTCGCTCCTCGGCACCTAAAATATATTTTGATTCGTTAGACAACTAACTCGTAAAAATAAATCTTAATCGATAATAGATCCGAAATCTTACCCTCTTGATTTTGAATCACTTCGATTTTCGGCTTTTCCTCGTTTATCGATTCACTAGCCGACGAGAATCCACCAACGTATAATGGCTCGGAGGTTCGTACTACTTCGAATAATGGACTTCTTTCGGAAGATGGCCCGCAACCCCGTGGAAAATCCTTGACCGCCGAAACCGCTCTTCGTTTGAATGGGGATTTACAGATCCACCCTCTTACGATAACCTGAACACCGCCTTTTCTTCCCTATTTTGACTGTCTTCAAGATCCAAAGGAATTTAGTTAGATCTAAAATAATATCAAATGTTACTAGAGATTTAAAGAGATTTGATTTCCTTACCAAAATAAAACGTTTCCAACGCTTTCTCCCGATCACTTGAGTTCCGATCTCGTTATTGCACTAAATAATAACGAAAGAGACGTTATTAGAATGAACGTTATATTGATTCAAAAGTCCTTCAAATCACCATTACCATTCGCCATAGCACCTTAATAAATCGAAAATGGAAAAGAACCCTTACCTATAATCCACGATCGAAAGGAAAGAATGGAGAATGGTGTCTAAATGATGAAGGATTCTGCTATGTATGTTCAAGGAAAAGAAAAAATATTTGGTTTATAGGCACAATAGCATTCGCCAAGAGAGTGAAGATGGAGAGAATTTTCGATTGAAAAAGAAATAATATAAGAACGAAAGGATGATGGTGATGTTGTTGCTTGATGTCAAAGAGAAAAGAAGAGAAGAAAAAATGAACTTTAGGTGTTGGTATATTCTACCATGGCAAAAGAAAGAAAAAGATAATTCTTTTTGGTATGGATGATTTCGCACAAGAAGAAAAGGCACAAAGAATTGGCTATCGAGATAAGCAAAAGGAATAACCAAATGGTCACAAAATTTGAGCTTTACTAATGCCCTATTCGCCAAGATGAGAGTTGAGAGGAGTAAACAAAGAAAAATCTGCACAATGTGCAAAGAATGACCAAAGAGAAAAGAATGAGATTTTAGCCAAACTAACAAAATTTTGGCTCTCCTCCCTTACCAATATTGCCGCCCAAGACATGGTCAAATGGCCTTGATTTCTTTCCAAATTTTCCCTTGATAAGTGCCTTATGTTCCCCTATCTTTCCTTAAGTCTTTGATTCCATGCCATAAATTAGTTGTTTCCTTAATCCATTGATACACTAACCAAAAATACATGGTCAACACCTTCCTTATGTGTCCCTTGCCGACACTTCCTAGTCATGAGCGAAAATTAAAAGCAAAAATTTATTTAGGTGCCATACAAGGGATTCGAACCTCTTCTCTTACTTGAACCCATGCGCCAACTCCACCATGCCATATGCTCATTTTATGACACTTTGTTAGCACATAATTTAGCTTAAGTCTTAATCACCTTTGTTTCACTTCAATAAATCTCAATTTAATAAATTTTATTTCTTCTTCAAATTATACTTTACCCTCTCTAGGGCTTTAATAAGCACTAAAATAAAAGTAAAAATTTTTCCTTTAAAAATCTAAACACCAATTCATGCAATTTAATTACTCGGATTTTTAGGGTGTTACATTAGATCTGTAAATCCAACCCCTAGATTTAAGAAGCGGTAATGTGTCACCAGACGGATTGGCCACCGGGTTGTGGACCGGCTTCAGAACAAAATCTTAGATAATTAGCAATCGTATCGACTTTTGATAGTGTCGACATAGAAAGTCTCATCTTGTTTGTAATCAGGTGTGTGGATCTCTATCACACTAGTTAATCTGTACTATATATATGTTATGGGCTAAAAAGAAAAAAGGCTGTATGGATAGTCATGTTACTCGAAAAGGGTAGGCAAAGGATGCCAAGTACGTAATCATAGAAACTTCTCTATGTGTATCGAAGGATGTGGTAGTCTGTAATCTTTTTAGATAGTATATTATTTTGATTCTGCATGTATGTATGCATGGGATGGGATTGATATGACGAAGGGGAAGAGCATGCTAATAGGTCACTCAGTGATTGGTGGTTAATCCACAACATGTTATTTAGGTCGCATGGTGATCGGTGGCTCTGCCACATCTGATTAATAGGTCACATAGTGATCGGTGGTTAAACCATAATATATTATTAAGGTCGCATGACGATCGGTGGCTCTACCACATAGGTCACATAGTGATCGATTTTTTATGATGAGTAGAACATTGTCGAAATGGTGTGTAGCGGATGGAGGGTCGATTGTAGAAATCCCCAAGGTGTGATGGCTGGTACGGGCTGGTGTGTAGAGGATAGAGTATAGGATTGGGATGGGCCATTTAGCATGTATATATTTTGTTGCCATTGTGTATGGGCTAGGGCCCATAATGTGTTTGTGGGCCTCACCCTTTTATGTGTTTTCAGGATTTACACACTGAGTCTTGGTGACTCACCCTTTTATTTTCCTGACTTTTCAGATGAGCAGTAGATCGTGGACATGGGAGCCGAGGTGGACTTGAGGGGCCATCAAGTTTTTACTTTCATAAACTATTTCCGATTTTCCTTTAAGTTTTAATTTTGGGATTATTTATGTAATAAGGCCTCCATAGCTTAGGTTATCAATTTATATTTGTTAATGTCTATATTCTATAAACTTATGTTTAAGGACTTGATTATAAGAAGAAAAAAAAAAGAGATTTCCAAGTAAGTTTAAAAAAAAAAACTACAAAGGCTTTCTACAAATATCACTTATTTAACAAATACCTGCATAAACGAACTGAGATTTTCAAAACCCTCCAAATCAAAGTTTTCAACATTTAACCCGTAGCATACCAGATCTGGTCGTGGCGTTTTGGACTGGGTTTGGGGTGTTACAATGTGCTTCTCTTATAGAAGAATAGGTTACAAAAAAGAAATTTGATTTGAGAAAGTTCCATTAGAACTTAAGATATATAAATCAAATGGTGGAGAAGAAGAGGAAAGGAAACTTCAAATTGTTCAAAAACTTACCAAGGAACAAGATTGTCAACAATTACCTTGACCAACTATGTCTCAAGTTTAGATTGATTAGGGGGAGGAAGAAAAAGGCTATGGCCATTGGATATTGGTTCAAATGAGAAATGAGGAAGAAAAGTTGACTCAAAAAGCCTGAAAGAAAGGACAAAAAGTACTGACAAAATAAGTTACAAGCTGACTGTAAATAAAGATAGAAACAATCCTAGTACTATCAACCAAGCTAACTCTTTTAGCTGACAACACATTATTAGATCAACATATAAAAACAAAAATATGGTCTCGCCTTGAAATAAAAAGGCAATACAAAAAGTACTATTAAAAAAGAAGGGGACATGCCTTAAGGTGATTATATGGTGTTTGAGATTTCAAAAAAAAAAAATTATTGCTTTTAGAAGGCTTTGCCAATGTTTGTATGGGAATAAAAAATTCTTATGCACAACTTAAGGAAAATGGAGAAACATTACCTCTAAGAGTAAGAATACGACAAATCCCTTCTAAAGTCATTTGTGAAAAAAAAGCCACCAAAGGTATTTTCTTCAAGAAACCAACTTCACAGCTTAGTTCTAATAAAATCTTGCCCCCTTCTTTCTAATTGCCAAATCAAGACCCTAAGAAAATAGAGATTACTAGAAGTGATGTACTCAACATAGGATTTCTAAGAAGGGAGAAGGGGAACCAAGACAATCATAGAAGGTAAAGCAATAGCAGAAACTCCCTTATGAAGGGGTCATTAGTTTTGATTGGTCATATGAGGATAGATGATATAGTCCCTTACACCTAGAGATAAATCTATTGATTGGTCAAGATCTGGTTCTCCCAAAGAGAAGTTTTCAAGTGCCACGAGGATCTTTCGACTACTAGCCAATATGTTTGTTCAAAATCTATTTGATGTTGATATTGTTATAAACCAACTAATATTACAAGGCCGAGTTTAAGACCATCAAGGGACTTGAACAATCCAATGAACAATGTAACATATGAGTTGGCTTGGGCACAATGGATCCTCATATCCTTCCTAAGAAGAGCCATGATTACAACACATGCTTGGAGTTATCTCCCTTAGATGATGATGTTGAAAGTGGATGCAATGGTGGAAAATAAAAATAAAAATTCTACTTGACATCCATGATGATGCAAGGGACTCAAGACATGCTAAACAAGATGGAATGGATACCTTTGATGGAGAGGGTTCCACTACCAAAAGAGGAAAGGTTTAACAAGTACCTAGGACTTCCCCCCGACCCAAAGCATATGACGATAATCATATGGAACAATAATAGATCTCAACACCCTAATTTTGAGATCACTGTTAAAAAGTTAGTGAAGTTGGACAACCTACAAATTCTAACAATCCTAGAAACTAAAGTTAGAGTTAGCGATATCTTGGAAGTTGCGAATAAGATGCCATTCGAATCTCGCTTTAACATGAGCTTGGTCAATTGAAAATAAGGTATTTGACTCCTTTGAAATTCTTTTATAGGGACTATGGAAATATCATGTGACACTGAACAAGAGATTCATGCCACATTTAAGGCATCTTATTGAAGCTCCAATTCTCTTTATTATTTATGCTATCCTTATATTTAAAGAACATAAGACATTAGAGTAACACTGAATTGGTATCTAGTAAGCATAATTTACCTTGGTTGATAATGAGTTTAATGAATTTTTCTCAATTAATGATAGAAAATATGGTCTCCCACCCTCCCAATTGTGACTTAGGGAATTTCACCAATGCATTAATGATTGTCAAATTATCAATCTTGGTTTTATAGGCCTACGTTTCAAGTGGTACAACCTTAATGACTATGAGTTTTTTTTTATTCAGTAAAGGTTAGATCATGCTTTTAAAAACCCTCATTAGATACTCCTGTTTTTGGATGCTCAAGTACATCATTTGCCAATGACCAAATCATATCACTACACGTTGAAGATCACTTTTTCTAACCCTCAATGGTGAAAAAGAAAGAATCTCTTTTGTTTTTGAAAAATATAGCTAGAGCACCCAACCTTCCCTAGAATATTGAATCATTTTTTGAAGGAATAATGATAAATGATGTGTAGAATTGCACAAGTTCCCAAGTAAATTCGAAGTTGTTTCAAGCTTTAGAAGACTTGTTTCGGTGAGGTTCTAAATCGATTCCTACAACTTTGTCAACAAGCAAGGGAATTTATAATACCTGAAAACAATAAAGGGAATGCGAAAACTCATGTCAATATTTGATATAAAGGAAAAAAATACGAAAGGAGAAGAAAATTAAAGAGAGAATTGGCTGGAAATAAGACTCTTTGTTCTCAAGTAGGAAAAGTAGTACTAATCTTGCTGATTTGGTTCTCCTAATTAAAGTGTGAGTTCTAGAGACTTAAGAGTTTGGAGAACTTGATTTTTGATACTAGAAAAAAGAAGAAGAAATGAAATCATCAATTAAAAAAAAATTGACAAAAAATGTGAGTAGAATCGATTTGAGGCAAGAATGATAGAATGTCTAGAAGCCTCCAAGGGAGAAACTGTAACACCCCAATCCCGTGTTCAATCACCAGATTAGGGTTAAAGGCGTTACCAGACAGATCAGAAACATTTACAGAATTAATTGTGCAACCATTCATCAATATCAATCATAATGTCGCTTAAGTAGGTCATCGAGACCTTAAGCATGCTTATAAACCAGTCGGGACTAAAACAAAACACATAAGTAATTTCATAAAAAATTGAAACTTTTCTAACATACAGGGGACACACGACCGTGCGGGTAGGCCGTGCTTCACCCACGGCTACTGGACACTCCCGTGTGTCCTCCCTGTGGTAGTATACTGCCAAAATCAACACGGTCACCAAGCACGCCCGTGTGCTAAGGCCATGTACTACTAGATCACATACTGCCATTTCTCACACGGCTACCAAGCACACCCGTGTCGAGGCCGTGTGCAATTTAAGCCACATTCTGCCAATTTACCCACGATCTCAGGCACGCCTGTGTGCTTCAACCGTGTGACATTATAAGCCATTTTACAAGGCCAATATGCCACCCATTTTGGGTCTCACCTACAAGCAATACATACCAAAACATAATATGCATATATGGCAACCAAAACATATCAAATGGTTCACTTCATCCATACATTCAATACAAATTCCATTCATGCCAAATTGCAAACTAATTCCTACATCATTTCAAACATGTATCATCCATTTGCTTAACCAAAACTTAGCCATACCATATGCATCAAAACATACTAAATATATGCTTCATAACTCATTCATTCAAACATTTATCAACTCAAAAACTTGCCAATACACCTGGCCATGCTCACTTCCTAAACATATACACCTATCTAGCTTATACATGCCATATTTAGCCATATACATTTTCAAAAGGGTACCAAAATAAATTTAGTAGTGTGATGACGATCCTTAACAATCCCGAGCCTTCAGTAGCTTCGACGACCTATAAAACAGAGAAAATACACACACAGAGTAAGCTTTCCAAAAGCTTAGTAAGTCATATACAAATAAATACATTGACACATATCAATCACATAGCAACTATCATTTATATGACTTGGTTCATAAGCTTATGGCCACATTTGCCACATTCAACATTTTAAGAATCACATGATCACATAGCTTATCTAGCCAAAACAATTCTTATCATATCACAAATTCCATATACCTAAGCATGCTTATAAACCGAGTCGCGACTAAAACAAAACACATAAGTAATTTCATAAAAATTTGAAACTTTTCTATCATACAGGGGACACACGGCCGTGGGGGTAGGCCGTGCCTCACCCACGGCTACTGGACACTCCCGTGTGTCCTCCCCGTGGTAGTATATTGCCAAAATCAACACGGTCACCAAGCACGCCCGTGTGCTAAGGCCGTGTACTACTAGCTCACATACTGCCATTTCTCACACGGCCACCAAGCACACCTGTGTCGAGGCCGTGTGCAATTTAAGCCACATTCTACCAATTTACCCATGGTCTCAGGCACACCCGTGTGCCTCAACCGTGTGACATTATAGGCCATTTTACAAGGGCAATATGCCACCCATTTTGGGTCTCACCATACAAGCAATACATACCAAAACATAATATGCATATATGGCAACCAAAACATATCAAATGGCTCACTTCATCCATACATTCAATACGAATTCCATTCATACCAAAATGCAAACTAATTCCTACATCATTTCAAACATGTATCATCTATTTGCATAACCAAAACTTAACCATAACATATGCATCAAAACATACTAAATATATGCTTCATAACTCATTCATTCAAACATTTATCAACTCAAAAACTTGCCAATACACCTGGCCATGCTCACTTCCTAAACATATACACCTATCTAGCTTATACATGCCATATTTAGCCATATACATTTTCAAAAGGGTACCAAAATAAATTTGTCGTGTGATAACGATCCTTGACAATCCCGAGCCTTCAGTAGCTTCGACGACCTATAAAACAGAGAAAATACACACACAGAGTAAGCTTTCCAAAAGCTTAGTAAGTCATATACAAATAAATACATTGACACATATCAATCACTTAGCAACTATCATTTATATGACTTGGTTCATAAGCTTATGGCCACATTTGCCACATTCAACATTTTAAGAATCACATGATCACATAGCTTATCTAGCCAAATCAATTGAATCAGCTCCGGATTTCTTGGAACACAGATTCGATCTTGAATCTCAAACAATTAACAACTCAAAATTCAGATTTAGAATTCAATTCATACTGAGCTCATTTCAACAACAATTCATTATCAACTTTCTGAGCATCATATATTTGCTATACAAATAACAGTTTTGCTCTTAATTCAGCTATCACAAAACTATCATCAGATAAATCTAACTGAGCATTCAAAGCATGAAGTGCAAACAATAACTTTCTACTCAACGCATCAGCACCAACATTTACTTTTCCCGGATGATAATATATCACCAGCTCATAATCTTTTAACAATTCAAGCCATCTTCTCTGATGCAGGTTCAAATCTTTCTGGGTCATTAGATATTTCAGACTTTTATGATCTAAAAACACATGACATTTCTCACTGTACAAATAATGATGCCAAAATTTAAGTACAAACACAATCGCAACGAGCTCAAGGTTGTGTGTCGGATAATTCTTTTCATGAGGCTTTAATTGTCTCGAAGCATAAGCTACCACTTTAACCTTTTGCATCAAAACACATCCTAGACCGTTTAACGAAGCACCACTGTAAACCACAAATTCCTTACCCGATTCTGGCTGTACTAATACTAGAGCTTCTGTTAATAGAGTTTTCAACTGGTCAAAAATTTTTTGACATTTATTCGACCATTCAAATCTGACATCTTTCTAAAGTAATCTAGTCAATGGAGTAGCTATTGTTGAAAAGCCCTTTACAAATCTACGGTAATAACCAGCTAAACCCAAAAAACTATGAACTTTAGATACATTTCTCAGAGGTTTCAATTTCGAATAGCAAAAATCTTGCTCGAATCAACATGAATCCCAGAAGCTGACACAATATGCCCTAGAAAACTGACCTCATTTAACCAGAATTCACATTTGCTGAATTTTGCGCACAATTGCTTTTCTCTCAAAGTTTGCAACACCATTTTCAAATGTTCTGCATGCTCATTCTCATCACGTGAGTAAATCAAAATGTCGTCAATGAATACAATAACAAATTGATCCAGATACGGTCTGAAAATTCTGTTCATCAAGTCCATAAAGACAGCAGGAGCATTGGTTAGTCTGCATGGCATAACTAAAAACTCATAATGCCCATACCACGTTCGAAAAGTAGTTTTCAGAATATTTGAATCTTTAACTCTCAATTGGTAGTATCCCGATCTCAAATCAATCTTGGAAAACATAGTAGCTCCTTTTAACTGATCAAACAAATCATCAATTCTGGGCAATAGATATTTTTTTCTTTATAGTCACCTTATTCAACTGACGGTAATCGATACACATTCTCATTGTGCCATCTTTCTTTTTCACGAACAAAACAGGAGCACCCCAAGGTGAAAAACTCGGTCTAGCGAGCCCTCTATCAGTCAACTCTTGCAACTGTGACTTTAACTCTTTCAATTCCGTTGGTGCCATTCTATACGGAGCTATCGAAATAAGTGTCGTACCAGGCAACAATTCAATACCAAATTCAACTTCACGAATTAGAGGTAATCTCTGTAACTCTTTAGGGAACACATCAGAAAAATCACAAACAATGGGTATTGATTCAACTTTCTTCTCGGATACTTTTGAATCAATCACATAAGCAAAATATGATTCATACCCCTTTTTCACATAACTCTGAGCTTTCAAAATAGATATCATAGCAGGCAATCCATTCAAATCATCAGACTCAATTTGTACAATCTCCTCATTCGGACTTTTTAAATCAATAGATTTTCTTTTACAGTTCACAACAGCATCATGCATAAACAACCAATCCATTCCCAAAATAATATCGAATTCATCAAATGGCAAAAGCATCAGATCAGCAAGAAAATAGATATCTCGAAACATTAACGGATAGTTGTTGCATAATTTGTCAACCAGGACACTTTTACCTAATGGGTTCGATACTTTTATAGCAAATTCAGTAGACTCTACAGGCAAAGTCTTACCATATACTAAATTCATGCATCTGTACGAATGCGTAGAACCAGGGTCTAGTAAAGCTATCACAGAAGTATCATAAAAAGTAAAAGTACCCATTATAACATCAGGCAACGAAGCTTCTTCACGAGCTCGGATAGCATACGCTCTGAGAGGCGCTCTGGCTTCGGATCTGACAACATTGTCTCTCATAGTTCTTGCCTACCACTGGCATTCTTTACATTCTTTGATGATTCGACCTCTCGCAGGTGCATTATCAGATCTTGGATTCTGAATAGTCTCTGGTTCGACATGCTTAGGACAATCACAGATAAAATGATCAAGCGATCCACATCTGAAGCAAGCTCTGTCATTTAATCTATAGCTTCGGATGTCTTTTTCCATAATATTTACATTCGGTCCTCTCAGATCGAACATTACCAACGCTGGCCACTGAAGTTGCTGGGATTTTGGAACTCATTTGCGATCTAGCTCTATTTTTGTTTAAATGTCCCACATTATCTCTAGAACAACTTAGATCATCTCGAAATCTTTTCGGAGCAGACTTAAATGATTTACTCTGAAATCTCTTTTTCATATTACGAGATTCAGACTCAGCTTTTCTTTTATCTTTCCCGAGTGGTTTAGCTTTGCAAGCTCGGTCACCAAGTGTAACAAACTCTTTTATTTCTAGGATCCCAACTAGCAGACGAATATCTTCATTCAGACCATCTTCGAGTCTTTTGCACATTATAGCTTCAGGAGGTACACATTCACGAGCGTACTGACTCAACCTGACAAATTCTCATTCATATTTTGTAACAGTCATACGGCCTTGCTTTAGTTCCAAAAATTTTTTTCGTTTCTGATCAACGAATCTCTCACTGATATATTTCTTCCTAAACTCGGTCTGAAAGAAATCCCATGTAACTCGTTCTCTCGGAGCAATAGAAATCAAAGTTTTCCACCATTGATATGCTGCATCTCGAAGTAATGATACAACACACTTTATGCATTCTTCCGGAGTCAGAGACATCTCATCAAATACCCGAATAGTATTTTCAATCCAGAATTTAGCTTTTTCAGCATCATCATTATTGGTATCTCGGAACTCTTTATCCCCATACTTATGGATCTTGTCAACAAGAGGCTTATCTAACAGATTTAGATGCACAACCGGTGGCAGACCTGTAGTCTGAGGGGGATTAACGGGGGGCGGAGGTTGCGAAACAGTCGGGTTATTCTTTACAAACTGTGTGAACCACTCACTCATCATTCGAAAGAAAGCTCGTTTAGCTTCTCCTTGCTGACCGCTCATAGTCGGTCTCAAATCAGAGGGCACTGTCCTTTACGTGGGAGCAGATGCATTACTTTCTACGTCACCAGCTATGGCTCTTTCGGGATCCATTGCTATACAGAAATCACATTTTACACGTCAGGATTCATCACACTATCACAGTTCAAATATATGGCATGTATAGCTAGACTCTGACACGCTACGTTAGTCCGAGAATTGACTAAACCGTAGCTCTGATACTAACCAAATGTAACACCCCTATCCCATGTTCGATCACCGAATTAGGGTTAAAGGCGTTACCAGATAGATTAGAAACATTTATAGAATTAATCATGCAACCATTCATCAATATCAATCATAATATCCCTCAAGTAGGTCATCGAGACCCTAAGCATGCTTATAAACCGAGACGGGACTAAAACAAAACACATAAGTAATTTCATAAAAATTTGAAACTTTTCTAACATACAGGGGACACACGGCCGTGGGGGTAGGTTGTGCCTCACCCATGGCTACTGGACACTCCCGTGTGTCCTCCGGTGGTAGTATACTGCCAAAATCAACACGGTCACCAAGCACGCCCGTGTGCTAAGGCCGTGCACTACTAGATCACATACTGCCATTTCTCACACGGCCACCAAGCACACCCGTGTCGAGGCCGTGTGTAATTTAAGCCACATTCTGAAAATTTACCCACGGTCTCAGGCACGCTCGTGTGCCTCAACCGTGTGACATTATAGGCCATTTTACAAGGGCAATATACCACCCATTTTGGGTCTCACCTACAAGCAATACATACCAAAACATAATATGCATATATGGAAACCAAAACATATCAAATGGTTCACTTCATCCATACATTCAATACAAATTCCATTCATGCCAAATTGCAAACTAATTCCTACATCATTTCAAACATGTATCATCCATTTGCTTAACCAAAACTTAACCATACCATATGCATCAAAACATACTAAATATATGCTTCACAACTCATTCATTCAAACATTTATCAACTCAAAAACTTGCCAATACACCTGGCAATGCTCACTTCCTAAACATATACACCTATCTAGCTTATACATGCCATATTTAGCCATATACATTTTCAAAAGGGTACCAAAATAAATTTAGTAGTGTGATGACGATCCTTGACAATCCCGAGCCTTCAGTAGCTTTGACGACCTATAAAATAGAGAAAATACACACACAGAGTAAGCTTTCCAAAAGCTTAGTAAGTCATATACAAATAAATACATTGACACATATCAATCACTTAGCAACTATCATTTATGTGACTTGGTTCATAAGCTTATGGCCACATTTGCCACATTCAACATTTTAAGAATCACATGATCACATAGCTTATCTAGCCAAAACAATTCTTATCATATCACAAATTCCATATACCTATCACCATAGTAAGATCACTTAGATACTTACCTTACATACACAAATAGTGTATAGGCAACGTACCTGGATCGAACTTAATATCACATAATTGTTCATAACTCGAATTTGACATTCATATCATAGTCTTACCCGTTGAACCCATAGGAATCTAGTAGGATGATCAGAAAGCTCGGAATAGTCGTACAATGCCAACATCCCAGACAAGGTCTTACATGTACTCAGATATCAATGCCTCTGTCCCAGACAGGGTCTTACACGAATCATTACGATGCCGATGTCCTAGACATGGTCTTACACGTAAAGCTCATATCAATGCCAACGTCCCAGACGTGGTCTTACGTATTAATCATTTATCGATGCCTACATCCCGGATGAGGTCTTACTCGTAAAACTTATATCATTGTCAACGTCCCAGACGTGGTCTTACACGAGTCTCAAATCAACGCCAACGTCCCGGACGTCATCTTAAATGATAAACAGAATAGATACCTATCTATTCCTAGGTTCGTGCAGGGCTTCTCGGACTTAAACACTATAATAGATTTATCTCGAAATATAAACACTTATCTTCTCATCCATACCCATAATCAGCCTCAAACATATGAACAAACATAATATCATACAAGTACGTTTATTTGCATAATGACTTACCTCGGATTTGGTTTATCGAACGGAAATGGCTACTCAGTTATTTTCGCTTTCCCGCGATCTAAGCCCGTTTTCCTAGGTTCTTAATCTAAACATATTCAGAATTAATGCTTTTATTTACTATTTCATTCAATTAAATCCAAACACATATATTTAGGGCTATTTTCAAATTAACCCTTACATTTGCACACTTTAACAATTTAGTCCATTTTTCACAAAACATCAATTCACAAAATTCACACACACACATGCTTGGCCGAACCTCTCTAGGGACTATATAAGCCCAAATATTTCATCAAATTTGTAATTTAATCCTCCAAAATACCATTTTCACATTTTATCCCTATCTAGCTAAATTCATTAAAACTTCAAGAACATAACATGTTTATCTAGCTCAAATCTTTCATATATCATCCTCAAACATCACAAAGCTTGTAAAATCATCAATGGCATATTTCACATACATCATCAAAACACAAAATCAAGACATGGGTTTTGTAGCTCTCAAAGCAATGATTGCAAAAATATAGAAATTATCAAAAACCGAAGTAAAAATCTTACCTAATCAAGCCAAAAGCTAGCCGAACTTTAGCTTTGTTTTCTTTCTTTTCTTTCCTTCAAAATTCGGCAATAAGGATGAACAAAACACCACTATCTAATTCTTTTGTTTATTATAACAATCATATTATTATTCATTTACTAAAATGCCCTTTCACTTAATATAAGAAAACATATATACAACAAGGACACATTTGACCTTTATCCATCTACTATCTAAATAGTGGTCTTATTGCCTCATAAGGCCTTCTCTTTTAAAAGCCATAACAACTTGATACTTAACAAATATCATGCAACTTTCACATTCAATGCATTTCAGTCATTTTGTCAAACTAAACATGCAAACAGACAAATTCGCTTATAGAAATTTACCACATGCTAATTCACATATCAAAGGCACAGAAAATGATATTAAAATATTATATAGACTCGAATTTGTGGTCCCTAAACCACTATTCTGACTAGGGTATAAACCAGACTGTTACAATTCTCCCCCTTAGGGATTTTCGTCCCCAAAAATCTTACCGTTAAACAGATTCGAATGTTGCTATCTCATTGAATCTTCAGGCTCCCACGTAGCCTCTTGTAATCCGTGTCGATTCCACAATACTTTCACTAACGGAATTTTCTTGTTTCTCAACTCTTTCACTTCACGAGCTAAGATACAGATCGATTCCTCTTCGTATGTCATATCAGATCAGATTTCAATTTTAGATGGGGCAATCACATGTGACGGATCAGATCGAGATCTACGGAGCATCGAAACGTGAAATACATTGTGAATCTTTTCTAGTTCCGAGGGTAACTTCAATTTATATGCAACAGGCCCAATACGTTCAATGGTCTTATACGGTCCAATGAATCTCAGACTTAACTTGCCTTTACATTCGAATCCGAGCACTTTCTTCCACGGAGACACTTTCAGAAATTCTATATCGTCGATCTCAAATTCTATATCTTTTCATTTTAAGTCTGCATAGGACTTCTGACGATCAGATGCTGCTTTCAAACAATCTCGAATTAGTTTCACTTTCTGTTCTGTATCCTTTATCAAATCAACCCCGTGTAACTTATTCTCACTGAGTTCAGTCCAATAGAGGTGTACGACATTTACGTCCGTACAAAGCTTCATATGGTGCCATTTTAATGCTCGTCTGAAAACTATTGTTATAAGCAAATTCGATCAATGACAGGTATGGTTCCCACGAACCATTAAACTCTAATATACAACATCTTAACATATCTTCGAGAATTTGAATAATTCGCTCGGATTGACCATCCATTTGAGGATGAAAAGCTATACTGAAATGCAATTTTGTACCCAAAGTGTCTTACAATTTCTTCTAGAATCGCGACGTGAATCTCGGATCCCTATCTGACACAATAGATAGTGTGCACCCCGTGCAATCTCATAATCTTGGAAATTTAAAGCTCAGCTAATCTTTTAAGCAAGTTGTCAAATCTTACGGGAATAAAAGGGCAAATTTAGTTAATCGGTCAACTACGACCCATATCACATCCTTCTTTCTCAGAGTCAGAGGCAAACCAGAAACAAAGTCCATAGTTACTCTATCCTATTTCCATTCAGGAATCAAAATCAGCTGTAACAACCCAGACGAAACTTGATGTTTTGCTTTCACTTGCTGGCAAACTAAACATTTTGAAACAAAGTCAGAAATGTCTCGTTTCATGCCAGACCACGAATAGTGTTGCTTCAAATCATGATATATCTTTGTACTTCCCGGATGGACAGATAGGCGACTGTTATGTGCTTCACCCAAAATCAATTGAATCAGCTCCGGATTTCTTGGAACACAGATTCGATCTCGGAATCTCAAACAATTAACAACTCAAAATTCAGATTCAGAATTCAATTCACACTGAGCTCGTTTCAACAACAATTCATTATCAACTTTCTGAGCATCATATATTTGCTATACAAATAACAGTTTCGCTCTCAATTCAGCTATCACAAAACTATCATCAGACAAATCTAACTGAGCATTGAAAGCACGAAGTGCAAACAATATCAGCACCAACATTTACTTTTCCCGGATGATAATATATCACCAGCTCATAATCTTTTAACAATTCAAGCCATCTTCTCTGACGCAGGTTCAAATCTTTCTGGGTCATTAGATATTTCAGACTTTTATGATCTAAAAACACATGACATTTCTCACTGCACAAATAATGACGCCAAAATTTAAGTACAAACACAATCGCAACGAGCTCAAGGTCGTGTGTCGGATATTTCTTTTCATAAGGCTTTAATTGTCTCGAAGCATAAGCTACCACTTTACCCTTTTGCATCAAAACACATCCCAGACTGTTTAACGAAGCACCACTGTAAACCACAAATTCCTTACCCGATTCTGGCTGTACTAATACTAGAGCTTCTGTTAACAGAGTTTTCAACTGTCAAAAATTTTCTGACATTTATCCGACCATTCAAATCTGACATTTTTCTAAAGTAATCTAGTCAATGGAGTAGCTATTGTTGAAAAGCCCTTTACAAATCTACGGTAATAACCAGCTAAACCCAAAAAACTATGAACTTTAGATACATTTCTCAGAGGTTTCAATTTAGAATAGCAAAAATCTTGCTCGGATCAACACGAATCCCAGAAGCTGACACAATATGCCCCAGAAAACTGACCTCATTTAACCAGAATTCACATTTGCTTAATTTTGCGCACAATTTCTTTTCTCTCAAAGTTTGCAACACCATTTTCAAATGTTCTACATGCTCATTCTCATCATGTGAGTAAATCAAAATGTCGTCAATGAATACAATAACAAATTGATCCAGATACGGTCTGAAAATTCTGTTCATCAAATCCATAAAGACAGCAGGAGCATTGGTTAGTCCGAATGGCATAACTAAAACTCATAATGCCCATACGTCGTTCGAAAAGTAGTTTTCAGAATATTTGAATCTTTAACTCTCAATTGGTAGTATCCCGATCTCAAATCAATCTTGGAAAACATAGTAGCTCCTTTTAACTGATCAAACAAATCATCAATTCTGGGCAATAGATATTTTTTCTTTATAGTCACCTTATTCAACTGACAGTAATCGATACACATTCTCATTGTGCCATCTTTCTTTTTCACGAACAAAACAGGAGCACCCCAAGGCAAAAAACTCGGTCTAGCGAGCCCTCTATCAGTCAACTCTTGCAACTGCGACTTTAACTCTTTCAATTCCATTGGTGCCATTCTATACGGAGCTATCGAAATAGGTGTCGTACCAGGAAACAATTCAATACTATCGTACCAGGAAACAATTCAATACCAAATTCAACTTCACGAATTAGAGGTAATCACGGTAACTCTTCAGGGAACACATCAGAAAAATCACAAACAATGGGTATTGATTCAACTTTCTTCTCGGATACTTTTGAATCAATCACATAAGCAAAATATGATTCATACCCCTTTTTCACATAACTCTGAGCTTTCAAAACAGATATCATAGCAGGCAATCCATTCAAATCATCAGACTCAATCTGTACAATCTCCTCATTCGGACTTCTTAAATCAATAGATTTTCTTTTACAGTTCACAACAGCATCATGCATAAACAACCAATCCATTCCCAAAATAATATCGAATTCATCAAATGGCAAAAGCATCAGATTAGCAAGAAAACAGATATCTCAAAACATTAACGGATAGTTGTTGCATACCTTGTCAACCAGGACACTTTTACCTAAGGGGTTCGATACTTTTATAGCAAATTCAGTAGACTCTACAGGCAAAGTCTTACTATATATTAAATTTATGCATATGTACGAATGCGTAGAACCAGGGTCTAGTAAAGCTATCACAGAAGTATCATAAAGAGTAAAAGTACCCATTATAACATCAGGCAATGAAGCTTCTTCACGAGCTCGAATAGCATACGCTCTGAGAGGCATTCTGGCTTCGAATCTGACAACATTGTCTCTCATAGTTCTTGACTATCACTGGCATTCTTTACATTCTTTGATGATTCGACCTCTCGCAGGTGCATTATCAGATCTTGGATTCTGAATAGTCTCTGGTTCGACATGTTCAGGGCAATCACGGATAAAATGATCAAGCGATCCACATCTGAAGCAAGCTCTGTCATTTAATCTACAGCTTCCCGGATGTCTTTTTCCATAATATTTACATTCGGTCCTCTCAGATCGAACATTACCAACGCTGGCCACTGAAGTTGCTGGGATTTTGGAACTCATTTGCGATCTAGCTTTATTTTTGTTTAAATGTCCCACATTATCTCTAGAACGACTTAGATCATCTCGAAATCTTTTCGGAGCAGACATAAATGATTTACTCTGAAATCTCTTTTTCATATCACGAGATTCAGACTCAGCTTTTCTTTTATCTTTCCCGAGTGCTTTAGCTTTGCAAGCTCGATCAATGAGTGTAACGAACTCTTTTATTTCTAGGATCCCAACTAGCAGACGAATATCTTCATTTAGACCATCTTCGAGTCTTTTGCACATTATAGCTTTAGAAGGTACACATTCACGAGTGTACTGACTCAACCTGACAAATTCCCGTTCATATTTTGTAACAGTCATACGGACTTGCTTTAGTTCCAAAAATTTTTCGTTTCTGATCAACGAATCTCTCACTGATATATATTTTCCTAAACTCGATCTGAAAGAAATCCCATGTAACTCGTTCTCTCAGAACAATAGAAATCAAAGTTTTTCACCATTGATATGCTGCATCTTGATGTAACGATACAACACACTTTATGCATTCTTCCGGAGTCAGAGACATCTCATCAAATACCCGAATAGTATTTTCAATCCAGAATTTAGCTTTTTCAGCATCATCATTATTGGTAGCTCAGAACTCTTCAGCCCCATACTTGTGGATCTTGTCAACAGGAGGCTTATCTAACAGATTCAGATACACAATTGGTGGCAGGCCTATAGTCTGAGGGGGATTAACCGGGGGCGGAGGTTGCAAAACAGTCGGGTTATTCTTTACGAACTGAGTGAACCACTCACTCATCATCTGGAAGAAAGCTTGTTTAGCTTCTCCCTGCTGACCGCTCATAGTCGGTCTCAAATTAGAGGGCACTGTCCTTTACGTGGGAGCAGACGTATTACTTTCTACGTCGCCAGCTATGGCTCTTTCGGGATCCATTGCTATACAAAAATCACATTTTACACGTCAGGATTCATCACACTATCACAGTTCAAATATATGGCATGTATAGCTAGACTCTGACACGCTACGTCAGTCCGAGAATTGACTAAATCGTAGCTCTGATACTAACCAAATGTAACACCCCTATCCCATGTTCGATCACTAAATTAGGGTTAAAGGCGTTACCAGATAGATCAGAAACATTTATAGAATTAATCATGCAACCATTCATCAATATCAATCATAATGTCCATTAAGTAGGTCATTGAGACCCTATGCATGCTTATAAACTGAGTCGGGACTAAAACAAAACACATAAGTAATTTCATAAAAATTTGAAACTTTTCTAACATACTGAGGACACACGGCAGTGGGGTAGTTGTGCCTCACCCATTTGCCATCTTGGACACTCCGTGTGTCCTCCCGTGGTAGTATACTACCAAAATCAACACGGTCACCAAGCACGCCTGCAAGGCTAAGGCCGTGTACTACTAGATCACATATCGCCATTTCTCATACGGCCACCAAGAACACCCGTGTCGAGGCCGTGTGCAATTTAAGCCATATTCTACCAATTTACCCACTTGTCTCAGCACGCCTGCAGTGTGCCTCAACTCTGTGACATTATAGGCCATTTTACAAGGCTAATATGCCACCCATATTGGGTCTCACCTACAAGCAATACATACCAAAATATAATATGCATATATGGCAACCAAAACATATCAGATGGTTCACTTCATCCATACATTCAATACAAATTCCATTCATACCAAATTGCAAACTAATTCCTACATCATTTCAAACATGTATCAACCATTTGCTTAACCAAAACTTGACCATTCCATATGCATCAAAACATACTAAATATATGCTTCATAACTCATTCATTCAAACATTTATCAACTCAAAAACTTGCCAATACACCTGGCCATGCTCACTTCCTAAACATATACACCTATCTAGCCTATACATGCCATATTTAGCCATATACATTTTCAAAAGGCCACCAAAATAAATT
Source organism: Gossypium rotundifolium (assembly GCA_025506655.1). Taxonomy (NCBI): domain Eukaryota; kingdom Viridiplantae; phylum Streptophyta; class Magnoliopsida; order Malvales; family Malvaceae; genus Gossypium; species Gossypium rotundifolium. The sequence goes on along the minus strand of CP106729.1, from coordinate 80,088,084 downwards.
TAGTAGTGTGATGACGATCCTTGACAATCCCGAGCCTTCAGTAGCTTCGACGGCCTATAAAACAGAGAAAATACACACAGAGAGTAAGCTTTCCAAAAGCTTAGTAAGTCATATACAAATAAATACATTGACACATATTAATCATTTAGCAGCTATCATTTATATGACTTGGTTCATAAGCTTATGGTTACATTTGCCATATTCAACATTTTAAGAATCATATGATCACATAGCTCATCTAGCCAAAACAATTCTTATCATATCACAAATTCCATATACCTATCACCATAGTAAGATCACTTAGATACTTACCTTACATACACAAATAGTGTATAGACAACGTACCTGAATCGAACTTAATATCACATAATTTTTCATAGCTCAGATTTGACATGCATATCATAGTCTTACCCGTTGAACCCATAGGAATCTAGTAGGATGATCAGAAAGCTCGAAATAGTTGTACAATGCCAACATCCCAAACGAGGTCCTACATGTACTCAAATATCGATGCCTCTGTCCCAAATAGGGTATTACACGAATCATTACGATGCCGATATCCTAGACATGGTCTTACACATAAAGCTCATATCAATGCCAACGTCCCAGATGTGGTCTTACATATTAATCATTTATCGATGCCTACGTCCCGGACGAGGTCTTACTCGTAAAACTTATATCGTTGCCAACATCCCAGACATGGTCTTACACGAGTCTCAAATCAACGCCAACGTCCCAGACACGGCCTTACATGATAAACAGAACATATACCTATCTATTCCTAGGTTCGTGCAGGGCTTCTAGGACTTAATCACTATAACGGATTTATCTCAAAATACAAACACTTATCTTCTCATCCATACCCATAATCAACCTCAAACATATGAACAAACATAATATCATACAAGTACATTTATTTGCATAATGACTTACCTCGGATTTGGTTTATCGAACGGAAACGGCTACTTAGTTATTTTTGTTTTCCCGCGATCTAAGTCCGTTTTCCTCGATTCTTGATCTAAACATATTCAGAATTAACGCTTTTATTCACTATTTCATTCAATTAAATCCAAACACATATATTTAGGGCTATTTTCAAATTAACCCTCACATTTGCACACTTTAACAATTTAGTCCATTTTTCACAAAACATCAAATTCACAAAATCCACACATACACATGCTTGGCTGAACCTCTCTAGGGACTATATAAGCCCAAATATTTCATCAAATTTGCAATTTAGTCCTCCAAAATAACATTTTCACATTTTAGCCCTATTTAGGTAAATTCATCAAAACTTCAAGAACATAACATGTTCATCTAGCTCAAATCTTTCATATATCATCCTCAAACATCACAAAGCTTGCAAAATCATCAATGGCATATTTCACATACATCATCAAAACACAAAATCAAGACATGGGTTTTGTAGCTCTAAAAGCAACGATTGCAGAAACATAGAAATTATCAAAAATCGAAGTAAAAATCTTACCTAATCAAGCCAAAAGCTAGCTGAACTCTAGCTTTGTTTTCTTTCTTACTCTAGCTTTGTTTTCTTTGTTTTCTTTCCTTCAAAATTTGGCAATAAGGATGAACAAAACACCACTATCTAATTCTTTTGTTTATTATAACAATCATATTATTATTCATTTACTAAAATGCCCTTTCACTTAATATAAGAATACATATATATAACATGGGCACATTTAACCTTTATCCATCCACTATCTAAATAGTGGTCTTATTGCCTCATAAGGCCTTCTCTTTTAAAAGCCATAACACCGTGATACTTAACAAATATCATGCAACTTTCACATTCAATGCATTTAAGTCCTTTTGTCAAATTAAACACGCAAACAAAGAAATTTGCTTACAGAAATTTACCACATGCTAATTCACATATCAAAGGCACAGAAGATAATATTAAAATATAATACAGACTCAGATTTGTGGTCCCAAAACCACTGTTCTGACTAGGGTATAAACCAGACTGTTACAGAAACTGGCTTTAGAATATGCTCTCTTGATGCCTAAAAACACGAAAATTGCAAAAAATTAAGAACAAAAAATTAAGATAATAAAATAATCAAAGAAATTGGAAAAAAAATATAGTTGTGGAAGAATGAATTTGATTGATTGAAGGAATAGAAGGGTTAGTGTCCGATTGAACCTTTCGAGAAAGAATACTCAGGAAACTAAATTAATGGCTCTAATTGACCGTCCAAGAAAGAATTCTTGGAAACAAAAAGTTTGAATAACTTCCCAAAAAATCTTAAATAAGATTAAGTAAAAAGAATGTTCTGAATAAAAAACAAGAATTGAATCTTGTGAAATAAAATACTCCAAAGAGTGCTTTTATTAATCAAATAATCAAAATCATCCAACATAATGAATAATGAAAGTGTCCTTAGATAGGATACAAATTGAAAAAAAAAAAAAACAAATTCCTAATTTAATTAGACTTTTAATTTGGCTAAGCAAGAAGTAATTCTAGTTGAACTAAACCTTCTTGCAAACTAAGAAACATAAAAATTCTACTGAAGTTAAAACACTTAAAATATTTTAAAATTCAAAACAAATAAATGCCAAAAATATAAAACTTAATAAATACAATCTTGGACTTATATATAATCAAAATAAAGTCTTAAAATCAAACATAATATGATTTAAACATGAATTAGAGTACAAAACTTGTAATTCTTGTAATTATCTTGTCTAGTAATTTCTGCTCGCCCAATCTTCACTAAAGTGATCATAACTTGAGCTCTCAAACTCAAAACAAGGTGATTCAAAGTGTGTTTCAAAGCTATGTGATAGATATTTTAATGGTTATAAAATATCTCAACCAAAAAATGTCTAGATCCCATAAAAAAATGTGTCACAAGTTAACTAATTTTCCAAAGTTGATAATTGGTAGTTTTAGTGATCATAATTTAATAAATTTTACCCTATCCATGCATGTATCAATAAGCCTCTTACAAATAAAATTGACGATTCACTATCTCCTGGAGTGGAATAAGATTACATTCAGAAATGTTTTCAAGAGGAAAAAAAAACTTCTTTCGATACACATAGGAATTGAAATAGCAATCACTCAAGATCCGAATGATTTTTTCATCAATATTAAAAAATTGCTTATTGAGGAGTACCAATGTAACATCCCAAAATTGGGCCTAGTAAAATTGGGCCCAATGGGCCTTGGATGTAAGGAGTGTTTAAAATTTTTGAGAAACAAGAGAACGACATTATTTCAAGTTGGACTTATTAGGAAGGTGAATTTGGAAATTTACAGAGTTTCTAGGAAGTTCCGGGTTCAAGTTAGGCTATAGGAGAATTTTTGTGTTTAAGCCCTTAAGGGGGATAAGGTAAGTGGCATCAATGCTTATGGAAATAAATGAGTAAACTGCTAGCATAAATGAGCATATGGTAAAGAGGATGTGGCATCACATGAATGGCTTTAGGGGAAGAGGTTTGAATCCACTTGGTGCAAATTTTGATTATTTTTTTGTGCTATCCATCCATAGTGTCGGCCAAGGCTTCAATTATTATAAGGAAGACTTTTTCTTTTAGGAAAGATGGCTAAAGAAATAAGGAAAGGATGAGTGGAAGGAAAGAAGGAAAAAGAAAAGGTAAGGGAGGGGAACATGTTGGCCTATTATGTGGAGGATATTTTGGAAAGAATATTTTGGGTCAACACTCATCTTTTTGATAAAGATGATACAAGGTTTTGGTAGGGAGAAACAGGGGAGCCAAATTTCTATAGTCCTTTTTGCAATTTTAGTGGATGAGAGGCTTGTCTTTTTTTAGCATTTTTGAGTTTGCTCTTTGGAAATTTCTTCTCTCCCTTGCCGAAACTCTATAGCCAATATTGTACACCATTTTCCCTTGTTTGGCAGAAACACCTAGTCCATTTGTGCACCTTTCTCCTTTGTTTTGCCGAAACTTTCAAGCCATTCTTTGCTACTACTTATCATTCTCTTAGCCTTGGTTTCAGAAGTTGATTGGTAAGTGGGTGATTAGGCCGAATATTGGTGGTAAGATGTTACTCTTTATTTCAATGTTTTGCGCTGCTCATGTGATTCTATGTTGTGGTGATGATATCAACTTCTTGCTCTTATGGAAGGGGCGAATATTGGATGAAGGCTAACCCTTTGGTACATCACATATTTAATTTTAGGAACTCGTTGCAATAGCCAAAGTGCAAGGCTGGATTTTAGAACCTAGTAGGGAAGGATCACGATTGTGGGGGCAACGAAGAGTGGTTCTTTAGGAAATCCAAATCAGGTGTGTAATCTCGTACCCTTTCGAATACATGTTTGAAATGGTGTGTAATCTCACACCTCTCTGAATATTTGCATGAAATGTTTTGTGATTCGGTGGAAAGATCAAAAATTGAAACCGACATCTGTGACCACTCGGGCGCGCGTATGTTCGTAGTGGTAACCATATTTTGCAATGAAATAGTTTCTGGTTAGCAACAATGACGTGATTTTGAAAAATCACAAAAAATAGGAGAAAGGGAATTAAAAAGTGAATAAGATATAGAATGAAAGCTTATTGTGTCTATTTTTATATAAAGAAACAGAGTAGGAAGAGGAATTTTATATTCTGTGATATTTTAATTTTAGTGAGACCGGTTCTGAATGACTTTGTAGTCCCTTGTTCTATCTTGGAAAAATCATTCAAAATTTTACAAAGTGAATTATGAGTTATAATTTATATTTATAGATTCCTTAGTGAGTCTAGTTTCAATAGAAACAAGTGAGAGCAACATATGAAAACTATAAAATGAGATATTTGAAATTAGGTTAAGAGAGGTCAGAACCATTGGTCAGTGAAACAGGGGAAACTTTAGTGAATAAAATATAATAAATGGCTAAGTCAAAAATTCTTGAAAAATTGTAGTAAGAAGATATATGAGTCTAGTTGCAAGAAAAATTTATGGATCTAAATTTTGAGTTTCCTAACTCGAGTTATAGTCAATTTAGTCAATATGACGCAGATGGACAATTTCAATTTTTATGCTCCAAATTAGTAGTTAAGTCCGGGGTTGCGAAATTACCAAAATAACCTTGGAGGGTAAATTACCAAAATACCCCTGGGTTGCAATATTATCGAATTAACCTTAGTGGGTAAAATTACTGAATTATTGATTTACCGAAGTACCCCTATGGGCCAATTCATTAAAAGTATTTGAAACACCCCAAACCCGGCCCACGAGCCTTGACCGGATCTGGTATGTTCCCCGGTGTAAACCGTTTCAAATTCTTTTGTTACTTAGGAAAAACTTGGGTGTTTTGAAAGAAAGAGTGTTTTGGGTTGGGCTTGAGTTGAAAACAAGTTTATTTCATTATTAAAATCCTTTACTTTAGGTGACAAAACGTTTAGGCTTTGTTTTAAAATAAATTTACTTAATCTTTTAATAAATAAAAGTTTGTAAGCTTAATAAATAGAAGCAAAGTAAAGTAGTTCTACTATGGCCTTATTACATCAAATAATTCCCAAAAAAATAAAATAAATTCAAAGTACTTAATGAAACAGAAATCCAAATTAAATAAATTTCTTGCTGTGCATGGCCACCTTTAAGCTCCTGCCGACCCGGTCCATCACTGATCATCACCTGAAAAATGTTCCCACAACGGGGTGAGTCAAACAGACTCAATGTGTAACCACAACACTAAGTCATAACAAATTCAGACATTTCAGAGCATACATATTCTTATATCATAAAAAAAATGATGCAACCCGGACCCAAACCTAGATAGCCATCCGCTACACGTCCCCCGTACCAACCTGCACACCGTGGGGACTACTAAGTCAACCCTCCATCCGCTACACACCATCGAAGGCAGTCGCTGCAGTTGACATGCTCATCGCCCTTATAAAATTCGTGGTGTTAGGTCACCACATTCAGATATCGTGGTCTTAGGTCACCACATTCAGTTATCGTGGTCTTAGGTCACCACATTCAGATATCGTGTTCTTAGGTCACCACATTCAGATATCGTGGTCTTAGGTCACCACGTTCATTTCCCCTTTCTCATAATATCCCATATGCCCCATATCATACATATCATGCATATCATGCTTTAATTCACATTCTCATCACTTTTCACATGTTAAAAATAACATATATTCATAATCCTAGTAGGAGTAGGAAACGTACTTGAGTACTTTGTACCATAACATGGTACCTTAGCCATATTCACATTCTTATACACATACTTATATTTAAACATTGCCATAAAACTTATTAAGAGATAGTGTGGGGTACACACCTAATTCGCTTAACAAATTCGCTGAAATCCCGAAAATCTAATCTAAAGCCTTAGATCTCAAGTCCCTTGGTGCCAAATCCCGAAATCTTCACTATACTCTTTCTTGTATTCGGCAAAGCTTTAAATCAATTTAACAAATTAGTTTCGGCTTTTGAATAAATATGAACTAGATCTAAAACACCAAAAATAGGCCTTGGCCGAATATTTGCATGTCTTACCTTATGGATTTTAAATCCCAAAATTCACCGAATAACTAGGGAACACGCGGCCTATGGTGTACCTTCGGGAAAAGAACTTCTCCTTCTTGTAGTTGACTTAACCAAATCCCGAAAAGATCTTTTCAAAGTATTGACAACAAGATATTAATGGGGTTAGTCCTAGATTTCGGCAAATCTTAAAAGAAAAAGGATGAAAATCGAATGATAACTAGTTCTTACCCTTAATACAGAAGTTGACAACCCCTTGTTTGAAGTCTCAAAACTTATTCGGCTATGGCCTTGATTTTAGCAAACTTTCAGATTTTGGAAGATGATGAGAGAAGAAGAGAAAAGAGTTTGAGCAATTTGGTAATGAAGTTTTAGCTACACAAGGTGTATTTTTGGCTTGGCAAAACAATGAAGAAAGGAGATATTTTCTAGAGAGAATTCGACAGAGAGAGAGTTAGAAGAAAGAATGAACGGCCCTTTTTTCCTTTTATAGCCAAAATTACTAACTTAGAATCCCTTACTTGGCCATCACTCTTCTATTTTGATGGCTTTATCTCATTAATTAAAAATTAAAGAATAATCCCTTTATTATCTCTTTGAAAATAATCTAAAATAAATCATCATTTATCCACCTATTTAGTCGAGTTTTAAGGAGAATTAAACTCTTCCCTTAAGAGTCCTTATTGTCGTCCATTGCTTCCTCTTTAAGTAATTAAATAAAAATTACTTAAAGTCATAGCTAGATGCCGTCCACCCCCTTCCCTTGATGAGCCAAATTTAAACTTATTCTATTGGACTCCTTGTGGCCATACGAGGCCTAAATTATCCACCTAAGTGGCGCCTCCCTATGATTAGTTTAGCTTTAATAACGAATTGGGCCGCAAGCCCAATTCAGACGCAAAAACACTCTCAGAAATGCTCTCCTTGCTGCTCGAACCTAAGCTTGCACACATTTGGTGGCGTCATTCTTGGGCTTTAAGTGGTGCCTCCTTGTCACTTTTCCAAGCCCGTTTTTGTGTCAAATTTCTTCTATTAATTTTCTTAAGGCCACCTTGCCTTAGTTTCCTCTTTTTAAACTTAACATTTCCATACATTTCTAGGTTTCCAAAATGTTCACTTTCCTCTTTTAACTTAAGTTTCCAAAATGTTCACTTTCCTCTTTTAACTTAAGTTTCCAAAATGTTCACTTTCTTCTTTTAACTTAACATTTCCAAGTTTCCAAAATGTTCACTTTCCTATTTTAACTTGACATTTCCATACATTCCCAGGTTTCCAAAAATATTCAAAATACATTCATAACACATAAGACATCTCATTTCGTACAATTAAACCGAAAATGCATAGGCCCTTTTCAGGATGTTACAGTTCTACCCCCTTAAAATAATTTCGTCCTCAAAATTACTTACTAACGAACAATCATACAATCTAACCCACTACACTACGCTATTGCTGCACACTCTGATTTTAATAAAACTAACACATTTCCTTGATACTACCTCGACCACGTCCACTAGAACTCATTACTAACGTCGCGATTTAATCTGATTAAAAAGTTTTATGCATTAGTTCTTTGTTCCACTTTTTAACCGCGAAGAAGTTTTATGAAAAGAATTTTAGGAGTGGTTCTTTCGTATTCATACATGCACACAGTCTTTACATTCATACATCCATCAATCAATTATGAACCTTCGTTCATTCAGAGAAATGTTGTAGTTTTCATTGTTGTTGTTTTTCCACTACCCAGGGGTATTTTCATAATTTTCCCTACAAGGGTATTTTCATAATTTGTCAAAATAAGGTTCCTTGGTGATTTTGTCAATAAGGGTATTTTGGTAATTTTTGAAATCTTAGGGGTATTTCAGAAATTTTAAAATTACAGGGGTATTTTAGTAATAAACTAGGGTAAATTTGTAAAGTTTAATAGTTCAGGGATATTTCAAAATTTGCAAAACTTTGAGGGTTCTTTTTGAGAAATTTATTTTCCAAAACGATGAAGTTGCAAAAATTTTGGAAATCAAGGTCATTTTGGAAATTTTGGTAAGTTAGGGGCAATTTTGTAATTTTCCAAAATCAAGGTATTTTTGATAATTTGCAAATAAGGGTTTTTGGACTTGTTATAAAATAATGAAAATGTTGATTAGAACTGTGGGTATTTTAGACATTTTTATAAACCAAGGGCATTTTTTGTAATTTTACCACTAGGGGTATTTTAGTAAATTTGTAAATCAAAAATATTTCAGGAAAATTTATAAAAATAATCTTTTCAAATCAAGAGGGTAATTTAGAAATTTTAAAACTAGGGTTTCCATAAAAATACGGCTAGTCCCTTTCGGGTTTTAGTTAGGGGTTTAGCCCGTGATTAAGTCCACTTGGTTATGGTGAACCGTAGCTACGCACCAGGTAGGATTCGAGTGGAGAGGAGGTGAGTCACGCGGACTGCTTAAATACCAAGCTTCCACCGAAACCAATCCTAGACATGCGCACCATGGTTACCATACCCTAACTCAGCGACTTAACCACAGGTTTGTTTAGTTAGGCATTTAAGTCTTATGTTTTTGTTGGGGTATACTAGTCCTAGGGTTCAAGTACTTAATCTCTACTCTACGTCCCATTTCTACCCTTCTACAAATCATAATATAAATCACACAAAAGATCGGAGTACTTACCTGGTGGACTTCAGGTCGGAGACTTACTGGGCCATGCCAAAAAAACCTGCTTAATTCACAACATTCCTTTTGGGCTTAACTTTGAAAAGATTTTGGGCCTTAAACCCAAGGTCGAGAGTTTAAAACTGGGCTCTGATACCAAACTGAAACACCCCAAACCTGGCCCACGAGCCTTGACCGGATCTGGTATGTTCCCCGGTGTAAATCGTTTCGAATTCTTTTGTTACTTAGGAAAAACTTGTGTGTTTTGAAAGAAAGAGTGTTTTGGGTTGGGCTTGAGTTGAAAACAAGTTTATTTCATTATTAAAATCCTTTATTTTAGGTAACAAAATGTTTAGGCTTTGTTTTAAAATAAATTTACTTAATCTTTTAATAAATAAAAGTTTGTAAGCTTAATAAATAGAAGCAAAGTAAAGTAGTTCTACTATGGCCTTATTACATCAAATAATTCCCAAATAAAAAATAAATTCAAAGTACTTAATGAAATAGAAATCCAAATTAAATAAATTTCTTGCTGTGCATGGCCACCTTTAAGCTCCTGCCGACCCGGTCCATCACTGATCATCACCTGAAAAATGTTCCCACAATGGGTGAGTCAAAGCAGACTCAATGTGTAACCACAACACTAAGTCATAACAAATTCAGACATTTGAGCATACATATTCTTATATCATAAAAAAATGATGCAACCCGAACCCAAACCTAGATAGCCATCCGCTACACGTCCCCCGTACCAACCTGCATACCGTGGGGACTACTAAGTCAACCCTCCATCCGCTACACACCATTGAAGGCAGTCGCTGCATTTGACGTGCTCATCGCCCTTATAAAATTCATGGTCTTAGGTCACCACATTCAGATATCGTGGTCTTAGGTCATCACATTCAGTTATCGTGGTCTTAGGTCACCACGTTCAGATATCGTGGTCTTAGGTCACCACATTCAGATATCGTGGTCTTAGGTCACCACGTTCACTTCCCCTTTCTCATAATATCCCATATGCCCCATATCATACATATCATGCATATCATGCTTTAATTCACATTCTCATCACTTTTCACATGTTAAAAATAACATATATTCATAATCCTAGTAGGAGTAGGAAACGTACCTGAGTACTTTGTACCATAACATGGTACCTTAGCCATATTCACATTCTTATTCACATACTTATATTTAAACATTGCCATAAAACTTATTAAGAGATAGTGTGGGGTACACACCTGATTCGCTTAACAAATTCGCTGAAATCCCGAAAATCCAATCTAAAGCCTTAGATCTCAAGTCACTTGGTGCCAAATCCTGAAATCTTCACTATACTCTTTCTTATATTCGGCAAAGCTTTAAATCAAATTAACTAATTAGTTTTGGTTTTTGAATAAATATGAACTAGATCTAAAACACCAAAAATAGGCCTTGGCCAAATATTCGCATGTCTTACCTTGTGGATTTTAAATCCCGAAATTCACCGAATAACTAGGGAACACACGTCCTATGGTGTACCTTCGGGAAAAGAACTTCTCCTTCTTATAGTTGACTTAAACAAATCCCGAAAAGATCTCTTCAAAGTTTTGGCAACAAGATATTAATGGGGTTAGTCCTAGATTTCGGCAAATCTTAAAAGAAAAAGGATGAAAATCGAATGATAACTAGTTCTTACCCTTAATACAGAAGTTGACAACCCCTTGTTTGAAGTCTCAAAACTTATTCGGCTATGGCCTTGATTTTAGCAAACTTTCAAATTTTGGAAGATTATGAGAGAAGAAGAGAAAAGAGTTTGAGCAATTTGGTAATGAAGTTTCAGCTACACAAGGTGTATTTTTGGCTTGGCAAAACAATGAAGAAAGGTGATATTTTCTAGAGAGAATTCGGCAGAGAGAGAGTTAGAAGAAAGAATGAATGGCCCTCTTTTCCTTTTATAGCCGAAATTACTAACTTAGAATCCCTTACTTGGCCATCACTCTTCTATTTTGATGGCTTTATCTCTTTAATTAAAAATTAAAGAATAATCCCTTTATTATCTCTTTGAAAATAATCTAAAATAAATCATCATTTATCCACCTATTTAGCCGAAGTTTTAAGGAGAATTAAACTCTTCCTTAAGAGTCCCTATTGTCGTCCATTGCTTCCTCTTTAAGTAATTAAATAAAATTACTTAAAGTCTTAGCTAGATCTTGTCCACCCCTTCCCTTGATGAGCCGAATTTAAACTTATTCTATTGGACTCCTTGTGGCCATACGAGGCCCAAATTGTCCACCTAAGTGGCGCCTCCTATGATTAGTTTAGCTTTAATAATGAATTGGGCCACAAGCCCAATTCAGACGCAAAAACACTCTCGTAAATGCTCTCCTTGTCTGCTCGAACCTAAGCTTGCACACATCTTTGGTGGCGTCATTCTTGGGCTTTAAGTGGTGCCTCCTTGTCACTTTTCCAAGCCCTTTTTTGTGTCAAATTTCTTCTATTAATTTTCTTAAGGCCAACTTGCCTTAGTTTCCTCTTTTTAAACTTAACATTTCCATACATTTCCAGGTTTCCAAAATGTTCACTTTCCTCTTTTAACTTAAGTTTCCAAAATGTTCACTTTCCTCTTTTAACTTAACATTTCCAAGTTTCCAAAATGTTCACTTTCCTATTTTAACTTGACATTTCCATACATTCCCAGGTTTCCAAAAAAATTCAAAATACATTCATAACACATAAGACATGTCATTTCGTACAATTAAATCGAAAATGCATAGGCCCTTTTCAGGATGTTACAGTATTCAATAGTTTGATGGTTGTTATGTATATGCGGATATTTTATGTTATTATATATTTTGCATCTCTACATATTGCATGGGATGGGAAAATTAAATGAAGAGAAGTATAGACTGGTGGCATTGCCACAAATTCTGATAATGGCTATGTGCTAATTTAAATATGGCTTTGTGCCATCGTGATTAAGGCTGTATGCCGATTACATTACCGTATATGATTCTGGTGGCTCAGCCACAAATATTATAAATGGTAGCTTCACTACAAATTGGAGAGACTAGCGGGGTGGGTTGACTTGATCCCCACAGGAGAGATTGGTTGGTATAGGTGGAGAGATTGGCTTGATGGGATGGGTTGCATGTATATAATTTATTTATTACATGTAAGTGGGATTAGGCCCAAGATTATGCTATATGGGCTTAGGCCCAATATATTGCTTTGCGGGTTCAGGCCTAGTGGATAATGGTAAGGGGATTATACACTGAGTTCTTGTAACTCACTCCTTTTCCCTAATTCTTTCAGGTAATGCTTAGTGATGTGGACTTGGGCCATGGATGACTCGGTGGAGGCCATACTTTAGAAATGGTTTTTATTAAAATTTAGATTTCTATTTCCATTTACTTTACTATTTTGGGTTTTTATATTGTAATAAGGCCTCTAGAATATTTTGCTTTTATTTCATGTTTGACGTATTTATTATTTTGCTTAAATTGTTTTAAATGGGAAATTTTCTAAAAACTAAAATAAAGGTTTTCTAAAATAGACAAACAAATGAATTTCATAACAAACTTATACAAATATTTTAACTCGAAATTTTCTCTCAAATTATCAACAAAATTTTCAAAGGTCATGGTTTTATAAGATCATTAGTTCAAATTTTTGATTTGTCAATCAACTTTCGAGGTTAGTAGTATTTTATCAAATATTTCAAATCAAACTTGTTTTCTTGATTATAATGTGATAATACCTATTTTATTCCAGATAAAAAAGATTTAACATGTCTTTCTCATGTGACATGTCAGATCCGGTCATAACGCATGGGCCGGGTTTGGGGTGTTACAACCAAGAGGTACTCAGAAAGGAGGAATCAATTTGGGCATTTAAATCTAAGATTTAATGGATTTTGAAAGGGGATAGGAACACAAAGTTTTTCCACACTACCAATTTGATTAGAAGAAATTGAAACAAAATTCAAAGCTTGAATGATAGTGTGGGAAATTAGATCACCGACCAACCTTTTTTTGAACGATTTAGTGTGCGATTACTTCAAGAGACTTTTACCACAGCTATGGTCTCAACTGATAGCTACATCATCAATATGGACATGGCCTAAACAACTCTTAATGCCTCAGAAAGTTAAGCTTTAGGTTTAGAGGTTTCGAACATTGCAATGTAAAGGCAATGTGGTCTTTCAAACCCTTAAAGCACCGGGACAGGATGAGGTACTCCCTTTTTTTCTTCCAAAAATGTTTGATATATGTGATAAGCAAGAAATAATGGTGAATGAAACTTTTTCCTCTTTAATGAAACCATTATCACGTTAATTTTAACTATTAAAGGGGCCATTTCAATCTAGAAATTCTAACCTATAAGCTTGTGCAATACAACTTATAAAATTACTACTAAAGTCATGGTGATGCAAATTATACCACTCCTCAAGAAACTATTTTCTTGCTTTCAAGGAATCTTTTTGGTTGGGAGAAAACTTTGGATAATGCAATTATTGTTCAAAAGGTAATACACCCCTCAAGCACACGGAATGAAAGAAAGGAGTCATGGTTATTAAGCTTGACCTAGAAAATGCTTATAAAAACTTAAGTGGAGCTTTGCTAGAAAAGTCCTTATCTTCTTCAAGTTCCCAAATAGTTGGATTAATATTATTCTACAGTGCATTTCAACCTCATCAATTCAATATTTCTTAATGGTTCTAAACTTGACCAGTTCATTTTAACACAAGGGATTAAACAATGAGATCCTTTTTTCCCTTACATCTTCATTCTTTTCTTGGAGTATGTCAGCCACCTAATTCTTAAAGTAGTTGAAAACAAGGTGTGGCATCCTATCTGAGCCTTTAGAGTAGGACCACCACTCTCACACCTACTCTTTTGCAAAAGATGTGATTTTATTCTCAAGAGTGGATAAGAATCCATTAAGACTATAAAAACCATTATTAAAACTTCTGTGGAGCAATCTGGGCAAATAATTTTCAAAAGTCAAAAATCCTTTTCTCACATTGGATGGAAGAAGCGAAAAAAAAAAGAGTTAAAGTGTTAAAAACTCTAAACATGAAAGAGACAAAGGACTTTAGGAAATATTTGGGCTTTCCAATTCACTCTTCATGATCTTCTAAAAAATATTTTTGATTTTATCATTGAGAGAGTGCTAAGAAATCTTAGTTCTTTGAAGCCAACATATCATCCTTGGCTGGAAGATGTCTTGATTAGGGATGGCAAAAAAATCTGAATCCATCAGATTCTAACCCGATTCGATCCATTAGGGGTGGAATTTGTTTTTGAAAAATTGGCTTTGGGGCGGGTCAAATCGGGTAAAATTACAAAAAAAAAGTCAAGTCAAATCGAAACTAGGGTTGAGGTAAATCTGCCACTCCTCAAGTTATTTTTCACATCCAAAATTCCAAAGGACCCAAACTCAAAGGAAAGTCGAGGAGATGATTGCATAGAAATAGGAATTTTTATACTTAAATAAGATATTTAGAATGTAACGGCCCGATTTTGGGGCTAGTCGGAGCAGTGGTTTCGGAACCACTAATCTGAGGCCGGAGAAATTATTTTTAATATTAGTTTATGTGTTATAGCATGATTATATGAGTGCATGAAAATTTTGGTTGAATTAATTTTAGTGATTGCTTGCTTAATTTTGAAAAAAAGAACTATATCGCATAAATTGCAAAAGTTTTGTTTTGCAAGCTAAGGGTGTTAATTAGCTATGGAAATTAAATTAGAAGTCCTTATTGAATAAATAGATCCCAAAGTGACTAATGGCTGAACATGGAGACAAAGAAATTGAAAAGTTAAAGGTTTGGTGGCATTAAGTGACTTAGTTGATAAAATAAGAGAAAGTTTTCATCTTTTTCATTCTCTCTTTCTTCCCCACTGAATTTTCACTCAAGAAAAGGGTCATGGAAGCTTGAAAATTTCAGCAACCTTTAATCCTTGCAAATCAAGAAAAATGGGATCTAGACTTAGACCGGGGGAAAACCAAAATAGTGGACTAAATCGAACTAGCTGCCTATATTTTGTATACCGAGGTAAGTTTTACGTAAATAGGACAACTCTATTATTATTATGCATTAAACAATTGATATTGCATAAAATGTTTGATTATTGTTATGAATATGCATGACGAAATTTGATGTGGCATACTCCAAGTTGAACATTAGGAATTGATTGGATATCCAAGCTGTAACATCCCGAAATTGGGCCTAGTAGGATTGGGCCCAATGAGCCTTGGGCGTAGGAATGTTTAAAATTTTGAGAACAAGAGAATGGCATTATTACAAATTGGACTTGTTAGTTAAGTGAATTTGGAGTTTACGAGGTTTCTATGAAGTCTCGGGTTTAATTGGGCCTTAGGAAAAATTTGGTATTTTAGCACTTTAAGGAGAGATGGTAGGTAGCTTCAGGGCTTATAGAAATAAATGAATAAATGGTTAGCACAAATGAGCAATTAGTAAAGAGGTTATGGCATTAAGTGAAGTACCTTGAGGGAAGAGGTTCAAATCCCTTTGTATGCAATGTTTGGCTAATATTTTTGCACTCTTTCCTTAAGTGTCAGCCAAGGAAATTTTATGGAAAGGGTGGACTTCATTATTTTTGGTAAGGTGGCTATAAGAATAAGGAAAGGTTGAAGTTGGGGAAAGGAATCAAGAGAAATAGGTAAGTAAGGGGGACAAGAGGCTTATTTTGAGGATGGTGTTTTGGAAAGCTTGGGTGGCCAAACTCTCATCCTAAGGGGGATGCATGTGGATGGTTTTAAGGTAGATAGGTGGCTGAAAATTTTACCTTGGCATTTGGTAAGGTCTTGGTTTTGTTTTGGCAAAATTTCCCTTTGACAACTTTGTGTCATCTCTCCCATTTTCCAACTCTCCTTGCCGAAACATATTAGCACAATAGTGAATTTTCTCTTCTCTTGAATTGGTCACATATTCATCTTTTGTCTAATCTCCTTGATAACCGAATATCATTGTTCATTCTCCTCCATAACCGAAACCTTTCCATCGTTCTTTCTTTCTCATTCCTTAAGCAATCGGTAAGTATTCTTTCCAATGTTTTATTTTCTCCTCTTATGACCGAATCCATACTTTGGTTTTTGGATGGTCATTTTGACCTAGGCCATCACCTTACTTTCTCTCATACGAGATCGTTTTCTTCTTCGTAGTGATATAGAGGGAGGCCGAATACCACAACATCGCCTAATCATCTCTAGTCATAAGAAGATCGTGAGAAATGAGATTATAATCGATTAAGGTAAGGAAGATCTTTCATAGTCCATTCGATATCTCCATTTGGTTTTTGAGTTAATCGGATTGAAGGTTGGCTAATTGATATTGTTGGTAGGATCGATTCTTGGTGCATCGAGTGAGATCACAATCGTGGTGTTGAAATCGGTAGAAAGCACAACTCGTAATCAAGGTGTGTAATCTCGTACCCTTCCAAATATATGTTTGAAATGGTGCGTAAGTCTCACATCCCTTTGAAAGTTTACAAGAAATATTCTGTGATTTGGTAGAAATACTGAAGAAAACTGATAACCGGCATCTATGATCACTCTGACGTGCGTATGCTCGTAGTGGTAATCATATTTTGTAATAAAATAGTTTCAGTCAGAAACAGTGACATGTATTTGAAAAATAACAAAAAATGGGATAAAAAGAATTACAAAGTGAATAAGATATCAGATTAAATCTTACTGTGTCTACTTTAATATGGAAGAAACGAAGAAGGAAAAGGAATATTATATTCTGAGATATATTAATTTTAGTGAGAATGGTTCTGAATGACTTCGTGGTATTCTGTTCTATTTGGAAAAATTGTATAAAATTGTAAAAAGTGAATTATGAGACATAGTTTATATGTAAAGATTCCTTGGTGAGTCTATTTTCAATAAAAACAAGTGGAAACAATATATGAAAACTATACAGTGAGATATTTGAATTTTGGATAAGAGAGGTCAGAATCATTGGATAGTGAAACAAGGGAAACTTTAAGGAATAAACTGTACTAAATGGTTAAGAAAAAAATTCTAGAAAAATTTTAGTAAGAAGATGTATGAGTTTAGCTTCAAGAAAAATTTACGGATTTAGATTTTGAGATTCCTAACCCAAGTTATAGTCAATTTAGTTAGTACGACGCAGATAGACAGTTTAAATTGTTATGCCCAAATTAGTAGTTAAGTCTGGATTGCAAAATTACTGAATTACCCTTAGTGGGTAAATTGCCGAATTACGAAAATACCTCTAAAGGGCCGAAATATGGAAATGCCCCTAATGGGCCGATTTGCAAAAGTGTAATGGGTCGATTTGAGATATTGCCTTATGGGCTGAATGGACATTGATAAATGGGCCAATATGATATTTTGATAAATGGGCCAATCTGTTATTTTGATAAATGGGCCAATCTGATATTTTGATAAATGGGCCAATCTAATATTTTGCTAAATGGAGCCAATCTGATATTTTGCTATATGGGCCTAATTGATAATTTGTTATAATGAGTCGTACTTTTGTAATAAATATCCGAATAAATTATTGTGATTTGTTATGCATTATATCCATGATTTGCATGGGATGGATAATGATGAAGAGAAGTTCTGGTAGCTATGCTACATAAATCTGGTGGCTCTGCCACAAATCTGAAAAATGGCAATGCCATGTAAATTCTGTTAATCTGGTGGCTTGTCCACAAATTTGATATAAATGGCTTAATGCCTACTTTTGGTGTGTTGGCGGGGTGGGTGACTAAAGCTCCCCACAGGTGTGTTGGTTGGTATCGGTGGTGTGTAGCGGATGGAAAATTAGGTTTGGTTGGGAATTTCATATCATATGCATATTATATATATAAGACACATTTATTATTATTGTATGTGGGCTTAGGCCCAAATATGTGCTTAATGAATTTTGGCCCAGTGAACAATGGTAAGTGGATTATACATTGAGTTCTAGTAACTCACCCCCTCTCTCTTAACCCTTGTAGGTAATGCTCAGTGACGAGGACTTGGAGCCATGGATGACTTGGTGGAGGGCATGCTTCGAAAATAACATTTTGAATATTAGTAAACTACCTTTCCATTTTATTTGATTACTTTTATTGTTTGGGTTTTAAAGTTGTAATAAGGCCTCGGACTATTTTATTTTGCTTTATGTTTGGGATGTTTTATTATTCTTCTTAAATTGTTTAAAAGAAATTTTCTAAAAATGTAAATAATGGTTTTCAAAATTGATTAATAAATGGATTTTATAGCAAACTTTTACAAATAGTTTAACTAGGATTCTCTTTCAAAATTTCAACGTCATTTTCAAAAGTCTTGATTTTAAAGTCCACTACTTTGATTTTCGACTCATCAACCAACCTCTCAAAAATACTTGTATTTTATCTACGCTTCCGCTATGTTTTCAAAATGCTTCTGCAACTCTATTTCCAAACGTCATATTTTCGTAAATTGTTATTTCAAATATGTTTTCGCAACCGAAAAGGTTTTTAAAGATAATTACGTTTTCAAGTAGATAACAATTACGTAAGTGTTTTGGGTTTTAACAAAGAGGCTGTAATTCTCAAACAAGTTTTTAACAATCGCAAAGATGGTTTTGAAAAAAAAAAAACACTTCCATGTGACACGCCAGATTTGGGCCTAACTCCTAGGCCGGGTTTGGGGTGTTACACAAGCCATGACATTTGGTTGATATGTGTGCTAGTGTAAGACCATGTCTAGGACATGGCATCGGCCACATTATGAAAGCCAGTGTAAGACCATGTTTGGGACATGGCATCGGCAATGATATATGTGCTAGTGTAAGACCATGTCTGGGACATGGCGTCAGCCACAATATGAGAGCCAGTGTATGACTATGCCTAGGACATGGCATCGACCTCAATATGCGAGCCAGTGTAAGACCATGTCTAGAATATGGCATCGGCATCGTACCCTCTTGTGTGAGGCTTGTCGAGTATCCTTTGGTATTCCAACTGGTTCAAAGGGCAATTTAAAGTTTGTGTCAAAAGTGAGAAAAGTTACTACTATGTTGTAAGTGATATAGGTACCTACACAAAATTATGAGAAATGAGATAGATTTTTGTTGTATGATTTGTAACACCCCTTATTCGTATTTGACACCTGAACTGGGTACGAGGCATTACCGTACTTAACTTGCTTAATCATGCAACATCGATTCATAAAATTTCATTTCAAATTAAAACTTTTCATTCAAGACCTTAATGTCCTTATTATAGGTCTATGAGACCCTAAAGTTGTACCCAGAATGATTCGTGACTAAACCGAAAACTTTTGAACATTTAAACAAATTTGACATAAAATAGGGCCACACACCCGTGTGGCATATCATATGCCTTTGTTCCATACCGTGTGAATTTATTATTCAATTCGAACCTACAAGGGTTTTCACACGGCCTGACACACGCTCGTGTCCCTTACACGGCCATGACACGCCCATGTCTTCGCTCGTGTGTGAAAACCTTGACATTCTGTTTATGATGTCATCATCTCAATATGGTCACAAGGTCAAGGCACATGCCCGTGTCCTTAGATCGTGTGTCGAATTAAATTCCTAATTTCAGGTGCAGACTTCACACGGCCTAGGCACATGCCCGTGTCTTAGGCCGTGTCTCCCACACAGTTGAAACACACGGTCGTGTCTCAGCTCGTGTGTTTACTACTAAGCATACTGACTTGCCAACCTAGCATGCATGGGGACACACGGCCTATCAACACGCCCATAGGGCTGACCGTATGTCATACATGGCCTAGACACATGCCCGTGTGTCTACCCATGTGGACATTTGTAAGGCTATCTACCAAGCCAAACGCCACTCTGCAAAGTAACCATACTTATACCAATTCAATTCAACTTATATCATGACCATAAGGCATTTCTAAGAACTCATAATCGAGACATCCACAAAAGCATACACTTCAAGTGTTTCATCATCATTGAATATATAAAATTGTCAAGTATTGGCCCATTTCCAATGACCACTTACAAAATGAATTGAACAACACTAATAGCCAACACTTTGGCTAACAAATATGACATAACAAAATAACCAAGTCCTATACATGCCATACTCAAAATAAATTCAACTTTTTCTATACCAAAGAGAAGTTGATAGTGTGATTTTTGAACTTTGACATTCCACGAATTCCTGAGCTAGCTTGGCAATATTACAAGGAAAGGGGAAATGAGAAGGATAAGCATAAAGCTTAGTAAGTTTGCATGAAATAAATAACAATGACAATGTCATCCATCCATTGCATTGCGTAAAAGCACAAAGTCACAAACACATTGCCATGACTTACTCATGCATACTCTTACCAAATACATGCCATGTTACATATCGTAAACACTTTTCGTGCATTACGCACATTTACATGTACCACTTCATCACATAGCTTTAACATTAATTTCATCTATAACATAAGCTTAACTACTTATCTCGATTTATCACTTAGAATATTTGAGAATACACAATCATCATTACACACACATAAACACAATGCTAATGCCATATCCTTGATATGGTCTTACATGGGTCACATGTTGATGCCGATGCCATATCCCAGATATGGTCTTATACAGGATCTCGTATCAATGTCGATGCCATATCCCAGATATGGTCTTATACAATTTTCATTTTCAATGCCGATGCCATATCTCAGATGTGGTCTTATAGGGGATTTCAGTTTGGTGCCGAGGCCATGTCCCAGACATGGTCTTATATGGGACATTACCAATCTCGCGTCTTGATGGTGATATCCTTTCACATCTTAAAGTCCAACCGGGACTTTAACATCGTAAATTTTCATCATTTTCTCTTTCAAAATCATTTCTCAATTTCATGGGATGATATACATATTAACAAATAACTACATTTTAGAATTCAATAACATGATGTTGAATTTATTACGCACAAACTTACCTCGATGCCAAAATAGGCCAATTTGTCGATCTAGTTTGAAACCTTACCTTTTACTCGGTCAAGGTTAATTCTTCATTCTTCTTGATCTATAATAACAAATTAGCTCATTTAATTACCACATTAATTAACACATTTCAATAATCACACTTTGGCAAAATTACCATTTTGCCCTTAGACTTTCACAAAATGACTATTTTACCCTTAGGCTCGTAAATTGATTCTAGTCAAATTTCCTCCTTTTACAAGCCTAGATGAACATTTATTACTCTTGTGGAAATCCCCAATACTCAATATTTCACACATTTAACACCTATTTTATAACTTTTACAAAAAGGTCCTTTTAGGTGTTTTCATGGTAACACCTTTCACAAAAGTTATTTATTTAACAAATAAGACTCATTTTCTTCCATAAAAATGCAACAAAAAACATAGATGTTCTCATGGTAAAACTCTAAACTTTTGACCATTTTGCAAAATAGTCCCCTATTTAGCTAGCTTAAGCTTTAAGGGTTCCAAAAGTACAAATATTATCAAGAAATGATCATCAAAGCACTTACTTGTAAGGAGAAAAGCTTGCTAAAATTTTTGAGCTCTCAAACCCCTATTTTTCTGCTAATTTTTGGTGGAGAAGATGAGTGAATAGAAGGATATCATCTTTTTTTTTATTTTATTCTATTTCATCAATTTAATCCACCTAATCCACCAACTTTGACTAATTTTAACTTCTTTGTCCCCTATGACCGACCACCCTAATTTTTAAGGGTCTAATTGCACATTAAGGGCCTCCAATTAATATTCCATAGCTATTAAACACCTTTAGCTTGTAAAATAGAACTTTCGCACTTTATGAGATTTAGTCCTTTTTCGAAATTAAGCATGCAATCGCTAAAATTAAAGCACCAAAATTTTCATGCACCTATATAATCATGATATAACCCATAAAAACATTAAAATAATATTATCTAACCCAAATTAGTGGTTTCAAAACCACTGTTCTGACTAGCCCCTAAAGCGGGCTGTTACATGATTAGTAATGATGAAAATGAGTAAGTTATGCCTTTAATCATTCGAGAATTATATGCAAGTTTATCATATGTTATGAGTATATAATGTATGGTAATTGTTGTTAGTTATTTACATGCGACTTACTAAGCTTTATGCTTACTCCCTTTCCTTTCCATTTTCTTATAGTATTGCCAAACTAGCTTGGGGATCAAAGGACGTCGGAGGCTCAATCACACTATCAATCTGAACATTTGGTATAGCTAGATTTATCATTTTGAGTATGGCATGTATAGGGACTTGGTTTTTTGTCAAGTTTCATATTGTTTTGGCCAAACGTGTTGGCTTGTCTTGAAGTTTGATTCATTTTGTATAAGGCTATGGATGATGACTAATACTTATTGATATATGAAAATGATGATGCTTTTCATGAGTGCACAAATTGCATGGTTGAGTATTTGGTATATTAATGCATAGATGAGTAGGTTATTTGGTGTCTTATGTTGGTGCAAGTAAGGGTGGCAGAAAGGGCTTGGTAAATAGCCTTATTTTTTGTCCACACGAGTAGACACACGTGGCCGTGTGTGACACACGGTCTGCCACATGGGCGTGTAGTTTGGCCATGTGTCCCCCTGCACCCTAATTTGGCAAAACAGAATGCCCAGTAGTAACCACACGGGCTGAGACACGGCAATGTGTCTCGGCCGTGTGGAAGACACGACCATTGGCATGGGCATGTGCCCAGGTCGTGTGAAGTCTGCACCTTAAATGTGAAATTCAATTCACTACACGGCCTAGCACACGGGCGTGTGTCATGGCCGTGTGACCATATGATGTTGCTGACGTCAGAAATAGAATGTTAAGGTTTTTGTACACGGGCCAAGACACGGGCGTGTCAAGATTTGAGTTACACGGTCCTTCAACATGGCCATGTTATCAGGTCACACGGATGTGTCGCCCTTCCACACGGGCGTGTGCCCCTTTTTTTAGTGACATTTTCTAAAATTTTCTAAAGAACTCGGTTCGGTCCCAAACCATTTCTAAAGTGTGTTTTGGGCCTCGTAGGCTCATATTAGGGATTTTAAGACAAATTTTGAAAGGTTTTAAATTTGAATGAAATCTCATAACCCGAAATTGTTTGTATGCATGCTTTTAAGAAAGATAACACCTTGTACCCTGTGCCGAAGTCGGATTCGGGTAAGGGGTGTTTCATAGAAACTTAGATGGTTGGTTGAGAATGATTAGATTTCAATCTTGGTTCAATTAGATTGGAACCAACTAGTTTCATAGTAGGAGACAAAATGATTAGAATTTAGTAGTGGTATTGGTATGTGGAGACTATCCCAATGGAGTTTATATAGGTGTCTATGGAAACAAAATTCTACTCAATTTTGTTTATCAATCTTTCTCCCTAGAGCATTGTTTTCTATAGTAGTTTTGAAGAAGAAAAGGATGTTACTGAAGAAAGCTTTGCATGTTGTGATCGTCGAGAAGATTGAAGTCTGGTGGTGGAGAAATTGAGAAAATGGTAAGCTTTCTTACCTCTTTGAACTCGTAAATTTAAGGAAGGAGTAAACTGTCAGGGCAAAGAACGCTCTGGCATTTGGACAAGCTAAGATGACAAAAATGAGAAGCAAGGTGAGCTTTAGTGTTCTATTTCTGAGTGATTGTCGACCATGTACTATTTGAATGGTTTTGTGTTTAGTTGTTCTAAGTTGTCTGAAACTATTGCTATGTATGGATATGGTAAATAAGCATGCTGGACATGAATTCATGTTGATTTCTATGATAATGTATGATTTTCTGCTGGTTGTGAATGTTAGGCATGTATAGGATGAAATAGGTAATTGATTATCCACAGGTGTGGCAGTATGTTGAAATGGTTATGATTATGCTCGAAAAGTAGCGTACTTCATGAAAACATGTTATGCACTGCATGTATTGCATATGGTGGAGTATGGAGGGAAAGATATGGATAGGATAGATGAAGCTAGGATTTGAGAATTAAAGTTTCTGTTAGACACCGCTATATGGTGTTGTTGAGTGCAAAATGTGATTTATAAAGCTTCGAGCCTTCCGGAGGGAAACACAACGATGTTCAAGCATCAAGCTATATGAATGGAGAAATGGGTGGATGAATGAGAAAATTAAATTTCGTTACGATACCATCATACGGGGTTGTTGTCGCGTGTGAATATGACATGCGAATTGTGCAAGTCTACACGTCAGATCAAGTAGTAAAGTGATGAGGGAGTATCATTCCCACGAGGATTGGATTGAGGCACAAAATGGTCAAGTTGTTATAATAAAATGTGATTAATGCTATGGTAAAGCTATGGTAAATATGCAGTGGCAATTAAAAGGAATAATGATGTATGCAATATGTGGAATTAATGAATACTTAGAAATCCTATGGCAAAACGAGAGTAGAAATGTAATGGCAATTATGAAAATGATTATATGAATAATATGTAACTTGACAAATAAAAAACTAAGGATGTGATGGCAACGATACTACGAAAAATGATAAGGGTTACATGATGTTGAGTGGGAAGTTCGGGATTACTAAGAAGCTACTTTTCCAGTCAGCAATGCCTCAGTAAAATCATACTTAACCTACTGCTTAAAAGAGTTCTAAAGTGGCATACTTCTTTCGAGAGCAAAAACCTCCAGTTACCTTGCCTGTGTCTATAAGCCTTTAATAAGATACCCTGCATTGTTTCCTTCTGTATGAATATTGCTATATGTCTAGCGTCTATTACAAGTGTCTGTCGAGTACTTGCTTATCTAATTCAACCAAGGTCTAACTAATCTAACCTTTTCATAATTTAGATTAATTTAAGGGTATGTTGCATAGTCGACTATGTCTAGGAATCACTCACATACATTTTAAAGAATAAAACAATTGAATGGAATAGTAAAATAATTTAGATTTATCTACAGCCATTAAAGACAGTCAAAGTTTCATTGAAGTAATCCCAACCCTATGAGATTTAGCTCATAGGTTGGAAAATAAAATTCAACTCTAGCATTGTTTTCATCATTGTAATTCACGAAGGAACATATTAGAAATAATGGAAGAACATTGGGAAGACAACATTCGCTTGGCCAATCCACACTTCTGCTCCGCAGTGTCCTGCGGTGGCTAATAGGGGCTACCTTCGTTTTCCTCCTCCTCCCTCTATTCAGCCACTACCTTCTTATTTTACCTAAGAATCTTCACCCTTGCTCTCTCTCTTGGGTTTCCTCATTTTCTTCTTTTTAAATTATTCTTTTTCTTTTTTCAGGATAATTCTAACAGCCAAGATTTATCTTCTCCCCTTTTCTAGACATATTTATTTGGTACAAGTAAAGTTGGGCTGAAACTGATATGCACTGAATGCTGACTGGAAAACTTCTTGACATTGCCACGACATACAATTTGGCAATCTGACTACCCTTTTGCCCTAGCAAAACTTCACTCCTTTATTTCTTGTTCCTTACCTTGCACCTGATAATACCATAAAACACTGCCCTTACACAAGCAATTAAAAGTACCTAATATTTAAACGGAACCCAAGTTCTAATGCAATGATAAAAATACTAATGAAATGTCCTAAAATGCAAGAAGATGTACTTAACTGTAGAAAATTAACTAGGTCCAAATGCATGAAATATAACTCTTTTCAAGAGTTATCACCCCCCCAAACCTGATTTATTTTTGTCCTCAAGAAAAATATGCATGCATGCATGCATAAATGCCAACATTTTTCCAGCGTATAAAACCAACCTATACTACTAGGCTATTCGAAGAACAAGTACATCAGTTCTCAACAATCACCTTTTTCCTAAAACTCGTTCGAGTGTCAAAGGGTTGCTCAACAAAGGAAATGAAAAAATTTCTCCCTAAACACAGAATCTCCTAAGTACTCATGTATTCTCTCTTTTGGCCTACAGCAGCCATCTTCTAATTTACTTAGTTCATTTATTACCTAAACACACGTTACTTTCTTTAAAAATCTTTAGAATATATTAATCATATTTGTGTTTTTTTAACAATATTATTATTAAGGGATTTAGCATGTCACAAAATTCTTTGACTTGACAATCATAGTGGAGCATACACCGAATTGCCGAGTAATCAATCATGTCATAATTTAAACCAAAAGTCACCCACAGAGCTTAAACTTTTGACTAAAAAGATGGATGGAGCATACAACTCCCTTCTTAGCTACTCAGTCCTTTTTGCTACAACGAGGTGCCTCTAACATTATTTCCATGAAACACACTCTTGCTTAGACTCACCTTTTTAATCAACAGCACAAAGGACCAAACAAAATGATGCTGACCTACTTGGCAATTCTAAACATTGGATTGCCTACTGTCCTTTATTTAAATAATGTTGTGGCAATATAACTAATGCTTGGCTTTAAAAATCCCTAAGTTAATTAAAAGATACTTACTATATCCTTAAAAAACACACACTAAGTATAAGACATCCTATTTTTAGATATTAATTTTCAAGCATCTTAACCTAAACTAAATTCACCCAATCCACTATCACATGTTCTAGGTATATCGAAAAATGTAAACTCATCATCGAACATCATTAGTATAAATTGTCCTTCTTATAGACAAAAAAATACTTCGACAGTTGCAATGCAGTGGCAAAACATCTATATTATATAAAGTGCAATCTAAATGCACAATACAGCCCCAAACCTAAAGGATGCATTGTCCTTAATGCATGTGCATGTAACAAAAATATAGCTATGGACAAACAAATATCATGGAAAAATGAAATGAAATGAATGATCATCAAAAGAAAAAAAAACTTATCTGGATTGGATTGTATTGTAGGTACTTTATTCAGTTCTTCGTGTGGACTTGCGGGCACTAACCTTGTACCTCATCTTCCTTTCCATGGGGTTTACTTCTTCATCTTTCTTATCAATCTCTGTGAGATCATCGATCAACTAATCAATTGCACGATCTTGTGCAATCACAGATGCTGGTGGAGATGGTGGTACATGAATTTTTCCTTTTGTAGTGGCATTGGTTGTAGTAGTCGTAGGGTCATTCTGTCCTTCCTTTCATTCTTCTTTATCCTTTTCGGGCTCAACAGATGTTGACTTCTCAGTTTCCTCAATATCTTGTCCAACATCAGCATTGATCTTTTCATTTATTGAGTTAGCTCTGACAGTAGTGGGAGCTGGTTTTGCTTTAGTCTCAATAGATGGGAGCAAAGTCGTGGGAAAGATAAGAAATTCTGACATTGGCTTTGAAAAATTCTTTTGTAGAGATCGTTTAACTGCCAAATCCCTATCCCTTACATATGACCAATACTGAGCTTGTTGCTCTTTAGCTTGGACCAACTCTTTAGCTAGTTGGTACTACTGACTTTCAAACAGGGACATCGTTTGCCCTAGTTGCTTCAGGGAATTCAATATTTGCTGGTTGAATAAGTCCCGAGTGACTGAAGGTGTTAATGTGTGAATGCGTGTGGCAGTAGCAGCCTGACTCTATTAAGATGCTGTGGTAGTATCAATGCCTTGGAGCTTGGAAAAAATTACCCTTGTGAGTCCACCCTTATTAGGGGTAATATCCCTATCATCAGTAAGAGGAAAATGTTGGAGTTTCTAGCATTAATGACAAGTGTGGCTTGAGGCGAAAAAAAAAAGAATGACAAAAGGTTGAAGAAGGAAAGAAAGTTGATGAATTTTCTTTAGAAAAGAAAGCTAAGGAAAAATGGAGCTTAAGTGTGAAAATAAATTGCATCCAACTTTTCACTACTCAAAATACCAAAGATACATTGCCATTATATATATAAGTCATGGTCAATGTGAATTACAACAAGTCATTACCTAAACATACCTAATCATACCTAATCCACCTAAACTTATGGAAACTTGAAATACAAAACTTGCAAGCTTAATCTTACTTGATATGATCAGCCTAGTCACCATCAAAATGACATGAAATATCTACCTAACATTGTTCAAAATAAACCAAACTAAGTTACATTGACATTGGATTCAAAATGGCAAGTTAAAGAACTTGGTTTGCATAAACTAATAGCATCAAAGGTTGTGTTGCATGGAGTTCATAATTCAACACTCCTCCTTGAACTCTTTGCGACATACACCTAGTTTCTTTCTTAATTCCATGAACCTTGTTGTTTTGAGGGCTTTAGTAAAAATATCAGCAAGTTGATTTTCTGAATTGCAATAAACCAGTTTAATTTCACCAGCCTGTTCCATCTCTCTCACCACATGAAGCTTTATGTTAAAGTGTTTGGTTCGACCGTGAAACACAGGGTTTTTTGCAATTGCAACAGCCGATTTGTTGTCACAAAGTATCTCTGTTGCTCCCTCTTGCTGTAAGTTTAGGTCAGCAAGCAGTTTCCTAAGCCATATAGCTTGATTCACAGCAGCTGCAGTAGCTACATATTCAACCTGCTTTGTTGATTGGGCCACCAGGTTTTGCTTTTTCGAACACCAGCAGAACATTGCTGAACCAAGAGAGAAACAATAGCCTGAAGTGCTTTTCAAATCATCCCTAGATCCTGCCCAATCACTATCAGTATACCCTATCATTTTTAACTCATGGACCTTGCTGAACTTCAATCCAAAGCTTAAGGTACCTTTAATGTACCTAAGCACCCTTTTTGCTGCTTGAAAGTGCTGCATGTTGCAACAATGCATGAATCTGGATAGCATGCTCACAGCAAACATTATATCCGGTCTTGTAGCTGTTAAATAAAGAAGGCATCCCACTAAGCTTCTGTAGATGGACTCCTCGACTGCATCAAAATTACCTTGGCTTGTCAACTTTAACTTTCAGCAGACCATAGGTGTGTTCATTGGTTTCTTTGTTTTCCATGGAAAACTTGTTCAAAATTTTCTTGGCAAATGCTTGTTGGCTTAGAAAAATTTCTCCTTTAACTTGTATCACTTCCATTCCAAGGAAGTAAGTCATATGCCCGAGGTCGACATTTGAACATCTTCTTCATTTTGCTCTTGAAGTCCTTCAAGACAATGTTGTCTCCTCCTGTAACCAAAGAAGTCATCGACATAGAGAGACACAATAAGTCGAGTTTCACTTCATTCTTCTTAACATACTGATGTGGGCTCACCGATGCTCCTTTGAAATCCCAAAGCGATGAGATAGCTATCGATTCGAGCATACCAAGCTCGGGAGCTTGCTTGAGCATCGTATAGCGCCTTCTTTAACTTGTAGACCATATGTTCTTTGCACTGGTACTTCAAAGCCTTGAGGTTGGTCGATGTATATTTCCTCTTCAAGGTGGCCATTTAAAAAGTAGACTTGACATCGAGTTGATGAATGGTCCATTGCCTTTGTCTTGCTAAAGCAATCAACATTCGATGGTGTCGAGCACAGCTCTTTGGAGCAAAGGTTTCCAAATAGTCGGACCATATTTACGGCTAAAGCCTTTGACAACCAACACGGCTTTCAACTTATTTAAGCTCCCATCGCATTCTTCTTAGCACGATAAACCCATTTAACACCTATGACCTTCCTGTCTTGTGGCCTATCAACCAAATCCTGTGTTTGGTTTTCTCAATCATCTTCATTTCTTCTATCATTGCGACCTTCCAACCTTTGTGAGCTTGACTTCTTGAAACTTGTAGGTTCCATGATGGCAACATTAGCTCTTTCGTAAACATCATTAATGGCTGGTCCTCTAACGGGAACATCATCAACATCCATTTCTTGACCGGTTTGCTCGGGTTCTATTTGCCCCACTTCAAGTTCTTGAAGTCTCCATTGGTTGATTGTTGTCCCAGTTCCAGAGGCATTTTCATCAAAGGCAACATCCCTCTTGACTTGAACCTTCTTTGTTGTTGGATCAATGATCCTATAGCCCTTTTAGCGAGCTATATCCTACTAGAACACGGAGTAGCTCTCCTTGAAAGTTTATCCTCTTTCTGAGATGGAATCGCATATAACATAGACATCCAAAGAGTTTTAGATGAGCAGAGAGGGTTTGAAGCCATACCAAGCTTCAAAAGGTGTCATTCGAGTCGGGGCCTTTGTTGGTAGTCTATTTTGAAGATAGACTGCTTGTGTTGGCGACTTACGCCCACATGAACTTTGGCATTTTCTTTTGAAATGCAGACATCTTGCCATATCCATGATGCTTGATTTTTCTTTCACACACACCATTTCTTTGAGGTGTGTACACATTGGTTAGGCGGTGTTTAATGCCGACTTCTTCTAAATCGCTGGAATTGGTGAAATATATTCAGCCCCATTATCCGACGATGGTCTTCAACTTGCAACTTTGTCTCGGTTTCTACAAAGCGTTGAACTTCATGAACACTTGTGGAACTTCGGACTTGTGTTTTAGAAAATAAATCAATGAATCTTGAATAATCATCAATGAAGAGAATAAAATACTGTTTCCACTAAGCGATTACTGTCTTCATGGGACCACAGACATCTGTATGAACAAGTTGAAGCTTCTCATTTGCTCTCCAAGCTTGATTTGAAGGAAAGGTGCGCTAGCTTGCTTTCCAAGTTGACACACTTCACACACTTCATTGTTGCATCTTTGAGTTTGTAAAGTTTTCTACCAGATCTTCATGGATCATCCGCCATTGCTTTAAAGTTTGCATGACCAAGTCTTTTGTGCCATATTTTTGAGTCATTGTGAGAGGCAGTATAAGCTGCTTTAGGGGCTTCTGACCAATTAATCTCAAAGGATTTATCAGTCTGAGTGACTGTCATGAAACATGATCCACATGGATCTGTTATTCGACATACCTTGTCTTTGAACACAAGAGAGTATCCCTTGTCAAGGAGTTGAGATATACTCAACAAGTTTTTGTCAATATCGGGCACAAGTAACACATTGGAAATTACCTTGTTACCCTTTGGAGTTGATATCAAAACATCACCTTTGCCCACAGCATTGATGAACTGACCATTTGCCACTTTAACCTTGGTTTGTACACTCCTGTCCAAGGTTTTGAAAATGGCTGCATTAGGAGACATGTGGTTTGTACATCCACTGTCCAAGAGCCAAGCTTTGGAGTCTGTCTTCTGGTCACTTGAGCATGACACAGCAAAGACTTCTTCTTCTTGATCGCTTCCACCTTCAGCCACTCGAGCCTCGGTCTTAGATTGTTGTTGAGCTAGCTTCGGTCTGCCTTTTGCCTTGCAAACTCTCTCGACATGTCCCTTCTTCTTGCAGTGTTGACATACTGCATCAGGCCGAAACCAACATTTGACTTCTGGATGGCCTGGCTTCTTGCAAAATCTGCAAAGGCGATCATTGGTCCTTGCAGCATCAGGCTTAGGCCTGTTTTTCCAGGTTTTCTTGCCTTTGTAGGCAGCATTGCTTGAAGAAGTCCTAGCTTTAGCTTGGAAAGCTCCTTCTTGGTGTTCCTCGTTCCTGCTTGCCCTTCTTTGCTCTTGAGCATAAAAGGCATTGATTAATTCGGTCAAGGTGATGCTTGAGAGGTCCTTGGAGTCCTCGAGGAAGATATTTTGCTTCATACCTTTGGTAAGGTTGAAAGCACCTTCTCCACAATCCTTGCTTCACTAAAGCTGCTCACCAAGGAGTCTTATCTTTTTTACAAATGACCATAATCTGTCTGAATCTTGTTTCTGATCTCTTCTTCTTTCATCTTCAAGTTTTCAAGTCTCTCCTCAAATTGAAGCTGCTTGCTTTTGGTCCTTCTGTACCTTGAAACTCCTCCTTAAGTTTGTTCCATGCCTGTTTTGGAGTCTCACAGGCCATAATTCTTGTAAAAATGACATCCGAGACACAATTTTGGATGCATGACAAGGCTTTATGTTTCTTGGTCTTCTCCTCAGCATGCTGTCGAATTTGAGCCACGGTTGGGTTGGCTCGAAGAGGTTCTGGTTCAACGTCAGTGTTCACTACCTCCCATAGATCAAGAGCTTGAAGATAGGTCTTCATTTTAACTTGCCATATATGAAAACCTTCTCCATTGAAGATCGAAGGCACAGCCGGTGAGAAGCTTGATGAAGCCATTCCAAATTGATCTTAACGACAGCAGTCCTCAAAGAATGAAGCTCGATACCAATTGTTGGAGTTTCTAGCGACTAATGACAAGTGTGGCTTG
Organism: Gossypium rotundifolium; assembly: GCA_025506655.1. Classification (NCBI taxonomy): domain Eukaryota; kingdom Viridiplantae; phylum Streptophyta; class Magnoliopsida; order Malvales; family Malvaceae; genus Gossypium; species Gossypium rotundifolium. The sequence goes on along the minus strand of CP106729.1, from coordinate 80,055,914 downwards.
AGGCGAAAAAAAAGAATGACAAAAGGTTGAAGAAGGAAAGAAAGTTGATGAATTTTCTTTAGAAAAGAAAGCTAAGGAAAAATGGAGCTTAAGTGTGAAAATAAATTGCATCCAACTTTTCACTACTCAAAATACCAAAGATACATTGCCATTATATATATAAGTCATGGTCAATGTGAATTACAACAAGTCATTACCTAAACATACCTAATCATACCTAATCCACCTAAACTTATGGAAACTTGAAATACAAAACTTGCAAGCTTAATCTTACTTGATATGATCAGCCTAGTCACCATCAAAATGACATGAAATATCTACCTAACATTGTTCAAAATAAACCAAACTAAGTTACATTGACATTGGATTCAAAATGGCAAGTTAAAGAACTTGGTTTGCATAAACTAATAGCATCAAAGGTTGTGTTGCATGGAGTTCATAATTCAACAGAAAATTAGTAGTCTTGCATAATACAATAATGAGAGAAGGAAAATTTAAACTACCAGCATTCTTCTCAGCACAACGATGAACTTCTTGAAAAATGATCCTTCCCACATTAATCATTCTTCCCTTTATAATAGAATGCAACATGAACATCCCTTCCTTGGAAATGGTGGTATTGTGCATGGAAACGGTTTCAATGAAGCCGTTTCAATAGTGTAGCATTCCTGACTAGAAACAATCCATTGTGTACCCTCGACACATAAATCCTTCAAACTTGTGTCAAACCCTCAGTTGTGGCGTTATCTGTAAACTTGGTATGTTCATCTTGTACCTCTCTAAGTCCAAACTAGGTATTTATATGATCCTCATCAAACGGCACATAAGTGCCCTACACATAAATGAAAGGATAATAAGGAGAGTTTACATGGGCATAGAACTCCCTAACTACTCTGCCCAAGAAATCCTCTAGGTGCATATAGAAAATGCCCTACCCATGCTATTCTACTATCGACAATACAAACTCGTCATATCCCATGCAGGGTTCATCCTTAAGCACGAATCCTTACTCAAAACAAAAAGGGACGCTTTAGAATGTTATTTAAGTACCTTGTGGCCACAATAGAGTTGAATAATGTCCTTGGTTGGGGAGCACCAATGCATGATGATTCAATGATTTTAGAAGCATTCTTGACGCGAGCCATTAAGAAAGAATAAAGAGGAATCTTTGAGAGATGTAGTGTAAAGAAAATGAGTAGAGCTTGAAGATAAAGAAACCATAAAGGTGGGAGCTTTATGAGAAACGTAAAACGTGAACCGTTGGGAAGAGGGAAATAAGAGGGTTAATGATGACAATTTTAAGGTAGATGAAAAATGCTAGGGAAGTTTGTGATGTGGTAAGAAGAAAAGAAAGGAATTTTTGAGGAGAAAAGATAAAATAACCTAGCCCTACAATATAGGCCGTCTTCCTAAGGCTTCCCCAAAAAAAATTATCATGTTAATCTTCTTAATGAATATCTCATTTGGAATTTTCTTCTCGGTCAACCCTTCATAATTTAACACCTTATCACCTAGCTTGTCACAACATAATGCTCCTCTGTAATGCTACGACAATTGTCCTTCCCAGTACACACTAATAAGTTGATTCTTTTATCCTGCCTTTGAAAAGCTACATTAATGTATAAAAATCAGAAATGAAATGACATAAAATAAAAATTTAGCACATAACCAACGGACAAAAATAACTAAAAAAATGAATTTAAAGTAAAGAAAGTAAATAAAATAATATAAAAAATAGCAAACTTAAGCATTTCAAAAGTCGATGCTTTGCTTGCCATGCTCCACATGAGCACCCCAGTAGTGCTTCAAGCGTTGTCCATTAACTTTGAATGTAACACCCATTTTCATGTCTTTGATAACAATAGCTCCGCATGAGAATACTTGAACTACTTTAAAATGACCTGACCAACGAGATTTCAATTTACCAAGGCACAATTTGAGTCTAGATTAAACAATAATACCTGCTGTCTTGGTTCAAATTGTCTGTGCATAATTTTGTTAACATGTTTTCGCTAGTTATTTTCCTTGTATAGTTTATCATTTTCATATGCTTGTGCCCGAAAATCTTCCATTTCATTTAACTCTAACAACCTTGTATTGCCAACAGCAACCCAATCCATGTTCAGCTTCTTGATAGCCCAAAATGCTTTGTGCTCAAGCTCAACAAGTGAGTGACATGGCTTCCCATAAACAAGTTTAAAAGGTGACATCCTTAGTGGTGTTTTAAATGTAGTCCGATAGGCACACAAAGCTTTATCCAGTCTGGTGGACCAATCCTTACGAGATGAGTTCACCACTTTTTCCAAAATTTGTTTAATTTCTTTATTAGAACTCTCAGCTTGTCCATTTGTCTGGGGATGATATCCCGTAGCAATCTTATGATTCACCTTATACCTACACAAGGCATTAGCCACCAATTTACAATTAAAATGGGATCTTTCATCGCTGATAATGGCTCTAGGTGTACCAAATCTTGTAAAGATGTTATTATGTAGGAACTTCAGTACTAACTTAGCATCATTAGTAGCTAGAGCTACCTCTTCTACCCATTTAGAAACATAATCTATCATCAAAAGTATATACAGTTTGCCTACTGATGGTGGAAATGGACCCATAAAGTCTATTCCCCATGCATCAAATAACTCAACCTCTAGTATACTTTGTAGTGACATTTCATTCTCCTAAATAGATTCCCAGTTCTCTAACAACGGTCACACGATTGACAGAATTCATGAGAATTTTTTAATAGATTCAACCAATAGAATCCCGACTAAAGTACTTTAGCGGCGATTCTTATTCCTCCAAAACGTCCTCCATAAGGAGCCAAATGACAATACCGTAAAATACTATGTATTTTGTCGTTAGGGACACACTTTCAAATTAATTGATTAGCACAATGTTTAAATAATAAGGGTTCATCCCAATAATATTATTTAGCATCATGAAGAAATTTCTGCCTTTTGTGGGTGTTTAAATCAAGCGGCATCACACCCCTTACCAAGAAATTCATTATATCGGCATAACATGGTAATGCTTTGGAAACTAACAATTGTTCGTCTGGAAAATCTTCGTTAATAAAGTTGTCACTGACATAGTCATTACCCGATTCTAATCTTGACAAATGAATAGCCACTTGGTTTTCAATCCCCTTTCAATCTCAAATTTCCAAGTCAAACCCTAAACCCTAAACCCTAAAATAGTATCCACCTAATCAATCTCGGCTTGGCATCTTTCTTATGCACTAAGTACTTAATAGCTGAGTGATCTGTGTAAACTGTGACCTTAGTACCCACTAGATAAGGAAGGAATTTATCAAACGCGAACACCACAGCTAACAACTTTTTTTCCGTGGTGGTATAATTAAGCTGTGAGTCCGTCAAAGTTTTGCTAGCATAATATATTACACGCAGTATTTTGTATCTCTTCTGCCCCAACATTTCTCCCACGGCATAGTCGCTAGCATCGCACATGAGTTCCAACAGTAAGGTCCATTCTTGAGCTACCAAAATTGGTACTGCTACTAGTCTTTTCTTTAATTCCTCAAAAGTAACCACACAATGTTCATCAAAATCGAAGGATCTATTTTGATCCAGTAGTGTGCACAAGGGTTTAGATATATTTGAAAAATCTTTAATGAATCTTCTATACAATCCTACATGAATTAGAAAACTTCTAACACCCTTGACACTAGTGGAGATGGCAATTTTTCTATTACTTCAATTTTTTTGCTCAGTCTATTTCAATTCCTCGTTGTGATATCCTATGTCCTAAGACAATTCCTTCACAAACCATGAAGTGGCCTTTTTCCCAGTTTGAGACAAGATTTGTTTCTTCACAGCAGCTCAGAACCAATTCCAGATTTTTCAAACAATCTTCAAAATCATTTCCAAATAGAGAGAAACCATTCATGAAAACTTCAAGGAAATTTTCCACCATATCCGAGAATTTGACCATCATATAATGCTGAATAGTTGCAAAGGGCATTACATAATTTGAACGCCATTTGTCTAAATGCAAAAGTACCATATGGAGCAGTGAAAGTTGTCCTGTCTTTTTCATTAGGAGCTTTGGAAATATGATTATACCCTGAATACTCGTCCAAAAAATAGTAGAAAGTTTTACCTACTAACCTGTCCAACATCTGATCAATAAACGACAAGGGGAAATTGTCCATCCTAGTTGCCTTATTAAGCTCCCAATAATCCATGCACACTCTCCATCTCGTAACCGTGTGAGTTGTCATGAGCTCATTATTGTCATTGCTAACCACTGTGACACCTCCTTTCTTCGGGACATATTGTACAGGGCTTACCCATAACTTGTCTGAGATTGGGTAAATAATGGCAGCACCGAGCCACTTGATAATATCTTTCTTGACAACTTCTTTCATTAGATTCAATCATCTCTGCTACTTAGTAGATTTGTTGTGGCAATCTTGTAACAAGATTTCATGCATGCAAAACACAGGACTAATTCCCTTTATATCAGAAGGGTCCATCTTGACACCTTCTTAAATCGTCGTAGGACTTCCAAGAACTTGACCTCTTGTTTGGATGCCAGTTCTGTAGAAATCACAATCGAAAAGGTGCTGTTATCTCCCAAGTATTCATATTTTAAATATTGTAGCAAAGGTTTCAACTCCAATGTAGGAGGTTCCTCTATAGAAGGTTCAGGAGGCTTGAATGAGTTGATAAATCCAAAGAGTCAAACTTTTCCCTGGTGTCTCCACTATCTGTTTTCCTTCCATGAATTCATCGAGTTCTGCTAAACTTACTTCATGAATCCTTTCTAACGAGTCTTCATTACTATCAGAATTAATGTCGCAAAGTCTAGTGAATTCCTCTACTACTGTTTCTATCAAACCAATGGCTAGCATTCTTCATTTTCGTCTGCACATTTTAAAGCATCAAAAACATTAAAATTAACCTATTGATCACTTACTCTCATAGTTAGTTCACCTTTCTGTATGTCAATTAGAGTTTTGTCTGTAGCAAGAAAAGGTCTTCCAAGAATAATTGACACATTTTGATCATCTTCAAATTCTAAAATAAGGAAATTAGCAGGAAATATAAATTTATCTACTCTTACCAGGATGTCCTCAATTTTACCTTCCAGATGGGCGTAGCATCAATCAACTAATTGCAAAGTCACCGTAGTAGATCATGCTTTTCCAATTCATAGCTTCCTAAAAATAGACATCGGCATTAAATTTATACTCGTTCTTAAATCACATAATGCCTTACCAACATAATGATTTCCAATTGAATAAGGGATAATGAAACTCCTTGGATCCTTTAGCTTTAGAGGTACTTTATTCATCAACAATACTGTGCACTCTTCAGTGAGAGCAACAGTTTCAAACTCTCCCAATTTTGTGCTTCTTTAACAATACGTCTTTCATAAATTTCACATAATTGGGCATCTATTCCAAAGCTTGCAATAATTGTATGTTGATGTGGAGTTCCTTCAAAACATCTAAAAGTCTTTTAAACTGAACATCCTATTTAAAATTCTGGAATAGCTGAGGAAAAGGTAAAGGTGGTCGTCATTCAGGTTGCTGATATTGTTTTACTATGGCATTCTTGTTGGCAACACGATCTAATTCTGTCACAACATATCTCCGTGTACCCTTTTCAGGTGTTTTCTAATGTTTAGTAGGTTCTAAGATCCTTTCCTGATTGTGGCTCGATTTGTCTTCCTCTGTCGTGGCATCTTGAACAACTTCATCCAACTGAGTCTCAGATCTTAGAGTGATGGCCTTGCACTACTCCTTCCCTTGGGTTCTCAAATTTTTATTATCACTTGGCAATGCTTTTGTGGCTTTGAATTTATAGCATTCACTATTTGCCCCACTTGATTTTCAAGAGCTAGAAGAGATGTAGCTTGACTCTGAATCACATCATCATTTTTGGCCATATACTCTTTCAACAAAGATTCAACAGAAATAGAAGATGATACCTAACCTTGTTGAGCATTTTGCCTCGGCATAGGAAAATTATAACTAGGCGGGTACGTTATGGATATTTTATCTTGCAACATTATGTGAACTCCCCGCACCTTGATTGTTCCAACTAAAATTATGTATTCTACTTCCACCCTGGATTGTTACTGTCAAAATAGGGATTACTATTTAGGTTAAAATTACCCATGTAGCACATCGATGCTGGGTTTGGTGGGCTTCTTCATTATTTTGATCATATTAGATAAAGAAGATACCTGGGTTGTCAACGAAGTAATTACATCGAGCTCCATAGTACCAGCAGCTCTCTTATATGTCCCAACTCTTGTGTTAGGGTACTAATAGTCATTGTTAGCAATCTTTTCCAAAATATCATATGCTTCGTTGTAAGATTTATCCAACAATGTGCCATTGGCAGATGCATCAACTGCCATTCTCGTATGTGCATTCAACCAATTATAGAATATTTCCATTTGAGTCCAGTGCTAAAATCCATGCATCAAAAATTTCTGAATTAAATATTTAAATCATTCCCAAGCTTCATATAATGTTTCATCCTCTAACTACCAAAAATATGTGATATTATTTCTCAGCTTGGGCTTCATATTTAGTGGATTATATCATAGCGAAAACCTTTGGAAAAGGTCATTCAATGATGTCACTGTCCCCAAAGGTAAAGCATTCAGCCATGCTCTCACACGATCTCTTAAAGAATATGGAAATAATTTAAGTCTCAAGGAGTCTTCAGGAACACCTTGTTGTCTAAACGAGTCACAGACCTCTACAAAAAGTCTTAAGTGCAGTATCGGATCTTCAACAGGTAGCCCACTAAATTGTCCTACTATTTGCAACATTTGAAACATTATAGGTTTAAATTCAAATTGCCAAGCCAGTATTTGTGGTCTGATTATACCTGGATTCAAATCATCTAAAATGGAACAACATGCTCTCGAATAGGTCTGTCTCAGTCATCTATCACTTGAAAAATAGGAGGATTCATATCCTGACCATTTGGATTATCATTGAGATCAAGGTCATTTCTATTCTTAGCCATTTTTTGCAGTTTTTTTCTTCCTTCTTCGTAAAGTTCTCTCGACCTCTAGGTCAAAGGGATACTCTTTGTTACCAGGAGTGCCTCTTCTTATATATTGCTGGAAAACATGTAGAAATTAAATTAAATCAAGTTAAATAAAACTAACAAAATTAAATAAAATAACAAACCAAATTACACCAAATTGTTGATCCCTAACAACGGCGCCAAGAACTTGTCGCTTGTGAATATGATATGCAAATTGTGCAGGTATACACGTTGGATTAAGTAATAAAGTGATGAGTGAGTATCATTCCCACGAGGATTGGATTAAGGCACAAAAGTGGTCAAGTTATTATAATAAAATGCAATTAATGCTATGGTAAAGATATGGTAAGTATGCAGTGGAAATTAAAAGGAATAATGATGTATGCAATATGTGGAATTAATGAATACTTCGAAATGCTATGGCAAAAAGAGAGTAGAAATGTAATGGCAATTATGAAAATGATTATATGAATAATATGTAACTAACAAATAAACAACTAAGGATGCGATGGGAAAGATACTAAGGCAAAAGATAAGGGCTACACAATGTTGAGTGGGAAGGTCGAGATTACTAAGAATCTACTTTTCCAGTCTGCAATGCCTTAGGAAAATCATTCTTATCCTACTGCTTAGAAGAGTTCCAAAGTAGTCTACTTCATTCGAGAGTAGAAACCTCAAGTTACATTGTCTGTGCCTATAAGCCTTTAATATGGCACCTTGCATTGCTTCCTTCTGTATGAATGCTGCTATATGTCTAAAGTCTACTACAAGTATCTGTCGAGTACTTGCTCATATAATTAAATCACGGTCTAACTAATCTAACCTTTTCATAATTTAGATTAATTTAAGGGTATGTTGCATAGTCAACTATGTCTAGGGATCACTCACATACATTTTAAAGAATAAAATAATTGAATGAAACAGAAAAGTAATTCAGATTTATACTACAACCATTAAAGACAGTCAAAGTTTCATCAAAGTAATCCCAACCCTATGAGATTTAGCTCATACGTTGGCAAATAAAATTCAACTCAAGCATCATTTTCAGCATTGTAATTCACGAAGGGACAAATTAGAAATAATGGAAGAACATTGGGAAGACAACATTCACTTGCCCAATCCACACTTCTGTTGCACAGTGTCCAGAGGTGGCTAAGAGGGACTGCCTTCGTTTTTCCTCCTCCTCTCTCTATTCAGCCACTACCTTCTTATTTCACCTAAGGATCTTCACCCTTGTTCACTCTCTAGGGTTTTCTCATTTTCTTCTTTTTAAATTATATTTTTTTGAGGATAATTCCAACAGCACAAGATTTATTTTCTCCTCTTCTATAGACATATTTATCTAGTACAAGTAGAGTTCGACTGAAATTAATATGCACGAATGTTGACTGGACACCTTCCTGGCATTGCCACAGCATACGAGTTGACAATCTGACCACCCTTTTGCCCTGGAAAAACTTTATTATTTCTTGTTCCTCACCCTACACTTGCCAATACCGCAAAACACAGCCCTTCCACAAGCAATTAAAAGTACCTAATATTTAAACACAACCCAAGTTCTAATGAAATGCTAAAAATACTAATGAACTATCCCAAAATGCAACTAGTTGTACTTAACTTTAGGCAATTAACTAGGTTCAAATGCATGAAATATAACTCTTTTCAATAGTTATCAATTACTTAGTGCAAACTGTGATGTACAAAGCTCCGAGCCTTATAGGGGGAGACTTTGGTGTTCAAGAATCAAGGTATAATGTGAAAAAGAAATAATATCAAGTGGATATTTAGGGTGACACTGTGAAGATGTTATTTAGGTTCCATAAAGCAACATCGTGACGACGGTAAGGTCCTTCAGGGCGACACGTCTAGAGAGGTTTAAAGTGTAAGACCGTAGTTCAATTATGGCATTATAACGAGTCCGTTAGGATGCTAAACATGGGGAATAATGTTTAAGACCATATCTTAGCTATGACAATGAATGGTAGTCCGTCGGGACAACAAAGATAGGTAGTCAGCCATGACATTGAACATGGGGAATCATGATGTGTAAGAACATAGTTCGAATATGAAAAAGAATGGTAATATGTTGGGATAATAAACAATAGGAAGTCCACTAAGACATTAAACATGGGGAATTATGTAAGACCATATTTTGATTATGGCAACGAATGGTAGTCCACCCGGATAATAAATATAGGGTAGCCTATTAGGATGATAAACATGGGGAATTATGGTGTGTAGGACCATATCCCGACTATGGTGACAAGTAAATGTCAGCCAGGATAATACATAGAAGGTTTTCAAGATGAGGAAAGAAAGCTCTTAGTATAAATTTCATGGAAAGTAGCATGATTTGATAGAATTGGCATGCTTGAAAACGTAGGTTTAGGTCAAGAGATGATGGCTAGTAAATCAGGATTAGTAATGATTATAAGATGATCAAGTGAAACCTAAATCTAGGGGTCCACTAATAAAAAGGAGAAGTCCATGACTGGTAAGTCCACTGAGGTCCACTCTGAAATAGTAGTCACTTGGATTGCTCGGTGGTGGAGGATACCATAATATTACCAATCGGTAAGTCAGTTGACTAGAGTTATGGAATATAGGAAGTTCACCAAGGGCTCATTGGATTGAAAATCTGTTGGAAACCAACGAGAAGAGTATGGTCTGATAGGGATTCATCAAAGCTGTGGAAATGATAAAGATGATTAGGGAGTTTAATTTCTATGCCTTAAAATTTGTTTCAAAAAAAAAATTATTCAAAACATAAGTTTGAATCTGATTCATCGAATATTACTAAGATTATCAGAGCATACGGTTGTACTGCCTTGATTGCAGGGTAAAAGAATATTATAGTGGCCATAGGAGAGGACCAATCCAAACTCCACCAACTTGAGCAAAAAAGGGAACGGTAGCCATAACATGCATAAAGAGGGGTACTTCTGGAGGCTTCGTGTCGGGGGTTAAGATGAGCATATTAAATTCAAAGTTTGTAAATACTTGTATGGAAACCAAGTTTCATGAGCTTAATACTAGTTCTATATGGCAGTAAATAATATGTAGTCCCTTATAATTAAGTAGAGCAAGTGTATAGGTAGATTGGTTCAGGATTTGTTAAATTTTATGGTTCTCTATAAAATTTTGTACTTGACTCTGGCGATTGGGTTGGGTATAGGGTGTTACAAATTTAGTGGTATTAGAGCTTCAAATTAGTCGATCCTCTAGACATGAGAAGTTAGGAAAATGCCCCTATAAGCTTGTCACGATAGGTCTAGCTTGGTCTCTCAAGTGGATGAGATTAATGTGTATTATGAAGTGGATGCAATTATGTGAATTAATAAGCTAATATTAGGCGTGTTATAGTTGAAAGAGGGGTAAGTGGAGTAAAGTATGAAAAAAGAAAAAAGAGAACAAAGAAAATCTTCATTAAGATGGTAGGGAAGACTTTTACAAGTACATGTATATTTTAATTTCCCCTGGAGTGGACTTTCCTAGAGAATCAAGGTCGGATGCCTTCATGTCTTGATTTTGGAAGAGTTACGGGATTCCATTTATCCCTTTTAAAACTCCTCCCAACTAGAATCGGAGGGGTTGTAAACATCAAAGCCAAGGTTCATGTTGGTAAACTGGCGTAGGGAGCTGAAATTTACTTGACTTAGGTCAATGGGACCCGTAACAACCTGTATATGCAAGATTAGGTTATCCCTTAATTTTGGTAGGAAATTTTGAATGCTCTGATGGGTGTTTCTCTTGTGCTTCGCCAGTGCCTCCCCATTCTCCTTCTTAATACGCTCTCTATCGACGAGGTGTTGTTGCTCGAGGGTCTTCAATTAGCAAACCCTCTCCTCTATCTCTTTTTCTCTAGTCTCTAAGGACTAGTATTTGGTCTTCTAGGAGGAGACGGAATTAGAGAGCTAGGTGGTTTACTAGAAAAAAGCCTCATATGACTGGTGAAGTTGAGAAAGAGATTGCTCGCTAGCAAGAATAACCCTTTTTTACTCGACCTGCTTGGCCTTAGATTCAGCACAAGCCTGCAGGAGGGCCCAGCTTACGAGGCCACTCTCCGATGATAAAATGGAAAAGGAACTTGCCATGTAACACCCCTTACTCGTATCCATCCCCAGAATAGGGTACGAGGTATTACTGGACTTAATCACATATAACTGATCATTTTGAGTCACAAATTTCCATTCAAATTTAAAACTTTTCATTCATAATCACAGTGTCCCTACTACGGGCCTACGAGGCCCAAAACATGCTTTGGAAGCGGTTCAGGACTAAACCGAGAACTTTGGAAAATTTCACAACACTTAGAAAATTTTTCTTCAAAACATGGTCACACTCAATATGCATCCTCAACAACTCTTATACATGCATAATTATATCTAATTATCATACCATACCATTAAGCCAAACTTAGCCATTCGACATCAAGACTACTAGCACATTCAACCATTAGGTATTTAGGCCATAACCCACAACTCATCATGTATCATGCAAACACAGCTCACATCACAAGACATTGGCATATAAATAATATATAAATGCTTATAATCAATTAGCCAATATAAGCCAATTAGCATGGCTACATATTACAATAACCTTTAACAATTACAAGCCAATATATTTGGCAAAAACATAATAACACATACACAAAATGACTAAGTCCTTATACATGCCATAGACTTAAAATACATGAAGGCATTGATACCAGTCAAAAGCTTGATAGTGTGATAGAATCTTCGACGATCTCCAACCCGAGCTAGCCTCTGTGACACTATAGGAAAAGGGAAAGGAAGGGGGGTATGCATTATAGCTTAGTAAGTAGGTATGTAAATAATAAGTGATTTATTAACAGGCTTTTATAAATATTCACAATATGTTCTCAAGATAATACAATCATAATTGCAAATAGTTCCACTATTTATTCATGTTCATCTCAAGCTATCTACTCGAGTCACAGTCACTAAATTATTTATATCTCGAGCTATAGAACTCCAAATTAAGATATGTTAATTTTTCCTAAAACTAGAATCACATATCTTATTACCACAAAATTTTAAGAATTTTTGGTCTAGCCAATAAGTACATTTTATTCTTTAAAATCTCCCATGTTCTGCTGTCTGACAGTTTAAACCCTTGTTCACTAAAAATTAATTATCTCATCGTACAGAATTTGGATAATGTTCCAATTTTTTTCTCGTGAAAGTAGACTAATTAATAAATTTAAACATATAAATTATAAAGCATAATTATTTTTATACAATTTTTAATTATTTTTGAAAGTTGGAATAGGGGATTCTAACATCATTCTAACCCTATTTCACAAAAATTTGAATATTGTAGAATATGAAATTTTTTTGTTTACACCGTTTCTTTTATATGAAAATAGACTCATTCAGATTTAAGTTCATATCTTATTCAACCTATAATTTTATTTCCACCATTTTTGGTGATTTTTCAAAGCCACACAACTACTGCTGTCCAAAACTATTTTGTTGCTAAATTTACTCTTTCATAATTTCACTTACTCCATTTCATCTTACAGAAGGTTCAATCAAATATTGAGCACATTGTTCATAAATTTTCACACTTATACCTGCACTTATTCATCACATAATCATATTCAATTGCACTTAGTCGTTACATGATTACATGTATTTTCACTTAGTCAATTTCCCGTTGAACTCATCAGAATAATAACAGATACACGATGGCCTCCACATAGTACCACCCTTGTAGTCGAAACTATCTGGTGCACATAGTAGCCTGCACTTAGTACTACACATGCGACCTATCCGTCTGGTACACGTAGTAGCCTGTACATAGTACAACACACGTGAACTAAAGCCATCTTGTAGCTCTCTTGTACACATAGTGGCCTACACTTAGTACCACACATGTGACCTAGCTACCTCATTCGTATCTTTTCTATTCTGAAGGTTCAACCGGGAATTCTCACTTTTTAACATTTTACCAATTCATCCATAATCAATCACAATTCATAATTTACATCAAATAATTACTCCATATTTAACCATATCTCATATAATATAACAAAATATTAAAACATAAATAATAAAAAAACGATGTATTATTTACATACAAACTTACCTCGAAGGCAAAATCGGTGAAAATGACTTATTCGTTAATTACTCGTTTTTCCCTCGTTCTAAGTCCGAATCTCGTTTTCCTTGATTTATAACAACACATTAAACTCATTTATTCATCCTGCTACTCAAATTAGCCTAAATTCACATTTTTTCAAAATTTACATTTTGCCCTTAAACTTTATCATATTTACACTTTTTCCCCTAGGCTCGTAAAATGATTTTCATTCAATTTATTTGTACTTTAAGCCTAGCCGAACCATTTTCATAACTATAGAAGCCCACAATTTCTACTAATTCACACTTTTATGACAAATTTCATAACTTTTAATAATTAGTCCTACTAGTCATTTTTACTGAAAATCACTTAGTAAAAGTTGTTTCTCTAACTATAAACATGCATTTTCTACCATTAAACACAAAAATACACACATATTCATCATGGGTCAAAACCCTAGACTTTAACCATATCTCAAATTAGTGGTAGAAATAGATAGATCTTGTTACGAGGATTTTAAAAACATAAAAATCATTAAAAATGGGGCTAGAACGGGCTTACAATCGAGCTTGGAAGCTTGAAAAACCATAGCCATGGTTTCCCCTTGTGAAATTCGGCCATGGGGTTGAAGATGGACAAAAATTGGCTTTTAATTTTTTTAATTCATTTTAATTACTAAATGACCAAAATGCCCCTAACTTAAAAATATTCTATTTCACCTATTTCATGTCCATTTTTGTCCAACAAATGGTCTAATTATCATTTAATGACCTCAAATTTAAAATTTCACAACAATTAGACACCTCTAACATGTAGAACTCAACTTTTTCACTTTTTACAATTTAGTCCTTTTGACTAAATTGAGTGCCCAAACGTCAAAAATTTCGAACAAAATTTTTATGAAATAATTTTGTTAAATCATAGACCATAAAAATATAATAAAAATAACTTTTCTTATATCAAATTTGTGGTCCCGAAATCACTGTTTCGACCAGGCCCAAAATTAGGCTATTACATGCCAATTCTTGGAGAGTGGGCTTGTGAACACCAGAGGGAAGGGAGGAGGGGTAAGAAATCTCCTTCAATTTTGGAGACAACTCCTGGACCTATCGCTATTGAACAAAAAAGGGAGAAGAAGGATATTAATCTGTACTAAGATGATTTCGCCAAGGGAAAAAGGTTTGGACTTCCCCTGAGGAGCGCATATAAGTAAGGGAACCAATAGGGGAAGCATGGGGCATTGGGATGGTGGAAGGCTAGTCAGCAACATTGGAAGACTCAACATAAGGCTCAAGAAGAATTGAAGGTAGAGACAAATAGCATATTGGAGAATCAAAAGATGGAAATGTTGCATTCCGCACCGATGGAGGAGCAGGGAATTCAACCTCTGGAAAGACTAGTTTCTTGCCAGGCCTGTGGTAGGACAATCTATTGCCACTACTTTCTACAATGCTAGAGAACCCCCTTTCAAGCCTCAACCTCTTGCAGTTGCTACTACAAGTTTGTACACTTTAAGCAACCACATCCATGGTCTGTTGTGCACTCTCAAACAAAGCCTCAATATCCATGAATCTGGGCTAGGATAGGGTTGTTATGGGCAAGTAATTAGTAGGAATTTCCAGGGGAATAGTGATTTCAACAACTTTTTCAATTAATTTCCTACTTGAAGGCTCACCCATGAGCCCTGGAGTTGAAGTAAGCCAAGGACAGAGATGAATATTACAAACGGTAAGGAAGAAATTGGTAGGCTCCATTCATTTTCTTACACGAGCCCAATCTAACTCTTCATCGGCCCCAAATGGCCACGCCTCTTCAATGGACTGAACCATTCTAGGATTCACACCTAGACGATGATTGTATGCTTTCCAACCATATGGGCTCCTACCTTCCAACTAGTTTCAAAAGACATTTCAGGCTGTAAGGAGCCTTCTTAGCTTTAGAGTCCGCCTATAACTCAATCTTTCAACTTACGTCACAGCGATCTTTGTGTCCAAAGGCTGGATTGGTGACAAGTGGCATCTGTGGGAATAGACCACCTCATGAGAAAATCAAAATCGCCAGGCAGTCTATTTTTCCCCAAAATAAATTTGTTACAATCCAAATGAAGGTTTGAAGCCCAATCTTTGATTACGGTTCGCTGCCCTAGTGAACACTAAAGTAGATCATTCCAACTAAAGCCCTTAATTTAAAACTTTCAACTAGTAAAAGTGTTGGAAGATGCTAAGTAAGGGTCATTTATTTCAGCTATAGCAATTCAAGAAGTATACCTTCAAGGTCTACCAAGATAAACTAGTGAGTTGTGCTGGTGCAATTTCATACTCTTTAGGTATTGTGCAGAAAAAATGATGTAAAGGAGATGAAATGTAACACCCCTCACCTGTGTCCAACTCTAGGACAGGGTTCGAGGCATTACCAGACTTAAACATTTACAATCGTACAAAACCGGGTTACCAAATTTTGCCCAAAATTAAAACTTTTCAAACAAATGCATATCGTCCCTTATACAAGCATTCGAAGCCTATAACATACATCGGGGTGGTTCTGGACTAAACTGAGAACTTTAAAAATCTTTGGGCAACTTAACCAATTTTTTTCTTTGGAGAGCCACACGCTCGTGTGGGTTAGGCCGTGTAGTCACACACGCCCGTATGGCTTGGGACACGCCTGAGTTCTCAGCCCGTGTAACTCTCTATTTGTGACGTCAGCAACCATTTAAGGGCACACGGCCAAGGCACACGTCCATGGCCAGAGGCCGTGTCCTCCACACGGCTGAGACACATGACCGTGTCTCTACCCGTGTGGTCAAGACCTAGGCTAACTTCCAAGACTTTTTGTCATATTTACATACACACACATACATTTGACCTTGTCATCTATTTAATCACTTATACCACATAATCAAACATTAACTCATACCATGGACAAATAGGCTTACAAGCCAAAATCATTATAAGCCACATCTCATGGCTATAATCAACAAATCAATATAAGCCAATACATTTGGATAATCACAACAACATCCATCATAGAAAAGTTAAGTCCCTATACATGCCACTCACTTGAAAACACTTAACATACACATGCCAATACTCCAAGGATAATGGCTCGATAGTGTGATGCTACCTCCGTCGATCTCTAACCCTGAGCTAACTTGAAAAAACTAAAAGAAATGGAAAGGAGGGAATAACCTTTACACTTAGTAAGCTCGCATGAAAATAATAAGCAATGCGATAACATACTATTTTCATGTTCTTTCTATTTATTCAAATTCTAGTTAAGTTGTTTCCTCGAGTTACAATCATTAAAATATTTATATCTAGAGCTACAGAACTCAGAATTAAGATCCATTAATTTTCCATAAAGCTAGACTCACATATCTGCTTACCATAAAATTTCCAGAATTTTTAGTTTACCCAATCAATACAGTTTATTCATTAAATATTCCCCTATTTCGTTGTTCGATAGCTCTAACACCCCTTCACTAAAATTAAAATTCCTCATTATACAGAGTTTGGATAACCTTCTCATTTGTCTCTCTAGAAATTAGACTCACCAAGGATTCTGAGAATATAAATTACAAATCATAACCATTTTTATACAATTTTTAGTGATTTTCCAAATTTGGAACAGGGGATTTCTGAAACCATTCAGACCCTGTCTCACAAAAATTTAAATATATAATAATATAAAATTTATTTACTCACACCATTTATTTTATGTGAAAATAGACTCAATAATCTTTAATTTAATATCTCATTTAGAATATAATTAGATTTTTACTATTTATGGTGATTTTCAAAATCACATAACTACTGTTGTTTCAATCTATTTTACTGAAAATTTTACTCTCCCATGTTTTCTTTATATTACTTTCATATATGCACACATAACACCAAGCATGTTCAATACTAGCCATACAAATAAATAATCATCACCAGTATTTACGAGTACTCATAATGGCGCTTACACCATATCAGCCTTACTACAATTTCAATTACGTATCACATATCAAACACATTATGCACATACACACAAGGTCACATGCACCCTTGCTCACATGTACATTTGCCACATTTCTCAATTGGTCACATTGACATCTGCACTTATTCACAAC
This sequence comes from Gossypium rotundifolium, assembly GCA_025506655.1. Lineage (NCBI taxonomy): Eukaryota > Viridiplantae > Streptophyta > Magnoliopsida > Malvales > Malvaceae > Gossypium > Gossypium rotundifolium. Next base: position 80,038,655 of record CP106729.1, on the reverse strand, counting down.
ATGATTGCACCAGTCACCATTACTAAGTTATCTCATTAAACCCTTACAAAAAATGCCCGATTGGTCTCAGCACATAGCTCCACCTACACATAATTCGACTTTCTTGTACACATGGTAAAGGTCCCTTATCACCCATGTGACCTAGCCATTCCATCTCGTAGCTTTCTTGTCTACATGGTGTCCAACACTAGGAACCACTCATGTGACCTAGCTACTCATAACCCATAGCTTTCTTATACACATGGTATACACACAGTATTACACATGTGACCTAGTTACATATGAAATTATTATCCCGTAGCTTTCTTGCACATATGGTGAAAGTCCCTTATCATCCATGGGGCCTAGCTACATATCAAATTTTGCCATATCGTAGCTTTCTTGTGCACTCAGTGAAGGTCTTTTATCACTCGTGTGACCTAGCTACATATTGTTCGTATCTCTCGATTTTTCGAAGGTTCGATCGAGAATTTCACATTCCATACGTTTTCGTATTATAGTTATCAACCAATGATTTCCATAATATCTAGCAAAATAATTATTGAACAAGTAAATTAAATGCATTATTTACATATAAACTTTTCATTTCACATAATAACCATAGTCATAGAAAACACCTTTAAGCACAACATTTCAACTCATTTTCCATGTCACCTATGTCACCTTTTACCATAAACATATTATTAAATCAATTCACCAACATAATATACTAAACATGTAATTCATCAAAATCAATTTAATACCACAATTTAGGTTTCAAACATACATTACGACATTATTGCATTATTATTAACACACCAACTTACCTATGATCCAGAAACAACAATTTATCAACTTTCCCGAGTTTCGATTCTCCTCCCGTTCTGGGTCCAAATCTCATTTTTCAGGGTCTAAAACATCACATTTCACTTATTTAATTATTGACTACTCAAAATAGTCCCTAACTCAAACTTTCAAAAAATTACAATTTTGCCCCTAAACTTTTGCATAATTATGATTTTGCCTCTAGGTTCGAAAATTAAACTTTATCCCTTATTCTTATGTTTTATAACATGCTGATCATTTTCCCTTCTATAGTAACATCAAATTCTTTCTCTAACATGCACTTATGTACAATAGGTATTTTTGCCGATTTTATCGTGTTACTCGTTTTCACTTAAAATCGCTTAGTAAAAGTTGTTTAACATAATTCTAAGCTTCATATTCTGCCATAAAACATCAAAATAAGCACATTTCACCTATGGGTATTTTTCCAAATATGAACCCTAGGTTAAATTATTGCTAGAATAAGCTAAATCAAGTTACCGGGACTCAAAAAACGTAAAGAACACGAAAAACGGGGCTAGAATGGACTTACCATGAAGCTTGGAAAGCTTGAAAACTCTATACATGGCTTCCCACATGTTAAATTCGGCCTAAGCTTGAATATGGAAGAATTTGTTATTGAAATTTTGTTTTTAATTCATTTAATTCACTAAATTACCAAAATGCCCCTTAAAATTTTTTTTGAAACATACCCATCAATGTCCATTTTTTTTCACCAACTTAACCAATGGTCTAATTATCATTTAAGGACCTCCAATTTAAAATTTCATAACAATTGGACACCTCTAACATGTAGAACTCAACTTTTGCACTTTTTACAATTTAGTCCTTTTGACTAAATTGAGTGCCCAAACGTCAAAATTTTTGAATGAGATTTCCATGAAATCATTCCGTGAAATTTTAGACCATAAAAATATAAATAAAATAAATTTCTTACCATCAGATTTGTGGTCCCGAAACCACTATTTTGACTAAGCCCAAAATCGGGCTGTTACATGAAAGCCAGCTTCCAACAAGTGGAGGAGTAGAATGAGGCCCTCACTAGAGTCACTTAGACTTCACTCCCTTGAGATGATCTTAAAGTGATATTCAAAGTTAGGCAACTAGATTCCACAAGCTACCAAGTTATTTACCATTTCCTTCAGAGTGGTTAGGCAAGTGTACAACAGCATTCTCGCAGAGGTACTAGTTTCTTGGGGCTACGAAACATCTTTATTTCTGATGATAGCCTACCTTGGGTGACCCATTTGATTATGAGGACTAGAATCCATGGCCCTTACTCTTGATGCCAATGTAGTTCTAGACACAACAATACAATTTAAGACCAAAGAAAGGAAAGTGAAAAAAAATTACCTAGGAAATATGAAGTGCTCACGAGAGACGGGTAATTCCGGTAAAGGAAATAAGAATGGAGAAAGGCAATACAGAAGAAGTTGAAGAAAGAAGATTTAGGGCTGAAAGACAAAGTCAAGCAATAAAGGAATTAGGGGGAATTGATTTCTAATGAAAGAAATCTTATAGGCTACGGTTTAAATAACTAAGCGTGCAAGAGAAGATTTGATTGAGAAAGGTAATAAACTGTCCAACTTGTCGAATCTATTTTTAACACCTATCGATCCAGGAAAGAGTTTCCATAAACCCCTCGATAAATGAAAAAATAGAAGGGGTCTGTTGGATTAAGTCAACTATCAAGTTTCCACAAAATGAGTGTATATAAGGTGGAACCAGAGAAATAAATTTTTCCATCAAGACAACCTAGAGCAAGGTGTAAGCCAAAGGCTCTGTCAAGAAGGTAGATTTTCACTGTGCATGGGAAATACGACTCCACCATTTAAGTGTGGTAGTTTAAGGACTTTTGGAAATTAGAAGATCAACTGAACCGCTCAAGTAAGTAGGAACGATTGTCTCGAAATTAAGAAGAGAGTTGTCCTAGGAAGGAAAAGTTTACGATTGTCTCGGAATTAAGAAGAGAGTTGTCCTAGGAAGGAAAAGTTTACCTAAAGATTGCTCAGGATTAGCCATGAGAGGAAATTTCGAGGATGACATTTTCTTTAAGGGTGAAGGAGTTGTCACGTCTAAAATTCCTAAAGACCCGAACTAAAAGAACAGTCGAGGAGTCGATTGCATAGAAATCAAAATTTTCAGACTTAAATGAGATTTTTTGAAAATTAAGTGGCTGGTTGGGAATGATTAGATTTCAATCGTGGATTAGTATGATTGGAACTAACTGATTTTATAGTGGGAGACAAAATGCTTAAGATTTAGTGGTTGTATTAGTCTGTGGTGACTATGCCAATGGAGTATATATGGGTGTGTGTGGAAACAAAATTCTTCTCAATTATGTATATCAATCTTTCTCCCTATAGCATCGTCTTCTTCAGTAGTTCTAAAGAAGAAAAGGATGTTGTGAATGAAGCTTTGAATGTTGCGGGTATCACGAGAATTGAAGCCTAGTGGTGGAGAAATTGTGGAAATGGTAAGCTTCCTAACCTCTCTGAACTTGTGAATTTAAGTAAGAAGTAAACTGTTAGGACAAAGGAGGCTCTAGCATCTAGACAAGCTAACCTGACAAGAATGAGAAATAGGTGAGCTTTAGTGTTCTATTTTGAGTGATTGTCGATCATGTACTATTTAAATTATTTTTGTGTTTAATTGTTTTGAGTTTTCTAAAACTGTTGCTATGTATGGATATGGTAAATAAGCATGTTGTACATGAATTGGTGTTGAGTTCTATGATGATGCTTGATTTTTCGCTGATTGTGAATGCTAGGCATGTATAAGATGTCATAAGTAATTGGTTATCCGCAAGTGTGGTGGTATGTTGAAATAGTTATGATATTATGCTTGAAAAGTAGTGAAACCCATGAAAATATGTTATGCATTGCATGTATTGCATATAGTGGAGTATGGAGGGAAAGATATGGATGGGATAGATGAAGCTAGGATTTGGGAATAAGAGTGTCTATTAGATACCACCATACGGTGTTATTGAGTGCAAACCGTAATGTGTGAAGCTCTAGGCCTTGCGAAAGGAACACTATGGTGTTCGAACATCAATGTATAGGAATGAAAAAAATGTCAAAATGGGCGGATGGATGGGAAAATAGAATTCCATTATGATACCGTCATACGAGGTTGCTTAGTGCAAACCATGATGAGCGTAGCTCTGAGCCTTGTAGGAGGGACCCTTTGATGTTCAAGCATCAATGTATAATGTGAAAAAGGAATAATATCGACTGGTCGTTTGGAGCGACACCATGATGACGATATTAAGGTTCCGTAGAGTAACATAGTGACAATGGTCAACATGCTCTATGGGGTGACACTGCTATGGCGATAAGGTCCTTCGAGCCTTAATTAAGGTTTAAAGTGTAAGATCATAGCTTGACTATGGCATCATAACGAGTGCTTAAGGATGCTAAACATTGGGAATAATGTGTAACACCATATCTCAAATATAGCACCAAATGGTAGTCCACCAGGACAATGAACACAGGGTAGTTCACCAAGACATTAAACGTGAGGAATTATGGTGTGTAAGACCATATCTCAGCTATGGCGATAGGTAAATGCTCGGAGGTTGTAAAGAAGAAGAAAGGAAGGTCTTGGTACCACTCTCGTAGAGAGTAGCATGATTTGATAGAATTGGTGCACTTGAGAATGCAGGTATGGGTCAGCAGATGATGGCTAGTAAATCAAGATTAATAATGATTATAAGATAATAAGGTGTAACCTAAATCTAGGGGTTCGCGGGTAAAAAGGAGAGGTCCATGAGTAGTAAGTCTGTCAAGGTCCACTCAGAGATAATGTTCACTTGGACAGCCTGGTGGTAGAGGAGACAAGAATATTGCCAATAAGTAAGCCAGTTCACCAAATTTATGGAATATGGGAAGTTTGCTAAGGGTCATTGGATGGAAAATTTGTCGACAACGAGAAGAGTATGGTCTAATAGGGATTCATCTGTATTATGAGTCGTTTGAAGAATCAGAGTAAGATGAACAGTTAGTCAAGGTTAGATGGCATAGTACAAAGCTACCTCGATGGTAGGGTGACCACTCAAATGGTTTATCCATAAAGTTAGAATGGTGAAGATCGAGCTTGTCAAGGTAAAGAAAAAATTTGGAGTGAGGCAGAATCAAGCCAGTACCATTGAAAACTAGGGTTGTAGAGAAAGCATTGGCATCTAAGACAGTGAATAAGATCGCTAGATATGAGTTGGGGAAAATGGACAAGGAAACAACCTCATCTGCCTTAAAATTTGTTTCAATTTTTTTCTAAACATAAGTGTGAAACTGATTCATCGAATCTCACTAAGTTCATTAGAACTTACGGTTTTATTGCCTTGATTGCAGGGTAAAAGATTATTATAGTGGCCATGGGAAAGGATCGAGCCAGACTCTGCCAACTTGAAGAAAAAGGAGAGTGATAGTCGTAACATGCGTATAAAAGGGTACTCTTGGAGGCTTCGCATTGAGGGTTAAGATAAGTGTATAAAATTCAAACTTTGTAAATACTTATATGAAAACCAAGTTTCATGAGCTTAATACTAGTTATGTATGGCAATAGATAATATGTAGCCCCTTATAATTAAGTAGAGCAAGTGTATAAGTAGATAAGTTCAGAATTTGTTAAATTGTATGGTTCTTTGTATCATCCGATACTCGAATCCGACGATTGGTTTGGGTATACGGTTTAGATTATTTACAAAATATCCTTTGATATATATATTAAGTTTTTTCTTTCAATAAATAAATATATTATTTTAATTCTAAACTAAATAAAAATAATGTTTCCTGCTTCACAATAAAAATAAAATAATTAAAAAAATGTAATCTTATTTACTTCGAAATAAAAAAATAATTAAATTAAATTTGAGTCTGGTTAGAGTTAGAGTTGGAGTCGAGTTTCTAATTAAATTTTGGTTTTGGGGAAGATTTTTGTCTTAAGAGTCATGGTCAAGTCGCGATCGAGGTAGATGCCTCAAGTTTTAGGTCGACTTGGGGTGGAAAAAATCCGCCACTCCTTGTCTCGTTGCCATCCTTAGTCTTGATCAAAGCAACCAAAATGACTATTCCAAACTACTGCATGCAATGTAGGCTTATACCATCTATTATCTTGTATAAAATTGATTGCAAAAATATGAACTTTTTTAGGGTGGGTTATAGAAAGAAAGAAAGATACATCTTAATAATTGGAATAAATTAACCCAACCCAAAGAGAATGGTGGCCTAGGATTTCAAATTTCAAAGCATAAGAATCAAGCTCGCATTATGAAGTTGGCATGGAGGATCTTGCAAGAATAAAATAAGTTTTGGGTTCGAGTGCTTCTCAACAAATATTTACCAAGGAATCAACAAGGGCGCAAGAGAAGAGTATCTCAATGACGTAGGCCATCCTTAGAAAAGAAAGCCCCAACTTCTAAAGATGACTTAGATGGTCTCTTCATAATATTAACTCAAATTTTGGAAGATGATTGGTGCAGGCTAAAACCTTTGAAACTATTGACCATTGGGCCCCTTAACCATGAAGATAACATGTTGTCCTTTAAAACTACTAAAGACCTTTTGGAAAATCATGTTTTAAATGGATTATACATACAAATCCATAAATAAATTTATAATGTCGCACTTAGAATTCCAATCTCTTTCAATGAAGCAAATAAAGATGTTTTAGGCTATAAACAAACAAATGATGGAGATATTTCCATGATCAACGCATACAATGTGGCAACACGAAGTGTGAAGACTCAACTTTTTGAAAAAGGAAATCCAAATTAAAATTCTGTAAAGAAATTATAATGTCACACTTAGGATTCCAATCTCTTTCAATAAAGCAAATAGAGATGTTTTATGTTAGAAAGATACGAATGGTTGAGACTTTTCCATGGTCAACTAAGCTGCCACCTATTGTGGTGGTAGTTTTGGTACATTTCGACACTTTAGGAGCTTTTTTTTCTAGGCATTTTAGGTTTAAATATGTGTTTTTTTAGCACTAGTAGCTTAAGTACAAAAATAAGTGTTTTTTTAAATAAATTCATGTTTATTGACCTATTAGGCCAATTTGGGCCTTAGAAAGTTTTAATGTGTTCAATTGAGTGTGCAAGATGATTATTTAGTAGCTAAATAGCCTCATGGATGACAGCCAAGAGGAGCATGAGTTCTCGAGACGCAACAAGCGAAGCCAAAAGACCAAGTGGGAGTTGTCGAGGTTGTGTTGCAACACATGGCTAAACGTGAGGAGCAAGGATTGATAAGGCTAAATTCATGTGTACAATCAATATATTCCGAGACAAGGGCTTCTAATTGACCTAGATATGGTTTCTAAACGTCTCTATCAATAGTAAGGCTATTCCTAATATGTGGGAGACCGTTAGGAGCCATATTTAGTAGATTTAGGTTTTATTACGTTTTTATTTCATTTCAAAAACTTTTTGTTCTTTTAGACTAGGTTCAGTTTGAACCTAATTCTTTTCTATTGAAGTATTCAGTTTTATTTTACTATTCTTATTCAAACATCGAAGATCAATTAACAATCACGAGATCACACAACTCCAAGCACATCCAATTTAATCGATTGAGCAATTTCTTATCTTTCTATTATTTAATTTATATGTGTTGGTTTGCATGTTTCAATTAAACTTAAAAGTTATGGCATTTAGATCGAGGCTAAATCTATAAGGAGATTAATGATGGATATGGGAGTAATTAACGGATGGATTAGGGTTTCCCAAGAGGAATTAACTAGTTTTAAATTATGTGTGCTTAAATCTTAGGAGCGACGATCCTTGGAAGTAATATAGGATGAACAGGGTTGAGAGATAAGTTTATCGAATAAATCATAATTTATCCTAGTGGGGAAAGTGTGGTCAGGAGATAAGCAAGTACTTGTCAATTAATTAGTTAGTAGATGTCAGGAGGTAATACTAGTTAATTAATTGTTAGTTCCACCCAAACCCTAATTCTGAATTTAATTACGATCACTGAAATGAGTTCATCTTCTGGTTGTTATTTTGACTTGGCTGTTGATTATTTTTTGTTTATTTAATTTTATTAATTTAATTGATTCGCTCTTTTATTATTAATTGCCATATAATTTTTAACTATTACTATTTAGACTTATTATCTTAGAAATATATATATTTTTGGTTTAATTCATCCTCCCTTGGGTACGATCCTCGAAATTCTTATCAGTGTTTTGTTGTAACACATCTGTACTATAATTTGACCCGTATACTTGCAGACACCGCTGATTTAATTATATATTTTGTGTGATTTTTATACTATAAACGATAACACATTTAGAGAAGGTTAAGTTTTTGGCATTGTTGTTGAGGGGTTTCGACATTAAATCAAAATTTTAGTTTATGCAATTAAAAAGATAAATAGGAAAGTTAAAATTTATAGTTACAATTTCTTTTATGTTTTAATATTTATTTCTTTTTCTGTTTTAGGTCTTAGTATGGCTCGAAGTGGGAGCATCCCAATCGAGACGTACCCTGATTTGAAGGAACTTTTACGGTGTAACCATCAAGTAAGAGGAGACGACCCAATCTCGATAATTGATTTATCTCGGGAGGACCTATTATTTGACGATCCACCCAAACAACAAGAGCAAATTTGTGGAGAGCTACTGATGGATCAACGAACATTGTGCGAGCTCGCACTACCAACATTGTATGTCGTGCGAGGCAGTATTGAAAGGTTGATAATCAATGTAAATAATTTCAAGACAAAGACAACTACAATCCAGATGATCCAAAACACCTTGCAATTAAAAGGAAATGTGATGGAGGATTTGAACCAATATTTGAAGCGATGTTTTCAATTGTACGACACCTTTAAATACAATGGAGTGACCAATGATGTTGTTTGTCTCTAGTTATTCCCATTCTCATTATGTATTGTGACCGAATTGCTAGAATCACTGGAACCATGCTCAATCACAACATCGGATGAACTAGTGGAAAATTCCTCCATAAAAGACACGATATCGTAAATTTCAAACAATTCAAAGGTGAAACGTTATACGAGGCATGGGAGCGATTCAGATCAATGATACGTAAGTGTCCCCATCATGAACTGCAAGAATGCCTCCAAATTCAAATCTTCTACAACGATGTAGATGGTAACATAAGAGCTAGCATAGATGGAGCAGACGAAGGATCTCTTTTGCACCACACAGATGAGAGACCATATCAAATTATAAATGATATGTGATCGAATAAGAGATTCACATACAAACCAAAACCTACAACTATGAAGGCAATCAGCAAAGAATATATATATCAACAAACTTTTGAGAAGTTAAATTGTTTGGAAACAAGCATCAAACCTACAAGGGTAGAGCCATATATGGAGAACCAATTGGAGGATGTTAGCTATATTAGTAATAGAGTGAGAAATCCCTATTCAAGCACATATAATCCCAGTTGGAAGGATCATCCAAACCTCAAGTGGGGAGGTAACCAATGAGGACAAAATCAAGTGTAGAATAGATCGAATCCTCCATACCAACAACACCATATGCAAAGATTGCTAGAAAGATCTATGGGATACGACCATGCTGTATGTGGTTAGAGATTCAAACGAATTGAAGGGATATGCAAGCCATGAGTGCAAATATAAATGCCATGAAGGAGCAGATGCGGCAGATGATGAGTTTGTTATAAAAAAAAATTGGTTAAGGCATCTCCAGTAACACATAAAACAATCCTCGAAGAGATGGGAGGGAACATGTCCATGTGATCACTTTCCAATCATATAAGCAACTTGACAACCCAAAAGAACCTATACATGAAGAAGGTAAGTCAAGTGATGCTGTTGATAAGTCCGTGGAAGAAACCGAGCACTAAGAGTCGATCGAACAAGTAATAGAATCAGTAGCTGAACTGGTGGTCTCAAAGTCAAGCACGACTAAAGTACCATTCCCGTCAAGATTAGACAACAAAAAAAAGAGCGATGAAGCAAATTTTATAAGCTTCCTAAACTTGTTTAAATCCCTTAATGTCAATTTTCCCCTCTTGGAGCTTATTCATAAAATTCTGAAATATGCTAAGTACCTAAAGGAAATTATGGCTAGGAAAAAAATGAAAAAGGGTGAACAAATCAACATTGAGGTTACATGTAGTGGTATTATTGCAAAAAAAAAAAAAAAGATACTTCCAAAATTAAAAGATTCAAGTAGTTTTATAACTATAGTAGAAATAGGGGATAGACATTTCAGGAAGGCCCTTTGTGATTTCAGTGCCAACATTAACCTAGTGCCCTTATCTATATACCAAAAACTCAAATTAGGGGATTTAAAAAATACTTCAATAACACTACAACTAGCTGATAGATCTTTAATATGCCCAAAAGTATGCTAGAAGATGTATTAGTTCAAGTGAGGAGCTTCATAATACCTATAGATTTTGTAGCCTTCGATTTTGAAGAGGTTCGAGAAATTTTCATTTTGTTGGGTAGGCCATTTCTTGCCACGTCAAAATTGACCATAGACCTAAAAAAAAAAAAAAGAATTGATAATGAAAATAGATGGCAAAATATAAGTGTTCAAATGTGGCGATGATTCCAAAAATAAGGAATTAATAGAAGAGGGATGTTTTTTCCTATTTGACTTAACCCTTAATGACCTTAAGCTAAGGTATGCGCGTAGTCATGCAAGTGTAGGTGAGTCCAACCCAAGGACATACGACAAATGGAGAGATCTTGGTGGAAACGAACTTCATTCGACAGAGGAGGATGATTGACAAAGACAGAAAAAAAGAGATGGTAAAATTAAACAAACTTTCGGATGATTCTGATAGTAACACATAATTAAACTGTTGGAAATTTAATTAGACTTGTAAATAGTGTAAATTATTTTTTTCTTTATTTTTATTTTTCTATTCCATACGTTAGATTTTTTTTAACCGTTTATGCTGAGATTTAGTAGGAATAAGGTGTTCGGGAAGCAAGAAATAAGATAAGAAACTATTCAAAGACATCCATAGACAACCATAAGGCTTAGAATAAACTTGAGTAAAGAAAATGGACGTGTTCCAAGTTGTGTCGTGACATAGAAACCCCCCTGTGTTGTGACTTACAACTTTGAAACACAAGAATTGGAGATATCAGAGTCGTGTCATACCACACAAGTCCCGTGTTGTGACATACCAAAGTGAAACCACAAGGAAGTGTAATGGTAAGTTTCTTGTCGCTACACAACTAGTAAAACAACCAACTTTCCTTTTTTCGACCTTAACGAAATCTTCTGTGGCTACTTGAGATTCATAAGACAAAGATGCCCTAAAAACCTCTATAAAAACATGTGAAACAGCAGCTAACACCCTAAGCCACCACAGCAACCCCTACCTTGTCTCTCTCATGAAATTCATGTGATTTTTGAAACCATGCCAACCCATACCCCTGATTGTGATTCAAGTTTCAATAACTTCATTGAAATAAGATCAAAGGAAAGGGAGTTCAAGCATCACATTTGAGAAATCAAGAGAAAGAAAACCCCTTTAGGAAAGAGGGTTTGAGTAACTGTTCTCACTAAACGAGGATACTCAAGAAATAAATCGCTACCGTAGATGGGAGGAATTTTGTCGACGTCCAATAGAATATGCAAGTATCCTGATTGTTCAAAAGTTCTACACTGCACTAAAAAAAGTTGATCTAAAATTATCAGGAGATGTGTTGTGGTCATGAATAATACTTTAAGGAAAAGAAATTTTTGTTTCCCCACGGAAGATTTCTAAATATTATAAGTTCCCTTGCATTTGTATGATTTTGTGTAAGGAACTAACCTAACGTTTTTCTTGAATGTTAATATGGACAAGATTATCAAAGTATTAACCGACGGAAGCGAGGAATAGAAGCGCCATCTACGAAAAGATTATCTGACATCATTCCCACAAGTGGAGCTATCTCCAAAAGCAAGGATGTGCTTACAGTTCATCAGCAATCAAATTTTACCTGCGATAGATATGTCTAACATTGATACTTTCCAGGCTACACGTTTATATGCTTTTTTACAGAAAGAAAGAATTTGTGTGGGGACATGGATTTACCGAAGCATGATTCAATATGTTCGGAAAGTGAAGGTTTAAGTATTTTTCCCTCATCTATTAACAGCATTGTGTAGGCAAGCAAAGGTACCGATAGGATGTTTGGGATGTGTCTTGCAGCCGACAACTAATTCGATACAACAACCTAGTTTAGAACATCATGAGAAAGACCGAAAGCACAAATGAGATGAGCCAACCAAGCCAAACCAAGGTGTGAGTGAATTACCTAATCCAGAATGAATAATTCATTGGATGTAAGAAATGAGACCGATATATGAAGATCATGCAAGGAGAAACGAATTATGGAGGATTCAAACCAAAGTGAGGATTCGAAATAATTCAATATAAATGAGAAAAATGAGCAAGAATGAGGAAAAGGAGGATTCAACAGAAGAGGATGAAGACCCCGAAGAAGAAGAGGATTTGGAGGAAGAAAATTAGGATACAAACATAAATTTCGTCTAAATCGAAACAATTATATTTTTTCCAGACTTCATTATTATTATTTGTTTTATGACTTGGATATTTATTTTGCTTGGTTGGACAATTTTAATTTTTAGGACTAGATATTTTTATTTTATTAGGTAGAATGTAGTTGTATTTTTTATGTAGGATCTCTGCAATTTTCATTGGCACTACAATATTCAATCTTCATTCGCGAGGAGATCACCCCCAAAATCTGAGGATTTTTCAAGCTTATCAAGTAATCTCTTCCCTTTATTTATTATTTGCATATTAGAGACAGTGTGCTGACTAAAGTGTGGGGTGGCATAATTTTTTTTTTAAAATTTTTATTAATTTTGTTTCGTTTTTAGTTTTTTTAGTTTTATTTCTCTTTTCTGTTGTGTGTTTTCTATGTGCTTGAGCTTATAGAAATACAAATGATTGGTTAGGAGCATGTACATAGGTTGATTGTGTAACAGCCTGTTTTTGGGTCAAATCAGAACAGTGGTTTCAGGACCACGAATTTGAGTAGAAATATTTATTTTATTATTTATTTAAGGTCTACAACATGATAGAATAATTGTGTGAAAATTTCGTTAAGAAATTTTGTCGATTGAGTACTCAATTTGTCTAGAAGGACTAAATTGCAATAGGTGCAAAACTTGAATTCTATAAGTTAAAGGTGTCTAATTGTTATGAAATTTAATTGGAAGTCCTTATGTAGTAATTAGACCATTATACTTTTGGGTGGACAAAAATGGACATCGCTAGGTAAAATTTTAAAGTTATGCATTAGGGGTATTTTAGTAATTTGGTAAATAAAGACAAAATAAACTAAATAAAAGTGTCCATCTTCTTCAATTTAGTCCCCCATAGCCAAAATTCTCAAGAATCCATAGCTAGGGTTTTTGGCCAAGCATTCAAGCTCGATTGTAAGTACGTTCTTGTCCCATTTTTAATTTTTTTATATTTTTGAGATCGATGTAACTTGATCTACCTATTCCAAGGACTAATTTGAGAGAAAGTTAAAGTCTAGAATTTTACCCATGTTGAATATCCATTTATTTTGATGTTTGATGATAGAAAATGCATGTTTATAGTTAGTTAAACAACATTTGTAAAGTGATTTTTGGTAAAAACGTCAAATATGGACTTATTTGTAAAAGGTTATAAAATGTGTAGAAAAGTTTGAATAAATGAAAAATGTGGGCTATTATGAGTACAAGTAATATTCGGCTAGGCTTGGGTTGTGATGAAATTGAATGAAATTCATTTTACGAGCCTAGGGACTAAATTATAAAATGTTAAAATGTTAGGGGTAAAAATGTAATTTTTCCATAAGGTGTTTTCGGTTATATTGATTAATGTGATAATTAAATAAGTTAAATGTGGTATTATAGATCAAGAAAAATGAAGTTCAGGTTTAGATCGGGGGAAAAACAAAGTAATTGACGAATAGATCCTTTACGCCGGTTTTGTAACCAAGGTAAGTTCATATGTTAAATAAGCATCTTTATAATTATATTTTAAATACTTTAATATTGCATAAATTGTATGAACTGCTCTATGGACACGTTCTATAATTATTCAACAAGCGAAAAATCTCGATTAAACCTTAGGAATAGATTAGGATACAAGTGATATGTCACTAGGGTATTATGTTATGTGATTGGGTGTTGGTCCTGTACGTTCTACCGATGCTGAGTATTTCAGCATATGTTACAGTTACTTGACAGCTTGTGTGAGCAGAATCGTGTAGCTACGTCTTGATTGACAGCTTGTGTGAGAAGACCCGCTGATGGCTCGAGAGCGAGCATATACATATGTATTGATAAAGAGGTAGCAATGGCTACATATGTGACACTTTGTGAGAGAGATTTCCTGGGTATTCGACATTATTCCAAGTGGTTCAACGGATGAGGATAAGTGTGAAATTATTACCAGATAGCACAGGTATGTACGTAACACTTGTGATGGTTGAATTCACAAAATGGTGAATCCTTGGTAAGATGTGATTTAGTAAATTATGTCCATGAGATTTATTGTAAATTACATTATTTTATATTATGTCACTTGCATGGCAATGTATGGTAAATTCTGCTTATTTCTTGCATATGAGCTTACTAAGCTATATAGCTTACTCTGTTTTATTTTTCTATGTTTTATAGTGTTTTCAAGCTAGCTCGGGTTAGAGATTGTCGGAGATCGCATCACACTATCAAACTATCATTTTGGGTATCGATGATCTTAACATTTTGAATATATGGTATGTATAGGGACTTGGTCATTTTGTTATATGTGTCATTATGAATGTGGCCAAATGTATTGTCTTGTAATTTTCAAAGGCTTGATTTGGTTTTTGGCCATGTAAATTGGCTCACTTTGGTTAAATTGGTTGTAGCCTATATATATATATATATATATGCATGTATGTGCCAACATCCTTGGTGGTGTAGTTTATATCAATTCACTAAATGTTGATTGTGGCCTGATGACTTGTGGTGAATGAATGAGTTTGGTTCATTGGTATGTTAATGTATCTTGATAAGTTAATACAAGTGGAAAGTAGTCTTAGTGGTGTTTTTGTATGTGAAATTGGTATGTTTGATTTGGCATAATGAAATGTCATGAGTATGATAGATGATAGTATTGCTTGACATGTACTGGCCATTGTTGTGGATGTTTGTTTGCCTAAGTATACCATGATTCATGCCATTGAATTTGTGTATGTGTATGTGTTAATAAGGGTGGAAAATGGGTTGGTAAATAGCCTTTATTTTGTCCACACGGGCGTGTGTCTAAGCCGTGTGTGACACATGGGCGTGTGTCTAGGCCGTGTGACACACAGCCTATTCCATAGGCATGTGTTTTGGCCGTGTGTCCCCATAACCTTAATTTTAAGAAGCAGAATGCTCAAAATTGAGCACATGGGCATAGACACGGGCGTGTGTCTTAGCCGTGTGAGGGACACGGCCTCAAGCACAGGCGTGTGTCCTGACCGAGTGAAGTCTGCACCTATTTATGAATATTTAATTAACCACATGGCCTAGCACACAGGCATGTGAGTCGGCCGTGTGACTTCAATTTTTTGATGCCTTGTAAGTCAGAGAGTTACATGAGTTAGGGACACGGGCGTGTGTGACCACACGGCCTGCCCACACGGGCTTGTGACCCCTGTACATGGCACTTGTGACCCCTGTACATGGCAAAAAGTTTTCTAAGTTTTGTAAAAATTTCCTAAGTTCTCGTTTTAGTCCCAAACCACTTCCAAAGCATGTTTTGGGCCTCGTAGGCTCGTATTAGGGGTTTTGTGATTGAATACAAATGGTTTTAATTTGGATGCATATTTATGACTCCGCTTGCGATGTAAGTCCGGTAATGCCTCGTACCCTATTTCGGCGTTGAATATGGGTAAGGGGTGTTATAGATTGTTTAAATTGTAAATCTAGGGTGAAAATAAATAATTTAGGTTGTTTATATTTATAATAATTAGTCCAATTTATTAAATTGTGAATAGGAAAAAAATTAAATATACCAGGTGATAAAGGTAGATACGAATAGGTATTTATGCTTGTAACAGCCCGACTTAGGGCCTAGTCGGAATAGTGGTGCGAGACCACAAATCCAAAGTAGAAATATGAGTTTTATGACTTCTATAAGGTTTATGAGGTGATTTCATGATTGTGTGAAAATCTCATGAAGAAATTTTATTAATTAGTGATTAAAATTGTCCATTAGGTCTAAATTGCAAAGAATGGAAAATATGGGATTCTAGAAGATTTAAGTATGAAATAGAATTATGAAAATTACTAGAGGTCCTTATTTAGCAATTAGAACATTATATTTGATGATGGACAAAAATGGACATGGGAAGGAAAAATCTCAAGAAAGGACCATTAAAGGTATTTTGGTATTTGGTTAATAAAATAATTAAAAGGGAAAATAAAGCAAAAATTGATGTTCATCTTCTTCATCATAGCCGAAATTCTAATGCTCTCTATAGCTAGGGTTTCTTCAACTTCCAAGCTTGATAGTAAGTGCATCCTAGCCCTGTTTTTAATGTTCTTTGTATTTTTAAAACCCTCGTAGCTCGGTTTAGCTATTTCTAGCTATATTTTGAGCTAGGGTTCATGTTCAAAAATTTACCCATGTGTGACATGCATGTATTTTGATGTTTTATGGAGGAATGTGAAATTTTGATGTATGATAAACATATTTTTTTAAGTGATTTTCATGAAAAATGCATGTAAGGACCAAATTGTAAAAGTTATGAAAATGATCATACATGAGTGAAATAGTAGAAATTGAAGGTTGCTATAGTTGAGAATATGATTCGGCTAGGCTTTAAATACAAGAAGGTTGAATGAAAATCATTTTACGAGCCTAGGGGAAAAAGTGTAATTATGTAAAAGTTTGGGGGCAAAATTATAATTTTTCCAAAATATAAATTATGAGTCTATTTAGCCAATTTGTGTATTTAACAAATGAAATTGTTGTTATAGATCAAGAAACACGAAGCCCGGATCAAAGTCGAGGCAAGAACAAAATCGAAGAATAAATTGAGCATCGATACACATTTTGAGAATCGAGGTAAGTTTTTATGAAGTTGAAGTTTCATAACGTTTTTATGTTTAAAACTGCTTAATATTACGACAATGTATGTTATTGCCTTGAATAATCGAGTGATGAAGCCTCGATGATGAAATGGTGAAGATAAATAATGTGATATCCCGAATAAAGATTCGAAATAATGAGGTTACCCATGTTTAGCATTGAATAAAGAAGGTCTCGTGTAATACCATTTCTGGGATATGGCCTCTGCACCAAAAGAGGATCTCGTATAAGAACCTGTCTGGGATATGGCATCAAAATTCATGTACGATCTCGTATAAGACCATATCTAGGATATGGCATCGAAATCGAGCTATAAGATCCCGTGTAAGACCATATCTGGGATATGGAATCGGCATCAAGGGGTGATCCCATGTAAGACCATATTCGAGGATATGGCTTTGGCATCAAGATTTATGCATGATGAGTTCGAATATCCTACGATAATCTAATTCATTTATAGGCAAAAGAGTTAAGTATGTGAAATGGTATAGAGCCAAATCCATTTATGGATGACTTTAAGTTTCATTCATAACAAGAATGATGAAGATTTGAGTTTATGTTTATGTTAGCATATGGGCTAAGTCATGTGATTAAGTGATGCAGGTACTATGAGTAAGTACAAGTTACTAAACCATAATGTGATATGAGATGGGTAAGAATGAATGTGAGTAAGTATGTTTAAGCATTTGAGACATGTGTTGCTATTGTTTCATGAAAAGGATGAATTTGGTTTGAGCAATTATGTTGCTTTAGAAATTCATGCAAACTTACTAAGATATACCCTTACCCCTTTCTTTTTCCCTTTTTCCTTGAAGTTTCACCACGTAGCTTGGGAATCATAGAACATCGGAGCTCAGATCACACTATCAACCGTTATTTTGGTATAGTAAAGTTAATTCATTTTGAGAATGGCATGTATAGGAACTTGATCGTTTTGTGTCATGTTATGTTTGAAGGCCAAAGGGTTGGCTATTAATGCTTCACATTCATTTTTGTAAATGACCATGATGAATTGGCCAATATTGTCAAGTTCATGTTCCATGTTTGATGGATATAATGAAATGAATGTTCATGCAAGATATTGAGTAAAATGTGGATGAAATGAGTGATAATTTAAGGGTTCTTTATAGTTTGATATTGTCATATTATGTGATTCTTGTGATGAAATGAACGAGTTTAAGTTTTAGGGTGGCAAATAGGCTTGGAAAGTAGCCCCTAATTGTCCACATGGGTAGACACACAAGCATGTGTCTAGGCCGTGTGTGACACACGGTCAACCCATATGCGTGTGTTGATAGGCCGTGTGTCCCCTGCATTTTAATTACGAGAATTTGATTCATCACACAGGCCATCACACGGGTGTGTGCTTTGACCGTGTTCTATTAAGGGTTTGATGACATCATAAACAGAGAGCTCCATGGGTAAAGGACATGGGCGTGTCTAGGCCGTGTGAGGGACACGGGCTATTGACACAGACGTGTGTCCGGCCGTGTGAAATTGCCTGTAGGTTCGAAAAGAAAATAAATTCCAGATGGGCTAGGGACATGGGCGTGTGATATCACACAGCCTGCCCACACGGGCGTGTCCCATGTCACAGGCGTGTGACCCTTGTTTGAGTAAAAATTTTCAAAGAGTACTAAAGTTTTCGGGTGAACTCTGAAACTTCCTGAAAGTAAGTTTAGGGTCTCATAGGCCCATAATGTACATGTTATGATTAAGAAGGAAAAGTTTTAAGTTAGAACGAAATTTTATAGCCCAAAAATGCATGTTTAAGTAAGGTTAAGTATGGTAATGCCTCGTATTCTGTCCTAGTGTCGAACACGGGTAAGGGGTGTTACATTTAGTGGTATTAGAGCTATGGTTTAGTCAATTTTAAGATTAACGTAGCGTAAGCATGAGTCTAGCTATACATGCCATATGTAAGAGCATTTGTGTAATGATAGTGTGACAACTCTTGATGATTTGAATTGTGTTTTTATATAGTAAATGGATCTTGATCCTGACTAAGCTGCAGCCGATGATACTGCAAGTAATGCACCAGCTCCCACGCAAGGGACTGTGCCAGTAGAGAGTAGACCCGAGACTTTTGGTCAGTGAGAAGAGGCCTGAGAAGCCTTTGGTACACCGAGTAAATCTTAATGCTCAACCTCCTCTATCGCCACCTATTCCTCAACCTACTCATGTAGCTCCCTAAGTGGTAGAAGTAGTGAGAAGATAAAAGCCTTTGGTTGATAAAATTCGAAAATAAGGAGCCGAAGAATTCAGGGCTAGTAAAGATTGTAACACTCCAAACCCGACCTAGAAGTTAGGCCCGAATCCGGAATATCACATTAAAGGCACAATTCAAAACAGTTTTGCTAATTAAGAAATTAAGGCCCAAAAGCCCAAAATCTAATAGACTTATTAATTAAAGATAAAAAACCCATTTTATTATTTTAAGCATTTAGTAAACCAATTTTGAACATAAGAGCTTACTTAGGTTTAATAATTAAATAAACATTTAATCTCAAAACCTAAATTAAATCTGAAGTCAAAACGGAGTACAAGGTCTTATTACGTCCACTGAAAATTAAGTAAATAAAACATGTATTTTGAAACAAATAAATGGAAATCCAAGCCTCTTGTAGTGTGGCCATCTCCTAGTCCTCTCCCACGTAGAGTCGTCTATTCAGGATTACCTGAAACATTAAATTAAAAGGGTGTGAGTTTCAAAACTCATTGTGCATAACTCTTGGAAAATAAATCACTTACAAATATCCACATTGGGCCTAAGCCCTATCAAAATCGGTGGTCTTGGGCCTTATCCCACAATGACCTCATATCATATCATATCATATCATTCATAAACAAATAATGCAAAACCCACCCCAAAAATCCATCCGCTACACACACTATTTCCCTTGCAACCTTATGACTCCTGTGGGGAATTCTAGCTCGACCCACCCCTTCACTACGCACCAAGGGTAGCCCGATTACGGTACTACTGAACGTTACAGCAAAGTTGCAAATCAAATACTGGGCTTAAAGCCTCATTTGGATCCATACCATACTACCATGCGATCTTGGATCCATACCATACAGCCATGCGATCCTCAAATATTCCTTCGTACCATAATTCCCACCCATATGCATCCTAAGTAGAATATCATATGAATGCATCAAACACACAAGTAACATCCATAAACTTATATTCGTCACATAGGGGTACTTTCGTCATTTCATTACCTAGGGGTATTTTCGTAATTCTACCCTACATGGGTATTTTTGTAATTTTTCCAAAATAGGGGTATCTTCGTAATTTTGTAAAACATGGGTATTTTGGTATTTTTGTAAAGTTGGGGTATTTTGGTAATTTCACAAATCAGGGGTATTTCGATAACTTTACAAATCGGGGGTATTTTGGTAATTTCATAAATCGGGGATATTTTAGTAATTTTACAAAATAGGGTTATTTGGGTAATTTCACAATTCGAGGGTATTTCGGTAATTTCACAAACAGTGGTATTTTGGTCCCTTTCGGGTTTCAGCTATGAACTTTGGCCCATCAACAAGTCCTTGCGGCTAAAGTGAACGGACACTGCGCACCAGGTAGGATTCAAGAAAAGAGGAGGTGGGCAACTAGGGCCGCTTAAGTACCAAGCTCTCCCTAGATCTAATCCTAGACATGCATATGCCCGTTGCCACACTCCAAACAGCGTCTTATTTACGGACATGTTTAATTATTAGAAAGTCTTATGGAATTTAAGAGTTGTTCAAACTAGGCCTAAGGTCTATAAACCCTAGCATACTTGTCTACGTCCTCATAAAGCTCATCAAACCCAAATTACATCATTACGGCCCATCAGGCCCAAGTCTCATCATATGGCCAAATATGGCCAGAACAAATTCAAATCATGTATCATGCATGTCTAATTCAATTCATATAACCAACCAAACCATTTCATCAAACTTAGCCTCAGGGCCCACCGGGCCCATTTAGCCACTTTCGGCTTTTTGACTTTTCGGTATTGCCAATATCGTGTGTGTAGTGTTTGTACACACCTAGTAACCACATGCGCTGCAAACCCTTGAATCGCGAACCTACAATTGACATTACTAGCGATTAACCAAAGCTTTAACACATACTTATCAAAAAATGAAACCTCACCGTACCCTTACCGTGTGCCTTACGTTCTAGTAGCCCTTCCTTTGCTACTATTGGCGATTATCCTTTGGATCTGCACCTAAACACCTATATTATCAAAACCAAGTGACCCATATTGATCATAAGTCACCCTATGAGCCACAATAGATTCGGTCACTTATTAAAACTCTAATCAATCGAGAATACTTATCGCTTTATCACAATCCTTTCCTCTCAAGGCTATGCATTCTTGAGCCTCACCCTTATTAGTACATGGTAACGAAAAAGAGAGGTTAGATAGCCCTTCGAATTTTAATAAAACACATTAAAAATTCAACTAAGCTCTTACCGAAATCTTCTTTTGATCCTACGACTTAAGTCCGGCTTTTGAGACTAGCAAGGTGACAGAGGCAATTCGACAACACTAGGGGGAAAAGAAATAAAAGTAATTTGGCTAAAACCGAGTGGTGGACCAAAAAGGGAATTCGATAAGGGAAGATATGAAGGATTCGGCTTTGCCACACTTAGAAAAACGTCTGCCTCTCACAAGTGATGAAATTCGGCTAGCAGGGAAGCAAAAATTCATCATTAACCTAGGAACTTAATTCGGCACTCATATATATAGCCCCTAGCCAAACTTCCCTTCCCCCAGAGTCCAATTCGGCAACACTATATCCACCTCCCAATTCCTATCTTTTCTCCCTTATCTGCACCTTAAATTTCTCTCCTGAACACTCCCTTTCAGAGTCCCCTCCAACGCTAACTCCTTCTGTCTAGACACAAAAATAAAACTCCTAAATTTTCCTTTACTAGGCCTCGAACCTTGGACCTCATTAACTGCTTAACACGCCACCTCATAGCCCCTATATGACGCCACTTTCCACTAGACTACAAGCCCATTTGTTTCCTCTCTTCTCTTAATCTGCTTATGAAGCCTCATGCCTGAGACTAGGGTCCACTAAGTAAGAAAAATAAATTTTCCCTATGGTCTCCCCTAATTCTAAGGCTTTAAATAATCCCGATAACACCTTAATATTATTATTCTCAGTGCTACACATACATATTAACTCCCATGCATAGAAATTAAAAGTTTCAGGATTTTTGGGGCGTTACAACCCAATAGGCCCAAATCTGCTAGACCCAAATTCGGGATGTTACAAAGATGATGATTTGGAAAGAGTTGAATTTTGGCTTGAAAATACCATCAGGGTATTTGATGAATTATCTTGCACATCTGAAAAGCGCATGAAGTGCGTGGTTTCTCTTTTGAGAGATTTCGCTTATCAGTGATGGAATACCCTTGTGTCGGTAGTACCAAAGGAAAGGATCACATGGGAGTTATTTCAAGAAGAGTTTCGAAAGAAGTATATCAATCAGAGGTTCATTGACCAGAAGAGAAAGGAATTCCTTGAACTGAACAAGGAAAGATAACGGTAACTGAATATGAGTGCGAGTTTGTAAGACTCAGCAAGTACGCTCGGGAATGTGTGCCCTCTGAAGCTATCATGTGTAAGAGGTTTGAGGAAAGACTAAATGAAGATATTAAATTATTTGTTGGTGTCCTTGAGTTAAAAGAAATTATTGTTTTAGTGGATCGGGCTTGTAAGGTCGAGGAATTAGTGAAAGAGAAAAGAGAAATTGAGATGGAGTCACGTGACTCAAGAAAGAGACAATTGAGTAAGTCATTTCTATCCTTGTCCAAGAATTCGAGAGATTTTCCTACCCAAACAACTACTTTAGCTGGGTTCTCAAGCAAAAGTAAGAGCAAGCCATACTCAGGGTCTAAAGCTCAGACTACATCAGTTGCTAGTGTTGGCAACGCTCGACCGAGTAGACCGGAGTGCTTGTAATGTGGCAGACGTCATTTCGATGAATGTCGAGCAAATGAGAAGGCTTGTTTTAGGTGTTGGTCTCTAGACCATTTTATTAGAGATTGCCTAGAGGGGGAAGAGAAAGAGAAGCCTCAGGATGCAAGGCCGAGTGGCATTGCTAGAGGAAGACCATAGAGAAACCTGGGAAGTGAGGCAAGCAGTAAGAATATACACAAAGAGCAGGCTGCGAGACCTGAGGGTCACCTGCGAGGACCTATGCCATTCGTGCTTGCAAAGAGGCATCATCTCATGATGTGATTATGGGTACCTTTTCTCTTCATGATACTAAAGTTATTGCTTTAATAGATCCGAGATATGCCCATCCATATATCTGCATGAAATTAGTACCTAGAATGAGCATGCCCATAGAGTTCACAGAATTTGTGATAAAAGTATCTAATCCTTTAGGCAAAAGTGTATTAGTTAATAAAGTATGCAAAGATTTTCCATTGATGATTAGATGTCATTATTTTAAGGCAAACCTCATGTTATTTCCATTTGATGAATTCGATATTATTCTTGGTATGGACTGGTTAACTGCTCAAGATGTGATAGTAAATTTTGGAAAGAAATATATTGAGTTAAGATGTGAAAATGGGGACACTCTTCATGTTGAATCAGATGAACAAGACAGATCGCCGGTAGTGATCTCCCATATGTCAGCTCAGAGCTATATAAGAAAAGGGTATGAGGCATATCTTGCTTTTGTAATGAATACCAAGGAAACCGAAATAAAAATTGAATCAGTTCCGATAGCATGTGAGTACCAAGATGTTTTTCCTGAGGAATTGCCAGGACTACCTCCGATTAGAAAGGTTGAGTTCGGTATTGAGTTAGATCCCGGTGCAGTATCGATATCGATTGCTCCTTACAG
Source organism: Gossypium rotundifolium (assembly GCA_025506655.1). NCBI lineage: Eukaryota > Viridiplantae > Streptophyta > Magnoliopsida > Malvales > Malvaceae > Gossypium > Gossypium rotundifolium. Next base: position 80,014,857 of record CP106729.1, on the reverse strand, counting down.
AATGGCCCTAACGGAGTTAAAGGAATTGAAGGCACAATTGCAAGAGTTAATAGACAAAGGTTTTGCTAGACCGAGTTGTTCTCCATGGGGTGCTCCAGTGCTATTTGTGAAAAAAAAGATGGCTCCATGTTATTATGCATAAATTATCGACAGCTTAATAAGATAACAGTGAATAACAAGTACCCGTTGCCAAGGATCGACGATTTGTTTGATCAATTGAAGGGAGCTACTATGTTCTCCAAGATAGACTTGAGGTTCGGCTATTACCAGTTGAGAATAAAAGATTTAGATGTGCCAAAAACAACATTTTGAACGAGGTATGGGCATTATGAATTTTTAGTCATGCCTTTTGGATTAACTAATGGCCCTGCGGTGTTTATGGATTTAATTAACCGCATCTTTTGACCATTTTTGGACAAATTTGTTGTGGTTTTTATTGATGATATACTGATATATTCTCAAGATAAGCATGAGCACACTGAGAATTTGAGGACAATTTTTCAAATTGTATGAGATAATGAGTTGTATGCCAAGTTTAGAAAAAGTGAATTCTGGCTCAAGGAAGTTGGATTTCTGGGACACATTGTCTCGGGAGATGGGGTTCGAGTTGACCCAGGTAAGATTTCGGCTATTATGGATTGGAAACCGCTGAAAAATATATCTGACGTTAGAAGTTTTCTAGGCTTAGTTGGTTACTATAGGTGGTTTGTCAAGGGATTTTCCATGATAGCGACCCCAATGACGAAATTGTTACAAAAAAATGTAAAGTTTGAATGGATAGAAAAGTGCCAATAGAGTGTTGAGAAATTAAAAGCAATGTTGACAGAGGCTCTAGTTATAGTTCAACCTGAGTCAGAAAAGGAATTTGTAATCTATAGCAATGCATCCTTAAGTGGATTGGGCTGTGTACCTATGCAAGAAGGCAAGGTGATAGCATATGCCTCCAAACAGTTAAAGCTAGATGAGAAGAATTACCCGATGCATGATTTGGAATTGGCCGCCATTGTGTTTGCATTAAAGATATGGAGACACCATTTGTATGATGAGAGATGTCAAATATTCACTAATCATAAAAAGTTTAAAGTACTTAATGATTCAGAAAGAACTGAACCTAAGGCAATGCAGATGGTTAGAGTTGATAAAGGATTATGAGTTAGTCATTGACTACCACCGGGAAAGGTGAATGTAGTCGCTGATGCTTTGAGTAGGAAATCCTTATTTTCTTTGAGGGCTATGAACACACTGGTGAGTTTATCTTATGATGGTTCAATTCTAGCTGAGTTAAGGGCTAGACCAATGTTCCTCCAAGAGATTTATGAGGCATAGAAAGATGATAGTGACTTACAATCCAAAAGAGTTCAATGCGAGTTGGGTGTTGAGTCCGATTTTTACTTCAGTTCAGACGGGTGTTTGATATTCAGAGACAAAGTCTATGTGCCAAGGAATGATGAACATGTCTGGAAGATTTTATATGAGGGACATAATTGATGTCTATCTGTACATCCGGGCAGTACCAAGATGTATAATGATTTGAAGAAATGGCATTGGTGGCCGAGCATGAAGAAAGATATATTTGAGTTTGTATCAAGATGCTTGATTTGTCAGCAAGTAAAGGCCGAACACCAAGTACCCTCGGGCTTACTTCAACCTATAATGGTACCCGAGTGGAAATGAGACCAATTTACTATGGATTTTGTAACGGGTTTGCTATTGACACCGAGTAAGAAAGATGTTGTGTGGGTTGTAATTGATAGACTTATGAAGTCAGCCCATTTCATACTTGTATAAGTTGATTACTCACTTGACAAGTTAGCAAACTTGTATGTTTCAAAGATAGTAAGGCTTCATGGAGTACCATTATCGATTATATCGGATAGAGATCCGAGTTTCACGTCCAGATTTTGGAAAAAGTTGCAAGAGGCCTTGGGCACCAAGTTGAATTTTAGTACGGCTTTCCACCCCCAAACCGATGGTCAGTCGGAGAGGTCAATACAAGTACTATAACACCCCTTACTCGTGTCTGATGGCAGGATAGGATACGAGACATTACTGTACTTAACTTTACTTAAACATGTAATCTCGGGCTATAAAAATTTCATTCCAACTTAAAACTTTTCATTCTTAATCATAACATACATATCATGTGCATACAAGGCCTTAAAACATACATCTAGAAGGTTTTCGGAGTTCAAATGAAGACTTTTACGCTTTTTAAAATTTTTTGGCTAAGCAAGGGACACACGCCCGTGTTGTCCAAGGGAAACGCCCGTGTGCTCCTAAGACATGCCCATGTTCGACACCCGTGGTCGACGCTAACTTATTTCACATTGCTGAGCGCAGGCCCGTGTCTATAACCCGTGTCCTTCACACGGCCTTGACACGCCCGTGTGCTGGCCCGTGTGACAAATTGTATTTTTTGTAAATTAATGCAGGGGACACACAACCTCTTAACATAGCCATGGGGATGGCCATGTGAGAGACACACGCCCGTGTGTCTACCCGTGTGGACAATTTAAGGTTATTTTCTGAGCCAATTGCCACCTTGAAACTTTAACACAATTATACCAACTCAAGCAGTACATAACATAGTTTTTATACACTATGCATAACCCTTGAAACATTACGTGTAAAATTCATAAAACTCTTCATCAATAGGATAAGAAATATAACAATATTAGCCAAGTATACAACTCACAATATGGCATAACTCAAAATGATCAAATTTTTATACATGCCATACTAAAAATAAAACAACTTGGCTACACCAAAATAAAGATTGGTAGTGTGATCCGAGCTTTGACGTCTTTGGTCCCCAAGCTTTCTTGGCGATACTATAAGGAAGAACGAAAAGAGAGGAAAGTAAGCATATAGCTTAGTAAATTTGCATGAAATCTTAGGTAGTAACATAATTGCTCAAAACAAATTCATTCATCATGAAATAAGAATACATAAATCTCAAGTATTTAAGCTTACTTACTCAAACTTACTCTTACTCTTACTTACCCATCACATTAGGGTTACCTTAACTTGTATTTACTCATGGTACCTGCATCACTCATTACATAGATCAGCATTTTTGCTATTATAATATGAACATCAAATCCTTATCTTCCTTAACTTAAGTATAACTCTTTATCATTCTTGAATATCTTATATTGATACTATTTTACTTACTTAACTTCCCGGTTACTTCTTTCATACTTGACTTTTTTACCCGTTGAATTACTCGAAATATCAGAGGATACTCATTCTCATCAAATATGTATCTTGATGCCAATTCCATATTCCAAATACGGTCTTACATGGGATCTTCCTTAGGTGTTTCCTTTTTAAAACTCACCATTGCCATGTCTTGACATGGTCTTACATGGTATCCTTGCCATATGAACTCACCAATGCCATGCTTTGGCATGGACTTACATGGGATCCTTGCCTTGTAGTAACTTATCAATCCCATGTCTTGACTTGAACTTACATGATATCCTTGCCTTATAGTAACTTATCAATGCCATGTCTTGACATGGACTTACATGATATCCTTGCCTTATAGTAACTTACGAAAGCCATGTCTTGACACGGACTTACATGATATCCTTGTCTTATAGTAACTTATCAATGCCATGTCTTGACATGGACTGACATAATATCATTGCCTTATAGTAACTTATCAATGCCATGTCTTGACATGAACTTAAATGATACCCTTGCCTTATAGTAACTTATCAATTCCATGTCTTGACATGGAATTACATGATATCCTTTATTCCTTATTACCAATTTCATGTCCCCGACATGGTCTTACACAGGCTTTCCTTGTCCCATGTTGTGACATAGGTATACTCGCTATTCCGAATCTTCAAACGAATCTTTCGGTTACTTATTCTCATTGATCTTGTTATTAAGCATTGCCAATCAACTTCATGATAATAATGTACAATGTAGGACATAGTAAGTAATTTAATTGTAAAAGTAATTTATAGCTTTAAATTCATACAAACGTACCTCAGTACTCCAAAATAGATGTAGATGTGCAATTTAGTCCACAACTTTGTTCTTGCCTCGATTTCGATTTGGGCTTCGTGTTCTTGATCTATAATAACAATTTAAATTGTTTAATACTTACATTGACTAAATTGACTCATAATTCATACTTGGCAAAATTACTTTTTTACCCCTAAACTTTTTCAAAATTACACTTTTGCCCCTAAGCTTGTGAAATGATTTTTATTCAACTTTCTTGCATTTCAAGCCTAGCTGAATCATATTCTCAACTATAACAACATTCAATTTCCACTATTTTGCTCATGTATGACCATTTTCATAACTTTTGCAATTTGGTCCTTACTTTGATTTTTCATGAAAATCACTTAGGAAAAGATGTTTATCCTACATCAAAATTACATATTCTTCCATAAAACATCAAAATACATGCATGTCATTCATGGGTAAATTTTTAAACATAAACCCTAGCTCAAAATATGGCTAGAAATAGCTAAACGAGCTACAAGGATCTTAAAAATACAAAGCACATTAAAAACGGGGCTAGGATGCACTTACTATCAAGCTTGGAAGATAAAGAAACCCTAACTATAGTTCCCTTGTGATTTTTGGCCAAGAAGGAAGAAGATGGACATGATTTTGGCTTATTTTTTTCCCTTTTAATTCTTTAATTTACCAAATGACAAAAATGACCTTAATGATTATTTCTTGAGATTTTTCCTTCCTACGTCCATTTTTGTCCATCTCAACATATAATGGTCTAATTTCTAAATAAGGACCTCTAATAATTTTTATAATTCTATTTCATACTTAAACCTTCTAGAATCTCATATTTTCTAATTCTTGCAATTTAGTCCTAATGGACAATTTGTTCACTAATTAATAAAATTCATTCATGAAATTTTCACACAACCATGCAAATACCTCATAAGCCTTTTAAAATCATTTAATAACATATTTCTTCTTTGGATTTGTGGTTTCGCACCACTATTCCGACTAGGCCCTAAGTCAAGCTATTACAATTCTCCCCCTTAGGGATTTTCATCCCCAAAAATCTTACCGACAAAAAGGTTTGGGTATTGACTCCTCATAGCCTTCTCGGGCTCCCACATAGCCTCTTTTACCCCATGTCTCTACCGTAAGACTTTCACAAGAGATATACTTTTATTCCTTAACTACTTGACCTTCCGAGCTAGAATTTCAACTGGTTCTTCACCATACATCATGTCGGGTCGTATCTCAACCTCTATCGGCATAATCACATGTGAAGGGTCTGATGGATAGCGTCTCAACATAGACACGTGAAACACATCGTGTATCTTTTCTAACTCAGGTGGAAAAGCCAATCGATAAGTTACCAGCCCTATCCTCTCGATGACCTCATATGGTCCGATAAAACGTGGACTCAATTTGCCCTTTCGGCCAAATCTAAGAACTTTTCTCCGTGGCAACACTTTCAAAAATACTCTATCACCAACTTGCTACTCAATTTCTTTCCTTTTCAAATCCAAATAAGATTTTTTTTTCTCGATTAGAAACATATTTTAAGCAATCTCGAATCACTTTTACCTTTTCTTCAGTTTCTCTAACCAAATCAACTACATGAATCTGGTTTTCCTTGAGTTCAGTCCAATATAAAGGCGTTCGGCATTTACACCCATATAAAGCGTCATAAAGTGCCATTTTCAAACTTGACTGAAAATCGTTATTTGATAAACTAAAATAGTAACATATTTTAATCCCACATTTAGCATATTTTTGGATGATTTATCCCTTTAATCATGGAAATAGGTGATCCTAATCCTTTTTTTTCATGTTTTATACTCAGTAGAGCACCAGAGGATGAAAAGAACGAATAATAGGCTAAAAACGGAGAAAATGGGCCAAAGTACAAAATCCACACAGCCGTGCCTCACAAGAAAAGTTGACCATGGCCTGAACCCCAAAAAACACGGCCGTGCCTCATCAACAGGTTTAAAAACGGCCTGCCCACGATTTACACGGGCGTCCCATAGGCGTGTCCCTGCCACAGGAATAAATAATTCTATTCGGATTAGGGTACTTAGAGGCAAAGAAACATATTCCAAAAGCCTATATAAAGACCTTAGAGGCCAACCTTTAAGGGGGCGTTCAGCTATGCCAAAGAGCTGAGCCAAAGCAGTTAATTTTAGGGATTTACTCAAAGAAAGCCAGTTGATTCATCTCAAGAAGCCAGAATCATACTCAAGACGGAAGATCTTTCCTTCAATTCCTTTAGGGGGTTTTAGGGATTTCTTATTATATTTTCTTCTGAGATGTTTTCTTTTACAATTATGAACTAAACCCTCAGATACTTGAGGGGGATGAAATCTAAGACGAATCTTGTTATTGTTATCTGAGCTATATGACAAATACTTGATTTCTTCTTAACTATGTGTTCTTAATTCTTGTTTTGGTATTTCAGGGATATTGATTCAAGTGTGATGTGATTCGGCAGAGGAGGAAGATACCCTGTCTAAGAGTAGATCTAGCATAGTTAAGCGGAGTTACTCGCGCGCCTAGAGATAGGGTGACAAAAATATACCGGATTAGGGTCAAATCTAATATGGGAGTCCCTAGATCGAGTTAATGCAATTCTAGGGGTTTTAATTAGAAAGAGATTTCAATTAATCGATCTAGGGTTAGACGTTAGTAGCCTTGGAGAGAGGTATTAATATAAATGAGGGAATCCTACGGATCAAGTCAAGTGAATAAATCATCTGGTTTAGATTAGATAGCAAGTGAAGTCTAGGTGGATTCTTCCTCAAGTATCGTCTAAATCAATCGGTTTTCTCTCAAGTCCTTCCCCAATTTCTTCTTTGTCTTAGCATCTTTAGTTTAGTTGATTAGTTAATTTTTAGATTAGAAAAAAATCCCTTAATTCGTAAGTTAAATAATAGAAAGAGAGTTAATATTAGTACTTTTGGTTCCTTTGGGTTCGACAATCCGGTCTTGCCGCTAGCTATACTACTGTTCGATAGGTGCCCTTGCCTCCATCGTTGTCTTAGTTAGTTTCCAGGTTCAAACATTCTTTTTATAAATTTTGAAGACTCGACAGGCACGATCAAGTTTTTGGCTCCATTGCCGGGGAACTAAAATATTAAGAACGCTCAATTTTTATTACTTTATCCATATTATATATTGCAATTGACTTTTATTTTATTTTTCTAAATTTTATTTTTCTTTTCTCTTTTCCTAGCAGGTACCTCTAGTTTATGATTAGAAGGAACCCAACAGGACCACTACTTTAAGACAGTGATATTGAAGGAACCGTACGCAGAAATCATAGAGAAGTAAGGCAAGGCCTAGATTACATACAAGAAGAGCAAGAGGACGAAACCAATACAACCGAAGGGATGGCCAAGAATAATCTACCACATCAAGATATGGCCAATCATCATGCCCCTCGAACTATGTATGATTATGCTAAACCTAATTTAACAAGAGCTGAATCAAGTATTGTTAGGCCTACTATAGCCGCTAATAATTTTGAATTAAAACCTAACACTATACAAATGATTCAACAATTTGTTCAATTTGATGGTTTCCAGGACGAAGACCCAAATACTCATTTAGCTAATTTTCTAAAATTCTGTGATACCTTCAAAATAAATGGCATTTCTGATGATGTCATTCGTCTTCAGTTATTTCCCTTTTCTTTAAGGAATAAAGCCAAACAATGGTTTCATTCTCTTCCACGAGGATCAATCACTACATGGGACCAAATGACCGAAAATTTTTACTGAAATATTTTCCACCGGCCAAAACATCCAAATTAAGGAATGATATCTCTTCTTTTTTGCAGATGGATTTAGAAACATTATACGATGCATGGGAGAGATACAAGGATCTGTTGAGAAAGTGCCCACACCATGGTTTACCCTTGTGGTTGTAGGTCCAAACTTTTTACAACGGTGTGAACCCCTCAACTCAGCAGTTAATTGACTCAGTCGCTGGTAGAACCCTGAATAACAAAACTCTTGAAGCGGCTTATGAATTCATAGAGGAGATGTCACTAAATAACTATCAGTGGCAAGTTACAAGAACAAAGCCAACTAAAGTAGCCAGAGTTTTCAATCTCGACGGTCACCATGCTATCAAATCAGGTAGAGATAATGAATAAAAAGACTGATGGTTTGTGTGGTTCTTTGTAGGTACACCCAGTAATGCAATGTGACTTAAATCTAGGAGGCGTGGTGAATCCTAAGTACCCACCCCACAATCCGGGCATGAAAAGTGAACAATTAAACTATACGGGTAGCAATTTTAAACCTCAAAATAACCCTTATAGTAATACTTATAATCCAGGTTGGAGGAACCACCCCAATTTCTCGTGGGGTGGCCAAGGAAATTAGAGACAATAACCAACCCCTCCAAACCTCCGACAACAGCCCTACCTACAGGAAAAGAAGTCGAACCTTAAAGAGATGCAGAAAAAATTCATAGCGGTGTCTGAAACTCACTTTTAAAACACCGAGACAACACTTAAAAATCAACAAGTATCGATTAAATGAATCGAGAACCAGTTAGGGAAACTCACAAAAGCTGATCTCCGAATGACCATTAGGTAGGTTGCCAAGTAACACTAAGACTAATCCAAAAGAGCAAATTCAAGCCATATCAGCTCATGAAAGTGAAGGGTTAGCAGAATCTGAATCTAAGCTAAGGCAAGAACCTGTGGTATGTGAAGGTAAGATCGAGGTAAGCCAAGAAAAGCCAAAATTGGTAATTAAAGAATACAAACCTCGTAAACCTTACCCCAATTCGATGAAAGAAGACGATACAAAAGAACAGTTCGGTAAGTTCCTTAAACTCTTAAAAGAATTACATATTAACTTACCGCTTCTTGAAGCTCTTTCGCAGATGCCAGATTCAAGGAAAATTTTAAAAGAGCTCTTAACAAACAAGCAAAAGCTAGACAAGAAGTCACATGTGGAACTAAACGCAGTATGCTCGGTAATGTTACAGAATAGATTACCACAAAAATTAAAAGATCCAGGGAGTTTTACAATTCCATGTTTGATGGGTAGTTTATCTGTTGATAATGATTTAGCTAATTTAGGGGCAAGCATTAATGTTATGCTGATCGTGTCAAACAGTCAAGTTTTAATATTTATAAAGAATGATCGAACCTGTAGACTAACAATGACAACGATTGAGGCAAGTGTACCTATCGAACAATATATAGTTTAGGCAAGATTATTTTATCGAACCCAAAGGAACCTAAAAGTACTACTCACTTTCTTTCTATTATTTAGCCTAAAATATGGAGTGATTGGTTTATTAATCTAAAAACTAATGAAAAACTAAACTAGATGCAAAGACAAAAGAATGAAACTTTAGGAGAAGACTATGGAAAACTCAGTTGATTATGATGATACCCTCAGGAAGAATCCGCCTATGACTTCTCTTGTTATCTAACTTTTAATTCACATGACTTCTTTACATAGCTTGATCCGTGAGACTCCCTAACCTATATTAAACCCTCTCTCAAGGCGAATAACGTCTAACCTTAGGTTAATTAGTGGAACTCTCGTTCTCTTATAATAACCCCCTAAGGAAGCATTAAATCGATCAATGGACTCCCATATTAGGTTTCACCCTAATCCGGCAAAATCTGGTCACCCCATCTCTAGGCATGCGATCAACTTCGCTTAATTATGCTAGATTTACTCTTAGGTAGGGTCTATTCCTCTTCCACCTAGGCACATTAGATTAAATTAATCAACATAAATAAGAATAAACTAAGTACTTATCATATAATTTAGAAATCAAATAACAAAATCCATCATAGGTTTCATCCCCTTCAAGTATCTGAAGGGTTTAGTTCATAACAAAATAAGAAAACATCTTAAGAGAAAAGATAAAACAAAACATAAGAAATCCCTAAAACCCCCAAAAGGAATTGAAGAGGAGATCCTCCGTCTTGAGTAGAACTCTGGCTTCTTGAGATGGATCAACTGGATATCTTCGAGTAATTCCTTGAATAAAAGATCTGGCAGAAAACTCTGCCTCCTATTTTGGCTTCTGCCGAACTCCCCTTTTTAGTTGCTACCTTGGGTGTTTATATAGGCTATGAGATGCTTTACTTGGCTCCTAAGTATCCTAATTCAAGTAGAATTCCTCCTAGGATGTTTAAGTAGACTTAGGAATGTGTTTCTTTGCCTCCAAGCATCCAAATCCAAGTGAAATTGCTATTTCCCGCAGTAGGGGCACAACCATGGTACACACCCGTGTAAATCGTCTTCAGGCCGTGTCTCGATTTTGTTGATTGGGGCATGGTCGTGTAAATTGTGGCATGGCCATGTGAAGTAATTTGACGAGACACGGCCGTGTGGCTTTAAGTCCAGGCCGTGTCGATTTCCTCTTTGGACCAAATTGGCCCATTTTAAGCCGTTTCTCGTTCTTTTCGTCCTCGGGTGCTTTCCTGAGTATAAGCATGAAAAGAAAGGATTAAAAGCACCTTTTCACATGAATCAAGGGCTAAATCATCCAAAAGCATACTAAATATTGGTTTAAAATATGTTACTTTTATGGTTTATCATATGCCATCTAAAATGTTTAAACAGCTAGGTCTAGGGAAACCCAAGCAAACTAGGATGAGTATTCAACTAGCTGATAAGACTATTCGCATCCCTAAGGGTATAATTGAAGATGTACTGTTAAAGTCAACAAATTCATATTCCCCGTAGAATCTGTTGTTTTAGATATGGATGAAGACAATAGTATCCCCTTAATTTTAGGAAGACCTTTTCTAGCAACTGCAGCTCTAAAATTGATGTTAGCACAGGTGAATTCATACTTCGTGTAGGTGACGAATCAATCAGTCTTCAAGCTCTTGACACAACTAAAACATCGAGTGAGAAAGGTGAGGACATAAGTTCCCTTGATAAGCATTTAGTTAAACTCTCTTTTCAGGAAACACCATGTGATTACACTACAGAGCCATATCCTATAGCTCGCACAAACAAGGAAATATCTCATGAGGAACTACGGCCTCAGACTGATGAGCTAAATGAGTGGGAGACATATCTCAAGGAGGAATCAAACCCACACAAAGTGAAACCAAAGGAAACCCCAGAAGAACTTAAAGGAACATCAAATCACTTCAAAATAGGGGATCAGATACTATTAGATAGAACAGACCCGCGAATCACCACATCAAACCTGAAGATAACCGAGGAGATCCCCTTTATGATACTTAATGTTTTCCCTTACGGAACAATCGAGGTAAGTAATTCTACTTTTGGTACTTTTAAAGTAAACTCTACTCGACTCAAATTATATAATGCTAGCATGAAAAAGGATTTTTCACTCCTTAAACCACCGTGAAGGTATGAATGAGAGGTAAGTCTAGCTTAAGACTTTAAACGAGTGCTTTTCGGGAGGCAACCCGAACACTAACCCTATTTATTTTTATTTCTTTTTCTTTTAGCATCTAACTACAAACTAACCAAGTTAATAAAGGGTAGATTTTCACATCACATGGACTTACACACGGACATGGTCGTGGTCATGTGGATGCTACGAGTTTTTGTACTGACATGGCAGAGATAGTACGAGACAGGACGAGAAAAATATCTTTGAATCACGGCTCACCTAACACCATGACCGTGCGACATAGCCATGGCCAAACTGATGAACCAACACGGGCGTGGCAACTTAAATACACGGCGTGGGAGAACTGATCGAACCACCACACGGCCATGCGATAAGGCCGTGCGGCATAACATGCCATCGATACACGGGCGTGGGAATGCACCAGAGCTAAAAATTTCTATTTAAAACACCCCTCTCCCCTTCTAATCCTTCCCTATCCACTCCCCAATTCCCTCCATCTCCACTCTCTTCCTTCGTCACTCCATAAAAGTCTCAATTTACGCTTCAACAATGTCAAAGAAACGGAAAGATTCGAGTCCTGTCTCCTTGTGCGAGACCAATCAACATAAGTTCATACCGGTCACTTCATTAACTCGACAAGCCAAGGGTCTTTGAGACCATTTAACTTTTATTTACTTTTCTCGTCTCTTTTAATTTCCTTATCTTTGATTTCCTTATGCTTATGGAAGTTTATTTCATTTTAGTTTCTTGGTTTTACGTTCTAAAGGCTGCTAGGGAATCACACACCACGGACTTAGAAATCACACCCACCTCGCAAACCATCTACCAATAAGGACTTTCTAGTCCATTCATCTTCTCTTTTAGTTTTATTTTAATTCATATTCTCTTTCTTGTTATCTTTATTTACTTTAATTATTTAATTAGTATAATTTAAATTATTATTATTTTCCTGGCTAATTCTTCACGAGTTACCCAATTTCTTCATCTAGCATAGGAAATAGAAGCCCTCCCTCCAACTTATCTCTCACCTCTGAATCGAGTTTCCACAGTTCCAAACTCAAGGAACTCATCCAAAATTCAGGAAGTTTCACCTCTCTCCCTCTCTTTTGATTTTCTTATTATATGATTATTATATATCTTTGTACATTGAGTGCAATGTACATCTTAAGTGTGGGGGGGTGAAAGTTTATTAGAAAAAAGGGCCTAACTTTTTGCATTATTCTCAAATCCCTGAATGATATTCTGCCTTAAAGTAATTTTCCAGTATCACTAATTAGAATGAAATTCTTGTTGATTCCTGATTTTTATTGATATGTTTTAGATTAAGTCATTGATAATTGTGTAATGATGATTTAAACTTTAAGATACTAGTGAATCAAACATGATGAGTCTATTTTCAAAAAATTAAAATTCTGTTAGGTTGTCTACTTAATCTAAATTGTTACCTTGAAGTTTGAAATTTACGAGGTTGACATCAAAGTACCCATAATTTTTGTGAGATTTTGAGCCTTTTAGAGCATACATTCTTTTCGTGCTCACTTTATTGATTATGAGTGTGTCAACATTGATTTGTTATTCTAGAACTTGCTTCGATTATACATGTCGAGACCACACTATTGAGTTGATATACAGAGATGATTAAGGCACTTAGGATTAAACCCACTTATTCCACTAAAAGCCTACCCTCATAATTGACCCCTAGTGAACCCCTTTGATCCTAACAACCCTTTTGATTGACTTAACCCACTAATATTAACCCGAAACCCATCTCATATTTGTTATCACCATTACTTTTGATTACCCTTCTATCGAGATTTTTTTTGATTAGCTGCCTAATTAGATTATTTCAGCTGTTAAAGTTTTACTTTATATTGATTTATTCTAAAAAAAATTTAAAAAATCGAAGTATATTCATTATTATCAAATTATATTAATTATCAGTTCTGTGAGTAAGCGAGCCTATACGTTTAATTTCAACATCTTGAAAAAGAGGCTCGTATTATTAGTATTACAAGTTTCCAATTGATGTAATTATTCAGGTTATTAGTCTTTTATTTTCCTAATTAGGTGATTGTCAATTCAATCTCGATTCTAACCCTTATAATTTAGCCTTTATCCACACCTTTAACCGAGTCCCGTTACAACCCTTTTTAAAAACCTTTTGATATGTGTATCATTTCATTTTACAATGGTGGAGATTTGATTTTCAAGCAAGCCTATGGTAATAACATTTCATGTTTGACTTTTGAGAGCTTTATTTTGGAACTTTAAACACCTTGAGTGATTTGAGTGAATCTTAAGTGAGGATGTCAACTTTTGTTGATTTTAAATTAAGGATGATTATTTAGGTAAGGGGAAACACCTATGTTTTCATGCTAAAAACTCATGACTTTGATTGTTTGAATCTTTAGGACTCTTTGTGTTGAATTATCCATGTATAAATTATCTATGAATTATGATGAAACATTATTGATGAATATTATGAATTAAGGAAGTTCGTTTAGTTATGAGTTGAGAATTTTGCTTGAGGACAAGCAAAAGCTTAAGTGTGGGGGTATTTGATAAACTGAAATAGTAACATATTTTAATCCCACATTTAGCATGTTTTAGGATGATTTATCCCTTTAATTATGGAAATAGGTGCTCCTAATCCTTTGTTTTCATGTTTTATACTTAGTAGAGCACCGGAGGATGAAAAGAACGAATAACGGGCCAACAATAGAGAAAATGGACCAAAGTACAAAATCCACATGGCCTGGCCCCAAGGCCACTCAGTCATGCCTCACAAGAAAAGCCGACCATGGCCTGAAACCTAAAAAACACGGCCGTGCCTCATCAACAGGTTTCAAACACGGCCTGGCCATGATTTACATGGGCGTGTGCCATGGGCGTGTCCCTGCCACAGGAAAGAAGAATTCTATTCGGATTAGGGTACTTAGAGGCAAAGAAACATATTCCAAAATCCTGTACAAAGACCTTAGAGGCCAACCTTTAATGGGGCGTTAGGTAGGCCAAAGAGCCGAGCCAGAGCAGTTAATTTCAAGGATTTACTCGAAGAAAGCCAGTTGATTCATCTCAAGAAGCCAGAATCATACTTAAGACGGAGGATCTTTCCTTCAATTCCTTCAAGGGGTTTTAGGGATTTCTTATGTTTTGTTTTATATTTTCTTCTAAGATGTTTTTTTTTTCAATTATGAACTAAACCCTCAGATACTTGAGGGGGATGAAATCTAAGATGAATCTTGTTATTGTTATCTGAGCTGTATGATAAATACTTGATTTGCTCTTAACCATGTGTTCATAATTCTTGTTTTGGTATTTCTGGGATATTGATTCAAGTGTGATATGCTTAGGCAGAGGAGGAAGAGACACTGTCTGAGAGTAGATCTAGCATAGTTAAGCAGAGTTGCTCACGCGCCTAGAGATAGGGTGATGAAAATCTACCAAATTAGGGTCAAACCTAATATGAGAGTCCATAGATCGAGTTAATGCAATTCTAGGGGTTTTAAATAGAAAGAGATTTCAATTAATCAACCTAGGGTTAGACGTTATTAGTCTAGAAGAGAGGTATTAATATAAATTAGGGAATCCTACGAATCAAGTCAAGTGAATAAATCGTCTGGTTTAGAGTTAGATAGCAAGTGAAGTCTAGGTGGATTCTTCCTCAGGTATTGTCTAAATCAATCTATTTTCTCTCAAGTCCTTCCCCAATTTCTTTTTTTGTCTTAGCATCTTTAGTTTAGTAGATTAGTTAATTTCTAGATTAGATAAAAATTCCCTTAATTAGTAGGCTAAATAATAGAAAGAGAGTTATTATTAGTACTTTTGGTTCCTTTGGGTTTGACAATCCGGTCTTGCAGCTAGCTATACTACTGCTTGATAGGTGCACTTGCCTCCATCGTTGTCTTAGTTAGTTTCCAAGTTCGATCATTCTTTTTATAAATTTTTAAGACTCGACAGACACGATCATTATTATAAGCGAATTCTACCAAAGGTAGGTATTTCTCCCAGCCGGCCTAAAATTAAGAATACAACACCGTAGCATATCTTCAAGTACTTGTATTACCCTTTTTGACTGTCCGTCTGTTTGGGGGTGAAAAGTCGTACTAAAACTCAACTTTGTGTCCAAGGCCTCTTGCAATTTTTTTTTTTCAAAATCTGGATGTGAATCTCAGAGCTCTATTCGATATAGTGGATAAAGGCACTCCATAAAGCCTTACTATCTCTGAAACATAAATGTTTTCCAACTTATCAAGTGAGTAGTAAGTCATATAGGTATGAAATGGGCTGATTTCATAAGTCTATCGACTACAACCCATACATCATCTTTCTTTCTCGGTGTCATCGGTTGCTTCAAGTCATTATACATCTTGGTGCTACCAATACCTTTCTATCTTAATACTCGGCCACCAATACTTTTGCTTCAAGTCATTATACATCTTGGTGTTACCCGGATGTACAGATAGACATCCGCTATGTGCCTCATGCAAAACTTTACGAATAAGTTCATCGTTCCTCAGTACACAAACTCTATCTCTGAACATTAAGCATCCATCTGAATTGATTCAAAAGTCGATCTCAACACCCAACTCACACTGAACTCCTTTGGTTTGTGTCTCACATTCATCTTGCTAAGCTTCGTAAATCTCTTGAAGAAACTTTGGTCTAGCCCTCAACTCAACTAGAATGGAACCATCATCGGAAAAGGCCATCGTGTGTTCATAGCCTTCAAAGCAAATAGAGACTTTCTACTTAAAGCATCGGCATCTATATTCACCTTTCTCGGGTGATAATCAATAATTAGATCATAATATTTTATCAGCTCCAACCATTTTCGTTGCCTTAAGTTCAATTCCTTCTAAGTCATCATACTTTAGACTTTTGTGATCAGTGAAGATCCAACATTTTTCACCATACAAATGGTGTTTCCAAATCTTCAATGCAAAAAAACAATAATAGCTAACTCTGAGTCATGTGTCGGATAATTCCTTTCATGTGGCTTTAGTTGTCTGGAGGCATATACGATTACCTTACCTTCTTGCATTAGTACACAGCCCAATCCATTTAAGGATGCATCATTGTAAATCACAAATTTTTTTCCCGACTCAGGTTGTACTAAAACTAGAGCCTCTGTCAACATTGCCTTTAATTTCTCAAAACTTTGTGGCACTTTTCCATCCATTCAAACTTTACATTTTTCTGTAACAGTTTCGTCATTGGAGTCGCTATCATGGAAAACCCCTTTGACGAACTGTTTGTAATAGCCAGCTAAACCCAGAAAACTTTTAACTTCGAATACATTTTTCACTGGTTTCCAATCAACAATGGCTGAGATCTTACCTGGGTCAACTCGGACTCCATCTCCCGAAACAATGTGTCCCAAAAATCCAACTTCCTTGAGCCAAAATTCAAATTTACTAAACTTAGCATACAATTGATTTTCTCGTAGAATTTGTAAAACTGTCCTCAATTTCACAACTCAACTCAATATATTTCTTTCCACAATTTACTGTCACATCATGAGTGGTTAACCAGTCCATACCAATAATAATGTCAAATTCATCAAATGGCAATAACATGAGATTTGCCTTAAAATTATGACCTCTATTCATCAAAAGGAAATCTTTACATACCTTCTTAACTAGCACACTTTTGCCTAAAGAATTAGACACCTTTACCACAAATTATGTAGACTCTACAGGCATACTCATTCTAGATATTAATTTCTTGCAAAGGTATGAATGGGTAGATCTCGGATCTATTAAAGCAATAACTTTAGCATCATGGAAAGAAAATGTACTCGTAATCACATTGGGAGATGATGCCGCTTCGTAAGCACTAATGGCGTTGGCCTTCGCAGGCGTTCTACCCTCAGATCTCGCAGCTTACTCTCTGGGCATATTCTTACTATCTGTTACACTTCCCGGGTTTTCTTGTGATCTTTCTCTAGCAGTGCCTCCTGGTTTGGCATCTTGAGGCTTCTTTTTCTCATCCACCTCTAGGTAATTTTCTAATAAAATAATCTAGAGACCCACACCTGAAACAAGCATTTTTCTTTGCTTGACATTCACTGGCATGACGCTTGCCACATTGTGGGCACTCTGAGCTTTTTGAGTATCCTATTAAGTTCCTAACGATTCAACGGGCAAGTCTATGATACGAATGGCTATGTGAATTATAAATTTGTTTTAGGTACATTGATTTATACACTAAGTGTGTATACAAGGTAAGTATCTATATGACCTTACTATGATGATTATTTATATTGGAACAATAATATGATATGTGAAAGTATGCATGAAAGAGCTATGTGTATTTAGGATTTTTGAATTGATGAATGTGGAAAAATGTGGCCAAGTACATGGACCAAAGCATACATGTGATAAGTTTGCTATGAAAGTTAATTGTGCCAATATTCCTATATGTCTATATGCCTTTCATGTTAAGTTTATTTGTATATGACTTACCAAGATTTTGGAAAGCTTACTCTATCTGTGTTTTCTTTGTTTTATAGATCATCAAAGCTACTGAAGTCTTGGGGACCGCCGAGGATCGTCATCACACTACTCATCTTATTTTGGTACATTTTGGAAATGTGTATAACTAAGTATGGCATGTATAGGCTAGTTACTTAGATGAGATTAAGATTGAGATTTGAATTTAGCCATGTGATTTGCCTAGTTGTGTATTGGCTATATGTTTTAATGAATACGATATATGATGTATGTTTTGGTATAGTTTGATAGTGTATGAAGTAGTTAAGTTTAAGGTAAGTATTCGGATGAATTATGCTTGTGTTTATCTGAGTTTTAGTCTTGTAAATTGGTATGAATGGAAACAGTTTTGAATGTAAGATTGAATGGTTATTTTGATATGTTCTTAGTTGTCAAATGTGCATGAGATGTGTTGGTAAATTGCTTGTAAGTAAGACCCTAGGTGGGTGGCATTTTGGCCTTGCAAATGTACTATTTTGTCACACAGTTGTGGCACACGGACGTGTCTGGTAGCCGTGTGATTTCTTCAGAATCGACCACGACCAAAGTACAAGGGCGTGTTTGGCGGCCGTGGAGCCAAAATAGGATTGACCAAGACTAGGGTACATGGGCGTGCTTAGTGGCCGTGGTGTAAAGTCAGGTTCGACCACGGGGAAGACACACGGATGTGTCTAATAGCCGTGGAAGGCACACGGCCTGCCCACACGGCTATGTAACCCATGAAATTAGAAAAGTTTTAAATTTTATGAGAATTTCTGTATGTGTTCGATTTAGTCTCGGCCTACTTTAAAGCATGATTAAGGTCTCGATGACCTATTTAAGGGACACTATGATTGAGATTGATGAACGATTGTATGAAATTTCTATAAATGTTTTTGATCTATCTGGTAATGCCTTTAACCCTAGTCTGGCGATGAATACGGGTTAAGGGTGTTACATTTGGTTGGTATCAGTGCTATGGTTTAGTTGATTCTCGGACTAATGTAGCGTGTTAGAGTCTAGCTATACATGTCATATATCTGAATTGTGATAGTGTGATGAATCCTGACGTATAAAATATGATATTTGTATAGCAATGGATCCCGAAAGAGCCGTAGCTGATGACGTAGAAAGTAATGCGCCTACTCTCGCACAAGGGACATCGCCTTCTGATATGAGACCGGCTACTAACGGTCAAGAGGGAGAGGCTAAACAAGCTTTCTTCCAAATGATGAGTGAATGGTTCGCTTAATTTGTAAGAAATAACCCGACTATTTCGTAACCCACGCCCCCGATTAATCCCCCTCAGACATCCGATATGCCTCCCACTACAAATCTGAATCTATTGAATAAGCCTCCAGTTGACAAGATCCGTAAATATGGGGCCAAAGAGTTTCGAGCTACTAGTGATGATGATACTGAAAAGTCTGAGTTCTAGTTAGAAAATACTATTCGGGTATTCGATGAAATGCCCCTGACTCCAGAAGAATGCATAAAGTGTGTTGTATCATTTCTCCGAGATGCAGCTTATCAGTGGTGGAAAACCTTAAGTTCTATTGTTCCGAAAGTGTGAGTCACGTGGGACTTCTTTTAGATTGAGTTTCAAAAAAAAATATATTAGTGAGAGATTAATTGATCAGAAATGAAAGGAATTTCTGGAACTAAAACAGGGTCGAATGACTGTTACAGAGTATGAATGAGAATTTGTAAGATTGAGTCACTATGCTCAGAAATGTGTATCTACTGAAGCAATAATGTGCAAAAGATTCGAAGATGGTCTTAATTAAGATATCCATTTGTTAGTCGGGATCTTAGAAATAAAAGAGTTCGTAGTACTTGTTGATCGAGCGTGCAAAGCTGAAGCACTCGAAAAATATAGAAGAAAAACTGGCTCTGAAGCCAGAGATGTGAGAAAGAGATTTCAGAGTAGATCATTTCAATATGCTTCGAAGAAGTTCAAAGATGATCAAAGTTGTTCAAGAGATAATATGGGACATTCGAATAGAAATCGAACTAGAACGCAAGTGAGTACCAAAACTCCAGCAATTTTAGTAGTGAGTATTGGTAATGTCCGGACTGAGAGATCTGAATGTAAACATTATGGAAAAAGGCATCCGAGAAGTTGTAGATTAATTGACAGAGCTTGTTTCAGATGTGGATCACTTGATCATTTTATCCGTGATTGCCCTGAGTCTGTTGAGCTAGAGATTGTTCAGAATCTGAGATCTGATAATACACCTGTGAGAGGAAGACCTTCAAAGAATGTAAGAAATGTCAGTGGTAGTCAGAGAACTACGAGAGACACTGTTGCAAGATCTGAAGCTAGAGTGCCTACCAGAGCGTATGCTATCCGAGCTCGTGAGGAAGCTTCATCTCTAGATGTTATAGCAGGTACTTTTACACTTTATGATACTTCTGTGATTACATTGATAGACCTTGGTTCTACGCATTAGTATATATGCATGAATTTAGTATTCAGAAAGACTTTTTCTGTAGTGTCTACTAAGTTTGCTATAAAAGTATCGAACCCCTTAGGTAAAAGTGTCATTGTTGACAAAGTATGCAAGAACTATCCATTAATGTTTTTTGATATCTATTTTTCTGCTGATCTGATGCTTTTACCATTAGATGAGTTCGATATCATTCTAGGTATGGACTGGTTGACATTGCATGATGATGTTGTAAACTGTAAAAGAAAGACTATTGACTTGAGATGTCTGAATAATGAAATTGTACGGGTTGAGTCTAATGATTTAAATGAATTGCCCATCGTGATATCTGTATTGAAAGCTCAAAGATATGTGAAAAAGGGATATGAGGCATATTTTGCTTATGTGATTGATTCGAAAGTGTCTGAAAAGAAAGTTGAATCAGTGCCTATTGTCTGCGAGTTTTCTGATGTATTCCCTGAACAATTGTCGGGTTTGCCTCTGATGCGTGAAGTAGAATTTGGTATTGCTTTGTTGCCTGGTACTACACCTATTTCGATAGCTCCGTATAGAATGGCACCAACAGAGTTGAAAGAGTGAAAGTCACAGTTGCAAGAATTAACTGATAGAGGGTTTGCTAGACTGAGTTTTTCTCCTTGGGGTGCTCCTGTCTTGTTTGTGAAAAAGAAAGATGGCACGATGGGAATGTGCATCGATTATCGTCAGTTGAATAAAGTGAGAATAAAGAATAAATATCCGTTGCCCGAATTGATGACTTATTTGATCAGTTAAAATGAGCTACTATATTTTCCAAGATTGATCTGAGATCAGGATATTACCAGTTGAGAGTGAAAAATTCAAACATACTGAAAACTGCTTTCAGAACGAGGTGCAAGCATTATGAGTTTTTATTTATGCCATTTGGACTAACCAATGCTCTTGTTATTTTTATGGATCTGATGAACAAAATTTTCAGACCATACCTAGATCGATTATTTGTGGTGTTCATAGATGACATATTGATTTATTCCCGATATGAAAATGAGCATGCTGAACATCTGAAAATTATGTTGTAAACTTTGAGAGAAAAGCAATTGTATGCAAAATTTAGTAAATGTGAATTCTAGTTGCACAAGGTTAGTTTTCTAGGATATATTGTGATAGCTTCTAGAATTCGAGTTGATTCGAGCAAGATTTCTGCTATTCTGGATTGGAAACCTCCGAGGAACATGTCTGAAGTCGGTAGCTTTATGGGTTTAGCTAGTTATTATCGTCAATTTGTAAAAGGATTTTCAGTGATAGCTACTCTGTTGATTAGACTACTTCAGAAATATGTTAGGTTTGAATGGTTGGATAAATGTCAGAAAAGTTTTGATCAGTTGAAAACTCTGTTAATAGAAGCTCCAATGTTAGTACAGCCATAATCGGGTAAAGAATTTGTTATATATATTGATGCTTCGTTAAACGGTATGGGATGTGTTTTGATGCATGAAGGAAAAGTTGTAGCTTATGCCTCGAGACAATTGAACCCTCATGAAATGAACTATCCAGCGCACGACCTTGATCTAGCTGCGATTGTATTTGCACTAAAGATCTAGCGCCATTATCTGTATGGTGAGAAATGTCACGTATTTTCAGATTATAAAAGTCTAAAATATTTGATTACTCAGAAAGATTTGAACCTGCGTCAAAGAAGATGGTTAGAGCTATTAAAAGATTATGAGCTTGTGATAGATTATCATCCAGGTAAAGCAAACATTGCTGCTGATGCACTGAGTCAAAAATCATTATTTGCACTAAGTGCTTTGCATACTCAGTTAGATTTGTTTGATGATAGTTCTGTGATAGCTGAATTAAAATCAAAATCGTTGTTTATACAACAGATATATGATGCTAAAAAATCTGATAATGAGTTATTAGCGAAACAAGCTCAGTGTAATTTGAATTCTGAATCTGAATTTTGAGTTGTTGATGGTTGCCTGAGATTTCGAGGTCGCATCTGTGTTCCGAGAAATTCGGAGTTGATTCAGCTAATTTTGAGTGAAGCACATAATAGTTGTCTATCTGTCCATCCGGAAAGTACAAAGATGTATCATGGTTTGAAGCAACATTATTCGTGGTCTAGTATAAAAAGAGACATTTCTGACTTTGTTTCAAAATGTTTAATCTGCCAGCAAGTTAAAGCTGAACATCAAGTTTCGTCTGGTTTGTCATAACCGATTCTGATGCTCGATTAGAAATGAGATAGAGTAATAATGGACTTTGTTTTTGGTTTGCCCTTGACTTCGAGAAAGAAAGATGCGATATGGGTCATAGTTGGTCGATTAACAAAATCTTCCCATTTTATTCTGATAAGATATGATTATTCACTTGATATATTAGCTGAGATTTATATTTTTGAAATTGTAAGATTGCACAGGGTGCCACTATCCATTGTGTCTGATAGAGATTCGAGGTTTACATCAAGATTCTAGAAGAAATTACAAGAAGCTTTAGGCACGAAATTAAATTTCAGTACAACTTTTCAACCGAAAAGATGGTAAATCCGAACGAATTATTCAGATTCTTGAAAATATGTTAAGATGCTGTATACTTGAGTTTAACGGTACGTGGGAACAGTACCTGCCATTGATTAAATTTGCATACAAAAATAATTTTCAGTCAAGCATCAAAATGGCACCTTATGAAGCTTTGTACGGACGTAAATGTCGTACACCTCTATATTGGACTGAACTCAGTGAAAATAAGCTACACGGGGTCGACTTGATAAAAGATTCAAAATAAAAAGTGAAACTGATCCGAGATTGTTTGAAAGCATCATCTGATCGTCAGAAGTCTTATACAGACATGAAATGAAAAGATATAAAATTTGAAATCGGTGACAAAGTATTTTTGAAAGTGTCTCTGTGGAAGAAAGTGCTTCGATTCAGACGTAAAGGCAAGTTAAATCTGAGGTTCATCGGGCCATATGAAATTATTGAACGTGTAGGGCCTGTTGCTTATAGATTAAGGTTACCCCCTGAGCTAGAAAAGATTTATAATGAATTTCATGTCTCGATGCTCCGTAGATATCGATCCGATCTGTCACATGTGATTGCCCCATCTGACATTGAAATTGATCTGACATGACGTACAAAGAGGAACCGATTCGTATTTGAGCTCGTGAAGTGAAAGAGTTGAGAAATAAGAAATTACCGTTAGTGAAAGTATTGTGGAATCAACACGGAATTGAAGAGGCAATGTAGGAGCCGGAAGATTCAATCAGACAACAATATCCGATCCTATTTGACGGTAAGATTTTTGGGGACGAAAATCCCTAAGGGGGAGAATAGTAACAGTCCGGTATATACCCTAGTCGGAACAGTGGTTTCAGAACCACAAATCCGAGTCAGTGAAATATTTTTTTAATATTATTTTCTGTGCTCTTGATATGTGTTTAAGCATGTGCTAAATTTCTGTGAATTAATTCGTCCGTCTGTCTGCTTAATTTGACAAAAAGGACTAAATTACATAAAGTTTAAAATGGCTTTTCATTTGATTAATAACCAATCTGATGTAGCCTTATTATTGTGAAGTCCTTAAAAGGAAAATAGTCCATTTTAAGTTATAGTGGATGGTATTAAGCGTGGTTATGCATATATTATATGCTTTTATAAGTTTATATTATATGTTAAATTAGTATTATATTATATAAGTTAGTATAATAAAAGAAAAATGCTTATAATAAGGCCATTATCATCATCTTGGCCGAAAAACAAAGAAAAGAAGAAAAGAAAAAAGAAAGCTAGGTTTCGGTTGGTTTTAAACTTGATTAAGGTATGTTCTGGCTTTAGATTTTGATTATTTTTATATTTTTGAGATTGTTGCTTAGTCTACTATCAAGCCCATGTCCAAATTTTGTATATTGATGATATTTGTGAGTTGTGCCATTGATGAAATGGTAAGCTTTATGATGAGTTTAGTTGTTAAATGAAAGATATGTGTTTAATGAACATGCTTTATTCTTGAAATTTTGATGAATTTAGCTAATTAGGACTAAATTGAGATAATAGCAATTTGAGGGACTAAATTGAAAATTTAACAAAAAATATGGGTTTGTATGAGATGCATGAAAATTCAGTTAAGCATGGTTAAATGATGATTTTGTGAATTTGATGTTTTGAGAAAAATAGACTAAATTGATAAAATGTGCAATTGTAAGAGCTAATTTATAAATTGCCCAAAATATGTGTATGTGGATTGAATTGGATGAACTAGTGAATAAAAGGGTTAAATTTGAATATGTTTAGATCAAGAACCGAGGAAAATAGACTTAGATCGTGAGAAAGCAAAAGTAACAGAGTAGCCATTTTCGTTTCAGTTAAATCGAATCCGAGGTAAGTCATTATGCAAATAAACGTATTTGTATTGAATTATGCATATTCATATGACTATTGATAACAGTGAATGCTTACGAGATGCTATGTATATGAATCCCGAGATAAGATCGATATAGTGATAATTTTCGAGAAGTCCCGTACGAACCTAGGAATAGATAGGATTAGCTATGTCATGACATAGGTGTAAGTTCTGTGATATCATATAAGACCACGTCTGGGACGTCGGAATTGATTTGAGATTTTGTTTAAGACCACATCTGGGACATTGGCATCGATACGAGATTTACATGTAAGACCATGTTTGGGACATTGGCATCGTATTGATTCGTGTAAGACCCTATCTGGGACAGTGGCATCGATATCTGAGTACATGTAAGACCTCGTCTGGGACATTGGCATTGTACAACTATTTCGAGCTTCCTGAGTATCCTATTAGGATCCTAACGGTTCAACGGGCAAGTCTGTGATATGAATGGCTATGTGAATTGTAAATCCATTTCAGGTACGTTGATTTATACACTAAGTGTGTATACAAGGTAAGTATCTATATGACCTTACTATGATGATTATGTATATTGGAACAATAATATGATATGTGAAAGTATGCATGAAAGAGATACGTGTATATAAGATTTTTGAATTGATGAATGTGGCAAAATGTGGCCAAGTACATGGACCAAAGCATACATGTGATAAATTTGCTATGAAAGTTAATTGTGCCAAGATTCCTACATGCCTATATGCCTTTCATGTTAAGTTTATTTGTATATGACTTACTAAGCTTTTGGAAAGCTTACTCTATATGTGTTTTCTCTGTTTTATAGATCGTCAAAGCTACTGAAGGCTCGGGGACCGTTGAAGATCGTCATCACACTAATCAGATTGTTTTGGTACATTTTGGAAATGTGTATAACTAAGTATGGCATGTATAGGCTAGTTACTTGGATGAGATTGAGATGTGAATTTAGCGATGTGATTTGGCTAGTTGTGTGTTGGCTATATGCTTTAATGAATATGATATGTGATGTATGTTTTGGTATAGTTTGATATTGTATGAAGTGGTTAAGTTTAAGGCAAGTATGAAGTGCTTGGTGGCCATTGAGCCAAAACAGGATTGACCACAGCTAGGGTACACGGGCATGCTTAATGGCCATGGTGTAAAGTTAGGTTCGACCACGGAAAGACACACGGGTGTGTCTAGCAGTCGTGGGAGGCACACGGCCTGCCCACGCGGCCGTGTAACCCTTAAAACTTAGAAAAGTTTTAAATTTTATGAGAATTTCTGTATGTGTTCGGTTTAGTCCTGGCCCTACTCTAAAGCATGATTAAGGTTTTGATGACCTAATTAAGGGACACTATGATTGAGATTGATGAACAGTTGTATGAAATTTCTGTAAATGTTTCGATCTGTCCAGTAATGCCTTTAAACATAGTCCAGCGACGGATACGGGTTAAGGGTGTTACAAGTGTGACAAATTGTATTTTCGTAAATTAATGCAGGGGACAAATGGCCTCTTAACTCACCTATGGGGCTGGCCGTGTGAGTGACACACACCCATGTGTCTACCCATGTAGACAATTTAAGGCTATTTTTAGAGCCAATTGCCACCCTAAAACTTCAACACACTTATACCAACTCAAGCAATACATAACATAGTTTTTATACACTATGCATAACCCTTGAAACATTACGTGTAAAATTCATAAAACTCTTCATCAATAGGATAAGGAATATAACAATATTAGCCAAGTATACAACTCACAATATGACATAACTCAAAATGATCAAATTTCTATACATACCATACTCAAAATAAAACAACTTGGCTATACCAAAATAAATATTTGTAGTGTGATTCGAGGTCCGATGTCTTTGCTCCCTGAGCTAACTTGGCGATACTACAAGGAAGAAAGAAAAGAGAGGAAAGTAAGAATATAGCTTAGTAAATTTGCATGAAATCTTAGGTAGCAACATAATTGCTCAAAACAAATTCATTGCGATACTACAAGGAAGAAAGAAAAGAGAGGAAAGTAAGAATATAGCTTAGTAAATTTGTATGAAATCTTAGGTAGCAACATAATTGCTCAAAGCAAATTCATTCATCACGAAACAAGAATACATAAATCTCAAGTGTTTAAGCTTACTTACTCAAACTTACTCATACTCTTTCTTACCAATCACATTAGGGTTGCCTTAACTTGTATTTACTCATGGTACCTGTATCACTCATTACATAGATCAACATTTCTGCTAATATAATATGAACATCAAATCATTATCTTCTTTAACTTAAGTATAACTCTTTATCATTCTTGAATATCTTATCTTGATAATATTTTACTTACTTAACTTCTCGGTTACTTCTTTCGTACTTGACTCTTTTATCTATTTAATTACTCGGAATATTAGAGGATACTCAGTCTCATCAAACATGTATCTTGATGCCAATGCCATATTCCAAATACGGTCTTACATGGGATCTTCCTTAGGTGTTTCCCTTTTAAAACTCACCATTGCCATGTCTTGACATGGTCATACGTTGTATCCTTGCCATATGAACTCACCAATGCCATGCCTTGGCGTGGACTTACATGGGATCCTTTCTTTATAGTAACTTATTAATGCCATGTCTTAACATTGACTTACATGATATCCTTTCCTTATAATAACTTATCAATGCCATGTCTTGACATAGACTTACATGATATCCTTGTCTTATAGTAACTTATCAATGCCATGTCTTGACATTGACTTACAAGATATCCTTGCCTTATAGTAACTTATCAATTCCATGTCTTGACATAGACTTACATGATATCCTTGCCTTATAGTAACTTATAAATGCCATGTCTTGATATGGACTTACATGATATCCTTGCCTTATAGTAACTTATCAATGCCATGTCTTGACATGGTCTTACATGATATCCTTGCCTTATAGTAATTATCAATGCCATGTCTTGACATGGACTTACATGATATCCTTGATTCCTTATTACCGATGCCTTGTCCCCGACATGGTCTTACACAGGCTTTCCTTGTCTCATGTTGTGACATAAGTATCCTCGCTATTCCGAATCTTCAAACGAATTTTTTGCTTACTTATTCTCATTGATTTTCTTATTAAGCATTACGAATCAACTTCATGAAAATAATGTACAATGTATGACATAGTAAATAATTTAATTGTAAAAGTAATTTATAGCTTTAAATTCATACAAACTTACCTCGGTACTCCAAAATAGATGCAGATGTGTAATTTAGTCCACAACTTTATTCTTACCTTATTTTCGGTCCGGGCTTCGTGTTTCTTGATCTATAATAACAATTTAACTTGTTTAATACTTACATTGACTAAATTGACTCATAATTCATACTTTTGTAAAATTACATTTTCGCCACTAAACTTTCTCAAAATTACACTTTTGCCCCTAGGCTCGTAAAATGATTTTTATTCAACCTTCTTGCATTTCAAGCCTAGCTGAATCATATTCTCAACTATAATAGCATTCAATTTCTACTATTTTACTCATGTATGACCATTTTCACCATTTTCATAACTTTTGCAATTTGGTCCTTACTTGGATTTTTCAAGAAAATCACTTAGGAAAAGATGTTTATCCTACATCAAACTTACATATTCCTCCATAAAACATCAAAATACATGCATGTCATACATGGTTAAATGTTTAAACATAAACCCTAGCTCAAAATATGGCTAGAAACAGCTAAATCGAGCTACAAGGATCTCAAAAATATAAAGAACATTAAAAACGAGGCTAGGATGCACTTACTATCAAGCTTGGAAGATGAAGAAACCCTAGCTATGGTTCCTTTGTGATTTTCAGCCAAGAAGGAAGAAGATGGACATGATTTTAGCTTGTTTTTTTTCCCTTTTTAATTCTTTAATTTATCAAATGACAAAAATGACCTTAATGATTATTTCTTGAGATTTTTCCTTCCTTTGTCCATTTTTTTTCCATCTCAACATGTAATGGTCTAATTTCTAAATACGGACCTCTACTACTTTTCATAATTCTATTTCATACTTAAACCTTCTAGAATCTCATATTTTCTAATTCTTGCAATTTAGTCCTAATGGAAAATTTGTTCACTAATTAATAAAATTCCTTCATGAAATTTTCACACAACCATGCAAATACCTTAGAAGCCTTATAAAATCATTTAAACACATATTTTTTCTTCGAATTTGTGGTCTCACACCAGTATTCTGACTAGGCCCTAAATTGGGTTGTTATTGTACTTGAAGACATGCTCTAATGTTGTGTTCTTGAATTTCAAGGCAGTTGAGAAAGATATCTACCTACAATAACAGCTTTCAGTCAAGCTTGAAAATGACACCTTATGAGGCTTTATATGGGCATAAGTGCCGAATGCCTTTATATTGGACTGAACTTAAGGAAAATCAGATTCACGGGTTGGTTTGGTTAGAGAAACCGAAGAAAAAGTAAAGGTGATTCGAGATTGGTCAAAAGTTACTTCTGATCGAAAAAAATCCTATTCGAATTTGAAAAGGAAAGAAATTGAGTATCAAGTCGGTGATAGAGTATTCTTGAAAATATCACCATGGAGAAAAGTTCTTAGATTTGGCCGAAAAGGCAAATTGAGTTCACATTCTATCGGACCATATGAGATCACCGAGAGGATAGGGCCGGTAGCTTATAGATTGGCTTTGCCACTTGAGTTAGAAAAGATTCATAATGTATTTTATGTGTCTATGTTGCGACACTACCGATCAAACCCTTCGCATGTGATCATACCGACAGAGGTTGAGATTCAACCTGACATGACGTATGGTGAAGAACCAGTCAAGATCCTCGCACAAGAAGTCAAACAATTGAAAAATAAGAGTATAGCTCTTGTGAACGTATTGTGGCAAAGACATGGGGTAGAAGAGGCTACATGGGAGCCCGAAGAGGCTATGTGGAACATGTACCCAAACCTTTTCATTGGTAAGAATTTCGGGGACAAAAATCCCTAAGGGGTAGAGAATTGTAATAGCCCGACTAAGTGCCTAGTCAGAATAGTGGTGCAAGACCACAAATCTAAAGTAGAAATATAAGTTTCATGATTTTTATAAGGTTTACGAGGTGATTTCATGATTGTTTGAAAATATCATGAAGAAATTTTATTAATTAGTTATTAAAATTGTCCATTAGGTCTAAACTGCAAAGAATGGAAAATATGAGATTCTAGAAGATTTAAGTATGAAACAAAATTATGAAAATTACTAGAGGTCCTTTTTTAGCAATTAGACCATTATATTTGATGATGGAAAAAAATTGACATTGGAAGGAAAAATCTCAAGAAATGACCATTAAGGGCATTTTGGTCATTTGGTTAATAAAAGAATTAAAAGGGAAAATAAAGCTAAAATTTATGTTCATCTTCTTCACCATAGCCAAAATTCTCAAGCTCTCCATAGCTAAGGTTTCTTCATCTTCCAAGCCTTATAGTAATTGCATCCTAGCCCCGTTCTTAATGTTCTTCGTATTTTTGAAACCCTCGTAGCTCAGTTTAGCTATTTCTAGCTATATTTTGAGCAAGGGTTCATGTTAAAAAATTTACCCATGTGTGACATGCATGTATTTTGATGCTTTATGGAGGAATATGAAAGTTTGATGTATGATAAACATCTTTTTCTAGGTGATTTTCATGAAAAATGCATGTAAGGACCAAATTGTAAAAGTTATGAAATTGATCATACATGAGTGAAATAGTGGAAACTGAAGGTTTCTATAGTTGAGAATATGATTCGGCTAGGCTTTAAATACAAGAAAGTTGAATGAAAATCATTTTACGAGCCTAGGGGCAAAAGTATAATTATGTCAAAGTTTAGAGGCAAAATTATAATTTTGCCAAAATATGAATTATGAGTCGATTTAGTCAATGTGTGTATTTAAAAAATGAATTGTTATTATAGATCAAGAAATGTGTAGCCCGAATTGAAACCAAGGCAAGAACAAAATCGAGGACTAAATCGAGCATCGATACACATTTTGAGAATCGAGGGAAGTTTGTATGAAGTTAAAGTTTCAAAATGTTTTGATATTTGAAACTACTTAATATTATGACGATGTATGTTATTGCTATGAATAATCGAGCGATGAAGCCTCGATGAGGAAATGGTGAAGATAAATTATGTGAAATCCCAAATAAAGATTTGGAATAATGAGGTTACCCATGTTTAGCATTGAATAAAGAAGGTCCCGTGTAAGACCATGTCTGGGATATGGCCCCGGCACCAAAAAAGATCTCGTATAAGACCATGTCTGGGACATCGCATCGATATTCATGTATGATCTCGTATTAGACCATATCTGGGATATGGCATCGGCATCAAGGGGTGATCCCATGTGAGACCATATCCGGGATATGGCATTGGAATCAAGATTTATGCATGATGAGTTTGAATATCCTATGATAATCTGATTCGTTCATAGGAAAAAAAGTTGAGTATGTGAAATGGTATAGAGCCAAATCCATTTATGGATGACCTTAAGTTTCATTCATAATAAGAATGATGAAGATTTGAGTTTATGTTTATGTTAGCATATTGGCTAAGTCATGTGATTAAGTGATACAGGTACACTGAGTAAGTACAAGTTACTAAATCATAATGTCATATGAGATGGGTAAGAATGAACGTGAGTAAGTATGTTTAAGCGTTTGGAACATGTGTTGCTATTGTTTCATGGAAAGGATGAATTTGGTTTGAGCAATTATGTTGCTTTAGAAATTCATGCAAACTTACTAAGCTATATTCTTACCCTTTTCTTTTCCCCTTTTCCTTGTAGTTTCACCAAGTAGCTCGAGAATCATAGAATGTCGGAGCTCGGATCACACTATCAACCGTTCTTTTGGTATAGTAAGGTTAATTCATTTTGAGTATGGCATGTATAGGAACTTGATCATTTTGTGTCATGTTATGTTTGATGGCCAAAGGGTTGGCTATTAATGCTTCACATTCATTTTTGTAAATGGCCATGATGAATTGGCCAATATTGTCAAGTTCATCTTCTAAGTTTGATGGATATAATGAAATGAATGTTCATGCAAGATATTGAGTAAAATGTGGATGAAATGAGTGATAATTTAAGGGTTCTTCATAGTTTGATATTGAAATAATATGTGCTTCTTTTGATGAAATGAACGAGTTTAAGTTTCAGGGTGGCAAAAAGGCTTGGAAAATATCCCCTAATTGTCCACACGGGTAGACACATGGGTGTCTATCTAGGTGTGTGTGACACACAGTCAACCCATACGGGTGTGTTGATAGGCCATGTGTCCCCTGCATTTTAATTTTGAGAATTTGATTCGTCACACGGGCCACCACATGGGAGTGTGCTATCACGGGTTTGATGACATCATAAATAGAGAGCTCCACAGGTGAAGGACACGGGCGTGTCTAGGCCGTGTGAGGGACACGGACGTGTGTCTGAGCGTGTGAAATTTCCTGTAGGTTCGAAAAGAAACTAAATTCCACATGGGCTAGGGACATGGGCATGTGAGATCACACGGCCTGCCCACATGGGCATGTCCCATGTCACACGGGCGTGTGACCCCTATTTGAGTAAAAATTTTCAAAGAGTACTAAAGTTTCTGGATGAACTCCGAAACTTCCTGGAAGTAAGTTTAGGGGCTCGTAGGCCTATAATATACACGTTATGATTAAGAAGGAAAAGTTTTAAGTTGGAACGAAATTTTATAGCCCGAAAATGCATGTTCAAGTAAGGTTAAGTATGGTAATGCCTCGTATCCTGTCCTGGTGTCGAACACGGGTAAGGGGTGTTACAATTCTTGTTGAATTATAGGATGTTTGAAATAAGATACTAAGCAAATAAATTCATGGTTACTAAAATGGTGCAGTTTAATAAGCATAATCTTTACAAGCATGTGCTTAAATTAAAATGTATTGTGAAGGTTAAAAGCATTGCAAGTGTGATAAAAGCATAAAACGGGATAAAAGCCAATAGAGTGTTGAGTGTTCATAGTGTAATAAAAATATGAGGAATTGAGAAAAATCTCACTCATATTGGCACAAAAACTCATAACTGCTTATGCTTATAAATATTGTATTAGAGTTCAAAGCATGAATAAAAATAAGCTTAGTAGGAAAATTTTGAACTAATTGTATTCTTCACTCATAAATGCTATATTCGTATGTACATTTTGATGGAATTCTATATTTAATTTTATTTAACTTTTTTGCCTTTTAATATTTTTAACTAATTTTTTAATAAAATAATTGTAATTTGTTTAATTTTCTAATTAGAATAATACATTTAGGCATTCTCTCTTGTGTCAAAACTCTGATCTGGTCATGTGTATTAAGCCAGCTCAAGTGCATTTTCCTTTATTGCATTTTATTTTTCAATTTTTTCTTATGTTTTATTTTATTTTATTGTTTGTTTGAGGACAAGCAAAAACTTAAGTGTAATGGTATTTAACCTGCCACCAAATGTAGGGGTGGTTTTGGTACATTTCGATACTTTAGGAGCTTGTTTTCTAGGCGTTTTAGGTTTAATTATGTTATTTTCAGCATTAGTAGCTTAAGGACAAAAATAAGTGTTTTACACATAAATTGACATTTATTGACATAGTGGGCCAATTTAGGCATTAGGAAGTTTTAATGTGTTCAATTGAGTGTGCAAGATGATTATTTAGTAGCCCAGTAGCTTTATGGGTGACACCTAAGTGGAGCACGAGTTCTTGAGACACAACACACCAAGTGGGAGTTGTTGTGGTCGTGTCATGACATAGGCAAGGTGTGTCGCGACACAGGGCTAAACATGGGGAGCAAAGACGAAGAAGGCTAAGTTCATCTATAAAATTGATATATTTCGAACTATGGCTTCCAATTGACCTAGTCAAGGTTTCTAAACATCTCTATAAATAGGAAGATTATTCCCAAGATGTGGGAGGTCGTTATGAGCCGTAATTAGTAGATTTAGGGTCGATTACGTTTTTATTTCATTTCAAAAAATCTTTATTCATTTTTACTAGGTTTAGTTTGAACCTATGTCTTTTTTATTGAAGTATTTAGTTTTCGTTCAATGTACTTATTCAAACATCAAAGATCAATAAAAAATCATGAGATTACGCAACTCTAAGCTCCAAAAGTAATGAATGGATGGATTAGGGTTTCCCAAGAGGAATTAACTGGTTTCAAATTATGTGTGCTATGACTGACGATCCTAGGTAGTAATATAAGACATTCGGGTAGTGATCATTTGAGACAAAGTGTTGGTTCAAGAACTCAAATTCTGACTGAATCAAGTATTGGAAGTGCCAAAAGTAACAAGCCTGAGTGTAGACAATGCGGAAGACGACACGTTGGAGAATGCTGGGGCAAGTACAACAACAAAACTTCTTATAATTGCGAATCACGAGACCATTTCATTCGAGATTGCCCAAAATTAGCTGAGAAAGACAATGTCCAGAGTGCAAGATTGAGTAATACGACGGCTAGGGGTAGACCATCCAGAAACACCGGGAATGTGAGTGGAAGTCAAAGAGGGACTACCAATACAATGTGAGATTAGATACGAAAGCACTTGCCCGAGCCTATGCTATTCGCGCTCGTGAATAAGCGTCATCTCCAAACGTTTGATCGTATGCCAAAGTCTTAAAAATTTATATAATGAATGATTGAACCTAGAAACTAACTATCACCACGATTGAGGCAAGTGCACCTATCGAACAGTAGTATAATTTAGTGGTAAGACCGGATTGTCGAGCCCAAAGGAACCAAAAGTACTAATACTAACTTTCTTCTTATTATTTAGCCTAAGGATTAAGAGAATTGTTATTTAATCTAAAATTAACTAACTACTAAGGTAAATATGCTAAGACAATACAGAGAAGGAATTGGGGAAATACTTGTGGGAAAATATCAATTGATTAAGACAATACCCGAGGAAGAATCCACCTAGACTTCACTTGTTATCTAACTCTAAACCAGACGATTTATTCACTTGACTTGATCCGTAGGATTCCCTAATTTATGTTAATGCATCCCTCGAGGCTACTAACGTCTAACCCTAGGTTGATTAATTGAAATCTCTTTCTAATTAAAACCCCTATAATTGCATTAACTCGATCTATGGACTCTCATATTAGGTTTGACACTAATCCGGCAGATTTTCGTCATCCTATCTCTAGGGTTGCGATCAACTCTGCTTAACTATGCTAGATCTACTCTTAAACAAGGAATATTCCTCCTCTGCCTAAGCACATCAATACTTGAATCAATATCCTGAAATATCAAAACAAGAATTAAGAACACATAATTAAGAACAAATCATGTATTTATCATATAGCTTAGAAAACAATAACAAGATCCGTCTTAGATTTCATTCCCCTTAGGTATTTGAGGGGTTTAGCTCATCATCATAAAAGAATACATCTCAGAATAAAATATAAAACAAAACATAAGAAAAACCCTAAAACCTCCTGAAGGAATTGAAGGAGAGATCCTTAGTCTTGAGTATGACTCCGACTTCTTGAGATGAATCAACTAGCTTTCTTCGAGTGAATCCCACAATTCTGGCCCTCTGGCTTGGCTCATTGGCCTAGCTGAACCACCCCTTTTAAGGTTGGCCACTAGGGTGTTTATATAGGCTTTTGGAATGTCTTTCTTTGCCTCTAAGTACCCTAATTCGAATGAAACTCGTCTTTGCTACGGCAGGGACACTCCCGTGTGGCACAGCCGTGTGTGATGCGGGGCTAGGCCGTGGTTAGACTGCTAAGGAGGCACGACCGTGTCTTTCGGGCCCAGGCCGTGTGCAATTCATACTTTGGCCCATTTTCTCTTTTTTCGGCCCGTTTCTCGTTCTTTTCATCCTGCTGTGCTCTTTTAAGTATAAAACATGAAATTAAAGGATTAGGAGCACCAAATTCCAAAATTCAGGGAATAAATCATCCAAAAGTATGCTAAATGTGGGATTAAAATATGAACATATTACGGTTTATCAAATACCCCCACACTTAAGCTTTTGCTTGTCTTCAAGCAAAAATTCTCAACTCACAATTAAAATGAACTTCCTCAATTCATAATATTCATCGATAATGTTTCATCATAATTCATGGATAACTTATACATGGATAATTTAACTCAAAGAGTCCTAAAGATTCAATCAATCAAATTCATAAGTTTGTAGCACGAAAACATAGGTGTTTCCCCTTATTCGAATAATTACCTTTAATTCAAAATTTGACAAGGATTAACATTCTCACTAAAGATTCACTCAAATCACTCAAGGTGTTTAAGGTTCAAAATAAAGCACTCATCAGTCAACCATGAAAAGTGAATCCCATAGGTTGCCTGAAAATCAAATCTCCACCACTATAAAATGAGATGATACACAAATCAAAAGGTCTTTAAAGGGTTGTAATGAGGCTTGGTTAAAGGCGTAGATAAAGGCTGAATTAAAGGGTCAGAATCGAGATCAAATTGACAAATTACCTAACTAGAAAAATGAATTAATCTTGAATAATTATATCAATTGAAAACTCGTAATACTAATAATACGAGCTTCTTCTTCAAGATGTGGAATTTAAACCTATAAGCTCACTTAATTAGAACTAATAATGAATATACTTCAATTTTTTAAAAAAAACAAATCAAAATAAGTACATAATATAAGATGAATTCAACTACTAAAATAAAATAGTTAGGCAACTGATCAAATCAAGTCTCGATAGAAGGGTAGCCAAGAGAAATGGTGATAATAAATACAAGATGGATTTTAGGTTAATATTAGTGGTTGAATCAATAAAAGGATTGTTTGGATCAAAGGGGTTCACTAGGGGTTAATTGTGAGGGTAGGCTTTTTAGTGGAGTAAGTGGGTTAAATCCTAAGTGCCTTTATCATCTCCGTATATCAAATCAATGATGTGGTCTTGACATGTGTAATCGAAGCAAGTTCTAGAATAACAAATCAATATTGACACACTCATAATTAATAAAGTGAGCACGAAAAAATGTATGCTCTAAAAGGCTCAAAATCTCACAAAAGTTATGGGTTTTTTATCATTATTTTGTCGAGTTTTAAAATTTATAAAGAGAATGATCGAACCTGGAAACTAACTCTAACAATGACTTAAGACAAGTGTACCTATTGAACAGTAGTATAGTTTAGGCAAGACTGAATTGTTAAACCCAAAGGAACTAAAAGTACTAATACTAACTTTCTTTTTATTATTTAGCCTAAAATAAGTGAAGTTGCTTTAATTTAAATTAACGACTACTAAACTAAAGACGCAAAGACAAAAAGAACAAATTGGGAAATAACTTGAAGAGAAACTTAGTTGATCATGATGATACCCTCAGGAAGAATCCACCTAGACTTTGCTTGTTATTTAATGCTGAACCATATGATTTAT
Organism: Gossypium rotundifolium; assembly: GCA_025506655.1. Classification (NCBI taxonomy): domain Eukaryota; kingdom Viridiplantae; phylum Streptophyta; class Magnoliopsida; order Malvales; family Malvaceae; genus Gossypium; species Gossypium rotundifolium. Next base: position 79,977,809 of record CP106729.1, on the reverse strand, counting down.
TCACTTAGTTTGATCCGTAAGACTCCTTAACGTATATTAAACCCTCTCTCAAGGAAAATAATGACTAACCCTAGGTTAATTAACAGGAATCTCTTTCTTGAATAATAACCCCCTAGAATAGCAGTAAATCGATCTGTGGACTCCCATATTAGGTTTCAACCTAATCTGGCAAAATCTTGTCACCTTATCTCTAGGCGTGCGATCAACTCTGCTTAATTATACTAGATCTACTCTTAAGCAGGGTCTATTCCTCCTCCACCTAAGCACATCAGATTTGGATTAAACATGTATAATTAAGAGCAAACTAAGTATTTATCATATAATTCAGGAAACAATAACAAGATTCTTATAGGTTTCATTCCCTTTAGGTATCTGAAGGGTTTAGTTCATAATGAATAAAGAAAACATCTCAAGAGAAAAGATAAAACAAAACATAAGAAATCCCTAAAACCCCCTGAAGGAATTGAAGGAGAAATCTACCGTCTTGAGTAGAATTTCGGCTCCTTGAGATAGATCAACTAGATATCCTCGAGTAATTCCCACATATCTGACCTTCTGGCTCGACTCCATGGCCTAGCTAACCGCCCCCTTTCAGGTTACAGTTAGGGTGTTTATATAGACTTTCGGAATGCTTTACTTGGCCTCTAAGTGTCCCAATTCAAGTATACCTCCTACTCGGTATTTGAATAGGCTTTGGAATATGTTTCTTTGACTCAAAGTATCCAAATTTGAGTGAAATTGCTATCTCCTATGGCAGAGGCACGGCCATGGCACACACCCGTGTAAATCATTTTTAGGCAGTGTCTCGATTCTGTCGATTGGGGCACGGCCGTGTAAATCATGGCATGGCTGTGTCTTAGTTAATTATCGAGGAACGACCATGTCGCTTGAAGTCCAGGTAGTGTCGATTTCCTCTTTGGCCCAAATTGGCCCGTTTTAAGCCCGTTTCTTATTCTTTTTATTCTCGGGTGCTTTCCTAAGTAAAGACATAAAAAGAAAGGATTAAGAGCACCTTTTTACATAAATCAGGGCTAAATCATCCAAAAGCATACTAAATGTGAGCCTAAAATATGTTACTTTTACGGTTTATCAGTTTTTGATATCAACCTTGAAAATTTTAAATTTCAAGGTAATATTAAAATTTAGGTCAACAACCTAGCAAATTTTTAATTTTTGAAAATAGACTCATCATGCTTGATTCTCTAGTATCTTAAAGTTTAAATCGTCAATGCACAATTATCAATGACTTGTTCTAAAACATATCAATAAAAATCATAAATCAACAGAAATTTCATCCTAATTAGTAATATGAGAAAATCACTTAAGACAAGATATCATTCAGGGATTTGAAAATAATGCAAAAAGTTAAGAACTTTTCTAAATAAATTTCACCCCTCCACACTTAAGATGTACATTGCCCTCAATGTACAAAGATAAATATTCAAAATATAGTAAGAAAATCAAAAGAAAGGGAGAGACGTGAAACTTCCTGAATTTTTAGATGGATTCCTTGAGTTGGAGGTGTGGAAACATGATTCGGAGGTGAAAGATAAGTTGGAGGGTGCGTCTTTAGTGGTGGTGTGATGGCCGCCAACAATCTCTGTACTAGATGAAGAAATAGGAAAGCTCGTGAAGAATTAGCCAAGAAATAATAAGAACAATTCTAAATATACTAATTTTACATTTAAAGAAAAGAAAATAAAAAGAAAGTGTAAAAAGTGAAATAAAACTAAAAGAAAAGATTAATGGACTGAAAAGTCCTTATTGTTAGATGGTTCGCTAGGTGGGTGTGATTTCCAAGGCCATGGTGTGTGATTCCCAAGCAGCCTGAAAAACCTAAATAAACAAAATCAAAACATAATAATATAGATTTAGCACAAGAGAGATAAAGAGAAGAAAAATAAAAGAAAAAGAAAGATTAAATGGACTCAAAGGTCTTTTTTCCTGTCGAGTTAATGAAGCGACTGGCATGAACTTATGTAGATTGGTCTGGCACTATGCTAGGATCCTTCCGCTTCTTTGACATGGATGAGGTGAAGATCAAGGGCTTGGAGAATGAAGAAGGGTGAAAATGAAAAAGGGAGGGAAGTTGTAAAGGGTATGAAATAAGGGGATAGGGAGTGTGTGAAAAGGGGAGAGGGGTGTTTTAAATAAAAATTTCAGCTCTAGTACATCCCCACGCCCGTGTATCATTGGCGTGTCAAATCACATGGCCATGTTGCACGGTCGTGCGGTGGTTCATTCATTTCTCCCACGCCTGTGTGCAGGTCGCCACTCTTGTATTGATGAAATAGTCTCAGCCACGGTTGTGTCGCACGGCCGTGGTGCTTAGTCAGAGCTCGTGGCTTGAAGATATTTTCATCCTATTTTGTACTATCTCTACCATGCCCCTGTACCTATTCATGTTGTCCACACGACCACGACCGTGTGGTATGAAAATCTGCACTTTGGTTAGTTTATAGTGAGGTGCTATAAAGGGAAAAATAAAGGTAAAAATAAAAATGTAAAAATTAATGGGGTTAGTGCTCGGGTTGACTCCTGAGAAGCGCTTGTTTAAAGTCTTAAGCTAGACTTACCTCTCATCTGCTTGATCATGGTGGTTTGAAGAGGTGAAAATCCTTTCTCATGCTATCCTTATGTAGTTTGATTCGAGTGGCATTTACCTTAAGTGCCGAATGTAGAATTGCTTACCTCGACTGTGCCGTATGGAAAGACATTAAGTACCTTAAAAGGGATCTTGTAACAGTTCAATTTATACTCTAGTCAGAACAGTGGTTTCAGGACCACAAATCTGAGTCTGTATAATATTTTAATATTATTTCTGTGCCGTGAATATGTGATTAAGCATGTGGTAAATTTCTGTAAGAGAATTTGTTTGTCTGTGTGTTTAATTTGAAAAGGATGAAATTGCATTAATTGTGGAAGTTGCTAGCTATTTGCTAAAGTGTCTATGTGTTGTGGCTTTATAATTGTGAGGACTTATGTGGCAATATAGCCATTATTATTGTTAGTGGATGGTAATGAGTAGAAATATGTATATATTATATGTTTATTATATTTACTTTAAATGTTTTATTAATATTATTATGTTATATGTTATATATTATTATAATGAAAATAAAAGCAAGCCATTAGCATCATTTTTATCACCGAATAAGCAAAGAAAGAAAAGAAAAACTTAGGCAAGGGGTTTGGCAATAGTTTGGTCTAATTCTAGGTATGTTTTCGGTCAGTTTTCGATAATTTTTACGTTTTTGCAATCGTTGCTTTAAGAGCTACAAATCCCATGTCTCAATTTTGTGTATTGATGATATTTGTGAGTTATGCCATTGATGATATGTTGAGCTTTGTGATGTTTTATGGTGTCAAATGAAAGATATGAGCTAGATGAACATATTTTGTTCTTGAATTTTTGATGAATTTGGCTAAATAGGGCTAAATTAAAAAAATGGTAACTAGAGGGACTAAATAGAAAATTTTATGAAAAATATGGATTTGTATGAGATGTATATCCATTCGGCTAAGCATGTGTATATGTGGATTTTGTGAATTTAATGTTTTGAGAAAAAATGGACTAAATTGATAAAGTGTGCAAATATGAGGGCTAACTTGCAAATAGCCCTAAATGTGTGTCCGTGAATCGCATGAATTAGTGAATAAAAGATTAATTCTGAATATGTTCAGATTAAGAACTGAGGAAAACAGACTTAGATCGCGGGAAAATGAAGGTTATCGAGTAGTCGTTTCCATTCTGATTAACCGAATCCGAGGTAAGTCACTATACAAATAAACGTACTTGCATGAAATTGTAATTGTTTATATGACTAATATTGATAATGGATGCGTATGAGAGGATTATGCATATAAATTCTATGATAAGTTTAATATAGTAAGTAAGTTTGGATATAATATGTGTAATTAGCTATGTTTAAATCTTGTGAAACGAATGGTTATGATATTATTGAATTATAAATGTAATGTGAGAAATGAAAATATGTGGCACTAAGTGTGCGTTTTTGGGAGGGTGGCCGAGAAGATTATCACTTTGTGTGCGAAATAATAAAAGTTTTGGCTTTGTGATTGGCACTGTGTGTGCGATATCGAATCGAGTTTGGTTTTGCATTAATGCACTAAGTGTGTGATGTTATTTAAGTTTCGACTACAAATCACGGTACTAAGTGTGCGATTATAAGTAATGAATAGCACTGTGTGTGCGATGATATGAAAGCTTCGGCTTATTGAATTGGCACTGTGTGCGTGACACCGAGACAAGTCGATTAAAAGAATAGGCACTTAGTGTACAAAACTGAAATTGAAACAGAAATGAATAGCACTGTGTGTACAATGATATGAAAGCTTCGGCTTATTGAATTGGCACTGTGTGTCTGACACCGAGACAAGTCGGTTAAAAGAATAGGCACTAAGTGTGCGATGATTAATTTGCTTCAATTATGTATATAGCACTGAGTGTACGATTAAGTTGAACAATATTAAAGGATGATCGACATGTAATATCGAGCATTGAATAGCTTGGAAGTTGAATAATTATGTGTTAGCTAAGGTATGTATTGAACCTTTGTGGTTGATGAGTTATAGACAAGCTATGAATGTGTGAATGAGTATGTTAGCTATGCTGGGATGTTGGCATTGTATGACTATTCTAAACTTTCTCAGTATCCTACTAAATTCCTTACGGTTCAACAAGCAAGTCTGTTATACGAATTGTAAATCTGTGTTTTGATAGATTAAGTGAATGAATATCCGTTTCAGGTACGTTGCATATATATTAATTGTGTATATAAGGTAATTATCTTTGTGAGCATATTCTGATGTTATGTATATGGAATTGATAATACGATGTGTAAAGTTTTGACTAGATGAACTATATGGATATATGGTATGTGATTTGGAAATATAGTAAATTATGGTTAAGCATATGAGTTCAGAAAGAAATGAGGTGATATTTGTCATGAAAAACATATTGGTCATCTTATTAATTTGGTTATGAGCAATACATGCTAAGTTTGTTTGTATATTGATTTACTAAGCTTTTGGAAAGCTTACTGACAAACCATAAAAGTAACATATTTTAACCCCATATTTACTAGGCTTTTGGATGATTTAGCCCTTGATTTATGTAAAAAGGTGCTTTTAATCCTTTCTTTTCATGTTTATATTCAGGAAAGCACCCGAGGATAAAAAGAACACAAAACGGGGTTAAAACGGAGTAATTGGGCCTTAGCAAGTAATCAACACGGCCTGAATCCTGACTCACACGGCCGTGCCCAAAATGACAGAATTGAGACACGACCCAACTACGAGTTACATGGGCGTGTGTCATGGCCGTACCCCTACCGCAGGAGAGAGCAATTTCACTCAGATTTGGATGGTTGAAGCCAAATAAACATACTCCTAATTCTACTCCAACAGCCTAATAGTAATTCTGCTTGAAGGAGATACTTAGGATCCAAGTATAGCATCCCAAAGCCTATATAAACAACCCAAGGCAAACATTAAAGGGGAGCTTTTTGGCAGAGGCTTTTGTCGAAGCGTTCATCTTTTAGGGAATCACTTGAAGATAGCCAGTTGATTCAACTCAAGAAGTCGGAACTCCATTCAAGACGGATGATCTCTCCTTCAATTCCTTCAGAGGGTTTTAGGGATTTCTTATGTTTTGTTTATTCTTTACTCTTGAGATGTTTTCGTATTTAGTTATGCACTAAACCCCTTAGATACTTGAAGGGGATGAAACCTATGATGGATTTTGTTATTTGATTTCTAAATTATATGATAAGTACTTGGTTTGTTCTTAATTATGTTGCTTAATTTAATCTAATGTGCTTAGGTGGAGGAGGAATAGTGTAACATCCTGAATTAAGGCCTAGTCGGAACAATGGTTTTGGGACCACAAATTCGACGTAATAAAATTTATTTTTATTATATTTTTATGGTCTACGATTTCACGGAAACATTCCGTGAAAATTTTATTTGAAAATTTCGACGTTTTACTCAATTTAGTCAAAAGGACTAAATTGTAACAAAAGTTGAGTTCTACATGTTGGAGGTGTCCAATTGTTATGAAATTTTAAATTGGCGGTTCTTAAATGATAATTAGACCATTGGTTAAGTTGGTGGAGAAAAATGGACATGGATGGGTATGTTTCAAAAGATTTTTTTAAGGGGCATTTTGGTAATTTAGTGAATTAAATGAATTTAAAACAAAATTTAAATGCCAAATATGTCCATCTTCTTCATTAGGACGAAATTACAAGGATTCTCCATAGCTAGGGTTTGTTTCAAGCTTCCAAGCTCCATAACCCAGAAAAAATGAGATTTGGACCTAGAACTGGAGGAAAATCAAAAAATCGAGAAAGTTGGTAAAATGGCTGTTTCGGCATTCGAGGTAAGTTGGTGTGTAAATAATAATGCAATAATGTCGTAATGTATGTTTGAAACCTAAATTGTGGTATTAAATTGATTTTGTTGAATTACATGTTTAGTATATTATGTTGGTGAATTGATTTAATAATATGTTTATGATAAAAGGTGGCATAGGTGACATGGAAAATGGGTTGAAATGTTGTGCTTAAAGGTGTTTTCTATGACTATGGTTATTATGTGAAATGGAAAGTTGATATGTAAATAATGCATTTATTTTACTTGTTCAATAATTATTTTGCTAGATATTATGGAATTCATTGGGTGATAACTAAAATATGAAAATGAATGGAATGAGAAATTCTCAATTGAACCTTCGGAAAACCGAGAGATACGGATAATATGTAGCTAGGTCACACGAGTGATAAGGGACCTTCACCATGTGCACAATAAAGCTACTAGATGGCAAAATTTGATATGTAGCTAGGCCACATGGATGATAAGGGTCTTTCACCATGTGTGCAAGAAAGCTACGGGATAATAATTTCATATGTAAGTAGGTCACACGTGTAATACTGTGTGTACACCATGTATACAAGAAAGTTACGGGTTATGAGTAGCTAGGTCACATGAGTGGTTCCTAGTGCTGGGCACCATGTAGACAAGAAAGCTACGAGATGGAATGTCTAGGTCACATGGGTGATAAGGGACCTTCACCATATGTACAAGAAAGCTGAATTGTGTGTAGGTGGAGCTATGTGCTGAGACCACCGAATATCGGGCGTTTTCTAAAGGGGTTCAACGAGATAATTTACTAATGATGATTGGTGCGATCATGTTATGAATAAGTGCAAGTGTGAATGTGACCAATTGAGAAATTTGGAAACTTTATGTATGAACAATATGTTAGATATGTAATCGGAAATTGAAAAGGTTGGTATAAGCAAGTGATGAACACAACTAAAGTGAAAGAGTAAAAATTTACAATAAAACTGCTTGGACAGCAGTAGTGACATGAGTTTGAAAAATCACTAAAAATATTAGAGATTGAATTATAAGTTTTATGGGATATTTATTTAAATATTATTGAGTCTATTTTCATATAAAAGAAACATAGAAAACAAATGATTCGTATATTTTGAGATATTTGAATTTCTGTGAGATTGGTTCAGAATGATTATGTGATCCCCTGTTCTGCCTTGTAAAGATCATTGAAAATTGTAAAAAAATAATATTGGGACATAATTTATATGATTAGATTCCTTATTGAGTCTATTTTAGAATAAGTAAACTATAACATCATTTGAATTCTGTAAAAAAGATAATTAAATTTTAGCAAAGAATGGTTGGAATTGTTAGACAGCAGAACAGGGGAGACTTTGAAGAATAAAATATACTAATTGGATAAACAAAAAATTTTGAAAATTTTATGGTAAAAATATATGTGAATCTAGTTTCAGGTAAAATTTATGGATATTAATTTGGAGTTTTATAGCTCCAAATATAAATAATTTAGTGACTGTGACTTGAGTAGACAGCTTGAGATGAACTTGAATAAAAAGTGAAACTATGTTCAATTATGATTGTATTATCTTCAGAACATATTGTGAAGATTTATGAAAACTTGTTAATAAATCACTTATTATTTACATACTTACTTACTAAGCTTTGTAAATTACTTCCCTTCATTTCCCATATCTTATAGGGTTGTATGCTAACTCGAGTTAGAGATCGCCGGAGATGTAATCACACTATCAAGCTATCATCGTGGGGTAAAAGTGAATACAAACCTCTTAAGTTTATGGCATATATAGGAGACATAGACATTTGTATATGTCATAATTGGTTTGGCCTAAAATGTTGGACTTTAATATTTAGTAGTTCATTTTGTATAATTTGGATGAAATTTTATGACTCAGTTTAATACGTTTTCAAGTGTATGTGTTTTGGTAATGCCTCACACACTATTCCGTCATTGAATATGAGTAAGGGGTGTTACAAATAGATCCTACCTAAGAGTAGATCTAGTATAATTGAGCGGAGTTGATCGGGTGCCTAGAGATAGGGTTACGAGATTTTACCGGATTAGGCTGAAACCTAATATAGGAATCCATTGATCGATTTACTGCTTCCTTGGGGGGTTATTATAAGAGAACGGGAGTTCCACTAATTAACCTAAGGTTAAATGTTATTCGCCTCGAGAGAGGGTTTAATATAGGTTAGGGAGTCTCACGGATCAAGCTAAGTAAAGAAATCATATGGTTTAGGGAATAAATAATAAGTGAAGTCATAGGTGGATTCTTCCTGAGGGTATCATCTTTATCAACTGAGTTTTCCTAAAGTCTTTCTCCAATTCAATCTTTTGTCTTTGTATTTAGTCTAAGTATTTCATTAGTTTAATAATTCAATTACTCCAAATTTTAGGCTAAATAATAGAGAGAAAGTGAGTAGTAGTACTTTTAGGTTCCCTTGGGTTCGATAAGATATTCTTGCCCGAGCTATACTACTGTTCGATAGGTGCACTTGCCTCTATCGTTGTCATAGTTAGTCTACAGGTTCGATCGCTCTTTTATAATTATTAAAACTCGACTGTTTGACACGATCAAGTTTTTGGCGCCGTTGCCGGAGACTCCTAAAATATTAAGAAAGCTCTATTCCTATTACTTTAGCCATTATCTTTATTTTAAATTCTCTTATTTTTATACATATATTTTTATTTTTCTAAATTTCTTTCTCTCTTTTCATAGCAGGTACCTCTAGTTTATGACTAGAAGGAATCCAAGAGGACCATTAGAATACGAGAGTGACATTGAAGCTACCACTCGTAGAAATCGCAGAGAAATTAGACGAGCCCTAGACTATCAAAGAGAAGAACAGCAAAGATCCAATCCTACTGAAGGGATGGACGAGAACAACCCACCAAATGTCCAAGAACAGAATGCTCGACGTACTATGCATGATTATGCTAAACCTAATTTGATAGGAGCAGAATCTAGTATTATTAGGCCCGCTATAGCTGCTAATAATTTTGAATTAAAGCCTAACACAAGACAAATGATTCAACAATTTGTTCAATTTGATGGTTTGCAGGATGAGGATCCAAACACTCATATATCTAATTTTTTAGAATTCTGTGATACCATCAAAATAAATGGCATTTCTGATGATGCCATACGTCTTCGGTTATTTCCTTTTTCATTAAGGAATAATGCAAAGCAGTGGTTGAACTCGTTACCACGAGGGTCAATCACCTCATGGGATCAAATGATCGAAATATTTCTTTTAAAATATTTTCCACCAGCCAAAACGGCTAAATTTAGGAATGACATATCTTCTTTTATGCAGAATGAAACAGAAACATTATATGATGCATGGGAAAGATACAAGGATCTCCCAAGGAGATGCCCACACCACGGATTACCTTTGTGGCTTCAAGTTCAAACTTTCTACAATGGTGTAAATTCTCCAACTAGGCAAATGATTGATTCATCAGCCGGTGGAACATTGAATAATAAAACTCCTGAAGCGGCTTACGATTTTATTGAGGAGATGTCGTTGAACACCTATCAATGGCAAATTACAAGAGCTAAACCGACAAAATTAGCCGGAGTTTTTAACATAGACGCAGTAACAATGCTGTCAACACAGGTGGAGCTAATGAATAAAAAGCTTGATAATTTATGTTCTTCAAAGGTACATCCAGTCATGCAATGCGAAGCAAGCGGGAATGTGGCGAATTCTGAGTACCCACCCTACCAACCAGGAGCAGAAAACCAACAGACAAACTATATAGGTAACAATTTCTGATCTAATAATAACCCTTATAGTAACACTTATAATGCAGGTTGGAGGAACCACCCAAATTTTTCGTGGGGAGGACAAGGAAATCAAGGAAATCAAAGGCAGCAACCTACTCCAAATTACCCAAATCAGCCCTATCCACAGGAAAAGAAATCAAACCTTGAAGAAATACTGACAAAATTCATGGCAGCTACAGATTCTCGTCTCCAAATGACGGAAGCAACACTTGATGAATAGCAAATCTTACTCAAGGGAATCAAGACTCAGGTGGGAGAGCTCATTACATCAGTTGGAATACTTAATGGAATAGTATGTGAAATAAGGGCAGAAATTTTTTCCAAAGACATAGAGCAAGTAAGGGCAGTTACACTAAGGAGTGGCAAAGAGCTAGTTGAACCACAAAAAAAGACACCACATGATGTTATCAAGGAAAAAAAATGTAGAAGTTGAGAACGACAATACATTGCCTAAAAAGAATAGAACACAAATTCCATAACCAGAAAAATTGAAGGAAAAAAAACTGGATGCTCAATACGGTAAGTTCTTTGAACTCTTTAAACAAATACATATTAACTTACCTTTTGTTGAAGCTATTTCCCAGATGCCTAAATATGCAAAATTCTTAAAGGAACTTCTCACAAACAAAAGGAAGCTTGAGAAAGTATCAAATGTGGAGCTTAATGAAGAGTGTTCAGCCCTTCTCCAAAATAGATTACCATGAAAGTTAAAAGATCCAGGGAGTTTCACTATTCCTTGCTTAATTGGTAGCTTAAACATCACGAAAGCATTAGCAGACCTAGGCGCTAGTATCAACTTAATGCCTTATCGATTATTTAAACGGCTAGATCTTGAGGAACCAAAACCCACTAGGATGAGCATTCAATTAGCTGGTAGATCTATTAAATATCCTAAAGGAGTTATTGAAGATGTCTTGGTAAAAATTGATAAATTTATTTTCCCCATTGATTTCGTTGTGCTAGGCATGGATGAGGACATCAATGTTCCTTTAATCTTAGGGCGTCCTTTTTTAGCCACTGCTAGAGCTATTATTGACGTAGGTGACGGCAAACTAGCACTAAGGATAGGTGATGAAGAAATTATTTTCCAAATTTATGATGCCATGCAATATTCTAAAGAGCATGATGATTCTTGTTATTTTGTTGACACTACTGATCATATTATTAAAAATTCATTACAGGAAATCCTGCAGGATGACACGATGGAACTGTGTTCGCCTCAAGGAGAGGGGAAGAGGATGAAAGTAATGAGATTAGTTTGAATACATCATCATTCAGACAAATGAAAGAAGAAAACATTGAAGAAGATGACGTATTAAAATAGAAACCCTCCATCGAAGAGCCGTCCAAATTGGAATTAAAACAGTTACCAAAACATTTAAAATATGCATTCCTCGGGGACAATTCTACGTTACCAGTAATCATCTCTTCAGAACTAGAACCCAAGGAAAAGGAGGAGCTGATAAAGGTACTAAGAGAACACAAGAAAGCCATAGCTTGGAAAATCTCCGACATCAAGGGAATAAGCCTCGCATTTTGCACCCATAAAATTTTAATGGAAGAAGAATATAGACCATGTGCACAACCTCAGAGACGATTAAACCCCAACATAGAAGAAGTGGTCAAAGCCAAGGTAATTAAACTTCTTGATGCAGGAATAATTTATCCTATTTCTGACAGCACTTGGGTAAGTCCTGTGCAGGTAGTTCCAAATAAAGGAGGAATGACGGTAGTGCTTAGCGAAAAGAATGAGTTAATTCCCACAAGAATAATTCTGAGTTGGATAGTCTCAGATCGACTATAGGAAGCTGAATGATGCCACAAAAAAAGATCACTTTCCTCTACCCTTCATTGATCAAATGTTAGAAACACTATCTGGGCATATGTACTACTACTTCCTGGACGGACTCTCCGGCTACTTCCAAATCCCCATAGCTCCTGAAGACCAAGAAAAGACGACATTTATGTGCCCATACGGTACGTTTTCTTATCCTAGAATGCCTTTTGGATTATGTAATGCTCCTGGCACTTTTCAGCGTTGTCTGTTGGCAATCTTTGACGAACTTGTAGAGGACATCATGGAGGTATTCATGGATGATTTCTCGGTATTCGGTAATTTTTTCAGCTTTTTCTTAAAAATCTAAAGTAAGTTGTAATTAGATGTGAAGAAACAAATCTTGTTCTGAATTGGGAAAAATGCCACTTTATGGTTAAAGAAGGGATTGTTTTAGGACATAAGATTTCTAGAAACGGGATTGAGGTAGATAAAGTAAAAGTTGAAACCATAGAGAAATTACCTCCTCCTAGCTCAGTGAAGGCTATTCGAAGCTTTTTAGGACATGCAGGTTTTTATAGAAGATTCATTAAAGACTTTTCTAAAATAGCTAAGCCTTTGACAAAATAACTAGAAAAAGATGTCTCTTTTAATTTCAATCAGGAATGTTTAGATGCATTCAATATCCTTAAAGATAAATTAATAAATGCACCAATTATAATCAAACCTGATTGGAATTTACCCTATGAACTAATGTGTGATGCAAGTGACTTTGCAGTAGGCATAGTTTCGGGACAACGAAAAGACAAGCTTTTTCAGCCAATCTACTACGCTAGCCGAACGTTAACACCCGCGCAAGAAAATTACACCACGACTGAGAAAGAACTGCTAGCTGTAGTTTTTGCTTTTGAAAAATTTAGACAATATCTAATATTATCAAAAGTTGTGGTTTACACTGACCATTCAGCTCTTCGTTATCTTTTAACCAAACCTGATGCAAAACCTAGTCTCATACGATGGATTTTACTCTTACAGGAATTTGATCTGGAAATAGAGGATAAGAAGGGAGCTGAGAATCTGGCAGCAGATCACCTCTCAAGACTCGAAAATCCACACACCAAAAAGCTTGATGAACAAGAAATAAATGATTCGTTTCTCGAAGAACAACTCTTTTCTTTAACGCATTCTGAAGTACCATGGTTTGCAAATATTGCAAATTATTTAGCAGCTAATGTCTTGCCAAGAAAATTAACACATCACCAAAAGAAGCGGTTCTTCGTGGATGTGAAAAATTATTTTTGGGAAGATCCCTTTCTTTTCCGCATATGTACAGATCAGGTAATTCGAAGATGCATTACAAAGAGAGAAGCAAGCAAAATCCTGGAACATTGTCATTCAGGACCATCAGGAGGACATTACAGTGGTATTAAGACATCACACAAAATACTCGAATCAGGTTATTACTGGCCCACTCTATTTAAAGATGCCAACAGGTATGTTACCGCGTGTGATCAATGCCAAAGAACAGGTAATATTTCTAAACGTGATGAAATGCCTCAAACATATATGTTGTCATGTGAAATATTTGATATATGAGGTATTGATTTTATGGGACCTTTCCCTAGTTCATTTGGAAATAAATACATCCTAGTAGCAGTTGATTACATGTCAATATGGGTAGAAGCAGAAGCCTTACCTACCAATGATGCCAGGGTAGTAGTTAAATTTCTCAAGAAACTATTCTCCCGATTTGGGACACCTAGAGCCATCATAAGTGATAGGGGTACCCATTTCTGTAATACACAATTTGAAAAAGTTCTAAAGAAATATGGAGTATGCCATAGAACAGCCACCCCATATCATCCTCAAACTAGTGGACAAGTTGAGGTAGCAAACCGAGAGCTTAAGCGCATCCTAGAAAAAACGGTTGAATCAAATAGAAAAGATTAGGCCATTAAGGTAGATGATGCTTTATGGGCCTACAGAACAGCATTGAAAACACCTCTAGGAACATCCCCATACAAACTTGTATACGGGAAAAGCTGTCATCTACCATTTGAGCTAGAACACAATACTTTTTGGGCAACAAAATTTTTGAATGCTGACCTCACAATTGCAGGAAAGAGAAGAATGATACAGATGAACGAGTTGGATGAATGGAGAACAGAAGCCTATGAAAACTCAAAACTGTACAAGAAAGCAACGAAGCGACGCCACGATGCTCGTCTCAAGTGATCAAAACAATTCAAAGTAGGAGACCTGGTCCTACTATACAATTCAAGGCTTAAACTATTCCCGGGAAAACTGAAGTCAAGATGGTAAGGCCCATTCATGATCAAAACAATCTTTCCATATGGCACCATTGAGGTAACTCATCCCACAAAAGGCACGCTCAAGGTAAATGGTCACCGACTTAAAATTTATAATGGTGCATATTCTGGAGATATCAGAGAGGAGCTTCTGCTCCATGAACCCTCCTTTAGAATCAAAAATAGGGAAAGTCTAGCTTAAGACTATAAACAAGCGCTTCTCGGGAGGCAACCCCAGTGCTAACACACTAACATTGACTTGGTCTTTCTAAAATTTTTCTAAAATGATCTAACAGAAATGCAGGACTATTAACACAACCTTGAACATGGGCGTGCCAATGACCGTGTACAAGGCAGGGGACACACCACGGGCGTGGCGGGATCCGTGCACAAACAGGGAAAAATTCTTTTCAACAAACACGGGCTCTGATATAAGACATGCCCGTGCCTTTCAACCATGCGAGGTTACTGACTTATCAAGCACGTGCTACACACGGCCGTTCCCCATGACCGTGTGAAGCTACTGACTTATTGAGCACGATTAGAACACGTCCATGCCCACGACCGTATGAACATACTGACTTATAAAGCACGGGCTACACATGCCCGTTCGACCCAACTGTGTGAATCAAAACACGGGTATGACAACGTCAACATGGCCGTGGCAAACCCATCTAAACGTGCCTAAAACCCAAAATCGCGAAAAGCACAGGCAAGTTTAAAATGACACGGGCGTGTAGAAAGACCGTGCCTCATACACTACTTATAAAAATAATCGCCCTCTTCCTCAAACCCAAACCCTAAAATCAGATTCCAACCCCCCATTCTTCAATCCGGCCACCAAATCACCCCCTTCCTCCAACCCACCTCCTTCCGACCATTCTTCTCAAAATACCAACCAAAACCAACCACACGCCCGCAACACATGCCCTTACCAGGCCATGCCCACGCTGAAGAACCTAGTACCACATCCGTGCGATCCACCCGTGCTCGTCAAGCACCACCGTGCCTGGTTCCTTTTCCTTCACATTTTCTCATATTTTGTCTTTATTTAAAGTTTTGTTTGATTTTAGATTCAATTCATATTGTTTAAGTTTATTTCAATTCTTGTCTAAGTCTTTATTAAAACATGATTCTTTATTCTTCTTGGTTGTTTTATTTTTCTTTTTGGTTGCTTTAATCTATTTTTCTTTTTGATTTCCATTATTTAATGCATTCTCTGATTTACTATTAACACATGTTAGATTTTATTGCCTAACCTCATGGAAGAATTGATGTTCTAATGCAAATCATAGTTAGCCTTTAAAATCATGATTTTTATGCAACATGTTTGGTTCTATGAGTCCTTTGTATAGCTTTATTATTTTACTAACCATGATTTTAGTTAGGAATTAGTCTAATGAATAATGAGATTGAGGTATGCTGATTTTAGTATTTGTTCTTGAAGAAATATTTATATTTCTTTGTTGATTTTTATTATTTTTAGGAAAATTTTTGCTTATATAAAGGAAGTGTTTTTTAGGTATTATGTCGTCATCACGTATTAAACGAGCCATACCGAGCAAGAAAAGGAAGGGGCCCGAATCATCATCCGTAAGCGCCTCCATCGAACTCGACACCTTCCTCCGATTTCCTTAAGCTACCCAAGAAGAGCGTTACAAGGTATTCAAAGAACGGCCATTAGGCACTGAAAGGTGCATTGACTGGAACACCGTTGAACAAATAGGACTAGCAAATGACATCCGGGCCCTCATTTCAACCGAACCATGGGAGCAGTTCTTCTCAATACTTGGAGCTAACACTAGAATTTTGCACAACTTTTACTTTGCAAACAGTGATGGCACAGTTTGACGAGCCAGGAACAGTGCAATTTCGCTTAGGGGGTATGTTACGTCAATTAAGCATTCCCTAATTTGGCATAGCTCTCAAACTTTATCCAGATGAATTTAGAGAGGAAAATAACCTCTTCGAGTTAGACCGAGAACTCCCTCACGACCTCCTTCACTGTTGGTGCTGCCTGGCACCCACTACGAATTCTTACAACCCCAGTCGATTGAAGGCAACAGCCCTTGGCCCATCCCTGAGATATATCCACGCCATCCTAGCCCACACTATCACAGGTCGACGTGAAAGCACCGGCGTGGTAAACAAGCACGATGTCTACTACTTATCGTGCATGTTAGAGGGGGATGTTTTCGATTTGGCATATTTCATCGCCTGCGCTATCCAGCACCAAATAGAGCAACACAGAAAGGGGATTCTATCAATGGGGCCATACATCACTATGTTGGCTCGACACTTCGACCTGCTGAACACAGACGATCAGATAACCTCCCTCACACTGATGCGTAACATGGTACCTCAAGGCATACAGACGATGCTACACATGGGGATGATTAAACATCGTCGAGGGATTGTTCCCTCCCAATACAGACTAGCTACAAACGAGGACGAGCCTGAGGACATTACTGATGATGTCCCACGGTCCCAAGCCGTGACCATCCTATCCAGCAGACTTCGATGGCGGTATCTCGCACGCCTAACACGATCGAAAGCGATCGCACCCAGCAGTTCATCGACATCGCCGATGTTTTGATGGGATTGAGGCTACCCTTCAGCAAATCTGCCATCATTTTTATATATCACCACCGACACCTCCACAGGATCCAGTTGACGATGAGGACCTCTGAATCCTCACTTTCATATATCTGTCATTTACTTCCTTTATTTTAAAACTCTTTATTTAATGTTGCATTTGAATTTGAACTTTTAATAGTGTTACATTTTTTTCTCTTTCTTCTCATTTACCATTGGCTATCTAATTTCCTAATAATCCCTAACCAATTATATGTTACAAGATCGTTAACAAAGTGACTTTGTAGAATTACACCCCTCACACACTTAAACTCCGGATCATCCAGATTTTAGGGAGTATTACTTTCCCCACTTATCTTTTTAATTTGGCACCTAATTATCATTATCTATCTTTGTACACTGAGGGTAATGTACATCTTTAGTGTGGGGGGTAATAGTGCCTAACTTTTTGCATAATTCTCAAAACACTGAAATTAGTCTTGATCTTAAGTATTTTTCTCATATTATTAATTAGGGTGAAATTTCTAATAATTTATGATTTTAATCGATATGTTTTAGAATAAGTCTTAGTTAATTGTGCATTAATGATTAAATTTGAAAGAATACTAGAGAATCAAGCATGATAAGTCTACTTTCTAAAAATTAAAATTGATAGGTTGTTGAACCTAATTTGAGTATCACCTTAAAGTTTGAAATTTATAAGGATTGATGTCAAAACACCCATATTTTTTTTTGAGATTTTGAGCCTTATAGAGCATATACCCTTTTTTGTGCTCACTTTAATTGATTATGAGTGTGTCGACTTCGAACTGTCATTCTAGAACTTGCCTCGTTTATGCATGTCGAGACCACATTAATGATTTGATATACTGAGATGATAAAGGCACCTAGGTTTTAACCTATTCACTCACTAAAAAGCCTACCCATACAAATTAACCCCTAGTGAACCCCATTGAATCCTAACAACCTTTTTATTGACTCATCCACTAATATTAACACAAAATCCCTTTGTATTTGTTATCAACATTCCCTTGACTACCCCTGTATCGAGAATTGATTTGATCAATTACTGAATTAGGTTATTTCAATCACCAAAGATCCTTCTATTATGTTTACTTTAGTTTGTTCTAAAAAAAATCCAAGTATATTCAATATTAGTAGTATAATAAAAGAGCTTAGAGCATTAGACTCCAATTGTTTAAGAAAAAGCTTGTATTAAAGTATTAGAAAATTTTAAGTAATGAAAATATTTGTTATTATATAGTAATTATCTATAGTGGTATTATTAGTTTGCATTCGAAGTAAATATTCATATTTAGTTCAGTGTTTCTAGTTAGGCAATTTGTCAAGTCAGTCTCGATTCTAAACCTCTAATTCATCCTGTATTAATACCCTTAACCTTAGCTTTGTTACAACCCTGATTAAAGACCTTTTGATCTGTGTATCATCTCATATACAGTGGTGGAGATTTGATTTTCAGGCAAGCCTATGGGATTAACTTTTCAGGTTTGACTTAGAGTGCTTATTCTTGAACCTTAAACACCTTCGAGTGATTTGAGTGAATCTTTAGTGAGGATGTCAATTCTTATTGATTTTGAATTAAAGATAATCACTTAGATAAGGGGAGAAACCTATGTTTTCGTGCTATAAAAGTATGACTTATCGTAATTGAATCTTTAGGGTTCTTTGAGTTGAATTATCTATGTATAAATTATCTATGAATTATAATGAGACATTGTCAATAGGAATTATGAATTATGGAAAGTTCGTTTTTTTTTTTGTATAGTTGAGAATTTTGCTTGAGGACAAGCAAAAGCCTAAGTGTGGGGGTATTTGATAAGCCGTAAAAGTAACATATTTTAACCCCATATTTAATAGGCTTTTGGATGATTTAGCCCTTGATTTATGTAAAAAGGTGCTTTTTATCCTTTCTTTTCATGTTTATACTCAGGAAAGCACCCGAGGATAAAAAGAACACAAAACAGGCTTAAAATAGAGTAATTGGGCCTTAGAAAGTAATCAACACGACCTGAATCCTGACTCACATGGCCGTGCCCAAAAGGATAGAATTGAGACACGGCCCAACCACGAGTTACAAGGGCGTGTGTCATGGCCGTGCCCCTGCCGCGGGAGAGAGCAATTTCACTCGGATTTGGATGCTTGTAGCCAAAGAAACATACTCCTAATTCTACTCCAACACCCTAATAGTAATTCTTCTTGAAGGAGATACTTAGAAGCCAAGTATAGTACCCCAAAGCCTATATAAACAACCCAAGGTAAACATTAAAGGGGAGCTTTTTGGCAGAGGCTTTTGCCGAAGCGTTCATCTTTTAGGGAATCACTTGAAGATAGCCAGTTGATTCATCTCAAAAGCTAGAACTCCATTCAAGACGGAGGATCTCTTCTTTAATTCCTTTAGGGGTTTTAGGGATTTCTTATGTTTTGTTTATTCTTTACTCTTGAGATGTTTTCGTATTTAGTTATGCACTAAACCCCTCAGATACCTGAAGGGGATGAAACCTATGATGGATTTTGTTATTTGATTTCTAAATTATATGATAAGTACTTGGTTTGTTCTTAATTATGTTGCTTAATTTAATCTGATATGCTTAGGTGGAGGAGGAATAGACCCTACCTAAGAGTAGATCTAGCATAATTGAGCGGAGTTGATTGGGCGCTTAGAGATAGGGTTGCCAGATTTTGCTAGATTAGGGTGAAACCTAATATGGGAATCCATTGATCGATTTATTGCTTCCTTAGGGGGTTATTATAAAAGAACGAGAGTTCCACTAATTAACCTAAGGTTAGACGCTATTCGCCTCGAGAGAGGGTTTAATATAGGTTAGGGAGTCTTACGGATCAAGCTAAGTAAAGAAATCATATGGTTTGGGGAATAAATAATAAGTGAAGTCATAGGTGGATTCTTCTTGAGGGCATCATCTTTATCAACTGAGTTTTCCTAAAGTCTTTCTCCAATTCAATCTTTTGTCTTTGCATTTAGTCTAAGTATTTCATTAGTTTAATAATTCAATCACTTCAAATTTTAGGCTAAATAATAGAGAGAAAGTGAGTAGTAGTACTTTTAGGTTCCTTTGGGTTCGATAAGATATTCTTGCCTGAGCTATACTACTATTCGATAGGTGCACTTGCCTCTATCGTTGTCACAGTTAGTCTATAGGATCGATCACTCTTTTATAAATATTTAAACTCGACTGTTTGACACGATCACTTACTTTGTATGTGTTTTCTCTGTTTTATAGGTCGTCAAAGCTACTAAAGGCTCGGGACCGTCAAGGATCGTCATCACACCACTAAACTCTTTTTGATACCCCTTTTTAAAATGTATATAGCTGGATATGGTATGTATAGGCTAGAAATGTGTATATGTATATGAAGTGAATTTAGCCATGTGTTTTGGCTAGTTTTGAGTTGGTAAAATACTTAAATGAATGATTTATATGATGCATGATTTGATCTGACTTGATGCATATGAAGTGGTTAAGTTTTGGCTAAGTAAATAGATGATTAATGCTTGTGATGATATGAATTTTAGTTTGTAATTTGGTATGAATGAGAGTGGCATTGAATGAATAGATTGAATGGTCAATTTGGTATGTTTTTGGTTGCCATATATGCATGACATGTGATGGAAAATGTTGTTTGTAGGTATAACCCATTTGGGTGGCATTTTGGTCTTGCAAATGACCTATAATGTCACACGGCTATGGCACACGGGCGTGCCTAGTAACCGTGGGGTAAAATCAGTAGCTAACTTAGGAAGTCCACAGTCATGGCACGGACGTGTCTAAAAGCCATGTTTGAAATGGCAGTATATGACCTAGTGGAACACGGCCTTAGCACACGGGCGTGCTTGGTGGTCGTGCTGGTTTTAGCAGTATATAACCACGAGGAGAACACACGAGTGTGTCAAGTAGCCGTGGGTGAGGCACAGCCTACCCCCACAGGCGTGTATCCCTTGTGTTTAGAAAAGTTTTAATTTTTCATGAAATTTTGTATATGTTTCGATTTAGTCCCGACTCAGTTTATAATCATGTTTAAGGCCTCGATGACCTACTTAAGGGACATTATCATTGATATTGATGAATGGCTATTTGATAAATTTTGTAAATGTTTTTGATCTGTTTGGTAACGCTTTTAACCCTAATCCGACGACAGAAATAGGATGGGGGTGTTACATTTGGTTGGTATCAGAGCTACGATTTAGTTGATTCTTGGACTAACGTAGCGTGTCAGAGTCTAGCTATACATGCCATATATCTGAATTGTGATAGTGTGATGAATCTTGATGTATAAAATGTGATTTTCGTATAGTAATGGATCCCAAAAGAGCCGTAGCTGATGACGTAGAAAGTAATGCGCCTGTTTTCGCACAAGGGACATCACCCTCTAATTTGAGACTGGCTGCGAGCAGTTAGAAAGGAGAAGCTAAGCAAGCTTTCTTCCATATGATGAGTGAATGGTTCACTCAATTTGTGAGAAATAACCCAACTATTTTACAACCTCCACCCCCAGTTAATCTCCCTCAGACATCTACTATGCTTTCGACTATGAATCTGAATCTGATGAACACGTCTTCGGTTGAAAAAATTTGTAAGTTGAAAAAATTTGTAAGTATGAGGCCGATGAGTTTAGGGCTACTAATAGTGATAACACCGGGAAAGTCAATTCTGAAGCTT
The DNA here is from genome assembly GCA_025506655.1 of Gossypium rotundifolium. Taxonomy (NCBI): domain Eukaryota; kingdom Viridiplantae; phylum Streptophyta; class Magnoliopsida; order Malvales; family Malvaceae; genus Gossypium; species Gossypium rotundifolium. The sequence goes on along the minus strand of CP106729.1, from coordinate 79,956,238 downwards.
GTAATGAAAGAAAAAGATAGATGAGTGATTTTTCTCAACCTTTTAACGAAGAGATATAGAAATGCAAGCAATAGATCAAATGCTTCATTTGGACATGCTAGTAGAGATCGTGTGAGACCGAATGTTGGTCTGAGAACTCAAGCTCCAATTGAAATAAATGATGGAAGTACTAAAAGCAACAAACCTGAGTGTAGATAGTGTGGAAAAAGACATGTGGAAAAATGTTGGGGCAAGTACAACAATATAGTTTGTTATAAATATGGATCTCGAAGTCACTTCATTCGAGATTGCCTAAAGATGTCGAGTGTTGAAAAATGTTAGATCCGAGCAACTCAAGTGTAAGCATTATAATAAAAGACATTCGGGGAATTGTAGATTGAATAATCAAGCTTGCTTCAAATGTGGATTGTTAAATCATTATATTCGAGATTGCCCAGAGTCTGTTGAACAAGAGACTACTCAGGATCCAAGATTAGATAATGCACTAGAGAGAAATAGACCTTCTCGAAATACAAGAAATTTCCCTAATAGTCAGGGGTCTACGAGGGATATTGTTGCAAAATCTGAATTTAGGGAGCCAACTAGAGCGTATACTACTCGAGCTTGTGAGGAAACCACATCTTCAGATATTATTACGGGTACGTTTACTCTTTATGATATATTTCTGTGATTGCATTGATAGATCCTGGTTCTATGAATTCGTATATATGTATGAACTTAGTATTCAGCCAGACTTTGCCTGTAGAGTCTACTGAGTTTACTATAAAAGTATCGAACCCCTTAGGTAAAAGTGTTTTGGTTGACAAAGTATGCAAGAACTGTCCATTAATGTTTTGAGATATTTGTTTTCCACCTAATCTGATGCTATTACCATATGATGAGTTTGATATAAGTTTGGGTATGAATTAGTTGATACTACATGTTGCTATTGCAAGTTTTAAAAGAAAGACTATTGATTTGAGATGTTGAAATGATGGAACAGTTCGAATTGAGTTAAATAATTTGAATGGTTAAATGTGACTGAATCTATCCGTCTATCTGGAAATAAATTTTGAATGTACATATGTGAATTGAGGGATAGTCTGGAAGAAGAATTCATTTTCTTGAAGACTTGATACTGAATTATATTTTTATAAACGATTCTATCTAGAATCGCTGTGCTAAATTGAAGTTAGTTTGATTGTTGAAGTTCTTTTCTGGACGAAAATAATTTTGACCGAAATATCACTTCTGGTTTAGTCTAAAGTTAATAAAAGATTACGATCTTTACTCTTGTGTTAATGAATGAAAAGTCTAAAATGTTTGATGACTCAGAAAGATTTGAACATGCATCAAAGAAGATGGTTAGAGTTGCTAAAGGACTACGAGCTTATGATAGATTATCATCTGAATAAAGCAAATGTTATTGCCGATGCACGGAATAAGAAAACACTGTTCGCACTACGTGCTTTGAACACTCAGTTAGATTGTCTGATGATAGTTCTATGATAGCTGAATTAAAAGTGAAACCGTTGTTTTTACAGTAGATATATGTTGCTCAAAATTAGATAATGAGTTATTAACGAAACGAGCTCAGTGTGGTTTAAATTTTGAATATGAATTTCAAGTTGTTGATGATTATTTAAAATTTTGAGATTGTATTTGTGTTCCGAGAATCTGGAGTTGATTCAGTTGATTTTGAGTGAAGCACATAATAGTCATTTAACTGTTTATTTGGGAAGTACAAAGATGTTCTAACACCCCAAACCCGGTCAATACACCATGACCGAATCTGGTATGTTACAGGGAAAAAAGGATTTGAGAGGTTTAGGTTTCCGTTTAAAAGTTTGATGAAAAACTCCTTTGTATGTTTTGTTCTTGTAGAAAACTTGAGCATGATTGTATAAAAAAAACGATAGGGTATTTGAAAACCCAGAAATTTTGAAAACTTAATCCGTTATGTAAGTAAACAAGTTTACCTCATGTAAAAATTTAAGTAATCCTTGTTGTTTCTAAACCACATTTTTTTCTTTTTAAGTTAATAAGAAATCATATTCAAGTTTGGAAAACAATTGAGTTTCATTTAATTTGAATTACAGCGTGATACCCGATGGTATTTAAAACATATCGCTTGTATTTTGAAAACCTTATCTTTACAGATTTTAGCCAAATTTTGACCCAATAAATTATTAATGCATATTTGAAATCCAATCTAAGTATATAAATAATAAAACATAAGTTTAAAAAGGCCTTTTACAATTCAAATAAACCAAATGAAAAAAACCTAACCAAATAGAGTACCAAGTTTTAACCAATGAAACTCCGAGTTTATCCATGGTATGGGCACCTCGAGTCTATCCCGGCTCCATGTCCACGGTCTAACTGTCACCTGAAATGATAAGGGAGAAGGTGAGTCACAAGACTCAGTGTATAAATCCCTCTCTCGGTATATGCAACATGCTAACACACATCATATCAAGCAATACAATTAATGCACCGAACCTAACCATCCGTAACACCTTTTCTACCCGTGTGGTACCAAACCCTTGGTGGTGCCAAACCTTTGGTGACCCAAAGTCACGATATCCATAGATGTGGTGCCAAACCACTTTGGTGACCCAAAGTCACGAAGATCCATTTGTGGGGCCAACCCGTGTGATACCAAATCACGGCGCACGATCCCATATCTCAAAAGTGGGGCCAACCCACGATGGCGTTAACCACAGGGACGAGTCGCTATGAGGTGCCAAACCTCTGGTGTCCCAAGACGCAAGTGTGATACCAAATCACTGGTGATCGTAGTCACAATTAAAATGATGGGGCCAACCCATCGTGTGATACCAAGTCACTAGCGTCAATCCCGTATAATCAACCGTGGGGCCAACCTTTCGTGGTGCTAAGCCTTTGGGACGAGACGCGGAGGTGCCAAACCTCTGGTGACCCAAAGTCACAATAATCAATCTGTGGTACCAAACCACTGGAGGTGCCAAACCTCTGGTGTCCCAAAGACACGGATATCATATTTTCCCCCTCCACTCATATCACCCATACATGTCATACTGATGCAAATCATGCCATAGTGCAAACATGCTAATATAGTATCACCTCACATATTACATACATCAGCAATCATGCTAGCATATACCCTTAAGAGAACTCGCAATGGAACGAACTTACCCGGATCCGAACACATACCCCATTGGGTACCATAGCAATCATCATACTGTTTCACTTAATACACGAACATATTATTAACATATTACTAGGTAATCAGTGTGTTAGTTTACACACCTGCAAGCCTTAACCGAAGAACCAACTAAGACCCTTGATAACCTCGATAACCTTTGCTCCTATAAGCGGCCAAGCAGAGATTAGCACCTAGGCCATTCGGCCAAAATAGATAAACCAAAGGGTTGCGTTAAGCCTTACCTTTGAAAATGGTTGGTTTCAACCAAATCCGAACCAAACAATGGTTCCTCGACAATCGGCCTCCCCTAAAACATAAACAATTAGTCTCACAAGTCGAAAACTAAAAGAATAAACCAACATCCAACCTCTTACCACCACCTACCAATCGACCAAACAAAGGTGGCTGCTTCACTTGATCGCCACCAAAAACTGGAGACCCTACAACGAAATGATTACCAAAACAAGAGGTTAACACCTTTCCAACAAAAGCCCAAAACCAACTCTTACCCATGTAGATGTCGACAGAGAACAGAGGACAGAACATAAGGCATTCGGCCTTACCTATTTACCCTTTCCAATGCTTGAATACAAAACCCAAAAGTGATCCATACCACACCTAACAATCGGCCAAGATGAAAGAAAGTAGAAAAGGGAAATTTCAGTAAAAGAGATGAAGGTTCGGCTAAAGAGTTTGGGAAAAAAAACAAAGTAAAAGATGAATAGAGGAGGTACTTTCGGTTTGAAAAGATAAGAAATGGAGAAGGTGTTTTGGAGAATGAGTTTGCTACTAATCTTCAAGAAAGGGAGAAAGAAAGTGTGAGAAGAAGATGCTAGTTTCGGCTTAGCACAAATGAAAAGAAGAAGAAAGGGAGGGTTCGGCCAAATGATAAAAAGAGAGCAAGAAGCAAAACAAAGAGATCAAGGGAGCATTCGGCTACCAAGAAAAATGATGGAAACAACAAAGCAAATTCGGCAAAGGTATGATTGTTGAAGCTTTCGGTTTCAAAGAAAACAATGAGGGGCTTACTTGTGAATTTTGGCTTTTGGCACACAAACAAAAGCTGGCCGAAAGTCACCAAAATGCCTAAGAAAAACGGCACTCCCCACCTACTCACTTACCAACCGGCCACTCCTCCCCACACTTGAAGACTCCAATAATCGACCACTTCCTAGAAGCTCTCCAAGCCACTAATTCAAATACATTTGAATTAATCAAATCCACAATTCACTCCTTGTCATCCATTTGCACATTTGACTTGGTCTAAGGCGAGTTTGAGCGCCTACAACTCCTCCCTCCTTGCAGTCAAAATGGAAGCCAAAATGGAGCATTCATGGCTCGAACACGGACCTCTCCCCCTTGCAATTGACGCCAAGCCAAGCTCCTAGTGGCGCCTTCCTTGCCACTCCACCAAGGCTCCTCTTGTGCTATAAATTTACCTAAAATATTTATAAACCCAGCTCCTTGACTCCTCTCACCTAAGCCTAAAACAAAATTTTTCCTACCACTCGAGCTTACACCTAGCTTATAACTAAGCCCCAACAACATCAAAATAACAACATAGCACATCATGCACATGCAGCAAAGCCAAAATAAAATAGCCCTTAACCGGGATATTACGGTTCTACCCTTAAAAATAATTTGACCTCAAAATTACGATCGAAGAGTTGAGGTACTCTTGTCTCATCATATCCTCGGGTTCCACGTAGCTTCTTCCACGCCATGATTCCGCCACGATTACCTTAACCAAAGGCACAGACTTCCCACATGAGCGCTCACATCCCGATCCAAAATCATGCAGTGCTCTTCCTCCATGGTCAAATCTGGGTTTACCTCGATCTCTTCCATCGCCACCACGTGCGATGGATCCGAGTGATAACGCGAAGCATCGAAGCGTGGAACACGTTAGAATCGACTTAGCTCTGCGGCAACTCGGTGATATACTCTCGGTCCCACTCGTCTCGATTACCTTATACACCCAATAAACCTCGGACTTAGCTTGCCTTTCCTACGAACCTTAATACTTTCTTCCACGGTGAGACCTTGGAAAAACTTGATCTCCACAGCAAATTCAATATCTCTCCGCTTAAGATCGGTATAGGACTTCGCCGATCCGAAGCTTCCTTCAATCGAGCACGGATCAACTTAACCTTGTCTTGGTCTCAAAGAACCAACTCTGGTCCCAACAAGCGATGTTCACTTAACTCGTCCAACAAGTAGGTGGCGACACTTCCTACCGTATAACGCCTCATATGGTGCCATCTTGATGCTTGCTTGGTAACTATTATTGTAAGCGAACTCATTAATGGTAGATATTCCTCCCAACTACCCACGAAATCCAATACACAACCTCGTAACATGTCCTCCAAGATCTGTATAACCTTTTCCGATCGCCCTTGATCTGCGGATGAAATGTCGTCTTTGAAATCCAACCGCGTACCAGAGCTCGATGCAATGCTTTCGAACCTTGGCGTAAATGGGATCCCTATCCGAGATGATCGATCATGGCACCCCATGCGATCTCACTATCTCGACACATCTGACTTCGCCAACCTCTCGAAATGAGTAATCCACCCTCCAGAAAAAAGTGAGTGATTTAGTCGATCGATCCACAATTACCCAAATCAATCCTTCTTGCTCGGTGTAGCGGTAATCCACCGACGAAATCCATAGTTATCCTTTCCCACTTCCATTGTGGAATCTTCATTTGGTGAAGCAACCTTGACAAAGAATCGATGCTCACCTTGACTTTGCGACATGTCGACACTTCCCTACAAACTCGTCACTTTCTTTTTGAGACCCGGCCACAGGCTGTTCTCGAGATCCCTATACATTTTGCTACCTCCGGGATGCATAAGCGTAGGGCTGCTATGTGCATCTGAAGAATCTTCGCCTTAACTCGGTGTCTCTTGGCATACAAGCTTTCCCGAAAACACAAAGACTCCATCACCGGACAAGCAGTAACCTTCAAACCATCATTACGCACTTATGTCCTCTGCGACTCAAAACCTCATCCATCAACTATTTTTCTCGATCTGCTCAACCTAAGTAGGCTTAACAACGCAGCTCTGCGAATACTCCCGTCGTCATACAAACTCAAGTGGGTAAACATCACTCTTAGATCCGAAACAACCTTACGGCTCAACGCGTACGCCACAACGTTAGCCTTGCGGATGATACTCAATTGAGCGATCGTAGTCTTTCGCTGACTCAATCCATCTGCTATGACATCTCGATTCAAGTCTTTCTAGGTCGAATGTACTTGAGACTCTTATGATCCGTGTAGACTATCGATTTCTCTCCGTACAAGTAATGCCTCCATATCTTCAAGGCAAAGACTACGGTACCGCTAACTCCGGATCATGCGTTGGATAATTGACCTCATGTGGCCTCGGTTGTCGAGATCGTAAGCCACAACCTTCCCTTCTGCAAGACACAACCCAAACTCAGTATGTGATGCATCGCAATAAAGCGTGAATTCCTTTCCACCTCGGGTTGAATTAGAACCGAGCTTGGTCAAAATCTTCTTCAACTTGTCGAAGCTCTCCTGCTTCTCTCACCCAAATAAATGGAACCCTTTTCTTAATAATTTGGTCATCGGTGCTGCGATCAATGAAAATCCCTCTACAAATCTTCGGTAGTATCCTGCCAAACCCAAAAAACTCCGAACCTCAGCTACTAACCTAGGCAGCTTCCAATCCAAAACTGCCTTAATCTTTCGAGGATCCACTCTAATCCCCTCAGCCGATACTACATGACCCAAGAACGTCACCTCCTTAAGCCAGAACTCGCATTTACTAAACTTCGCATAAAGCTATTTCTCCTTCAGAATCTACAATACTACCCGTAAATGCGCATCATGTTCCTCCTCAGTCCTTGAATATACCAAGATGTCGTCAATAAAAACCACTACGAACTGATCTAAATACTGCTGGAACACCCTATTCATCATATCCATGAAAGCTGCCGGCGCGTTAGTCAACCCAAACGGCATAACTAAGAACTCAAAGTGCCCATACCGAGTATGAAATGCCGTCTTGCAGATATCCACCTCCTTCACCTTTAGCGGTGATACCGGACCTTAAATCGATCTTCGAGAAAATCGACGCACCCTTCAGCTGATCAAACAAGTCATCTATCCGAGGCAGCGAATACTTATTTTTGATCATCAGCTTATTTAATTGGCGGTAGTCTATACACATCCTCATAGTACCATCCTTCTTCTTGACAAAGAGTACCGGCGCTCCCCAAGGCGAAACACTTGGCCTGATAAAGCCTCGGTCCAACAACTCGGATCTTAGCCTTAAGCTCCACTAACTCTTTAGGCGCCATCACATGCGGACAATAGATACTAAGCGCAGATTTGAAATGATCTATCCGAACTCTACCTCCGATCTGGTGGCAAACCCTAAGCTCCTCAGAAACACATCAACAAATTCCCTAAGCTATGCAACTGTCTCCACAAGCAGAATCTTTAGCCTCCAAGGCATACACATGAACCACATATGCTTCACAAACCCTTCGACCATTTTTCGACTTTGAGTAGATACCACATTGGATGATAATTTCTTCTATTACCGATTAAAACTACCTCATCACCCTTATTTGTTTTCGAGAACCATACGCTTAGCCGTGCAATCCAACTTCTCCTGGTACTTAACCAGCCAGTCCATCCCGAGAATCGATCGAACTCCCCAAGCAGCGGTTCCATTAGATCGACCACAAACACTACCCCTTGGAGTTCTAGAGTGCGTCTCTATCTGACTTATCTACAACTACTGAGTGACCTAGAGGGCTTATTACGGTCATCCGCCTAGAAGATATCTCGAGTCTAAATCCATGGTCTTCACTATGCTACTTGCAACATATGAATGTGTTGAACCCACATCAATCAAAGCGATAAATGGAGAACCAAAGATTAAAAACGTACCGATTATGACGTCCGGTGTGTCGCCCTCCTCTCGGCGTCTCGCCGCATACACTAGCCCTGGCTGTCTGGCCTCAGCATTACTTGCACCTCTGCCCGGTGCTCCACGGCCCCGACCAAAACCATTACCTCCTCTGCCATTACCTCGGCCCCTCTACGGTGGTGGTCTATTATTCTTGTACTGAGTACGGCCCTAACTCTCGGACTAAATCCTAGCCAACTTGCGTGGACAGTCCCTCACACGGTGGTCCAGCGAGCCACACTCAAAACAGCCTCTACCACCAGTCCAATATCCTCCCCAATGAGCTTTCCCACAACGGTTACACTGCGGCGGTCCCTAACTAGCAGCAACAAACCTACCAGACTGATTCGGCCCACTCGGTCTAGCCCTTTTCTGCGGATTACCTGACGACCCAGAAGATCCAAAACTCCTCTTGTGTCGGTTCCTATCCATGCCTTGCCTCACAGACTCTTTAATACCCTCGGCTACCTTCGCCTTTTCAACTAGAACAGCAAATTCACGCTCCTGCTGGGGCGCAATCAACAACCTTAATTCATCTCGCAGGCCATCCTCGAAACGAATGCACCTCTCATGTTCAGTAGCCACCATACCCCTGGCATACCGACTCAGCCTCAGAAACTCTGCCTTGTACTCTTACGCATTTACTCCCCGAACTAACCTCGAAATGCTTTCCATTGCTCATTAATGTAGTTAGCTCCAACGTACTTTTTTCGATAGCGACCACGAAATAGTCCCAAGTTAGATCTTCATTGCGGTATTGTCCGAACCGTGAGCCACCATCGGTATGACTCATCTCGAGAAGTGATACTATCCCTTTAATTTTTCTTGATGATCGGTCTAGATCGTCCATGATCCGCTCTGTCGCTTCGGCCCGATTCAAGAGTCTTTGGGAGCAACACCCGAGACACCTCAAAAACTTGACCTCGTTTGCCGAAGTCGTTCAGAGCAGATTTTCTAGCTCTGCGCCTCCACCTACTCCAACTACCCTTTCCGAACCCATGACATTGCTCGTGACACTGCGTCGTCCCGGTCATTCCTAAAACTCACCACCTCCGGTGGTGGTCGCACTCAGATATCTCGTCCTCGACCCGACCACGCCCACGACCACATCCACCTCGGTACTCATGACTAAAAATCTAAATCGATTTAAAGAATTTTATGTATCGATAATTATTCCACTATTTAAAAGCAAAGTCTTATGAATATTAAAGGAGCTTTGTTTTCATGAGTCCACTCGATCCTATCGGGCCAGTTTCTAAAGTAGTCTTACAATCACTAGCCATCCAATCACATCTCATCAATATCATTATCACAAACAATAGTAAGGGTACTTACAGGCGGATTGGTGCCGGAGACTCGGTGCCATGCCTTTCAAACCATACTTTTTAAAACATAACACTTCAAAACCAGAATTTAAAATATTTTAGACCCTGGGCCCACGGCCGAGCCTTTGAACTTGGCTCTGATACCACAATTCTAACACCCCAAACCCGGTCAATACACCACGACCGAATCTGGTATGTTACAGGGAAAAAGGATTTGAGAGGTTTAGGTTTCCGTTTAAAAGTTTGATGAAAAACTCCTTCGTATGTTTTGTTCTTGTAGAAAACTTGAGCATGATTGTATAAAAAAAAACGATAGGGTATTTGAAAACCCAAAAATTTTGAAAACTTAATCCGTTATGTAAGTAAACAAGTTTACCTCATGTAAAAATTTAAGTAATCCTTGTTGTTGCTAAACCACATTTTTTTCTTTTTAAGTTAATAAGAAATCATATTCAAGTTTGGAAAACAATTGAGTTTCATTTAATTTGAATTACAGCGTGATACCCGATGGTAAAGTTTAAAACATATCGCTTGTATTTTGAAAACCTTATCTTCTGATTTTAGCCAAATTTTGACCCAATAAATTATTAATGCATATTTGAAATCCAATCTAAGCATATAAATAATAAAACATAAGTTTAAAAAGCCTTTACAATTCAAATAAACCAAATGAAAAAACCCAAGCAAATAGAGTACCAAGTTTTAACCAATGAAACTCTGAGTTTATCCATGGTATGGGCACCTCGAGTCCATCTCGGCTCCATGTCCGTGGTCTAACTGTCACCTGAAATGATAAGGGAGAAGGTGAGTCACAAGACTCGGTGTATAAATCCTCTCCAGTATATGCAACATGCTAACACACATCATATCAAGCAATACAATTAATGCACCGAACCTAACCATCCGTAACACCTTTTCTACCCGTGTGGTACCAAACCTTTGGTGGTGCCAAACCACTTGGTGACCCAAAGTCACGATATCCATAGATGTGGTGCCAAACCACTGGTGACCCAAAGTCACGAAAGATCCATTTGTGGGGCCAACCCGTGTGATACCAAATCACCGGCGGCGATCCCATATCTCAAAAGTGGGGCCAACCCACGGTGGCGTTAACCACATGGACGAGTCGCTATGAGGTGCCAAACCTCTGGTGTCCCAAAGATGCAAGTGTGATACCAAATCACTGGTGACCGTAGTCACAATTAAAATGATGGGGCCAACCCATCATGTGATACCAAATCACTAGCGTCAATCCTATATAATCAACCGTGGGGCCAACCCACTGTGGTGCTAAGCCACTGGGACAAGATGCGGAGGTGCCAAACCTCTGGTGACCCAAAGTCACAATAATCAATCTGTGGTACCAAACCACTGGAGGTGCCAAACCTTTGGTGTCCCAAAGACACGGATATCATATTTTCCCCCTCCACTCATATCACCCATACATGTCATACTGATGCAAATCATGCCATAGTGCAAACATGCTAATATAGTATCACCTCACATATTACATACATCAGTAATCATGCTAGCATATACCCTTAAGAGAACTCGCAATGGAACGAACTTACCCAGATCCGAACACATACCCCATTGGGTACCATAGCAATCATCATATTGTTTCACTTAATACACGAACATATTATTAACATATTACTAGGTAATCAGTGTGTTAGTTTACACACCTGCAAGCCTTAACCGAAGAACCAACTAAGACCCTTGATAACCTCGATAACCTTTGCTCCTATAAATGGCCAAACAGGAGATTAGCACCCTAGGCCATTCGGCCAAAATAGATAAACCAAAGGGGTTACGTTAAGCCTTACCTTTGCAAATGGTTCAGTTTCCAACCAAATCCCGAACCAAACAATGGTTCCTCTGACAATCGGCCTCCCCCCTAAAACATAAACAATTAGTCTCACAAGTCAAAAACTAAAAGAATAAACCAACATCCAACCTCTTACCACCACCTACCAATCGACCAAACAAAGGTGGCTGCTTCACTTGATCGCCACCAAAAACTGGAGACCCTACAACGAAATGATTACCAAAACAAGAGGTTAACACCTTTCCAACAAAAGCCCAAAACCAACTCTTACCCATGTAGATGTCGACAGAGAACAGAGGACAGAACATAAGGCATTCGGCCTTACCTATTTACCCTTTCCAACGCTTGAAAACAAAACCCAAAAGCGATCCACACCACACCTAACAATCGGCCAAGATGAAAGAAAGTAGAAAAGGGAAATTTCAGCAAAAGAGATGAAGGTTCGGCTAAAGAGTTTGGGAAAAAACAAAGTAAAAGATGGATAGAGGGAGGGTACTTTCGGTTTTGAAAAGATAAGAAATGGAGAAGGTGTTTTGGAGAATGAGTTTCGGCTACTAATCTTCAAGAAAGGGAGAAAGAAAGTGTGAGAAGAAGATGCTAGTTTTACTTAGCACAAATGAAAAGAAGAAGAAGGGAGGTTCGACCAAATGATAAAAAGAGAGCAAGAAGCAAAACAAAGAGATCAAGGGAGCATTCGGCTACCAAGAAAAATGATGGAAACAACAAAGCAAATTCGGCAAAGGTATGATTGTTGAAGCTTTCGATTTCAAAGAAAACAATGAGTGGCTTACTTGTGAATTTTGGCTTTTGGTACACAAACAAAAGCTGGTCGAAAGTCACCAAAATGCCTAAGAAAAATGGCACTCCCCACCTACTCACTTACCAACCGGCCACTCCTCCCCGCACTTGAGACTCCAATAATCGGCCACTTCCTAGAAGCTCTCTAAGCCACTAATTCAAATACATTTGAATTAGTCAAATCCTAATTCACTCCTTGTCATCCATTTGCACATTTGACTTGGTCTAAGGCGAGTTTGAGCGCCTACAACTCCTCCCCTCCTTGCCGTCAAAATGGAAGCCAAAATGGAGCATTTCGCAGCTCGAACACAGGACCTCTCCCCCTTGCAATTGACGCCAAGCCAAGCTCCTAGTGGTGCCTTCCTTGCCACTCCACCAAGGCTCCTCTTGTGCTATAAATTTACCTAAAATATTTATAAACCCCAGCTCCTTCAGCTTCTCTCACCTAAGCCTAAAAACAAAAATTTTTCCTACCACTCGAGCTTACACCTAGCTTATAACTAAGCCCCAACAACATCAAAATAACAACATAGCACATCATGCACATGCGACAAAGCCAAAATAAAATAGCCCTTAACCCAGGATATTACAGATGTATCATGATTTGAAGCAATATTATTGGTAGTCTGGTGTGAAGTGAGATATTCCTGACTCTGTTTCGGAATGTTTAATCTGTCAACAAGTGAAAGCTGAGCATCAAGCACCATTTGGGTTGTTATAACCGATTCTGATTCCCAAGTGAAAATGGGATAGAGTAACAATGGATTTGTTTCAAGATTGCCTTTAACTCGAGAATGAAAGATGCGATTTGGGATTGTAATAGATAGATTGACGCAATCTGACCATCTTATTTCGATAAAATTTGATTATCCTCTTGATAGATTAGCCAAACTTTACATTTATAAGACTGTGGAATCAACACAAAGTAGAAGAGGCTACATTAGAGCTTGAAAATTCAATGAGACAACAATATCCGAATCTGTTTAAAAGTAAGATTTTTGGGTATGAAAATCCCTAAGGGGGAGAATTGTAACAGTTCGATTTATACCCTAGTCGGAACAGTGGTTTCAGGACCACAAATTCGAGTTCATATAATATTTTAATATTATTTCTGTACCGTGAATATGTGATTAAGCATATGGTAAATTTCTGTAAGCTAATTTGTCTGTCTGTGTGTTTAATTTGAAAAAGGATGAAATTGCACTAAATGTTGAAGTTGCTTGCTATTTTCTAAAGTGTCTATGTGCTGTGGCTTTATAATTATGAGGACTTATGTGGCAATATAGCCATTATTATTGTTAGTCGACGGTAATGAGTAGTAATATGTATATATTATATGTTTATTATATTTACTTTAAATGTTTTATTAATATTATTATGTTATATGTTATATATTATTATAATGAAAACAAAAGCAAGCCATTAGCATCATTTTTATCACTAAATAAGCAAAGAAAGAAAAGAAAACTTAGGCAAGGGGTTCGGCTAAAGTTTGGTCTAATTCCAGGTATGTTTTCGGTCGGTTTTCGATAATTTTTACGTTTTTGCAATCGTTGGTTTGAGAGCTACAAAACCCATGTCTCAATTTTGTGTATTGATGATGTTTGTGAGTTATGCCATTGATGATATGTTGAGCTTTGTGATGTTTTATGGTGTCGGATGAAATATATGAGCTAGATGAACATATTTTGTTCTTGAATTTTTGATGAATTTAGCTAAATAGGGCTAAATTGAAAAATGATAACTTGAGGGACTAAATAGCAAATTTTATGAAAAATATGGATTTGTATGAGATGTATATGCATTCGGCTAAGCATGTGTATATGTGGATTTTGTGAATTTGATGTTTTGAGAAAAATGGACTAAATTGATAAAGTGTGCAAATATGAGGGCTAATTTGCAAATAGCCCTAAATGTGTGTCCATGAATCAAATTGTATGAATTAGTGAATAAAAGATTACTTCTAAATATGTTCAGATCAAGAACCGAGGAAAACGGACTTAGATCGCGGGAAAATAAAGGTTATCGAGTAGTCGTTTCCATTCCGATAAATCGAATCTGAGGTAAGTCACTATACAAATAAACGTACTTGCATGAAATTGTAATTGTTTATATGACTAATTTTGATAATGGATACGTATGAGAGGATTATGCATATAAATTCTGTGATAAGTTTAATATAGTAAGTAAGTTCGGATATAATATGTGTCATTAGCTATGTTTAAATGTTGTGAAACGAATGGTTATGATATTATTGAATTATAAATGTTATGTGAGAAATGAAAATATGTGGCACTAAGTGTGCGTATCTGGGAGGGTAACCGAGAAGATTAGCACTTTGTGTGTGAAATAATAAATGTTTCGGCTTTGTGATTTGCACTATGTGTGCGATAGCAAATCAAGTTTGGTTTTGCATTAATGCACTAAGTGTGCGATGTTATTTAAGTTTCGACTACGAATCACGGCACTAAGTGTGCATTCATAAGTAATGAATAGAACTGTGTGTGCGATGATATGAAAGCTTCAACTTATTGAATTGGCTCTGTGTGTGTGACACCGAGACAAGTCGATTAAAAGAATAGGGACTAAGTGTGTGAAACTGAAATTGAAACAGAAATGAATAACATTGTGTGTGCGATGATATGAAAGCTTCGGCTTATTGAATTGGCACTGTGTGTGCGACACCGAGACAAGTCGGTTAAAAGAATAAGCACTAAGTTTGCGATGATTAATATGCTTCAATTATGTATATGGCACTGAGTGTGTGATTAAGTTAAACGAATATTAAAGGATGATCAACATGTAATATCGAGCATTGAAGAGATTGGAAGTTGAATAATTATGTGTTAGCTAAGGTATGTATTGAACCTTTGTGGTTGATAAGTTATAGACAAGCTAGGAATGAGTGAATGAGTATTTTAGCTATGTTGGGACGTTGGTATTGTACGACTATTCTGAACTTTCTGAGTATCCTACTAAATTCTTTACGGTTCAACAAGCAAGTCTGTTATACGAATTGTAAATCCGAGTTTTGATAGATTAAGTGAATGAATATTTGTTTCAGGTACGTTGCATATATATTAATTGTGTATATAAGGTAAGTATCTTTGTGAGCATATTATGATGTTATGTATATAGAATTGATAATACGATGTGTAAAGTTTTGACTAGATGAACTATATGGATATATGGTATGTGATTTGGAAATATAGTAAATTATGGTTAAGCATATGAGTTCAGAAAGAAATGAGGTGATATTTGTCATGAGAAACATATTGGTCATCTTATTAATTTGGTTATGAGCAATACATGCTAAGTTTGTTTGTATATTGATTTACTAAGCTTTTGGAAAGCTAACTCTATATGTGTTTTCTCTATTTTCTAGGTCGTCAATGCTACTGAAGGCTCGGGACCGTCAAGGATTGTCATCATACTACTAAACTCTTTTTGGTACCCTTTTTTAAAATGTATATAGCTAGATATGGCATGTATAGGCTAGATATATGTATATGTATATGAAGTGAATTTAGCCATGTGTTTTGGCTAGTTTTGAGTTGGTAAAATACTTGAATGAATGATTTATATGATTCATGATTTGATCTGGCTTGATGCATATGAAGTGGTTAAGTTTTGGCTAAGTAAATGGATGATTAATGCTTGTGATGATATGAATTTTAGTTTGTTATTTGGCATGAATAAGAGTGGCATTGAATGAATAGATTGAATAGTCAATTTTGTATGTTTTTTATTATCATATATGCATAAATGTGATGGAAAATGTTGCTTGTAAGTATGACCCATTTTGGTGACATTTTGGTCTTGGAAATGACTTATAATATCACACGGCTATGGCACATGGGCGTGCCTAGTAATCGTGGGGTAAAATCAGTAGCTAACTTAGGAAGTACATGGTCATGGCACGGGCGTGCCTAAAGGCCGTGTGAGAAATGGCAGTATATGACCTAGTGGAACACGGCCTTAGCACTCGGGCGTGCTTGGTGGTCGTGTTGGTTTTGGCAGTATATGACCACGAGGAGGACACACGGGTGTGTCAAGTAACCGTGGGTGAGGCACGGCCTACCCCCACGGGCGTGTATCCCTTGTATTTGGAAAAGTTTTTATTTTCCATGAAATTTTGTATGTGTTTCAATTTAGTCCCGACTCGGTTTATAAACATGTTTAAGGTCTCGATTAAGGGAATTATGATTGATATTGATGAATGGCTATTTGATAAATTCTGTAAATGTTTTCGATCTGTCCGGTAACACTTCTAACCCTAATTCGATGATGAAAACGAGATAAGGGTGTTACATATCTCTTCGTTTGTCTTGAAATCTGAAGTGGCGATTTGAGGGTCTATTTTATCGAACAGTAGCTGATCTCCTATTTTGAAGTGATTTGATGTTCCTATAAGCTCGTCTGGGGGTTCCTTCGGTTTCACTTTTTGTGGTTTTGATTCCTCCTTGAAATGTGCCTTCCACTCATCTAGTTCATCAATCTGAAGCCTTCATTCCTCATAAGTTATTTCTTCTTTAGTGATACAAGGTCTAAAATATGGCTCAATTGTGTAATTTCGTGGTGCTTCTTGTAAAGAAAGTTGAAACAAATGATTATCAATAGAATTTACGTTCTCACATTTATCACTTGATGTCCTAGCTGAATCAAGAGCTTGAAGCCTAATTGATTCATCACCTTTACGAAGTGTGAGTTCACCTGTACCAACATCAATTTTAGCTCTGGCAGTTGCTAAAAAGGGTCTTCTAAAAATTAAGGGGATACTATTGTCTTCATCCATGTCTAAAACAACAAAGTCTATTGGGAATATGAATTTGTCAATTTTTACTAGCACATCCTCAATTATACCCCTAGGAATTCTAATAGTTTTATCAGCTAATTGAATACTCATCCTTGTTTGTTTGGGTTTCCCTAGACCTAGCTATTTAAAGGATTTATAAGGCAAAACATTGATGCTTGCCCCTAAATCAGCTAAAGCATTATCAATAGATAAACTACCAATTAAACATGGAATTGTAAAACTCCTTGGATCTTTTAATTTTCGTGGTAGTTTATTTTGCAACATTGCTGAGCATACTACATTTAATTCCACATGCGATTCCTCGTCTACCTTCCACTTATTTGTCAAAATCTCTTTTGAAAATTTCCTTGAATCTGACATCTGCGAAAGAGCTTCAAGAAATAGTAAGTTAATATGTAATTTCTTTAAAAGTTTAAGAAACTTACCGAACTATTCGTCTTTGTTGTCTTTCTTCATCGCACCAGGGTATGGTATTTGAGGTTGGTATTCTTTAATTACCGATTTTGGTTTTTCTTGGCTTACCTTAACCTTACCTTCAGTTACCACAGGTTCTTGCCTTGGCTCAGTTTCAGATTCCACTAACCCTTCACTATTTTGAGCTGTTATGGCTTGAAGTTGCTCCTTTGGGTTAGTCTCAGTGTTACATGGCAAGCTACCTTGTGGTCGTTCGGAGATCAGCTTAGCAAGTTTCCCTAACTGGTCCTCAATCCCTTGAATCGATGCTTGTTGATTCTTAAGTGTTGTTTCGGTGTTTTGGAAACGTGTTTCTGACACCGCTATGAATTTTGTTAGCATCTCCTCAAGGTTCGGCTTCTTTACCTGTATGTAGGGTTGTTGTTGGAAGTTTGGAGGGGGCTGTTGTCTAAGATTTCCTTGACCACCCCATGAGAAATTGGGGTGGTTCCTCTAACCTGGATTATAAGTATTACTATAAAGGTTATTTTGAGGTCTGAAATTGTTACCCGTATAGTTTATCTGTTCGCTTTCCATGCCAGGATTGTAGGGTGGGTATTCATGATTCACCATACCTCCTAGGTTTGAATCACATTGCATTACTGGGTGTACCAGCGAGGATCCACACAAACCATCAATCTTTTTATTTAACATCTCTACCTGATTTGATAGCATGGTTCCTGTGTCAATGTAACACCCCAAACCCGGCCCAAAAGTTAGGCCCAAATCTGGTGTGTCACATTGAAGAAAACGTATAAAGGATTTGTGATTCGTACTAAAATAAGTTTTGTTAAAACCAAGAAAAACAAGTTTGATTTGAGACATTTGATAAAATACTACTAACCTCGAAGATTGATTGATATATCGATAGATTTGAACTAATAATCTTATAAAATGTGACTTTTGAAAACAACGTTGAAAATTCGAAGAAGATTTCCGTGTTAAAAATATTTGTAAAAGTTTATTATGAAATCCATTTGTTAATCGATTTTGGAAAATCTTTATTTAAGTTTTTAGAAAATTCCCATTTAAAATAATTTACGTAAAATAATAAGTATATCAAACATAAAGCAAATAAGAAAATACTCTAGAGGCCTTATTACAACATAAAACCCAAAATAGTAAACTGAACGAAAATAGAAATCTAAAGTTCCAAACTAAAACACCATTTCTGAAGTATGGCCTCCACCGAGTCATCCATGGTCCCCAAGTCCTCGTCACTGAGCATTACGTACAAGGGTTAAGAAAGAAAGGGGTGAGTTACAAGAACTCAGTGTATAATCCCCTTACCGTCATCCACTGGCTTGAATCCAATTAGCAAAAACTTGGGCCTGAGCCCATAAAGCAAAATCTTGGGCCGAAGGCCATTTACACAACAGAACATATATATATGTATGTGCAATGTATGCAATTCCCAAACCAAACCTAGTAATCCATCCACTACACACCACCCGTACCAACCAACACACCTGTGGGGATCAAGTCAACCCACCCCGCCAACACACCAAAATGCAAGCAAATTGCCATTTATAATAATAATTCGCAAGCCAGTGGCCATTTATAATTGCAGGCATTTAGCCATTTATAATATCAGAATTTGTGGTGAAGCCACCAGAATAACAGAATATACGCGGCATAGCCACTAGACAGATTGTGACAGAGTCACCAAAATATGTGGCAAAGCCACCAAATAGCTTCCTCCAATCATCAATATCCCAAACCCATGCAGAATTATGTGAATGCAACATTCATGGAAAATTATGATATTTACAATATAACAACGATAATTAATAACATCAGAGATATATTACAAACAATTTAGCCCATTAACACTTTGCAAAATCGGCCCATTATGCCATATATCAAATTCGGCCCATTTAGCCATATATCAAATTGGCCCATTAAGCCATATATCAAATTGGCCCATTTAGCCATATATCAAAATCGGCCCATTAAGCAATATATCAAATTCGACCCATTAAGGCAATCTATCAAATCAGCCCATTAGGGCATTTTCGTAATTTGACCCATAAAGGTATTTTCGTAATTCGGCACATAAAGGCAATTTTGTAATTCAGTAATTTTACCCACTAAGGGTAATTTAGTAATCTCGCAACCTACAGGTATTTCAGTAATTTACCCTCCAAAGGTATTTTCGTAATTTCGCAACCCCGAACTTAATTACTAATTTGGGACATAAAACTTGAAACTGTCCATCTGCGTCATACTGACTAAATTGACTATAACTTGGGTTAGGAAACTTGAAATCTAAATCTGTAAATTTTCCTTGAACTAAACTCATATATCTTCTTATTAAAATTTTTCTAGAATTTTTGTCTTAACCATTTAGTACAGTTTATTCCTTAAAGTTTCCCTTGTTTCGCTGTCCAACAGTTCTGACCTCTCTTTCCTTAATTTCAAATATCTCATTGTAAGGTTTTCAAATACTGCTCCCACTTGTTTCTATTAAAAATAGGCTCACTAAGAAATCCATACATATAAATTATAACCCATAATTCACTTTGTACAGTTTTATATGATTTCTCCAAGACAGATCAGGGAACCACGAAGTCATTCAGACCCAGTCTCACTAAAATTAACATATCTTAGAATATAAAATTCCTTTTCCTTCTCTGTTTCTTCCTTATCAAAATAGACACAGTAATATTTTATGTGATATCTTATTCACTTTCTAATTCTTTTTATCCTATTTTTCGTGATTTTTGAAAAACACATCACTGTTTCTAACCGAAACTGTTTTATTACAAATATGATTACCACTACGATCATACGCACGCTCGAGTGATTACGGATGCCGGTTTCCAGGTTTTCTTTGGCATATCGACAGAACCATAGAATATTTCATGCAAGCCTTCAGAGAAGTGTGAGATCACACACCATTTCAAATATATATTTGAAAAGTACGGGATTACACACCTTATTCGGAATCCGTAACGCGATATTCTCCAAGGCACCTAAAGATACAATCAGTCAACAATTAGTCCAAAACCCAATTTACAACTTCATCTAAGTATTGCTGTTGATTTAACAATCTATATCACTTACCAACAATCCAAGTCTCATATTACGAGAGATAGGTGTTCGAATTTACCACTATTTTGAAAAAATCCACAAGTAGAGAGTATCGTGTGATTTTGTGCCTAACAACATAATAGATTAGCCAAACTTTCAATCTGATTAACACCATAACCGAATAGCGATATCGAATGGACTATGAAAAGACTCCTTACCTTAATCGATGATAATCTCGATTCCCACCAATTGGCTTATGACTACGAATGAATCGACAAGGATTTGGTGTTAGGCCACCCACTAGAACTCTACGAAAAAGAGTTGATCAAATATGAGAGTGATGGAGAGAGTGATATTTCGACAAGAAACAAAGTGGAATAGCCGTATAGTGATGAACATAAATATTCAGCTAGAAAGAGAAGAAATGAAAGGATTAGAAATGAATCCCTTACCCAATTCAACCAAGGAGAGATGTCCAACACACAAAAATGGGGAAGATAGAAGATGATAGAAATTTGGCTATCAAAAGAAGATGAACAAAAGATGAATATTTGACTAAACAAAAGAGAAGAAAGATGTACAATTGTGCTAGGAGGTTTCGGCAAAGAGAATAGCAAATTAGAAGAAGATGACACAAAAGTTGCAAATAGGATTTTTGGCCAAAAAAATACCAAGACCTTACCAAACTGCCAAAGTAAAAATTTCACTACCTATCTACCCCAAAGCGTCCACATGCATTACAATATTGGTCAAACATTTGGCCAACCACACTTTCCATAACATTCTCCCCTTTTTGTGCTAACATCCCCCCATACTTGCCTTTTTCTTTTGATTCCTTTCCCCAACCTCAACCTTTCCTTATTTCCTTAGCCACCTTACCAAAAATAAAGAAGTCCACCTTGCCATATATACCTCTTGGCCGACACTTAAGGAGAGCATGCAAAAATAATAGTCAAAATTTGCACACAATGGGATTTGAACCTCTTCCCTTAAAGTCCTTCACTTGATGCCATAACCTCTTTACTAATTGCTCATTTATGCTAACAATTTACTCATTTATTTCTATAAGACTTGAAGCCACTTACCATCTCTCGTTAAAGTGCTAAAATACCAAAATTTTCCTAAGGCCCAATTAAACCTGAGACTTCATAGAAACCCCGTAACCTTCCAAATTCACTTAACAATAAGTCCAATTTGCAACAAAGCCATTCTCATATTCTTGAAAATTTTAAACATTCTTACGCCCAAGGCCCATTGGGCCCAATCCTACTAGGCCTAATTTCGGGATGTTACAGTTGAGGTTGAAAAATTTGGCTTTTTTTGTTGGCCTTGTCCTTGTAACTTGCCACTGATAGTTTTTCAATGACATCTCCTCTATATAGTTTTTCAGTGACATCTCCTCTATAAACTCATAGGCCGCCTTAGGAGTTTTGTTATTCAGGGTTTCGCCGACTGCTGAATCAATCAGTTGTCTCTTTGAAGGGTTCACACCGTTGTAAAAAGTTTGGACATGTAGCCACAAGGGTAATCCATGGTGTGGGCACCTTCTCAATAGATCTTTGTATCTCTCCCATGCATCGTATAGTGTTTCTAGATACATCTGCACAAAAGAAGAGATCTCATTCCTTAATTTGGCCGTTTTGGTCAACGAAAAATATTTTAACAAAAATTTTTCAGTCATTTGATCCCATGTAGTGATTGATCTTCGTGGAAGAGAATTCAACCATTGTTTGGCTTTATTTCTTAATGAAAAAGGAAATAACCGAAGACGAATGGAATCATCAGAAATGCCATTTATTTTGAAAGTATCGCAAAATTCTAGGAAATTTGCCAAGTGATTATTTGGATCTTCATCCTAAAAACCATCAAACTGAACAAATTGTTGTATCATCTTAATTGTGTTAGATTTCAGTTCAAAATTATTTGCAGCAATAGCAAGTCTAACAATACTTGACTCAGTTCCTATTAAATTAGGTTTAGCATAATCATACATAGTTCGAGGAGCATGATTTTCGGCCACCTCTGGAGGTAGCGAATTATTCTCGGCCATCTCTTCGGTAGTATTGGTATCGTCTTCTTGCTCTTCTTCTATGTAATTTAAGCTTCACCTTATTTCTCTACAATTTCTGTGAACCGTACCTTCAATATCACTGTCGTAAATCAATGGTCCTGTCGGGTTCCTTCTAGTCATAAACTAGAGGTACCTACTAGGAAAAAATAAAAAGAAAAATAAAATTAGAAAACTAAAAATTTAATTTAATTGCATAAATAAAACATGGCTAAAGTAATAAAAATTGAGTGTTTTTAATATTTCAGTTCCCTAGCAACGGGTGTCAAAACCTTGATCGTGTGTCAAAGTCTTAAAAATTGATATAATGAATGATCGAACCTAGAAACTAACTATCACCACGATTGAGGCAAGCGCACCTATCGAACAGTAGTATAGTTTCGTGGCAAGACCAGATTATCGAACCCAAAGGAACCAAAAGTACTAATTCTAATTTTCTTCTTATTATTTAGCCTAAGAATTAAGATAATTGTTATTTAATCTAAAATTAACTAACTACTAAGCTAAAGTTGCTAAGACACAGAGAAGGAATTGGGGAAATACTTGTGGGAAAAAACCAATTGATTAAGACAATACCCGAGGAAGAATCCACCTAGACTTCACTTGTTATCTAACTCTAAACCAAACGATTTATTCACTTGACTTGATATGTAGGATTCCCTAATTTATATTAATACCTCTCTCGAGGCTACTAACGTATAACCCTAGCTTGATTAATTGAAGTCTCTTTCTAATTAAAACCTCTAGAATTGCATTAACTCGATCTATGGACTCCCATATTAGGTTTGACCCTAATCCGGTAGATTTTTGTCATCCTATCTCTAGGGTTGAGATCAACTCCACTTAACCATGCTAGATCTACTCTTAAATAAGGAATATTCATCCTCTGCCTAAGCACATCAATTCTTGAATTAATATCCAGAATATCAAAACAAGAATTAAGAACAAACTAAGTATTTATCATATAGCTCAAAAAATAATAACAAGATTCGTCTTAGGTTTCATCCCCCTCAGGTATTTGAGGGGTTTAGTTCATAATCATAAAAGAATACATCTCAGAAGAAAATATAAAACAAAACATAAGAAAAACCCTAAAACCCCCTGAAGGAATTGAAGAAGAGATCCTCAGTCTTGAGTATGACTTAGGCTTCTTAAGATAAATCAACTGGCTTTCTTTGAGTGAATCCCACAATTTTGGCCCTCTGGCTTGGCTCATTGGCCTAGCTGAACCGCCCCCTTTAAGGTTGGCCTCTAGGGTGTTTATATAGGCTTTTGGCATGTCTTTCTTTGCCTCTAAGTACCCTAATTCGAATGAAACTCTTCTTTAATGCGGCAGGGACACACTGTGTGGCACGATCGTATGATTCGGGGCCAGCCGTGGTCGGATCTGCTAAGGAGGCACGGCCGTGTGTTTTGGGCCCAGGCCATGTGTAATTTGTACTTTGGCCCATTTTCTCTGTTTTCGGCCCGTTTCTCATTCTTTTCATTCTCCGGTGCTCTCCTAAGTATAAAACATGAAATTAAAGGATTAGGAGAACCAAATTCCACAATTCAGGGAATAAATCATCCAAATGTATGCTAAATTAAAATATGAACATATTACGGTTTATCAACGTCATTACTTGTACTTTTACTTTATTTGATACTGATGTGATTGCATTGATAGATCCAGAATCTACTCATTCCTATGTGTGTATGAATTTAGTATCAAGTAAGACTCTAACTATTGAGTCTACTGAATTTGTGATTAGAGTATCAAACCCCTTAGGCAAGTGTGTCTTGGTTGATAAAGTGTGCAAGAACTATTCGTTGATGTTCTGGGATATTTGCTTTCCGGCTAATTTGATGCTACTACCTTTTGATGAATTTGATATTATTCTGGGTATGGTTTGGCTCACTTTGCATAATGCTATTGTGAATTGTAAATGGAAGATTATTGATTTGAGAAGTCAGAATGGTGAGATAGTACGAATTGAATCCAGTGATTTGAATGGGTTGCTGCCTATTATATCTTCGATGAAAGCTTTGAATTATGTGAAAAAGGGTTTCGAAGCTTATCTCACATATGTGATAGATACAAAAAAAGAAAGTTTAATATGTACCTATAGTTTGCGAGTTTTCAGATGTGTTTCCTGAAGAACTATCGGGATTACCTCCGATACGGGAAGTTGAATTTGGTATTGATCTATTGCCATGAACGACTCCTATCTCAATAGCTCTGTATAGAATGGAACCAACAGAATTGAAAGAGTTAAAGTCTCAGTTGCAAGAGTTGACAAATAGAGGATTTGCACGACTGAGTTTCTCACCCTATGGTGCTTCTATGTTATTCGTGAAAAAGAAAGATGACACTATAAGAATGTTTATTGATTACCGACAGCTGAACAAAGTGACATTAAAGAACAAATATCCTTTGCCACGTATTGATGATTTGTTTGATCAGCTAAAAGGAGCTAGTGTTTTCTAATATAGATTTGAGATCGGGTTATTATCAGTTAAGAGTCAAAGAATCAGATGTGCTGAAAACTGCTTTCAGAACGAGGTACGGACATTATGAATTTTTAGTTATGCCTTTTGGACTAACGAATGCTCCTGTAGTGTTTATGGATTTGATGAACCGAATATTCAGATCGTATTTGGATTGTTTTGTTGTGGTGTTTATTGATGACATTCTATTTTTTTCATGTGATGAGATGCAACATGTCGAGCATTTGAGAATCGTTTTACAGACTCTGCGTGAGAAGCAATTGTATGTAAAATTCAGCAAATGCGAGTTCTAGTTGCGTGAGGTTGGTTTTTTGGGTCATATTGTATCATCTGTAGGAATACGAGTTGATCCGAGTAAGATCTTAGAAATTTTAGAGTGGAAGCCTCTGAAAAATGTGCCTTAAGTCCGTAGTTTTCTGGGACTAGCAGGATATTATAGACAGTTTGTGAATGGCTTCTTAATGATTGCAACTCCATTGACGAAGTGGTTACAGAAAGATGTTAATTCGAGTGGTCATAAAAGTGCCAGTAGAGTTTTGAACTGTTGAAAGTATTATTGACAAAGGCGCCAGTGTTAGTTCAACCTGAATCGGGTAAAGAATTTGTCATTTATAGTGATGCAGCTTTGAGTGGTCTGGGCTATGTTTCAATATAGGAAGGCAAAGTCATAGCTTATGCCTTAAGACAGTTAAAGCCGCATGAAAAGAACTATCCAACACACGATCTGGAATGGGAAGCTATTGTGTTTGCATTGAAGATTTGGTGCCACTATCTGTTTGGTGAGAAATATAACAGTTTGATTTAGACCTTAATCAAAATGGTGGTTTCAAGACCACGAATCCGAGTCAAAAAAATATTTTAAAATTATTTTTGGTGTTTATAATGTGTTAATTTGTGTGTATTAAATTTTCGTTTTAAAATTTTATCGTTTGGGTGCCGAATTATTAAAATGGGCTTAATCGCGTAAAATGAAAATTTGATAGTTTAATGTGCAAGGGCTAAATCGTTGTTGTCTTTTTAAATGGGAGTTTTAAAATGTAATTTACCATTTTAAAGGGTAGTGGACAATAATGGCATTGATATATCTAAATTTTTAATGTTTTAATTAAGGTTAAAAATGGTATTTAATAATTTATGTTAATCTTAATAAAACAAACATAAAACAAAGCCATTATATGTTCATCTTTGCCGAAAATAAAAGGAAAATAAAAGAAGAAAAGCTATCTAAGGTTCGTCACTTTGGAGGCTTAATTGGGTAAGTGATTTTGTTCGGTTTTTGATTATTTTTATGTTTTTTATATCGTTGCTTGGTATACTATCAAGCCCATACCCTAATTTTAGAATTTAATGAAGATTTTGAGATATGCCATCGATGATTAGTTGTGATTTTTGTTGTTAGTTGATGAAATATGAAATATATGCTTTAGATTAACATGTTTTGTATTGAGATTTTTGGTGATTTTGAGTAATTAGGGCTTAATTGCAAAAATAATAAATTGAGGGACTTAAATGAAAAATAAATGACATGTATGGATTTGTATGATATGGGTAAAATTCAGCCTAACTATAGTGTAGTCAAATTTTGAATATTTTGTGTTTTGTGCATTAGGGACTAAATTGTGAAAATGTGAAATATTAGGGGTAAAAATGTAATTTTCCATTTACATGTTTTTGTACTAAATTGAATGAAAATATGTTTGAATGAACTTAATTTGAATATATTTAGATCAAGAACCAAAGAAATCAGACTTGGATCGGGGAAAAATAAAAATATTCGAATAGTCGATTACATCGTTCGTCGATATTCGAGGTAAGTCCTAAAGCAATTAAACATCGTTAATTTTGAATGTAGCTTAGTAATATGCTAAACTGAAATTGTGGAATTATTAGTGAGCTTGCCGAATGTGAATTAACATAAAAATATTGTGTTTGAGTTTATATTGATTGATGTATAACATTTGAAAGTTCGTATGAATTATGTGAAACATCTAAAAAAAATTTGATATATGAAATGTGTATGAGACAGTTCTATAATATTGATATTCGGGCTTTGGGCCTAGCAAGCCTTGGGCTGGTGAATTAAATAGGGCTTTATGCCTAGCAGGCTTATTGTCAGTGTATAAAATCAGACTTTAAGTCTAGCATGCTTTGTGCCGGTGTGTGATACAAGCTTTGGCCTAGCAGGCTTTTTGGCCGGTGATTACGTATAAGCTTATGCCTAAAAGACTTCATGATGATGTGGTATTTGAGTATGTTAATCAATCTAAATGGCCAGGTATGAATTAACTTCTTACCAATTTAAAATAAGGTAAGCAAGTAACTCAGTTATTTATTACAAATTATATGTGATACAAATGAAGTTTATATATATGATCATAATATGTGTTCTCAGTTTTTTAAAAGAATGATATGAATATTGTGGTTTTGGTCTTTTAATATGTGTATACAAGACCAAGTATATTAAACCACATGGATAGTTTGTGTATGTGATGCTATATTATAATAATTGAGCTTGAGTATATGAATTTTATACATTTGGTTATATAATGACATTTTGATTTTGGAAGGTTGGATTATGAGTAAATATTTTTTATATAAGCATTCGATTAAAGAGAAATTGTTCTATGAATTTATCGTTATATATGTATGGAGTTGAAAGATTGAAATTAAATGTGATTACAAATGTACAAGTTGAATTATTTGATTTAATTGATTTAGTATTGAAATGATATCAAGCATTAATTATTTAATTTGCTTAAGGCTTACTAAACTAAAGTAGCTTACTTTGTGTGTTATGTTTATTCTGTTCTATAGATTTTTGGGCTCAAGTTACAGGCTCGGGGATCGTCAGCAAAGTTCACCACACTAGCGACTGTTTCGATATTTTTATAAATTGAAATCGGACTTATGGCATGTATAGGCTAGCCTTGGAATTAGATTATTTTTAAAGTGTTTGTGTATAAATCCATGCGAAAATGGCGTAACATATTAGTCTGAATTTGGTTTTGGTTAGTTGAGTTTGAGTATGTTTGATAATGATGTTTTGTGCTATGGATACATGATGTTTATGTTAGATGTATATATATATATATATATATTAATATAGTGAATGAGTATAGATTAAAATGAGTATGGTTCGGCTATCATATGTCAAGGAAAGTATAAATGTGAATTTGAGTAATATTGTTATATGTTAAGTTACGGATAAGTTGTGGTTTATGAAATAGACTTGAGATGTTTTAACTTGAATTGATTAAAATATAAAAAAAAGTTGACATTAAATAGAATATAATTATTAAGCTTGTTTAATATTAAGTTTAAGTTTATGAAATGACCATATGAATAGTGATTTTTGTTTTAATAAATAAAATAGTTAGATATGAGTTAGCTTGTGACTTTATTAATGTGTTTTAATTATTAAATAATCTTTATATTATGTTTGATGTTTATTATAGGAGTATCAAATAGTAATTTCGGTTTATTTTAATATTTGATGATTTTTGAATGATTTAATTTCTATATATGTTCATAATTATCCAGAAGTTGTGTTTTGTTTGGTAATACTCCGTAACCCCATTCTGGTGACGGATACGGGTTAGGGGTGTTACAAGAAATGTCATGTTTATTCTAATCACAAAATCCTGAAGTATTTGATGACTCAGAAAGATCTTAACTTGAGACAATGTCGATGGTTAGAGTTGTTAAAAGACTACGAGCTTGTGATTGACTATCATCCTAGAAAGGCTAATGTTGTTGTTGATGCTTTAAGCCAAAAATACTATTTGTTTTACATGCAATGAATGCGTAAATGACTATGTTTGATGATGGTTCGATAATAGCGGAATTGAAAGCAAGACCATTATTTATTGATGCTCAGAAGGTTGATCAAAATTTGTTAGTAAAGCGAGCTCAATGTGAATCGAATGTTGAATCCGAGTTTCAGGTTGATATTAATGGTTGTTTGAGTTTTAGAAACCGAATATATGTTTCGAGAAATTTAGAGTTGGTCCAGACGATTTTGAACGAAGATCATAGCAGTCGATTATCTGTTCATCCGGGTAGTACAAAAACGTATAATGATTTGAAACAGCGTTACTAGTGGCTTGGATGAAATGAGACATTTTTGACTTTGTTTTGAAATGTTTAGTCTGTCAGCAAGTAAAAGTCGAACATCAGATACCTTCTGGAATGCTTCAACCGATCATGATACCCGAGTGGAAATGGGACAAAGTCACGATGGATTTTGTATCTGGTTTACCGTTGACACCGAGCAAGAAAGATGCAATCTGGGTTATTGTGGATAGATTGACTAAATCGGCTCACTTTATTCTGGTTTGTACAAATAATTCGCTTGACAAACTGACTGAACTGTTCTATCATTTTGGACAGAGATCCGAGGTTCACATCGTGGTTTTGGAAGACGTTGCAAGGTGCTTTAGGTACAAAACTACAATTTAGCACTGCTTTCTATCCACAAACAGATGGCAGTCCGAACGAATCATTCAGATACTTGAGGATATGTTAAGATGTTGCATTCTCGAGTTTGAAGGTACGTAGGAACGATACTTAACTTTGATCGAATTTACGTATAATGATAGCTTTCAATCGAGTATCAAAATGGCACCTTACGAGGCTTTGTACGATCGTAAATGTAGTACACCATTGTATTGGACTGAGCTCAGTGAAAGTAAGATACACGGAGTCGATTTGATCAAAGAGACTGAACAGAAAGTGAAAGTGATTTGCGATAGTTTGAAAGCTGCATCAGATCATCAAAAGTCATACGCAGATTTAAAATGTAAGGATATTGTGTTTCAGATCGAAGAAAAAATGTTTTTGAAAGTCTCACCGTGGAAGAAGATACTCAGATTTGGCCGAAAAGGCAAGTTAAGTCCGAGGTTCATCGGACCTTATGAGATCATTGAACGAGTTGGGCGGTTTCTTATAGATTATTGTTACCATCTAAATTATAGAAAATTCATAATGTCTTTCATGTATCGATGCTTCGAAGATACAGATCCGATCCATCGCATGTAATTGCTCCTACTGAGGTTGAGATTCAATCAGATTTATCATATAGTGAGGAACGGATTCAAATTTTGGCACGAGAGACCAAAGAGTTGAGAAATAAGAAAATTTAGTTAGTGAAGGTTTTGTGGCACAAACACGGAGTTGAAGAGGCTACGTGGGAGCCTGAAGATATTATGAGAAAGCAATATCCGAACCTATTCATTGGTAAGATTTTCGAGGACGAAAATCCCTAAGCGGGGCAAGTTGTAACAGCCCAATTTAGACCCTAGTCAGAACAGTGGTTTCAAGACCACAAATCTGAGGTTGGAAAAATATTTTAATATTATTTTTAGTGTTTATAATATGTGATTGAGCATGTGTGAAAGTTCTGTGTGAAAATTTTATCGATTGTGTGCATAATTAGCAAAAAGGACTTAATCGTGTAAAATGCAAAAGCTGTGTGCTAATTGTTCGGGTGCTTATTTGGCATGACTTATTAAAATGTGAGTCCTTATATTGTTATTATTCCATAAGATAAATGGATGGACATAAAAGCCTTAAGTTAGTGGTTTTTGAATGAAATTAAAAAGGCTAAAGTTGGGATTTAATATTTATGTTAATATAACTTAAATAAAACAAATTAGATGGGCATTTTCCCATCTTTCTTCCACTGAAAATAGAAAAGAGAAATAGCATTGAAGCTTTGCAATATTCGGCTAAGGTTAAGCTTGATTGAGGTATGTTTTTTACTCGATTTTTGATAATTTCTACGTTTTTATGATCGTTGCTTAGTGTTCTAGCTAACTCATGCTTTAATTTTTGAATTTGATGGTGATTTTGAGGTATACCATTGATTAATGCTTGAGATTTATGATAATTGATGATGAAATATTAAAGATAGGTGAAAGATTAACATATTTTTTCTTTTAATTTTTAGTGACATTGAGTAATTTGGGCTAAATTGTGAAAATGAGAAATTGAAGGACTAAAATGTAAAATAAATGAAATGTGTGGGCTTGTATAGACATAGGGAGAATTCAACTAGGCATGGGTGAAGTGAAATTTTGTGTATTTTGTGATTTTGTGAAATAGGGACTAAAGTGTCGAAATGTAAAAGTGTGACGGCTATTTTGTAAAATGCCCTAAATATGTGTGTTTGGACTAAATTGAATGAATTGGTGATTGAATGAGCTAAATTTGAATATGTATAGACCAAGAAAGTTGAGATTCGGATCGAGATCGAGGCAAAGACAAAGTACTCAATTGATCGGCTAGTCTCAGTATGTTGACGTCCGAGATACATTCGGATATAGTACGTGTTCTTAAATTATGTTTAAATGCTATGGAATGAATAGTTATGTGATAATTAGATTAGAAATACAATGTGTGGAATCGGGATAGGTGGCACTAAGTGTGCATAATTAGAAATGAGACAAAGATGATTAGCACTGTGTGTGAGAAATAATAGAAGCTTCGAATTTTTGATTGGCACTATGTGTGCGATACCGAATTAAGTTCAATTTTGTATTGAGGCACTAAATGTGCGATGTTATTTAAGCTTCTACTATAAACTAGGCACGAAGTGTTCGATTGAATTGAAGAGATAGTGAATAGTGAATGAATTATTGTATTGAGCATTGAATAGCAAGAATGTTTGTTAACTAAGTGTTGGCAAAGGTATGTTCCGAACCTATGTGGTTGATGATGTTGTTTAAGGTTGAAAAGATGGATGTATGCGCATATGGTTGAGGATGGTATTGTGTTTAGTTGTGAATCTATCTAAGTGATGGTTTATTTATGTATTGATATTGCATTATTAAGTAATATGTATTATATTACGAAATTACTAAGCTCTAAAGCTTACTGTGTGAAGTGTTTCTCTGTTTTATAGTGCCTTTAAAGCTAGCTTGGATCCAGGGATTGTCAGCGACTCAATCACACTATCGACTATCCATTTTGGTACTTTTAAAAGATGTATATATATTTTGTATATGGCATGTATAGGCTAGAAGTTATGGTATGTTTTGAAATGTTTGGACCTTGCCATGTGATATGGCTTGGAAGTTGAATAATGTTGGTTATTATGTGTATGCTATGAAAATGATAAATGTGGTATAAAATAGTGAGAATGGAAATGGTATATTTCATGCTTGAATTGGTAGATGAGAATGATGGTTTAAATGTGAATTTGTGGTATGGATTAAATGAAGTTAGGTTAATATGATTTGGGATGTGAAATTGGGTATTTTGGATGAACTTATTGGTGATGAAATTCAGTATGGTTATAGATGGTATAGTTAATGATGAATTGGTGCTTGTATTGGTATTTTTGGTTGCATTTTGAGGCATGGATTAATATTGGTTTGAGACTTGTAAGTGATATTAAGTGTGGGCGGCAAGTTCGGCCTTGTAAGTGGCCTACAATTGCCCACACAGTTGAGCACATTGGTGTATGGCTCGACCTTGTTGTTTAAGTTTGCCAATTGAAACAAGTCAAGCTCGACCACGGGCTAGACACACGGGCGTGTGACTGGCCGTGTGGTGCATGTCAGTGTCGACCACGGGTGAGGCACATGGGCGTGTCTTTGGCCGTGTGGACAAGTTAGTATGTATGCCCTGTTTTGCCACGGCTTGGACACACGGGCGTGTTCGAGGCCGTGTGAGGCACAGGGCCTACCCACACCTGGCGTGTGACCTCTACAGTTTAAAAAAAAAACTTTAAATTTCTAAAAATTTTTGTATGTGTTCGGTCTAGTCCCGACCCCTATCTAACATGTGTTTAAGGTCTTGTAGACCGCATTATGGGACTATATGTTTATGTTTATGATATGTTTGAATATAATTGACTTTGTGTTGTAAAATGATATGAAATGTTTTGAAATGATCGGTAATGCCTCTTAACCGTAGTCTGGTGATGGATACGGGTTAGGGTTGTTACAGTAATAGCCTGATTTTGGGTCTAGTCAGAACAGTGGTTTTGAGACCACAAATTTGACAAAGAAAATTTATTTTTATTATATTTTAATGGTCTACAATTTTATGGAATGATTTTTTGAAATTTCGTTCGAAAATTTTGATGTTTGGGCAGTTGGAAACACGAAAATTTATATACTTTTTCATGCCCTTTTTGACCCAAATTCATGTGGTTTCGAGTAAATTCTTGTCGGAAAATAATTAATCATTATAAAATAATTAAATTGTGTTAAAATATGAATATGATGAATTTTAATTAATTTTATAGTAAATTTTGATTTATTTTGACTATTTTCGACAGATTCACACAAAGGGCGGAAATCAGCTCGGCAGACACTGCTCGAAGAACAAAATCGAGAAGCAATTTGAAATATCAAGGCAAATTTATTTTCAGCCCAAGACGGTCCAATTATGAACATTTAATCATAATATAATTAATTTTAATTTATTCCCAATTTAATTTAGGTTAAATAAATTAATCATAATTAATTATGAAAAAGGCCCAGTTGAACCGCATCAATTGAACCAAACCGGTTGAGCCGAACCAAGCAAAGAGTTAGGTAGCCCAAACCGTCCATAGGCTGGTACAAATCAGCTTGTTAGCTGATTAAATGAGTTGCAAAAAAGCCCTTGAAGACTTCTCAAAATCCCATTCAAACCCCTCCAAAATTCATGGCTTTAAAGATTTGCCCATGCTAATTTTAGCAAAGTTGAATCCATCAACTTTGCCACATGGGATGGCCGGCCAAGTGGGACTCCTTTGCTGCTGATTTTTTTCTATTTTTAGCAGCCCCTAACACCTATAAATACAGCCGCTAGTTTCTCATTCAAAACACACCTCAACCATCCAACATTCTCCTCTCTCACTTTCTCTCATTTCCATTTTCCCTTCTCCCTTTTTGGTGTTCTTGTGCCGATTTCCCCTCTTGGAAAAGAGGTGTTTTCCAGCCAAGCAGCAATTGAAGTGTTCATAAGCCCCCTTGATAGCCGAGGACCACAAAGAATGAAGAAGGGATCAATCAAACAAGCCACGGAAAGCCACTGGATTTGTTTATTGTTTCCTATCACTTTAAATTATTTGTTGTTGTTTTAACAAGCATGCTTATGAATATTCATGCTTTTGAAATGTTTAATTTGATCAATTTAGCTTGAATTTAATTCGTGTTGGGTTGATTTCATTTCGCCCTCTTAGATTATTAAAATTGTGTTTATGTTGTTAAAGGCCTCGGTGAAATGTTTGATTAAGTAAAATCATGTTAAGTTATCTGGCATTATAATTGTTTAGATAGCTTATGAGTTAATTATTTAAACGCATTGAAATTGTAATTAATGGACACAATACTTAATCTGTGCATTTATCTTCTAAGGTAGCTGAAGATTAAATTAGCATTGTATTTGACGATATGTATGCCTTGCATAACTTGCAGGATTTTTGTGATTAAATTGTTTCAAGGTAAAAATACTTTGTTACTTCACATGATCTTTTATATGCTTATTAGGTTGAATTAATCATTTGAATTGACATAGGAATATGCGAGAGATTGTTTAATTTAATAAGTATGTATGTGCACTAACATGTTTACTTTTATAAATCTGTTTTATCGGTCGAATTGACATAGGAAAATGTACAAGAGATGAACGGATTTTTATTTGTAAGTATGTTCATAAGTTAGCAGATTACCGAGTTGCCATAGTTTAACAAGTATAAACACAAGCTAAATAATTCTAAGGTAAGAAATATTATTAATCCAACACAATTATATCATCTTGATTAAAATCAGTTTTTGAAATTGTGCACTAGAACTTTGTTTTATTTTATTTTTACTTTGTTTTTCTTTTCGTTTTTAAATATTTCTCAAAACCAACTATTTTTCGGTCACCAAAGTGTTTGAAATCATTTTCATAAATAATTCTTTTACAGTCCCTGTGGGTACGATAACTCGACATTTACTTGTTACGATTGTGTACACTTGCACATTTCCACCGTTCCATGTTTTTGGCGCCGTTGCCGGGGACTGTTTTTCAAAGCCATTATTTGTGAATCTGTTTACATTTTGGTTTATTTATTTTTATTTAAATTTTTACTTGCTTAATTTTTCTGTGATTATTTCAAGTGTTTATGAGTATTGACCAGATTATTGACTTACTCCCTATGGACCCTGAAATAGAACGAACCTTTCGACAAAGAAGAAGACAAACAAACCAGAGAAGGACCGAAGAGATGAACTTTGAGAATATGAACCAAGGAAACGAAGTAAACCCTGCTCAGAATCCTATCCTTATTGTTGATGATAGGGATAGAGCCTTAAGACAATATGTCGTGCCAGTATTTAACGATCTTAATCCGAGAATTAGGAGACCCGAAATTGAGGCACAACAATTTGAGCTGAAGCAAGTCATGTTCCAGATGCTTCAGACAGTGGGCCAATTCAGCGGAATGCCTACTGAAGATCCTCATCTTCACTTAAGACTAATCATGGAAGTAAGCGATTCTTTCAAGTTAGCCAGAGTTTCCGAAGATGCCTTGCGATTAAAGTTGTTCCCATATTCGTTAAGGGACAGAGCTCGTGCCTGGTTGAATTCATTGCCACCGAACTCCATTTTTACATGGCAAGAGTTAGCCGAGAGATTCCTCATGAAGTATTTTTCGCCTAGCAAAAATACTAAGCTGAGGAACGAGATCACTGCTTTCCACCAAATGGATGACGAGTCCTTGTATGAGGCATGGGAAAGATTTAAAGAGTTATTAAGAAAATGCCCTCATCATGGAATTCCTCATTGCATTCAACTTGAGACATTCTATAATGGTCTCAATGCTCACACAAGGTGGTAGTGGACGCCTCTGCTAATGGTGCCCTCCTTTCTAAGTCTTATAATGAGGCTTATGAAATTATCGAGAGGATTGCCAGCAACAACTATTAATGGCCAACCAGTCGAGCAGCGTCAGGAAGACGAGTCACTGAAATTCATGAAGTAGACGCTGTTACTTCACTCGCATCTTAGGTATCATCGATATCCTCAATGCTTAAAAATCTTACTACTAATGGGTCTACTAGTTTTGCAGCACAGTAGCCTAATCAATTTGAGAATATAGCCTGTGTGTATTGTAGGGAGGGACATTTGTTTGAAGAATGTCCATCGAACCCAGAATCTGTGTACTACATGGGTAAGCAGAACCAAAATCGAGGAAGGCAAGGGCTGCAATCAAATTTTTATAACCCATCGTGGAGGAACCACCCAAATTTTTCCTGGAGTAACCAAGGGGCTGGAACCAGTACGACTTACACCCAACCTAGACCAACCCAGCCACCTAATTTTTCGCAACAAGTTCAGAAACCAGTTCAAGCTAAAGCATCTAATAGCCTAGAAAGTTTGCTAAAGACATATCTATCAAAGAATGATGATTTAATCCAGAGCCAAGTAGCTACATTAAAGAATTTGGAGAACTAGGTGGGCCAGCTTGCAACTGAACTTAGGAATCGACCACAAGGTGCTTTACCTAGTGACACGAAAAATCTGACAAATTCGGGGAAGGAACATTGCAAAGCGTTGCAATTGAGGAGCGGAAAGATAGTAGAGCCCAACACTGTCAAAGTTGAAAAGGAACAAGCTGATGTTCAAGACTTAGAAGTTCAACCAAGTGTTGAAACCCTAGTTTCACCATAATCGATATCTGCAAAACCATGCAAAGTAACCTCAGGACCAGTCAATTCTGATCAACCAACAATGTCATTAGATATAGAATTACCACCAAAGGTGAATCAACCAGAACCAGTTCCAGTAATGAAACCACCACCACCTACCCTCAAAGACTTCAGAAGCCGAAGCAAGAGATTCAATTCAGGAAGTTCCTTGATGTACTCAAGCAACTACACATCAACATCCCGTTGGTCGAAGCACTTAAGCAAATGCCGAACTACGTCAAGTTCATGAAGGATATCTTGTCAAAGAAACGAAGGCTTGGAGAATTTGAGACTGTAGCTCTGACGAAGGAATACAGTGCATATCTTCAGAACAGACTACCCCCAAAGTTGAAGGATCCTGGATGTTTCACTATACCATGCAACATTGCATCAACTTATTATGGTAAAGCATTATGTGACTTAGGGGCAAGTATCAACTTGATGCCTATGTCAATATTTAGGAAGTTGGGGATAGGAGAAGTTAGACCAACTACAGTTACACTTCAACTAGCAGATCGATCCTTAGTGCATCCAGAAGGAAAAATCAACGACGTATTGGTACGTGTAGATAAGTTTATCTTCCCTACTGACTTTGTAATTCTATATTTTGAAGCAGAAAAAGAAGTGCTAATCATTCTGGAATATTTTGAAGCAGACAAAGAAGTGCCAATCATTCTGGAAAGACCATTCTTAGCAACTGGAAGGACCCTTATTGATGTGCAGAAAGGCGAGCTAACTATGCGTGTTCAAGATGATCAGGTAACACTTAATGTTTTTAAGTCAATGCGATTTCCTGACATAATGGATGATTGTTCTGCAGTAACTGATTTAGAGGAACTAATAGTAGAGAAGGAACTTAACTGTATTGAGGACCCGTTGGAAAGAATTCTGACGTCAGATCCCCCAAATGAGGAAGAGGAGGACGAATACTCAGCTTTCCTAGAAGCTAATCAAAAGGGATTTAATCCACAATCCTGTTTTGAATCTTTGGAGTTGGGGAAAAAAGATTACATGTAGCCAAAAGAATCAATCAAGGAACCACCTAAATTAGAACTCAAGGTATTACCTTCACACTTAAAATATGTTTATTTCGGTAACCCCTCTACTCTGCCTGTGATTGTTTTAGCAGAATTAACTACGGAACAAGAAGAGAAACTTATTATAGTTTTGAAACAATTCAAGAAGGCTATTGGATAGACCATAGCCGATATTCATGGTATTAGCCCACCTATATGCATGCACAAGATCATATTAGAAGATGGCGAGAGAGGAACAATTGTTGGTCAACGGAGACTGAACCCCATCATGAAAGATGTAGTAAAAAAAGAAATTATCAAGTGGTTGGATGCGGGTATAATTTACCCCATCTCAGACAGTTCATGGGTGAGTCCAGTCTAGTGCGTGCTGAAGAAAGGAGGTATCACGGTCGTGGAGAATGAGAACAATGAGTTGATACCAACTAGGACAGTTACGGGATGGAGAATCTGCATCGATTACCGAAAGCTGAACAAGGCGACCAGGAAAGATCACTTTCCTCTACCGTTTTTGGACCATATGCTGGATAGACTCGTAGGACGAGATTACTACTATTTTCTCGATGGACACTTAGGGTATAATCAGATTATAGTAGCACCAGAAGATCAACACAAAACGACATTCACCTGTCCATATGGTACATTTGCATTTAGACGCATGCCATTTGGTTTATGTAATGCACCAGCTACATTTCAAAGATGTATGATGTCTATTTTTACTGACATGGTTGAGAAGTATTTGGAAGTTTTCATGGATGATTTCTCAGTATTTGGAGGTACTTACGAGGATTACTTAGCCAATCTAGCGAAGGTACTAAGGCGATGCGATGAAACGAATCTTGTACTCAACTGGGAAAAATGCCATTTTATGGTACAAGAAGGAATTGTTCTAGGTCATCGGATAACGAGACATGGGATCGAGGTAGACAAAGAAAAAGTAGATGTTATCAAGAAACTCCCACCTCCAACATCTGTAAAAGGTGTTAGGAGCTTTTTGGGTCACGCTGGTTTTTATTGAAGATTTATCTAAGACTTCTCCAAAGTGGCTAAACCCTTATGCAAGCTCTTGGAGAAAGACTCAATATTCAAGTTTAATGAGGAATGCTTAAAAGCCTTCAACGATCTGAAGAGTCGATTAGTCACGACACCCATAATAGTCACACCAGACTGGGATTCGCCATTCATATTGATGTGTGATGCAAGTGACTTAGCCATTGGAGCTGTTATGGGCCAGCGAAGGAACAAAGTTTTTCATCCTATCTACTATGCAAGTAGAACTCTAACCGGAACTCAACTAAACTATACGATAACAGAAAAAGAGTTACTTCTATTGTGTTTTCTTTCAACAAGTTTCGATCTTATCTTGTAGGTACCAAAGTGATCGTCTATACGGACCACTTCGCGATTAAGTATTTATTAGCCAAGAAAGATGCTAAGCCGAGATTGATCCGGTGGGTACTTTTACTTTAAGAGTTCGATCTAGAAATTCAAGATCGAAGGGGAGTAGAAAACCAAGTAGCGGATCACTTGTCTAGATTGGAGTGACGAGAGGAAAACTCTCCGCTTTTACCGATCCAAAAGACATTTCCAGATGAACACATACTGAAGGTAAATCATGCCTACAATACTCCTTGGTTTGCTGATTTTGCTAACTATTTAGCTTGTGGTTTGATGCCGATTGATAAAACATATCAGCAAAGAAAAAAGTTTCTTTATAATGTGAAGTACTATTTTTGGGAGGAGCTATATTTGTTCAAAAGGTGTGCAGATCAGATGATTAGAAGATGTGTAGCCGAAGATGAAATACCAAAGATTTTATACCACTGTCACTCAGCTCCTAGTGGTGGAAACTTTAGAGGTACTCGTACAGCAGCCAAAGTATTACAAGATGGATTCTTTTGGCCAACACTATTCAAGGATCATATGCCTATGTGAAGAGTTGTGATCGATGTCAGAGGGTTGGAAATGTCACTAATAGAAATGAGATGCCTCGAACAAATAACATTGAGGTAGAATTTTTCGATGTTTGGGGTATTGACTTTTTTGGTCCTTTCTCTCCGTCTTTTGGTCACAAGTACATATTGGTAGCAGTAGACTATGTGTCCAAATGGGTCGAGGCTGAAGCATATCCAACGAACGATGACAAGGTTGTGATGAAATTCTTGCAGAAACACGTGTTCACAAGGTTTGGAACCCCTAGAGCTATTATCAGCGATGAAGGGACCCACTTTGTGAACAAGTGGTTAAAATGGTTGCTAGATAAATATGGAGTGAAACACAAGGTCGCTACAGCTTACCATCCGCAGACAAATCGACAAGCTGAGTTAGCAAATAAAGAGATCAAAGGCATACTTGAGAAGGTAGTTTGCCCGAACCGACGGGATTGGTCCAAGAGACTAGATGATGCTTTATGGGCTTACAGAACAGCATATAAGACACACTTAGAAATGTCACCCTACAGGTTGGTCTTTGGGAAAGCATTTCATCTACCTCTGGAGTTAAAGCATAGAGCTTATTGGGCTCTTCGACAACTGAATTTGGATCTCAAGCCTGCTAAAGAGAAACGAATGCTCCAACTCAACGAGCTAGAGGAATTTTGAATGTTCTCATATGAAAATGCCAAATTACTCAAAGAAAGACTCAAGAAATGGCATGACAAGATATCCAAGTTTGAGAATTTGAAGCAGGTCAACAAGTCTTATTATTTAATTCCATATTAAAATTATTTCCTGGTAAGTTGAAGTCACGTTGGTCCAGTCCATTTACAATTCATCGCATCTATCCATACGGAGTTATTGAACTCCAAGGTAAGAGAGGTAATTTTCAGGTCAATACTCAGCGTTTGAAACATTATTACGGAGAAAACCCTGAACGGGATAAAATCTCGTTCAGTTTATCTAACCCTTAGTTTTTATCGCTTCCAATAAGTTACTTAGGGAATATTTTCGGGTTTATTATGCTCAAATAAATTCTGTCTAGGAGATTGGAACTTAAGCAGGATCACTTGTGACCCCTCCAATCTTTCCTGGGAATTGATTTTTGCATAATTTTCCAAAGAATTAGCTCCTAAATTGCAAAATAAATTTTTTGTTTTTCAAATAAAAAGGTCAATTTTGACCTAAATCTTAAATTGCAACTCAATTTTAAATTTTCATTAAGTCTAAGGACTTAATTGAATTATTTTCAAAATTTGGTTGCTATTTTGTAAATAATAAAAACTAGGTGCCTCCTATTGTAAATATTTTTAAAAGGCATCTAAAATAAATATTTTTTCTTTCTTTCAAATTATTGATAAACTTTAATATATAGTTATATTTATTATAATTTATATATTAACTTTTATCAACTTAGCTTAGGTTAGAGTTAATTTTATTTTATATTTATCTTGGCAA
Source organism: Gossypium rotundifolium (assembly GCA_025506655.1). NCBI lineage: Eukaryota > Viridiplantae > Streptophyta > Magnoliopsida > Malvales > Malvaceae > Gossypium > Gossypium rotundifolium. The sequence goes on along the minus strand of CP106729.1, from coordinate 79,915,223 downwards.
ATAAATAGCAATTGATAATTCATATGTATTTATTTAATTATTAATTGTTGTTTATCATGAGTAAAATTAGAAGGGACTCTTATTTTAATGCTTTAATTATTTTAAGAGTTCTATTCCAATTTATACTCCTCCATCTATAAATTGCATCATTGATGCACCCCATTCACTCATCACTCAACTTCCCATCCACCAAAACACCAAGTGCCGCAAGCCCTAAGTCCCTAAGCCTCCATTCACCAGCAATGCAGCTCCAGCTCCAAAGACATGCCAACGCTTAGCTCTCGCCCAAGCCAAGACCAGACACCCTCTGCACCCCATTGCACACACACCTTCTTTGCCTTGTGCGCTTATATCATGAATCTCCTTCCTCCAACTTAAGCCAACCCTCCTTTAAATTCTCCTTTTGATTCATTAGTTTTTTATTTATTTTAAGAGTTCTTAAATTCTACGAGGAAGGTAGTTAATTATGACTCGCAAAAGAACTCGTGCCTCTGCTCAAATTGACGCACCACAAAGTAAATTTCACTGTGAAGAAGCCAAAGTAAGATACAAGAGTATCTTCAAAGATCAACAGATGCATCCAGAGAAAGGATTCACTTTGAAAGAAAGCAACTACAGAGACTTTATGGCACGTATTCATCAAGTTGCTGAAGCACTCAATTGGGAATTGTTTTGTGAAAAGAGACTAAGTGTAGATGAAGAACTAGTTCGTGAATTCTACGTGAACTTAACTTCAAGTGAATTGACCGAAGTTCCAGTTAGCGGAATCAAGGTACCCATAAATTCTAATGCTATTAATGAGTTCTTTGAATTACCTGATTTTGACAACGATGAATATTCCTCTCTGTTGAGCAATATTAAGCCTGAAAATCTTCAAGAAATCCTCGAGGAACTCACAGTGCCAGGTTCTAAATGGACTGTGTCAAAGCAAGGAATCCACACATGTCGAAGAGAGTATTTGACACCACTTGCGAAGGTATGGTTCTATTTCATTCGTTTCAGCCTTATGCCTAGTTCACATGGGACTACAATTTCATTAGAACGAATGGTCCTGTTATGTTCGATTTTAACTGGAAAGACCATTGATGTGGGTAAAATCATTCTGAGAGAGATGCGAAATTATGCTATTAGACATTCTGGCCCTGCCTATTTCCCCTTTACGATCACAATTCTGTGCTTAAAAGTAAAACTCCTTACAGACGTAAAGAAGACAGAGTATAGTCAAGGCACAATCACCGATTGGAACCTCTACCGAGTGGCTGGAGATTCTGTTCTTCAGCAAAGAATTGAAGAAAGCGAGGATCCCGAAGAGGCAGAAGATGAACCCACAGAAATCCAGCCAGAGCAATCAACTGAAGTCCTTAATGAGGCAGACTCAATGGAACCAAAAGCTGAACCCGATATCGAACCCTCAATGTTTAGAGCTCCACCGCCTAGCCTAGATCATCGTGATGAGCTGTTGAAGCTGATGGACTTGATGCAACAAGAGCAATGGCAGCAACAAGCCTACTGGAGATATGCAAAAATAATAGATGATTCGATGAGGAGTGCCCTCAAGAAAATTTATAATGACCCATTTATTTTTGTGTCTTAGTGTCCAAATTTCATATTTGAACCATGGGTTTCATCATCGAAGAAGGAGCAAGGCGATTCATGCAGAGGCAATGCTAATGGAGCAAAAGATGAGTCAAACTTGGAAGGATCAGCAGATAAATAAAAGGGGAGGACTTCAACTTTCATTTATTTTTTTATTATTTGTTTTTTTTTAGGATTAGGTTAATTAGGAATTTTCATTTCCGTACAATAAAACAAGAGATAGGAACAAGTCACAAAGGCTAAAGTGTGGCAATAGATATATACATATCTAGGATTGGATTTTAGAGAGAGCCTGGTACTTAAGCAGTCAATTTGACTCACCTTCTCTTGTCTAAATTTCCTACCTGGTGTATAGTATCTATTCACTTTAAACAATGAGGACATTGTTCACTTTAAGTAGGGGGACCGAAAATTTGAATTCAGAATAAAATTTTCTTTTAATTATGATTTAGGGCATTTTTTTTCAATAATTTGATATTTTGTTAATTATGCTAAACTTCAACATTAATAAAGTTCTATTATTTTAATAAATTATTATGTTAGCTTAATAAAGATGTGAATGTATTTTTAATAAAGCATGTAAACTTGTACCATAAAATTTTTAGCTCCCTACGAAAAAATTAAGCATACATGAAAGCTTAAGTCTTTAGAATTGACTTTGTAATTTCTCGAGGCGAAATCCTAGGAAACATGGAATATTGAAAATGATTTAGGCAACTATTGTTTGGACTGTTGAGCCTTTCAAGCCGACCCTGATAAAATTATCCTTTGAAACCCAATTTTGAGACTATATGGCCTAATTTTATTTGGACTTATGCAATATTTAGCCATCAATTTTCTCTTCATCGCTTCTAAAATTTTCCCATGCACTAGACTCAGTACTATTCAGAAGATTGTTTGAAAATAAGTTTGGGGGAGTTGGAAAGAAGTATCAATGGCTCGAAAAATTGTAGTACATGAAGCAAGTGGTCGAGTTTGAGCTTGTATGCTAAAAAAAACATGTACTCAAAATGAAATAAGTGATCGAAAGAGCACAAGTTGGGTATCAAGGGTAGAGGTTCCAAAGGTTCGACCTTAAAATTTGAGTCTAGGGTTTTAAGCCAAAATTTAACTATCTTTTATCTACCCTAAGCCCACCACGTTACAACCTTATTAAAGACCTATTGATTCAAAATTCCAACGTTACCTACATTAGTGGAGAGAAATTGCTCATTCAACATATAAAGACACTAGTTAAGCTTAATGATTGCGGTTTACTTTTGAATAAGGAATTAAAATCAAATTGGTAGCAAGTAACATGTCTTTATTAAGAAACATTTGGTCTGAGTTTGCTAGTATAATATTTGTAGAGAGTAATTTGAATGATATGAATGCTTAAGTAGCATAATTATCGAATTTCTTATTTTTGAGCTTAAGTATATCCAATTCATAATTTTGAGAAAAGAACTGTTTTGAAGGGAGGTGTTTCCGAGAAAATTCTTTTCAAATTTGTGCATTACTCGGGACAAGCAATGAATTAAGTTTGGGGGTGTGAAAACACGAAAATTTATATACTTTTTCATGCCCTTTTTGACCCAAATTCATGTGGTTTCGAGTAAATTCTTGTCGGAAAATAATTAAATACAATAAAATAATTAAATTGTGTTAAAAATATGAACATGAATAATTTTATTAATTTTATAGTAAATTTTGATTTATTTTGACTATTTTCAACAGATTTGCACAAATGATGGAAATCAGCTCGGCAAACACTACTCGAAGAACAAGATCGAGAAGCAATTTGGAATATCAAGGCGAATTTATTTTCAGCCCAAGACGGTCCAATTATGAACATTTAATCATAATATAATTAATTTTAATTTATTCCCAATTTAATTTGGGTTAAATAAATTAATCTTAATTAATTATGAAAAAGGCCCAGTTGAACCGCATCAACTGAACCAAACCGGTTGAGCCGAACCAAGCAAAGAGTTGGGTAGCCCAAACCATCCATAGGCGGGTAAAAATCAGCTTTTTATCTGATTAAATGAGTTGCAAAGAAGCCCTTGAAGAATTCTCAAAATCCCATTCAAACCCCTCCAAAATTCATGGCTTTAAAGATTTGCCCATGCTAATTTTAGCAAAGTTGAATCCATCAACTTTGCCACATGGGATGGACGGCCAAGTGGGACTCCTTTGCTGCTGATTTTTTCTATTTTTAGCATCCCCTAACACCTATAAATACAGCCCCTAGCTGCTCATTCAAAACACACCTCAAGCATCCAACATTCTCCTCTCTCACTTTCTCTCAATTCTATTTTCCCTTCTCCCTTTTTGGTGTTCTTGTGCCGATTTTCCCTCTTGGAAAAGAGGTGTTTTCCAGCCATTCGAAGCAGCAATTGAAGTGTTCATAAGCCCCCTTGCTAGTTGAGGACAACAAAGAACGAAGAAGGGATTAATTAGATAAGCCACGAAGAGCCACAGGATTTGTTTATTGTTTCCTATCACTTTAAATTATTTGTTGTTGTTTTGACAAACATGCTTATGAATATTCATGCTTTTGAAATGTTTAATTTGATCAATTTAGCTTGAATTTAATTCGTGTTGGGTTGATTTCATTTTGCCCTCTTAGATTATTAAAATTGTGTTTATGCTGTTAAAGGCCTCGGTGAAATGTTTGATTAAGTAAAATCATGTTAAGTTATCTGGCATTATAATTGTTTAGATAGCTTATGAGTTAATTATTTAAACGCACTGAAATTGTAATTAATGGACACAATACTTAATCTATGCATGTTTAATTTTTCAAAGGTAGCTGAAGATTAAATTAGCATTGTATTTGATGATATGTATGCCTTGCATAACTTGCAGGATTTTTGTGATTAAATTGTTTCAAGGTAAAAATACTTTATTACTTCACATGATCTTTTATATGCTTATTAGGTTGAATTAATCGTTTGAATTGACATAGGAATATGCGAGAGATTGTTTAATTTAATAAGTATGTATGTGCAATAACATGTTTACTTTTATAAATCTATTTTATCGATCGAATTGACATAGGAATATGTACAAGAGATGAACGGATTTTTATTTGTAAGTATGTTCATAAGTTAGTAGATTACCGAGTTGCCATATTTTAACGAGTATAAACACAAGCTTAATAATTCTAAGGTAAGAAATGTTATTAATCCAACACAATTATATCATCTTGATTAAAATCAGTTTTTGAAATCGTGCATTAGAACTTTGTTTTATTTTATTTTTACTTTGTTTTTCTTTTCGTTTTTAAATATTTCTCAAAACCAACTATTTTTCGGTCACCAAAGTGTTTGAAATCATTTTCGTAAATAATTCTTTTACAGTCCTTGTGGGTACGATAACTCGACATTTACTTGTCACTTTATTACTTGTTACGATTGTGTACACTTGCACATTTCCACCATTCCAGCAGTCAATTAGTTAATGGGACTAAGTTGTAAAAAATGCAAAATCTGAGTTCTATATTTTAAAGGTTTTTAATTGCTATGAGATCTTAAATGAGAGGTCCTTAGATGGTAATTAGACCATTATACCTTAAGTTGGAAAAAATGGACATGGTTAGGTGAAATTTCAAAGTTTGGCACTAAAGTTATTTTGGTAAAGTGGTAAATAAAGACAAAATAAAACAAATAAAAGATGTTCATCTTTCCATTTTCATCCCCCCATGGCCTAATGTCCCAAAGGAAACCATAGCTAGGGTTTGCCAAGCTTCCAAGCTCGATTATCAAGAAAAAATGAAGTTTGGGTCTAGATCGGGGGAAAACCAAGGTGTTTGACGACTAGGTCCATTTTCGCTATTTTTGTACTGAGGTAAGTTCGTATGATAATAATGCAACATTACAATTGTATTTATAATGTTTTGATATTGCATGATATGTATGATTGACTGTATGGATGTAATTGATGAAGTTTTGACAAATGAGAAAATCCCGATTGAACCTTAGGAATATATTAGGATACAAATGACATGTCACTAGGAACCCGTGTGAATATGTAATTATATGATTTATGTGTCCCGAGTGCTGGTCTAGTACGTCCTATCAGTGGCTGAGTATACCGGCATATGTTACGAATACTTGACAGCTTGTGAGAGCAGCACCGAGTAGCTACGTCTTGACTGACAGCTTGTGTGAGTAGGCCCATGGATAGCTCGAGATCAAGCCTATATGTTTTATGAGATTTGTGGTGGCATTGGCTACATATGTGGCACTTATGTGCAAAGTTTTTCGTGCATCCGATAGTATTCCAAGTGGTTCAACAGGTATGTCAAAGATGAGAAAGTCTGTGAATATGTTATGAGATGGTACAGATATGTAAGAAAAACTCAAAGGAAAGGAACTCAGTATATGATGAACTCTTAGTAAGAATGTGATTGAGTAAGTTGTGCTTATGAAGCTTTAATGACAATTATGTTAATATATGTTAAGTTATTAATATGACAAATGTATGAATAATGTTTTGTCTTATTTTCATATGAACTTACTAAGCTATATAGCTTACCCCTTTTCCTTTCCCTTATCTTGTAATTTTACCAATCTAGCTCGGGATCGGGGATCGTTGGAGATTCAGATCACACTATCAAACTGTAACAACCCATTTTTCAGTGAAATCGAAACAGTGGTTTCGGAACCATAAATTCGAGCCAAAAATAAAATATATTTTTATTCTATTATATGGTCCATAATATAATAGAAATGTCATGTGAAATTTTTGAAAAGAAAATTTTATCGATTTAGTGCTTAACTACGAGAAGGACTAAATCGTATAAAATGCGAAAGTTGAATTCTAGAAGCTATAAGGATTAAATAGCTATGGAATTCAAAACTTAAGGTCCTTATATGGTAATTACACCATTATGAAAAGTATGTAGATTTTTCTTGGTGATTCATCCATGGAAATATAGAAAAAGGGTAAGGACTTAATTGGAAAGTGAAATTTTTAATTAATTAAAAGATGATAAAATAGAATCATCTTATTTTCTCATTTTCTTCCCCAAATATTTCCATGGAAACCCTAGGAGAGAGGATGAAAACTTTTCAAGCTCAATAAGGTATGAAATCATGTCTCGTTTTAATGATTTTTATATTTTTAGAATCGGGATAGTTTAAACTATCTATTTGGGGGATTAATTTGAAAAGTTATCAAAGTATGAAAAATGAGTCATTGATGTCTATTCTGGAAATTAGAAATTTATGGTAGAAAATGAAAGATTATTGATAGATAAACATCTTTTACAAAGTGATTTTTTGATGAAAACATGATTTAGGGACTAAAATGTAAATTTGTGAAATTGAAGGAAAAATTCTAAAATTTTATGAATACATGTGCTGTAAGTTTTGTAATGGGGCTTTGGTTAGGCTTGGAATAGGGAGTAATTTGCGCACATTTCATTTTTCGAGCCTAGGGACAAAAATAGAATTTATGGAAAAGTTAGGGGCAAAATGGTAATTTTGCCTAGGATCAAAATTGAGTCCACTTGAATGTGAAATATGGTAAATTAAAGTTAAATTTACCTGTATAGATCTGGATAGACTAAATTCGGAGCTAGAACGAGGAAAGAGGAAAATGTTAGATTTGTAAATTTTACGTACACGAACATTGTCGAGGTAAGTTCGTGCAACTAAATTATGTTTATTTACATGCTTGCATTGATTGTGTTTATGTGAATTGTATAAACGCCATAAATATGTGAAATGATTACGTATCAATCAAGCCCGATAATTAAAAATTTCTAATTTAAACGATAATGCCCATAGATGATAAAGGTCAAACGATGAAAATGTTACTTATATGCTTAAAATGGATGTGGAATGTGTTTATTTGAATTATATGAATGTTGTGGATGCATGAAATAATCACATGCCTGATAATGTTAGAAAATTGTTTAAATCTAGTTTAAATAAATGAAAATTGATGGATAAATGTAATTGCCGAAATGAATGAGGTCCTACATTTGTTGCAGAATGGATTAGGCTCAAACGAGCAATCCTAATGACTTCATTATAGAAAGGATTTAGCCGGATGGGTAATCTTGATGTGAGTCCTCTCGAGTATATATTATGAATTGGATTTAGCCCAGACGGGTAATCCAGATCAAGCTCCTTAGAGCATATGTCATAAAAAGGATTTAGCCTGGACTGGTAATCCTATTGTATACAAGTGTGGCTCGAGAGTGTACTCTATGAGATAGTACCTTATGGGTACCATTGAATATGAATTGACGGATCCTGATTTGTACACCTCGAGTGTACTACTTGAGTAACCATCGATATTTCAGATAAATTCAACAGGTAGAAATCTTAATATGAGAAGATATGTATAAGAAATGAGTTATTATACTTATCCGTCTGAAATACAAGAAAATGATGTTACATGACAAATGATATATGAAAACATGAGATGATGTTATTTGTACATGGACTTTATTTGATGAATATATGTGCATTCTTGATTATAGACTTGTACACATTGAGTGTACTAATCGTAACCTTGATATTCCGAGTGAAATGAGTAAAGTTCTAATGTGAAATTATCTGAACTCGAAGTGAACTATTATGAAATTATACTTGCAATAATGAGATGAATTATACATGTTTATTGAATATATGTCGTAGAAACCATATGTGCATGGAAACTTGATTGATGTGGGCCCATATATATTTTGATGTTATTATGGAATACATGACTAACAAGGGCAATGAGGATATGTGTTGGTCTTGAGGTCAAATTGATTGAGTATGCCTTACATAGTTCCCTCAAAATAGAATGAATGGTAAGTTAAGTACCATGTTATATGAACTTACTAAGCATAAAATGCTTACCCTATTTTATTTTCCCCTGTTTTAGAGTAAATCAGAAGCTCGTTGGATTGGAAGCTTGACGAAGATCAGTCACACTATCAATCGGCCCATGTCGGTATAATATGGTAAAGCAATTATAGTTGTAATGGCATGTATAGGTTATGTTGTCTATATTGGCATGTATGTGAAAATGGTGCTTGTAATCTAGCCATTGGAATGGCTAGTAATGGTTTGATTTGAGCTACACATGTGTTAAGTAGTTGATCAAATTATGCCAATCATATGGACTATGCTAAGACAAGATTATGAACATGTATGCATGAAATGATATGCCATGATGAAGGATGGAATTTACTTGATTTAAATACTTGAAATGGTTGGTATTTGGATGTGTGATTCAAGTGTAGGTCATGGGTGAGATTTTGGGTAAGAAATGAAGATAGGAATGGCTTTATTTTGTCCACACGGGAAGACACACGGGCGTGTGTCTAAACCGTGTGTGACACACGGCCTATCCCATGGGCGTGTAACCAGGCCGTGTGTCCCCTGTACCTTAAATTTAAGAAAAATAGAATGCTCAGAATTGAGCACACGGGTAGGAACACAGGCGTGTGTCTCATCCGTTTGTGCTACACAGGCTAGAACACGGGCGTGTGTCTCAGCCGTGTGAAACCTGCACCTAATTCGAATTGAATTAATTAACCACACGGCCTACCACACAAGCGTGTGGCATGGCCGTGCAGCATAAGTCAGTAAGCTACCTAATTTTGAACACGGCCTGTAGCATAGGCGTGTCTTAGGGTCACACAGGAATGTCCCTTGAACCACACGGGCATGTGAGCCTTGCACCTTGTAAAATTTTTAAAATGTCACGAAAAATTATTAGAGTTCCCAATTAAGTCTCGAATCAATTCTAATGCTCGTATTGGGCCTCGAAGGTCCATTTAAGAGATGTTACGAATGATCTTGGTTAATGAATACTGATTTATATGTTTTATCTGAAAATGTTCTAAAAAGCTCCAGTAATTCTCCATAACCCTATGTCAGTGACGGATACGGGTTAGGGGTGTTGCACAAACCCTGTCATTTTGGGTATTGATGATCTTAGTATTTTGAAAGTATGTCATGTATAGGGACTTAGTTATTTTGTTATATGTGTCATTATGATTGTAGCCAATGTGTTGGCTTGTAATTGTCAAAGGCTTGTTTTGATATTTGGCCATGTAGATTGGCTTATTTAGGCTAACATGGTTGTAAGCCTAAGTATATTTATATATGTGTCAATGTCTTTGGTGATATGGTCATGGTATGCTTGGTGAATGATGGAAATGTGATTTATGACATGAATGTGAAATGTTTGGCAATGTGATCTATGGATGAGATGATAAATCTATGTACAATTAGGTATCTTGAAAGTAGTCATTTGTGACTTAATAAATGTTGTGAGTATGATAGATGTTGATATTGTATTGGCATGTGTAGGTCAAAATTGTGTATGTTTTGGTTGCCTAAGCATGTTATGCTTTGTGCCTTTGAATTCGTGTAAGTGTATGCGTGAATAAAGGTGGCAAATGGCTTGGTAAATAGCATTTATTTTATCCACACGGGCGTGTGTCTAGGCCATGTGTGACACCCGGCCTGTCCCACAGGCATGTGTTTTAGCCTTGTGTCCCCTACACCTTAATTTTGAAAAACAAAATGTCCAAAATTGAGTACAAGGGCAGAGACATGGGCATGTCTCCTAGCCGTGTGTGCTACACGGCCAAGCACATGGCGTGTGGCATGGCCGTGTGGCACAAGTCAAAGAGCACCCTATATTGAACACAGCCTGTAGCATAGGCGTGTCCTAAGGTCACATGGGCGTGTCCCAAGGTCACATGGGCATGTCCCAAGGTCACATGGGCGTGTCCCTTGGACCACACGGGTGTGTGAGCCCTGTTCCTAGTAAAATTTCTCTAAGTTTTATAAAAATTTCTTGAGTTCTTGATTTAGTCCCAAACCACTTCTAAAGTATGTTTTGGGCCTCATAGGCTCGTATTAGGGACTTTATGATTGAATGTGAATGGTTTTAATTTGGACGCAAAATTATGACTCAAAATTGTGTGAATGTTTGTGCTATAAGTCCGGTAATGCCTCGTCCCTATTCTAGCATTGAATATGAGTAAGGGGTGTTACACCATCTACCATGCTCGTACGGTTCAAGGGGGAAGAATGACCCTTTTATGAATATTCAAGGAATTCACACTTGCATGTACGACAAGGGGGGAAGATTTGCATTTCAGTTGCAACATTAAATATGAACATGCATGACCCTATACAAATGGGGACGAATTTGCTTCTTTATGCACTTAAAGTGTTCATGAACCACCAAGGAAGATGAATATTATTACGCATGAACGACCAAGGGGAGGGCATGTAACTCCCTAAACCCGGCCTAGAAGTTAGGCCCGAATCTGGCGTGTCACATAGAAGTGTTTTTCAAAACCATATTTCCTTATTGTTAAAACCTATTGGAGAGTTAAAGCCTCTTTGTTAAAACTCAAAACACTTGAGTAATTGTTATCCACTTGAAAAAGTAGTTACTTTTAAAACCTTATCTGTTGCGGAAGCATATTTAAAATAAACAATTTACGAAAATGTGAGGTTTAAAAATTTAGTAGCAGAAGCATTTTGAAAACGTTGAGGAAATGTAATGTTTCGAAGACAGTTATCATTTTGGAAATCGTATCCCACTTTTAGCGATTAGAAAACATCATAAATAAATAATAGAGATAATAAATTAAAAATAGAGAGGCCTTATTACAACCCAAAACAAACTATTTAAAAGTAAATAATCAAAACAGTAAGCATAAGCAGTGTGTGGTCTTCCTCGAGTCCCTCGCAGCTCCAAATCCTTTAAGGCTGGGGATTACCTGCACAGTTAAAAACGGGGTGAGTTTATGAAAACTCAGTGTTTAATCCCCTTACGAGAGTAACAATCAGTATACAGAAACTGAAACTGAAATAGTCTGGGTAAAAGCCCTTTTAGAGTAACAGTGGAGTCAGTTCAAAGCATACGTGAGTCAAAGCCCACCACAATATCATTTGGGTCACAGCCCATTACACAATCAATTGCGATTTGCCTAGTTAAACCAAATTTTGATGCCGTCACCCTTCCACATCCAGGAGACAAGTCCCAAACCGCTGACACCCTACGCCGCTTAAACTTGAGAGTGGAGGCTATGTGCACAGTCTCGGCTAGCACCTTTGCTGCCCCCTATGGCTAGAATCCCCTCTGCTCATCAAGAACACGATCTTAAAGAACTGGAGTCAACACGAATGGTTAAAACACAACCACAAAGTAACCAATCACCCTAACAGGAAGAAACGAGATAACGATGCAAATGGGCCTAGGGCCTATTCTCTGCCCAAATAGGCCCACACACTCGTGTGGCCCATTTAGCCCAAATCTAGCCATGGATATGAGATTCACATAGACCAATCCAATATCTACTACACAATCATACAATTTATTCATATGGGCCCACAGGCCTACTGGCCCCACATGGTCCCTTTCGGGCCATCGTGGCCCAAACAGCCTAAACCCACAAGAACACTCATGATGGCCTCAACTATCGAGTTGAAGCTCCCACACTTGCGCTCGCACGCTCGTGTGTCTACCATTGTCGTGTGACCGATATTTCGGTATTTTCTGCTCTACAGGTAGAGTAGTGCGAAATACACACCTGATAGGAATCTGTAGTTAATCCGCGCTCGAACACTCCTATGCCCAAACGCCAACCAAGGTATGCTTACTCTCATCATAGATCGCTCTATTTAAAGCCAGCTACTCGCCTACTCTCACGCTAGCTTCCCGATGTGGGATCCCTCCATCAATCTTCCAAAACCGTCCCAAATTAGCCAAATAGCCACCTTTCGCATGCAAGGGGTTTTGAACTCAAGCTCCCTTGTAACTTAATCCATGCCGCTAGCCACCTTACCAACTACCTCCTTGTGTAACAAAACAAGCACAACTAAATATAAGCCTATGGGCCAAAGTCTATGTTCATTTAAAAGGAAATCCAAAAGAATTGAAAACGCCAAGACTTGAACCCATGCTCTCCCTTACACCCTTAACGACGCCTTGCCACTAGACCACACTTCTTTCTGTCATTTTTTTTCACATTTTATTCTTAATGCCTACTTACATCATCCTAGGGTTTTATTTACCTAAAACCAAAATTTTACCTAAAGCCCAGGTTTGAACCCGGGACTTCATGGAAGCCCTCTAACCTTCCAAAATCACTCACCCAATTGGTCTAACATGCATTAGTGCCGTTCTCTTATTCTCAAAAATTTTAAACACTCCCATGGCCAAGGCCCATTAGGCCCAATTCTTCTAGGCCCAAAAATTTGGGGTGTTACAATTCTACCCCCTTAAAGAAATTTCATCCCCAAAATTTCCAACTAACAGAGTAGTCGTGTAACAACTACCCCACTACGATACCGTTGCACTATGATCCAAACGTCTTTAACACAACCAAAACATCCACCTATCGTAGCAAATAGGTTACAATTTTTATATCCAGAACATCACATCCAACATTTCCAAACACACACAGAATAAATATAAAAAATACAGTCCAATATCTAAAGAAACCACCGTATTTCTAACTCCCTGTATTTGAATTTCTAAATAGATAAAAGTATTCAGAAAACTTACAGATTCAGCGTCGGAGACTCGATGTACCACACTTTCACAAAAAAAGGGTCAATACAACATTTCAGAACTTCAAATCTTTTCAAGCCTTTTTGAAACAACACTTTCAGAAATTCAATTTTAAAAACCTAATCAACAGCCGAGTTTTGCAACCTAGATCTGATACCACTAAATGTAACACCCCAAACTCGGCCTAGAAGTTAGGCCTGAATCTAGCATGTCACATGGAAGTGTTTTCCAAAACCATATTTCCTTGTTGTTAAAACCTGTTTGAGAGTTGAAGCGTCTTTGTTAAAACTCAAAAAACTTAAGCAATTGTTATCTACTTGAAAACGTAGTTACTTTTAAAACCTTATCTGTTGTGGAAGCATATTTAAAATAAATAATTTACGAAAATGTGAGGTTTAAAATTTTAGTAACAGAAGCATTTTAAAAACGTTGCGAAAATGTAGTGTTTTGAAGATAGTTATCGTTTTGGAAATCGTATCTCACTTTTAGAGGTTAGAAAACATCATAAATAAATATCAGAGATAATAAGTTAAAAATAGAGAGGCCTTATTACAACCCAAATCAAACTATTTAAAAGTAAATAATCAAAATAGCAAGCATAAGCAGTGTGTGGTCTTTCCCGAGTCCCTCGCAGCTCTGAATCCTTTAAGGCCGGGGATTACCTGCACAGTTAAAAATGGGGTGAGTTTATGAAAACTCAATGTCTAATCCCCTTATTAGAGTAACAATCAGTATACAGAAATAGAAACTGAAACAATCTGGGTCAAAGCCCTTTAAAAGTAACAGTGGAGTCAGTTCAAAGCATACATGAGTCAAAGCCCACCACAATATCATTTGGGTCATAGCCCATTACAGAATCAACTGCTATTTGCCTAGTTAAACCAAAGTTTGATGCCGTCATCCTTTTGCATACAAGTGAGAAGTCCCGAACCGCTGACACCCTAAGTCGCTTAAACTTGGGAGTGGAGGCTATGTGCACAGTCTCGACTGGCACTTTTGCCACCCCCTATGGCTAGAATCCCCTCTACTCATCAAGAACACGATCTTATAGAATGAGAGTCAATGTGAATGCTTAAATCACAACCATAAAGTAACTAATCACCCTAACAGGATGAAACGAGATAACGATGCGAATGGGCCTAGGGCCTATTCTCTGCCCAAATAGACCCACACACTCTTGTGGCCCATTTAGCCCAAATCTAGCCATGGATGTAAGATGCACATAGACCAATCTAATATCTACTACACAATCATAAAATTTATTCATATGGGCCCACGGGCCCATTGCCCTCACATGGCCCCTTTTGAGCCATCGTGGCCCAAACAGCCTAAACCAACAAGAACACTCATGATGGCCTTAACTATCACGTTGAATCTCCCACACGTGCGCTCGCACGCTCGTGTGGCTACCATTTGTCATGTGACCGACAGGCATTTGCCGCTCTGCAGCTAGAGTAGTGCGAAATACACACCTGATAGGAATCTGGAGTTAATCCGTGCTCCGAACACTCCTATGCCCAAATGCCAACCAAGGTATGCTTACTCTCTTCATAGATCGCTCTATTTAAAGCCAGCTTCTCGCCTACTCCCACGCTAGCTTCCCGATATCGAATCCCTCCATCAATCTTCCAAAACCGTCCCAAATTAGAAAAATAGTCACATTTCGCATGAAAGGGGTTTCGAACTCAGGCTCCCCTGTAACTTAATCCACGCCGCTAGCCACCTTACCAACTAGCTTGTTGTGTAACAAAACAAGCACAACTAAATATAAGCCTATGGGCCAAAGTCTAAGTTCATTTAAAAGGAAATTAAAAAGAATTGTAAGCGCCAAGACTTGAACCCAAGCTCTCCCTTACACCCTTAATGACGCCTTGCCACTAGACCACTCACTTCCTTGTGTCATTTTTTTCTCACATTTTATTCTTAAAGCATACTTACTTCCTCTTAGGGTTTTATTTACCTAAAGCCCAGGTTTGAACCCGGGACTTTATGGAAGCCCTCTAACCTTCCAAAATCACTCACCCAATAGGTCCAACTTGTATTAGTGTCGTTCTCTTATTCTCAAAAATTTTAAACGCTCCCATGGCCAAGGCCAAATAGGCCCAATTCTTTTAGGCCCAAAAATTTGGGGCGTTAAAGGGCATGTGACCATTCGGCTGAATTCTTTGAACTTTGAAGACACATGTATTACATGGGTTCATGTACAATCTAGAAACTTCATTTAGTGGTCCATTATTAGATTCATGTATGGTCGAGTTCATGTACATCATCAATGGCTAAAATTCTCCATTTATCTATCTAGTTAGTTTTCTATAAATTGTTTTCATATGTAAACTTTTGAAGCTAATAAACTTTGTTATATCTTTGATAGTTTGCTTCTTTGTTCTTTAGCAACTCAGCCCAAACTTATCAAGACTTCGTCTTATGGAATTCTCCTAAAATCGATCTTATCACTCCCATTCTTATCTATTTTTGGAGTGTGGTGATCACCTTTATACATATGGTTCCTATCTCTTTATAGAGAGCGAGTCAAGGTTTTTCTTCTTTTCAAACTTCTCGAGTTTAAAACAACCTTATAGAAATTAGGTTGCGTTGTTTTATAATGTTGGTTCATTTTTAGTTTGTCTCAAGTTTGTGAGTTATATCCCAAGATATTATTTTAACTATTCTTTTGAATTTCAATCTTATTTTGCGAGAGTGCTTGTTAAGAATGATCGAGAACTTAAAATCATGACTTTTTAATTTATCATGTAGCGACGTTCATGTTAGTTGGTATAAGAGCTAGATTTCTTCTCGAGTATCATATATTTTCTCTCTCTAAAGTTTCAAAAACAATTTTAAAAAAATCATGAAAAAAAAAGGAAAAGGAAAAATATGGTATCTAATTCGTATAAAAAAAGTCTAGAAACCCTTCTAGAGAAAATTTATTCAATTTATGTTTTTAGCCTATTTTACATGTTTTGGTAAGTTACTAAGCTAGCAAAATTTTTTTCGAGCCTAAAATTTTCATTGTACCCGTATACCCAAAATGCAACATATTCATCATTTTAAGCCTTTTAAACCATTTCTACCAAATCATTTTTCAAGCCTACCATTTTATTCATTTTGGTCCTTTTTTAATAACGCTTCTGAAACACCCCAAACCCGGCCCACAAGCCTTGACCGGATCTGGCATGCTCCTTGAGTAAAACGTAGCTGAATCTCGTTTTGTCATGCTAGAAAAATTGGTGGTTTTGGAGAAAATAGATTTGTGTTATGATAAATTTTGAAAACCGTGTTGTTATTAAAGTTGGTATTGAAACGTTATTTCCATGTTCCAAAAATTACAAGTTAAAAAAATGCCAAATTTTAGTGCTTATCATTAAGTTGAAAATCGTAGGTGTTTAGGTGTCAAAACATTTGAAATTATTTTACGAAAAATTGTTAAACCATTTGTTTGATGTTGATCGCATCAGAATAAAAATTAAACTGCATAAATAAAACAGTTAAATAGTAATGGCCTTATTACAACAAAACAAAACCCGAAATAAATCCTGAATACAAAAAAAAACGTGATAAGTCTAATTATCAGAAAACCCGAAAATGCTGAGCTGAGCATGGCCACCACTAAGTCCCTGCCGACCCGGTCCATTTACTGAGTATCATCTGCAAAATGTTTGCCCAGAAGGGTGAGTCAATGCAGACTCGATGTGTAACAACCAACACGAGACTCCCAAACAATTAAGGCATATCAAATCACATATAACAAATATAAGCAATGATGCAACCCAAACCCACCTAGATATCCAACCTCTACAAATCACCCGTACCAGCCAATCACACCGTGGGGATTACTAAATCGACCCTCCATCCGCTACACACCATCGAAGGCAGTCGCTGCAGTCAACTGTACATCGCCCTTATAATCGTGGCATAGCCACCAGATAATGTGACAGAGTCACCGGATTCATAATATGTGACATAAGTCACCGGATAATGCGGTAAAAACCACCGGAACACTTCCCCTTAATCAACATCACCCTTATGCCCATGCAACATACATATTATTCCGATATCATGCAATCTACCTAACCCATGGCCATAACGAATTTCACATACTTTTATATCAATATTTATAACCATTATTAACGAGCATTAAGGGGTAACATACCTGAATAGACTATACCATTGAATGGTACCATTAGCCATGTTTATTCGTCACTTTATTAACACATGCTTAACATTATTACTATTTATCTATCGGGAATTCAGTGTGAGGTTACACACCTGGTTACTAACGCGATTACTGAATCCCGAAAATCCCGATCTAACGCACTAGATCCCCTTTCCTACATTCGGCCAACACTAAGATCATTAGCAAAGAGGCCATTCGGCTATACAAACAAATCCCGAAAGGTTAATGCACAACTATAATCCTTACCTTAATGCCGTTTTGGTTTCCAACCAAATCCCAAAGCTATGTGATGAACCTTTCTTGCAATCGGCCAAGCCCTAATACACACAAACGATTAGCCTTTGGCTTTTGAATGAATGAGAGACAGATCCGAAACACTAGAACCCTTACCTAGATCGCTTGGCCAAATTTTGAAGATCTACAGTATTCAGCAACACTCCTCCCTACAATTGGCTTAAACATGACATTAAGAATCCCAAGAACCATTCGGTCCTATCATGAATCCCGAAACCAAAAGAGATAGTTACCATCTTACCTTCTTGTGATTCCGACCACCAAGCACCAACGTTCGGCACCCCTAAGTGATCTTAGAGGTTTCGGCTACCAACATGAAACAAGAATGAAGTTTAATATACAGATCTTTAATAGAAGGGAAGATAGAAGAGAAGCCACTTACCAAGAGATTCGGCTATGCCTCAAAAAGAAAGAGATAGATTCGGCACTTCAATGGAGACTAGATCTCATGAGAAGCGAAAGAAATAAGGCCAAGGATATTCAGCCAAACACTTGAAAGAAGAGAAGAAGAAGAGAACTTATAGGGTTCGACTTTTGAAGAGGGTAAAGATGGAGGAAGAAAATGAAATGGAAAAGAAAGGGTTCGGCAAAGAGAAGGAAAGAACTTTCGACACAAGAGACTTGAAAGAAGAAAAAGATGTCGACTAAGAATGGGTGTTGGTTTTGGCTTTGAACAAAATAGGAAGAAGAGAAGATGCACAATTAGTTCTTTTTGATTTTTGGTCAAAATAGAAGAAAAGAATTTCGGCAGAAACACAAATGAAAAGAAAAGAGAGAAAATTGCCTCCCACTTTCCTTGTTTCGGCATCTAAAGCCCCTAACACAAACACTCTCCTCCTTGGCCGAAAATGCCACACCAAGACCCCTCCATTCGGCCAACTCTTCCTCTCTTATCCAAATCCCCTTTTTTCCTCCTACTTAGCCGAATCTTTGAGCTATTGACCCAATCTACACTTCATCCATTCAAGAGAGTCCCACCTAAGCACACCTCTTCCTCGCTTGTGACGTGAAAAAGAATAAGCAGAAAGGGATTTCTGCAGCTCGAACCCAAGCACTCCTTCCCTGCATGTGGCGTCACCATCCAAGCACCTTAGTGGCGCCTCTTTTGCCACTTGGTTGTTTGTGCCACAACCCTCCAATAAATTCTTTTAACCCCTAACTCTCCTAGCTCCCTCTTCCTAAGCACTAAAACAAAATTTTTGGCCATGACCCAGGCCTAACCCGAGGTCATGCCTGGACCCCAAAACATGCTAAACTAACACAGTAAGCATATCGTCACATGTAAACACATGCAAAATGCAGAGGCCCCGATTTAAGGATATTACAGTTCTACCCCCTTAAAATAATTTTGACCTCGAAATTACCTGGCTAAAATAAGTGAGGGTATTGTTGTCACATTGTTTCCTCTGGCTCCCACGAAGCTTCCTCTGATCCATGGTTATGCCATAACACTTTGACTAGAGGAACTGATTTTCTCCGTAGCACCTTCACATCCCGTTCCAATATCTGAATTGGTTCTTCTACGTAAGACAAATCTGGTCTTAGCTCCACCTCCTCAATCGGTATTACATGAGATGGATCCGATCGGTAACGACGTAGCATCAAAATGTGGAACACATCGTGCATCTGCTTCAATTTCAAAGGCAACTCTAACTGATATGCCACTGGTCCAACCCACTTCAAAACCCGATAAGGTCCTATAAACCTGGGACTCAACTTTCCCTTGCGACCAAATCTCATCACCTTCTTCCACGGTGAAACTTTTAGAAACACCTGATCCCCCACGGTAAACTCTATCTCCTTTCGCTTAAGATCTGCATATGACTTTTTCCTGTCAGATGCCTCCTTCAACCGTGTCTGAATTACCTTAACCTTTTCTTCGGATTCTACCACAATCTCCGGACCCAAAACTTGATGTTCCCCTAATTCTGTCCAACACATAGGAGTGTGACACTTTCGTCCATACAACGCTTCGTACGGTGCCATCCGAATACTTGCTTGGTAGCTGTTATTGTATGCAAACTCTGCCAAAGGCAAGAACTTCTCCCTGCTTCCTCTGAAATCTATCACGCAACCCCTTAACATATCCTCTAACACTTGAATTACCCGCTCAGATTGGTCGTCTAACTGCGGATGAAATGCCGTACTAAAGTCCAACCTGGTGCCCAATGCCTGATGTAGTACTTTCCAAAATCGAGACGTAAACCTCGGATCCCTATCCGAGATAATCAACACCGGCACCCCGTGCAGCCTCACAATTTTGCCACATACAACTTCACTAACCTCTGCAGAGAATAGTCAACCCGCACTGGTATGAAATGTGCAGACTTCGTCAACAGATCTACTATCACCCATACCGAGTCCTTCTTAGTAGGCGTAAGGGGAAGCCCACTAACGAAGTCCATGGTAATTCTCTCCCACTTCCATTGCGAAATCTTTATCGGCTGAAGTAATCCTGACTGTACTTGGTGTTCAGCTTTAACCTGCTGACATGTTAAGCACTTCCCTACAAATTTTGTAACTTTTCGTTTAAGACTAAGCCACCAAAACTGATCCCGTAAATCCCTGTATAACTTACTTCCTCCAGGATGCATAGCATAAGGGCTACTATGAGATTCCTGAAGAATTTTCTACCCTAATTCCTCATCCTTTGGCATACAGACCTTGCCCCAAAAACACAACACTCTATCGCTATTTACACCATAGTCTTCCAATTCTCCGTTCTTCACTTGCAACAGCTTAGCACTTTGTTCCCTATCTGCCAACTATTTTTCTCTCACTTAACTTAACCATGTTGGCTTCACTTGCAACTCTGCTAGCAAACTTCCATCATCATAAAGGCTAAGATGTGCAAACATCGCCCTTAGATCCGACACCACTTTCTGACTTAGGGCATCTGCCAGTCCATTTGCCTTGCCCGGGTGATACTCTATTGAGCAATCGTAATCCTTCAACAACTCTACCCACATTCGCTGTCTCAAATTCAGCTCCTTCTGAGTCAACAAATATTTTAGACTCTTGTGGTCCGTGTAGATCACTGACTTTTCTCTATACAAATAGTGCCTCCACAGTTTTAGGGCGAATACTACCGCGGCCAATTCCAGATCATGCGTTGGATAGTTAACCTCATGTGGCCTTAATTGTCGAGACGCATAAGCAACCACTTTCCCATCCTGCATTAGAACACATCCCAATCCTGTATGGGAAGCATCACAATACACCGCAAAGTCTTTCCCTGCTTCCGGTTGAGTCAAAATTGGAGCCTCAGTCAATACTTTCTTACGATTCTCAAAACTCTCCTGCTGCTTATCCGCCCATACGAAAGGTACCTCCTTTCTCAGCAACTTCGTCAGAGGTGCTGCTATTGATGAGAACCCTTCATCAAATCTCCTGTAGTAGCCTGCTAACCCTAAGAAACTATGAACCTCTGCCACAGACTTAGGTGGTTTCCAATCTAATACTGCCTCAATCTTCCGAGGATCCACCCTTATTCCTTTCACAGACACCACATGCCCTAAGAACATAACTTTTTTTAGCCAAAATTCGCACTTGCTAAACTTGGCATATAGCTTCTTTTCCCTTAACACTTGCAATACAACCCAGAGATGCTTATCATGTTCTCCCTCTGATTTGGAATACACTAGGATGTCGTCTATGAACACAACTACAAATTGATCCAAGTAGGGTTGGAAAATTTGGTTCATCATATCCATGAACGCAGCTGGGGCATTCGTCAATCCGAACGGCATTACTAAGAACTCATAATGCCCATATCTTGTCCGAAAAGCTTTCTTATGGATATCTACTTCTTTCACCCTAAGCTGATGATATCCCGACCGTAGATCTATTTTTGAAAATACCGTGGCCCCCTTAAGCTGATCGAACAAGTCGTCTATCCTCGGCAATGGATACTTGTTCTTGATGGTCAGCTTATTCAACTGCCGGTAATCTATGCACATGCGCATAGTCCCATCCTTCTTCTTCACGAATAGGACCGGTGCTCCCCATGGGGACACACTGGGTTGAATAAACCCACGATCGAGTAACTCTTGGATCTAGGCCTTGAGCTCTACCAACTCCTTTGGCGCCATCCTATACGGAGCAATTGACACAGGAGCTGTACCTGGTAGTAAATCAATTTCGAACTCCACCTCCCTGTCCGGGGGTAACCCAGGCAGCTCCTCTGGAAAGATATCCACAAATTCTCTCACCGTCCTGACCCCTCCTACAGCTGCTTCCTTAGCCTCTAAGGCACTGACCAACATCAGAAAAGCTACACATCCCTTTCTTACCATCTTTTTCGCCTTAAGGGCAGATACTACATTCGACAAGTAATTTCGTCTCTCGCCCATCACCACAACCTCATTGTCGTCAGAAGTCCTCAATGACATACGCTTAGCAGCACAATCCACATCCGTACTGTACTTTCACTAGCCAGTCCATGCCTAAGATTAGATCAAATTCCCCAAATGGCAACTCCATTAAGTCAACTGGAAACTGTGCCCCCTAAACTTCCAAAGGAACTGCCCTAAAGAGTTTGTCTACTACTACTGATTGCCCTAAAGGACTAAGTACAGTCATCTTCCTAAATACAGTCTCGAGTTCACATGCGAGTTCGGATACATCACTAGCGATCTATGAATGAGTTGACCCTATATCTATCAAAGTAATAAAGGGTAATCCAAAAATAAGGAACGTACCCGTTATGACATCAGGTGCATCAGCATCCTCCTCCGATGAACTACATACACCAGACCCGGTTGTCTCACCTCTGTGTTACCAACACCTCTGCCTGGTGTCCCCGACCTCTTCTAGAACCGTTACCTCTGCCAACCGAACCACGACCCCACGGTGGTTGCTGTCTACCTCTATCAGCCTAACTAAAACCCTGACTTACTGGTCGGCTCCTGCCTGTTTCTACAGGACAGTCCTTAATCATGTGTTCTTTGGACCCACACTTAAAACATCCCCCTGTCTTCTTCCAACACTCTCCCAGGTGTATCTTTCCATACTGAGCACAAGTATGGTACTGTCCTCTCGTAACAACCTGCTGACCTCGCGGCCCCTCAACTCTAGGTCTCTTTTGAACATTCTCGGATGACCCTGATGATCCAAAACCTCTCTTTTGTCTATTCCTATCCGAATTCTGTCTCATAGATTCCTTAACCCCTTCTGCTACCTTAGCATTCTCTACCAACATGGTAAACTCCCGCTCCTGTTGTGGAGCAATCAGCAATCTCAGGTCATCCCTCAGTCCGTCCTCAAACTGGACACATTGTTTATGCTCCGTAGCTACGATACCTTTAGCATACCGACTCAACCTTAAGAATTTTGCCTCGTACTCGCTACAGACTTACTCCCCTGAACCAGCCTCAGAAACGCCTTCCTCTGCGTATCAATATAGCTAGTCCTAATATACTTCTTCTAATATGCCGCCTTAAAATACTCCCAAGTGAGATCATCCACTGCAGCACTATCCCGAACCGTGAGCCACCACTGGTATGACTCATCCCGGAGAAGCGATACCACTCTTTTTAGTTTCTCTTCAACATTCAGATC
Organism: Gossypium rotundifolium; assembly: GCA_025506655.1. Classification (NCBI taxonomy): domain Eukaryota; kingdom Viridiplantae; phylum Streptophyta; class Magnoliopsida; order Malvales; family Malvaceae; genus Gossypium; species Gossypium rotundifolium. Next base: position 79,892,071 of record CP106729.1, on the reverse strand, counting down.
CAAATCGTCCATGATTCGCTCTGTCTCCTCCAATCAATACTCAGCCGTATTGGTTGCCACACCAGATACACCTCGGAATACTTCAGCTCCATTGGCTCGGAGTCAATCAGGTACAGATTTTCGAGCTCCCATACCTCCACCTGCTCCAGCCACCCTCTCAAGCACTCGCGAGATCGCTGCGATCTGCGTCATCCCGTCGATCTCGATATTCAACACCGTGCTAGTGGTGGTGGCATTTCATTCTCAGACCCTTGACCAGACCTAACTGGTTCCTATACGGTCATCCTGCCTCTACCACGCCCACGCACATTACGACCATGTCCCCTAGAACTCATGTCTATGATCGCGATTTAATCTGATTTAAGAAATTTTATGTATTAGCTTCCTGTTCCACTAATTATCCACGAATAATTTTTATGTAACGAAGTTTAGTAGTAGTTCTTTCGATCATTTCAAAGTTTTCGTTCTAATCTCCTACTCTAATTCAGAGAATCACATTCATTCAATAGTACTACTACACACGTTCACCGATTTGAACACTTTCGTCTGTTCCCAACCTAGGGGTATTTTCGTAATTTATCCTATAGGGGTATTTTGGTAATTTTCCAAATCAAGGTATCTTGAAATTTTTTAAAATAGGGGTTTTTGGTATTTTTGGAAAATTGGAATATTTTGGTAAAAATTGAGGGTAATATGGTAATTTTATAAACTGAGGGTATTTTGGTAATTTCTACAAATCGGGGTATTCGATGATTTTCCAGATCTAAGGTGGTTTTTGCAAATCGGGGGGGAGGTAATTTGGTGATTTTAATACTAGGGTTTTTTATAAAACAGTGTAGCTAGTCCCTTTCGGGTTTTAATTATTCAATTTAGCCTGTGGGTAAGTCCTCTTGGTTAGGGTGAACCGTCACTACGCACCAGGTAAGATTCGAGCGAAGAGGAGGTGAGTCACTAGGACTACTTAAATACCAAGATCCTCTTGAATCCAATCCTAGACATGCGCATAACTGTTGCCACACCCTTAACTCGATGACTTACTCACAGGTTTGTTTGATTAATCTTTACATTTTATGAAATTTTGTGTGGGAGTAAGCTAATCCTAGAGTTCAATAGCTCCTAATCTACTAATCTACGATCCCATAATACCCACATACAAATCACACAATAATTAGAGGTACTTACCTGGTGGACTTCGGGCCGGAGACTCAGGTGCCATGCTAGAAAACCTGCTCATCTTTTAGTAAAACTCAATTTCAAAATGAATGTTTTGGGCCCAAAAGCGCTCAAGGTCGAGTTTTGAACCGGGCTCTAATACCAAATTGAAACAACCCAAACTCGGCCCACAAGCCCTGATCGAATCTGGCATGCTCCTTGAGTAAAACGTAGTTGAATCTCATTTTGTCATGTTGGAAAACTGGTGGTTTTGGAGAAAATAGATTTGTGTTATGATAAATTTTGAAAATTGTGTTGTTATTAAAGTTGGTATTGAGACGTTATTTCCATGTTTCAAAAATTACAAGTTAAAAGAAATGCCGAATTTTAGTGCTTATCATTAAGTTGAAAATCGTAGGTGTTTAGGTGTCAAAACATTTGAAGTTATTTTACGAAAAATTGTTAAACCATTTGTTTGATGTTGATCGTATCAGAATAAAAATTAAACCGCATAAATAAAATAGTTAAATAGTAATGGCCTTATTACAACAAAACAAAACCCGAAATAAATCCCGAAAATAAAAAAAATGTGATAAGTCTAATTATCAGAAAACCCGAAAATGCTGAGCTGAGCATGGCCACCACTAAGTCCCTGCCGACCCGGTCCATTTACTGAGTATCACCTACAAAATGTTAGCCCACGAAGGGTGAGTCAACAGACTCAGTGTGTAACAACCAACACAGACTCCCAAACAATTAAGGCATATCAAATTACATATAACAAATATAAGCAATGATGCAACCCAAACCCACCTAGATATCCAACCTCTACACATCACCCGTACCTGCCAATCACACCGTGGGGATTACTAAATTGACCCTCCATCCGCTACACACCATCAAAGGCGATCATTGCGATCAAGCGGACATTGGTCTTATAATCGTGGCATAGCCACCAGATAATGTGACAGAGTCACCGGATTCATAATATGTGACATAAGTCATCGGATAATGTGGTAAAAACCATCGAAACACTTCCCCTTAATCAACATCACCCTTATGCCCATGCAACATACATATTATTCCGATATCATGCAATCTACCTTACCCCATGGCCATAACGAAATTTCACATACTTTCATATCAATGTTTATAACCATTATTAACGAGTATTAAGGGGTAACATACCTAAATAGACTGTACCATTGAATGGTACCCTTAGCCATGTTTATTCGTCACTTTATTAACACATGCTTAACATTTTTACTATTAATCTATCAGGAATTCAGTATAAGGTTACACACCTGGTTACTAACGCGATTATCGAATCCCGAAAATCCCGATCAATGCACTAGATCCCCTTTCCTACATTCGGCCAACACTAAGATCATTAGCAAAGAGGCCATTTGGCTATACAAACAAATCCCGAAAGGTTAACGCACAACCATAATCCTTACCTTAACGCCGATTTGGTTTCCAACCAAATCCCGAAGCTATGTGATGAACCTTCCTTGCAATCGGCCAAGCACTAATACACACAAACGATTAGCCTTCGTCTTTTGAATGAATGAGAGACAGATCCAAAACACTAGAACCCTTACCTAGATTGCTTGGCCAAATTTCGAAGATCTACAGTATTCGGCAACACTCCTCCCTACAATCGGCTTAAACACGACATTAAGAATCCCAAGAACTATTCGGTCCTATCATGAATCCTGAAACCAAAAAAGATAGTTACCATCTTACCTTACTGACAGTTCCAGCCACCAAGCACCAACGTTTGGCACCCCTAAGTGATCTTAGAGGTTTCGGCTACCAACATGAACCAAGAATGAAGTTTAATATACAGATCTTTAATAGAAGGGAAGATAGAAGAGAAGCCACTTACCAAGAGATTCGGCTATGCCTCAAAAAGAAAGAGATAGATTCGGCACTTCAATGGAGACTAGATCTCGTGAGAAGAGAAAAAAATAAGGCCAAGGATATTCGGTCAAACACTTGAAAGAAGAGAAGAAGAAGAGAACTTATAGGGTTTAGCTTTTGAAGAGGGTAAAGATGGAGGAAGAAAATGAAATGGAAAAGAAAGGGTTCGGCAAAGAGAAGGAAAGAACTTTCGACACAAGAGACTTGAAAGAAGAAAAAATGTCGACTAAGAATGGGTGTTGGTTTCGGCTTTGAACAAAATAGGAAGAAGAGAAGATGCACAAGTAGTTCTTTTCGGTTTTTGGTCAAAAGAGAAGAAAAGAATTTTGATAGAAACACAAATGAAAAGAAAAGAGAGAAAATGGCCTCCCACTTTTCTTGTTTCGGCATCTAAAGCCCCTAACACAAACACTCTCCTCCTTGGCCGAAAATGCCACACCAAGACCCCTCCATTCAGCCAACTCTTCCTCTCTCATCCAAATCCCCTTTTTTCCTCCTACTTAGCCGAATCTTTGAGTTATTGACCTAATCTACACTTCATACATTCAAGAGAGTCCCACCTAAGCACACCTCTTCCTTGCTTGTGGTGTGAAAAAGAATAAGCAGAAAGGGATTTCTGTAGCTCGAACCTAAGCACTCCTTCCCTGCATGTGGCGTCACCATCCAAGCACCTTAATGGTGCCTCTTTTGCCACTAGGTTGTTTGTGCCACAACCCTCTAATAAATTCTTTTAACCCCTAACTCTCCTAGCTCCCTCTTCCTAAGCACTAAAACAAAATTTTTGGCCATGACCCAGGCCTAACCCAAGGTCATGCCTAGACCCCAAAACATGCTAAACTAACACTGTAAGCTTATTGTCACATGCAAACACAAGCAAAATACAGAAGCCCCGATTTAAGGATATTACAGCTTCAAGATTGTGTTTTGTTAAGTTCTTAAAATTTCATGTTCTTAAAGAATTCAAGAGTTCGAGTGGTAAAAGGCACACGTGTGTGAGTTCATTCAAGTGGTAAAAGGCAAATTTGTATGTAAACACGAGTAGAGTGACTTTTCCCTCCTAGTGAATTTGTGAAGTTTTTTTTGGCAAGGTTCATTTCTACTATTTAAATTAATTCCTTTGATTACTAATATTCTTTTATAAAATCATGTCTCAAGAAGAGTATTTGAATTTTTGAACTTCAAAATGTGCTGAAAGAAATGGATAGATTCATGCGATCTCAAGTCGAGTAAGTCCACAAGAGATTAGATCGAACGGAAGGAAGGTTGCCAAGGAATCAATCATACACGGATTCTATTCTGCAACGAGAAAAAAATGATCCCTTTAGGAGGGACCAACGTATTGATTATTATTCATCATGGAATTCAAGTCAGAGCAAATAGGATCACAAGTTTGAAGCCTCTTAAGACAATAAAAAATAATGTACATGAATCAAGTACACAAATGTTACCTCGTGTGTGCCAAAGTATTCATCCATAGACTTCCAAATGAGGGAAGATAGATGCACTTCATATGACATTCATTTTAATCATTCTCAAAGGAAATCCACCTGTAATAGACCGACTTAGGGCCTAGTCAGAATAGTGGTGCGAGACCACAAATCCAAAGAAAAATATGTGTTTAAATGATTTTATAAGGCTTATGAGGTATTTACATGATTGTGTGAAAATTTCATGAAGAAATTTTTTTAATTAGTGAACAAATTGTCCATTAGGACTAAATTGCAAGGATTAGAAAAAATGAGACTCTAGAATGTTTAAGTATGAAATAGAATTATAAAAATTATTAGAGCTCCTTATTTAGCAATTAGACCACTATATGTTGAGATGGACATAAATAGACATAGGAAGGAAAATCTCAAGAAATAATCATTAAGGGCATTTTTGTCATTTGGTAAATTAAAAAATTAAAATGGAAAAACAAGCCAAAATCATATCCATCTTCTTCCTTCTTGGCCAAAAATCACAAGGAAACCATAGCTAGGGTTTCTTCATCTACACATATTTAAACAAAGTACTAAACAAGTTAAATTGTTATTATAGATCAAGAAATACGAAGCCCGGATTGGAACCGAGGCAAGAACAAAGTCGAGCACTAAATTGCACATCTACACATATTTTGGAGTACCGAGGTAAGTTTGTGTGAAATCAAAGTTTCATGTATTAATATGTTTAAATTTCCTATTAAATTTTGAAATGCTTATTATTGTTCTCATGAAATTGGTTAATAATGTCTTAATAAGGAAATCAATGAGAGCAAGTAAATGAAAAACCCGTTTGAAGATTCAGAATAGCGAGGATACCTATGTCACAACATGAGACAAAGAAAGCCTGTGTAAAACCATGTCGAGGACATGGCATCGGCATTAAGGAATGAAGGATATCATGTGAGTTCATATCAAGACATGGCATTGATAAGTTACTATAAGGCAAAGATATCATATAAGTCCATGTCAAGACATGGCATCGATAAGTTACTATAAGGCAAGGATATCATGTAAGTCCATGTCAAGACATGGCATCGATAAGTTACTATAAGGCAAGGATATCATGTAATTCCATGTCAAGACATGACATTGATAACTTACTATAAAGCAAGGATCCCATGTAAGTCCACGCCAAGGCATGGCATGTAACACCCCTAAACCGTATCCGTCATCGGATTAGGGTTAAAGGTGTTACCAGGCAGAACGAAAACTTTTACAGGCATTTCATAATATAATTCATCAATAGCAATCAAAGTGTTCCTTTTATAGGTCAACGAGACCTTAATCATGCTTTAGAATAAGGTTGGGACTAAACCGAACACATACTAAAATTCTCAAAAATTTAAAAACTTTTCTAAGTTACAGAGGTCACACGCCCGTGTGGGCAAGCCGTGTGCCTCCCATGACTACCAGAAACACCCATGTGTCCTAGCCATGCCAAAATAGAGCATGTATACTAACTTATCCACACGGCCACCAGACACGTTCATATGTTATGGCCGTGTAAAATTAGGCTACCTACTGACTTATTCACACGGCCACCAAGCAGGCCCATGTGCCATGGCCATGTATGCAAAACAGACTACTTTCAAAATCAAAATGCCACCTACACTAGGGTCAACCCTACAAGAAACATACCAATTCATTTCATGAACATTTGACAACTAAAGACATGTCAAATAATCAACAAATCTCCACATTCAATTTCATTTCCAATCATGCCAATTCGCACAACTAAAACACATATATGTTCAAGCATGATTCATCCACATTTACCTTTCATATAACCATTTCTTTGATCAAACATGCATACTCAAATTTCATCCATATACTTACCATAAACTTGACAATTTTATAATCATGGGAGTATACCAAAACTAACATCATATAACACATTCACAATTGCATATTATCAACATTAAACTAGCCACATCACATGGCTAATTCCATATTTCAAACTTATACCAAAATGACTAGCCTATACATGCCATATTTAGCTAAATACACATTTTCAAAGTACCAAAATGATTTTGAGTAGTGTGATGATGATCCTCGACGGTCCCCGAGCCCTTTGTAGCTTTAACTATCTCTAAAACAAAAGAAACACATACAAAGTAAGCTTTCAAAATCTTAGTAAGTCATATACAAATAAACTTAACATAGATCATTCATAAGCATAACTATTTGAATTCATTAACATATCCTCAATTCAAGCACATATATAAACTCATTAGCTCACTTGATTTACCATTTCTTACCAATTCATCACATCTCAAATATCTCATTTGCTCATATCTCAATCATACATATATCCCAAATGTTCATTTGCATTATTGCACATACATACACACCTTTCATGCTTGTACAAAGCATATATATCAACGTACCTAAAACGGATGCACAATTCACATATTCATTCATTTCTTGGATTGTCCATTGAACCGTTCAGAACTTAATAGGAACTTAGAGTGCTCAGAATAGTCGTACAATGCCAACGTCCCAGATGTGGTCTTACATGTAATCAGATATCAATGCCGCTGTCCCAGACAGGGTCTTACACAAATCAATGTGTTGCCAATGTCCCAGACATCATCTTACATGTAACCAAATATCGATGCCATTGTCCCAAATAGGGTCTTACACAAATCAATGCATTGCCAATGTCTCAGGTATGGTCTTACATGTAACCAAATATCGATGCCACTGTCCCAGATAGGATCTTACACGAATCTCATATCGATGCTAATGTCCCAAACGTGGTTTTAAACAAAATCTTGAATCAATGCCAACGTCCCAGACGTAGTCTTACAGGATATCACATAACAGACGCTTATGTCATGACATAGTTAATCCTATCTATTCCTAGGTTCGTACGGGACTTCTCGGATATTGACTATTTCTCGATACTTTCTCGGAATCCATATATTCGTCATTTCATAAACATTCATCACAATGTAATCTTATATGAATGTACATAATTTAATACAAATACAATTATTTGTATATAGACTTACCTCGTACGGGAAGAACGGAGATAAAAGGCTATTCGATAACTTTCGACTTCCCTCAGTCTAAATCAGTTTTCTTTGGTTCTTGATCTATACATATTCAAATTTAATCCATTTATTCATCAAACTCCTCAATTCAATCCAAAACACATATTTAGGGTAATTTACAAATTAGCCCTCATATTTTCACATTTTGACATTTTAGTCCCTATTTCACAAAATCACAAAATACACATAATTTCAAGTTAACCATGCCTAGCTGAATTTTCACATGCTTCATATTATTTCACAATTTAGTCCCTCAAAATATTATTTTCTCAATTAAGTCCAAAATACTCAAATTCATCAAAAACTCAAACACAAACTATGTTAATCATATCTTTCATATTTCATCCTCCAACATCATAAAAATTATTAATTCATCAATGGCTCAATTCAAAAACATCATCAATTCACAAAATTGAGACATGGGTTTTGAAGAACATGAAGCAACGATTACAAAAATGTAGAAATTATCAAAAATTGAAACCAAATCATACCTTAATTTTTGCTTCAAGCTAGCCAAAACCTAAGAACTCTTTTTCTTTCTTTTTCTTTTGTTATTCGGCACAAAGATGGATGATAATGGTTTTCTATTTTTAATGTTTTGTTTTATTATTATAGCTTATAACATATAATATTAATTTTAACTTATAAAATTAATATATAAAAACATATATATACATATTAATACTTAATACCGTCCACTATCTTACTAAATGGCCAATTTACAACATAAGGCCTCATATATAAGAAGACACATCAATTAAGTCACTCTATTAAATAGGAGGCTACTTTTACCTTTTATGCGATTGAGTCCTTTTCTCAAATTAAGCACACAAATGATCGGATTAAATCACAGAAATTTCACACATACTAATTCACATGCTATAGGCTCAGAAAATAATATTAAAATATTTTTCTAACTAGGATTTGCTGTCCCAAAACCATTGTTTCGACTAGAGTTAAAATCGGACTGTTACAATTTTCCCCCTTACGGTTTTTCGTTCCCGAAAATCTTACCCTTAAACAGATTCGAATATTGTTGTCTCATTAAATCTTCAGGCTCCCACATCGCCTCTTCCACTCCATGTCAATTCCACAACATTTTCACTAATGGGATTTTCTTTTTCTCAATTCTTTCATTCACGAGCTAAGATACGGATCGGTTCTTCTTCATAGGTCAAATCAAATCAGATTTCACTATCAGACGGAGCAATAACATGTGACGGATCAGATCTGTATCAAAATAAAATGGGCAGGTTTTGTCAATCGATCAACCATGACCCAAATTGCATCTTTCCTTCTCAGAGTCTGTAACATCCTAGATTAGGGGTTATGCGTTTGTGCATAATTCATGAGTAGTAGGTTTTGGCAGTGTTTGGAAGTGAATTAAGGGTTTTTTAAAATCCTAGGATGGAAGAGAAAGCTTTGGACAATTATTGGTTTTTAAGTTAAAAACAAGAAATGATGTGGAAAAGTGGCAAGGGACGCCACCTAAGGTGCAAGGGTTATGGCATCAAGTGAAGTACTTTGAGGGAAGAGGTTTGAATAACATTGTGTGCATTTTTGCTTAATTTTATGAAATAGCATGTTTACTGTGATATGTGGTGTGCATTTTTAGAACCTTGGAAATGTATAGAAATGTATGGAAATGTATGTAAATATAAGGAAATGTATGGAAATGTATGGAAATGTAAGGAAATGTAAGGAAATGTAAGGAAATGTAGGGAAATGTCCTGAAATGTAAGAAATGATTTAGAAATGTTAAGTTTCAAAAAGAGGAAAGTGAACATTTTGGAAACTTGTAAATGTTAAGTTAAAAGAGGAAAATGAACATTTTGGAATTGCTAAGTTAAAAAGAGGAAAGTGAACATTTATGGAAACTAGGAAAATGATTTAGAAATGATTCAAAAGAGGAAAGTGAACATTTATGGAAACTAGGAAAATGATTTAGAAATGATTCAAAAGAGGAAAGTGAACATTTCTGGAAACTAGGAAATGTAAGGAAATATCAAGTTTAAAGAGCCAAACAAAAATTTTTGGAAACGTAGAAATGACTTAGAAATGTCGATTTTTAAAGTTTAAAGAGGAAATTAAGGCAAGGTGGCCTTAAGAGAAAAGTATGTGAAATTTGACACACAAACAGCTTGGAAAAGTGGCACAAGATGCCACTTAGGGTCTCTGGAAATGGCGCCACATGCAAGTGTATTTGGGCGAGGATCGAGTCACTTAGGAAGAAAATAAAAGAAATTTTATTTTGCTACAAAGAAGCGAGAGAGGTGGACGGCATGAGGGCTCTTAAAGAGGAGTTTTATTTCCTTTAGAATTTCGCTAAATAGGAGATAAATAATAGATTTAATTATCATTATTTTTAGGAGATAATTGTTGGATTAATTCTTTTAATAAAGTGATAATTCAAAGGATAAAGTTATCAAAATAGAAGAGTGGTGGCCAAGTAAGGGATTCTGAGTAGTAAATTCGGCTATAAAAGGAAAAGAGAGGCCATTCAGCATTATTTTCTCTTCCTTGATAACCTCTGCCGAACTCTCTTAAGCAACTATTCTTTTCTTCTTCATTCTTCTCCTCTCAATATTCTAAAAGTTGAAACTTGTGTGACTACTCTCTACCTCTTAAGCCGAATCTTTGGGGACTCAAGAAAAGGGGGCTGTCGATTACAAAGATTAAGGGTAAGGTCAGTAGTTATCGATTTCCATTCTTTTCTTCTAAGATTAAAAGCCGAAACTAGGAAATCTAACCCCATTATTGTGTTAGCCGAAACTTGGAAAGAAGGCTCTTTGGGATTTACTAAGTGTCGACTACAAGGAAGGAGAAGTTCTTTTCCCGAAGGTACACCATAGGCCACGTGTTCCCTAGTTATTCGGTGAATTTCGGGATTTAAAATCCACAAGGTAAGACATTTGAATATTCAGCCAAGGCCTATTTTTGGTGTTTTAGATCTAGTTCATATTTATTCAAAAGCCGAAACTAATTTGTTAAAGTGATTTAAAGCTTTGCCTAATACAAGAAAGAGTATAGTGAAGATTTCGGGATTTGGCACCAAGGTAAGTTTTAGTGTACTAATCCTACTAGGATTTGGTTTTATAGCCGAATAGGCTTTATGCTAACATACTAAGGTTGGCCAAATGTAGGGACTTGAGATCTAAGGCTTTAGATTGGATTTTGGGATTTCAGCGAAATTGTTAAGCGAATCAGGTGTATACCCCACACTATATCATAATATGTTTTATGGCTACGTTTAATTAATATATGTGATATTAAAAATATGAAAGTGGCTAAGGTACCATGTTATGGTACATAGTACTCAGGTACGTTTCCTACTCCTACTAGGATTATGAAATATGTTAATTGTAACATGAGAATAAGAATAAGAATGTGAACTCTGGCATATTTATGCATATTACTATTATATGGGGCATATGGGTTAATTTTTGGGGAAGTGAATGTGGTGACCTAAGACCACAAACACGGTGACCTAAGACCACAGTAATCTGAATGTGGTGACCTAAGACCACAGAAATCTGAATGTGGTGATCTAAGACCACGAATGCGGTGACCTAAGACCGCGATATGTAGTGTAGCGGAATGAGGGTTGACTTAGTAGTCCCCACGGTGTGCAGGATGGTACAGGTGGTGTGTAGCGGATGGCATATAGGTTTGGGTTCGGGTTGCATCATATTGTTTAAATGCTTTATGAACATGAATGATATTGTATGCTTGAAATATTAAATTTTAGTGTTGGTTACACATTGAGTCTGTTGACTCACCCGTTGTGGGATTACTTTTTAGGTGACGACCATTGATGGACCGGGCCGGCAGATGCTTAGTAGACGCCATGTGAAGTTCAGATTTCTTTTATTTGGACTATTTTACTTTAAGTATTTTTGAATTTAAATTTTGGGAATTATTTGATGTAATAAGGCCTTAGTAGGAAGATTTTATCCTGTCTTTGTTTGTTATGCTTACAAACCTTATTTTATTAAAAGATTAAGTAAATTTATTTTTAAAACAAAGCCCAAACGTTTTGTCACCTAAAGTAAAGGATTTTTAATAATGAAATAAACTTGTTTTCATCTCAAGCCCAACCCAAAATGATCTTTCTTCCAAATCACACAAGTTTTTCCTAAGTAAGAAAAGAATTTGAAATGGTTTACAGGGAACATACAGATTCGATCAAGGCTCGTGAAATTTGGGTTTGGGGTGTTTCAGTTTGGTATCAGGGCCCAGTTTTAAACTCTCGGCCTTGGGTTTAAGGCCCAAAACGTTTTCAAAGTTAAGCCCAAAAAAGAATTTTTGTGAATTAAGCAGGTTTTTCTGGCATGGCCCACTAAGTCTCCGACCATGATCCACCGTGTAAGTACTTCGACTTCAAGTGATTTGAATATGTGAAATGTATGGGCTTTTATGGCAACGTGGATTAGTCTGATAAGTACTTGAACCCTAGGGCTAGTGTACCCCAACAAAAACATAAGACTTAAATGCCTAACTAAACAAACCTGTGGTTAAGTCGCTGAGTTAGGGTGTGGTAACCATGGTGCGCATGTCTAGGATTGGTTTCAGTGGGAGCTTGGTATTTAAGCAGTCCGTGTGACTCACCTCCTCTCCACTCGAATCCTACCTGGTGCGTAGCTACGGTTCACCCTAACCAAGAGGACTTATACACGGGCTAAACCTCTAACTAAAACTCGAAAGGGACTAGCCGTATTTTTATGGAAACCCTAGTTTTAAAATTTTTAAATTACCCTCTGGATTTGAAAAAGATTATTTTTATAAATTTTCCTGAAATATTTTTGATTTATAAATTTACTAAAATACCCCTAGTGGTAAAATTACAAAAATACCCTTGGTTTATGTTAATTTTCAAAATATCTGCAGTTCCTATCAAAATTTCATTTCTTTATAAAAATGTTCAAAAACCCTAATTTGAAAAATGACAAAATACCCTGATTTTAGAAAAATTATGAAATTACCCCTACCCTATAAATTATCAAATACCCCTGAGTTACAAAATTACCAGAACGACCCCCGATCTTCAAAAATTTTTTGCAACAACACTGATTTGGAAAATAAATTCTCAAAAACAACCCTCAAGTTTTGTAAATTCCAAAATATCCTTGATTTGTTAAGATTTATAAATTCACCTGGGTTAATTACCAAAATACCCTCGGATTTCAAAATTTTCCAAGATACCCCCGGGAATGCAAAAATTTCTAGAATACCCTTATTGACAAAAACATCAAGGAACCTTGTTTCGATAAATTACAAAAAATACCCCTGTAGGACAAATTACGAAAATACCCCTGGGTAGTAGAAAAACAACAACAATGAAAACTACAACATTTCTCTGAATGAACGAAACTTCATAATTGATTGATGGATGTATGAATGTAAAGGCGTGTGCATGTATAAATCTGAAAGAATCACTTCTAAAAATTCTTTCCATAAAACTTCTTCGCGGTTAATCGGTGAAACAAAATTTTTTAATACATAAAACTTCTTAATCGATTAAATCGCGACGTTAGAAATGAGTTCTAAGGGACGTGAACTTAGAGATTGTGCTGGAAAGTATGATGGTTCTATTAAGATCGAGTCTTGACGTAAGCATAGTGCGGTGAGAAGGATTGTACGATGTTAGTAAGTAATTTCGAGGATGAAATTATTTTTAAGGAGGTAGAAGCGTAACATCCTAGATTAGGGGTTATGCGTTTGTGCATAATTCATGAGTAGTAAGTTTTGGCGGTGTTTGGAAGTGAATTAAGGGTTTTAAAATCCTAGGATGGAAGAAAGCTTTGGACAATTATTGGTTTTAAGTTAAAACAAGAAATGATGTGGAAAAGTGGCAAGGGACGCCACCTAAGGTGCAAGGGTTATGGCATCAAGTGAAGTACTTTGAGGAAGAGGTTGAATCCTTGTGTGCATTTTTGTTAATTTTATGAAATAGTATGTTTCTTGTGATATGTGGTGTGCATTTTGAACCTTGGAAATGTATGGAAATGTATAGAAATGTATGGAAATATAAGGAAATGTATGGAAATGTATGGAAATGTAAGGAAATGTATGGAAATGTAAGGAAATGTAGGGAAATGTAAGGAAATGTAGGGAAATGTCCTGGAAATGTAAGAAATGATTTAGAAATGTTAAGTTTCAAAAAGAGGAAAGTGAACATTTTGGAAACTTGGAAATGTTAAGTTAATAGAGGAAAGTGAACATTTTGGAAATGCTAAGTTAAAAAGAGGAAAGTGACCATTTATGGAAACTAGGAAAATGATTTAGAAATGATTCAAAAGAGGAAAGTGAACATTAATGGAAACTAATAAAATGATTTAGAAATGATTCAAAAGAAGAAAGTGAACATTTCTGGAAACTAGGAAATGTAAGGAAATTCAAGTTTAAAGAGCCAAAAAAAATTTTTGGAAACTTAAAAATGACTTAGAAATGTCGAGTTTTAAAGTTTAAAAGAGGAAATTAAGGCAAGGTGGCCTTAAGAGAAAAAGTATGTGAAATTTGACACACAAACAGGCTTGGAAAAGTGGCCTGAAGATGCCACTTAGGGCCTCTGGAAATGGCGCCACATGCAAGTGTATTTGGGCCAGGGATCGAGTTACTTAGGAAGAAAATAAAAGAAGTTTTATTTTGCTACAAAGAGCGAGATAGGTGGATGGCATGAGGGCTCTTAAAGAGGAGTTTTATTTCCTTTAGAATTTCGGCTAAATAAGAGATAAATAATAGATTTAATTATCATTATTTTAGGAGATAATTGTTGGATTAATTCTTTTAATAAAGTGATAATTCAAAGGATAAAGTTATCAAAATAGAAGAGTGGTGGCCATGTAAGGGATTACGAGTAGTAAATTCGCTATAAAAGGAAAAGAGGCCATTCAAGATTATTTTCTCTTCCTTGATAACCTCTCGCCAAATTCTCTTAAGCAACTATTCTTTTCTTCTTCATTCTTCTCCTCTCAATATTCAAAAAGCGAAACTTGTGTGACTACTCTCTAGGTCTTAAGCCGAATCTTTGAGGACTCAAGAAAAGGGGCATCGATTACAAAGATTAAGGGTAAGGTCGGTGAGTTATCGATTTCCATTCTTTTCTTCTAAGATTAAAAGCGAAACTAGGAAATCTAACCCCATTATTGTGTTAGTCGAAACTTGGAAAGAAGGCTCTTGAGATTTACTAAGTGTCGACTACAAGGAAGGAGAAGTTCTTTTCAGAAGGTACACCATAGGTAGCGTGTTCCCTAGTTATTCGGTGAATTTGGATTTAAAATCCACAAGGTAAGACATGTGAATATTCGGCCAAGGCCTATTTTTGGTGTTTTAGATCTAGTTCATATTTATTCAAAAGCCGACACTAATTTGTTAAAGTGATTTAAAGCTTTACCGAATACAAGAAAGAGTATAGTGAAGATTTCGAGATTTGGCACCAAGGTAAGTTTTAGTGTACTAATCCTACTAGGATTTGGTTTTATAGCCGAATAGGCTTTATGCTAACATACTAAGGTTAGCCGAATGTAGGGACTTGAGATCTAAGGCTTTAGATTGAATTTTCGGGATTTCAGTGAAATTGTTAAGCGAATCAGGTGTGTACCCCACACTATATCATAATATGTTTTATGGCTACGTTTAATTAATATATGTGATATTAAAAATATGAAAGTGACTAAGGTACCATGTTATGGTACATAGTACTCATGTACATTTCCTACTCCTACTAGGATTATGAAATATGTTAATTGTAACATGAGAATAAGAATAAGAGTGTGAACTCTGGCATATTTATGCATATTACTATTATATGGGGCATATGGGTTAATTTTTGGGGAACTGAATGTGGTGACCTAAGACCACAAACACGGTGGCCTGAGACCGTGATATCTGAATGTGGTGACCTAAGACCACAGAAATCTGAATGTGGTGACCGAAGACCACGAATGCGGTGACCTAAGACCGCGATATGGGGTGTAGCAGAAGGAGGGTTGACTTAGTAGTCCCCACGGTGTGCAGGATGGTACGGGTGGTGTGTAGCGGATGGCATATAGGTTTGGGTTGGGTTGCATCATATTGTTTAAATGCTTTATGAACATGAATGATATTGTATGCTGAAATATTAAATTTTAGTGTTGGTTACACATTGAGTCATTGACTCACCCGTTGTGGGATTACTTTTCGGTGACGACCATTGATGGACCAAGGTAGGTAGATGCTTAGTGGAGGCCATGTGAAGTTCAGATTTCTTTTATTTGGACTATTTTACTTTAAGTATTTTGAATTTAAATTTTGGGAATTATTTGATGTAATAAGGCCTTAGTAGGAAGATTTTATTCATCTTTATTTGTTAAGCTTACAAACCTTATTTTATTAAAAGATTAAGTAAATTTATTTTTAAAACAAAGCCCAAACATTTTGTCACCTAAAGTAAAGGATTTTTAATAATGAAATAAACTTGTTTTCATCTCAAGCCCAACCCAAAATGATCTTTCTTCCAAATCACACAAGTTTTTCCTAAGTAAGAAAAGAATTTGAAACGGTTTACACCAGGGAACATACCAGATCCGGTCAAGGCTCGTGGGCCGGGTTTGGGGTGTTTCAGAGTCAAAGGTAATCCAGATACAAAATCCATCATCACTCTATCCCATTTCCATTCAGGAATTAAAATCGATTGTAACAAACCAAATGGAACCTGATGTTCAGCTTTAACTTGCTGACAGACTAAATATTTCGACACAAAGTCAGAGATATCTCGTTTCATACCAGACCACCAATAATGTTGCTTCAGATCATGATACATCTTCGTACTACCTGGATGAACAGATTGACGATTGTTATGTGCTTTGTTCAAAATTAACTGAATCAACTCTGGGTTTCTCGGAATACATAATCGATCTCGAAATCTCAAGCAATCATCAATATCAACTCAAAATTCAGAATCAGAGTTCTAATCACATTGAGCTCGTTTCGCTAACATTTCATTATCAATCTTCTAAGCATTACATATTTGTTGTAAAAACAATAGTTTCGCTTTCAATTCGACTAACCCCATCAGACAAGTCTAAATGAGCATTCATAGCACACAATGCAAACAATGACTTCCGACTCAGTGCATCAACAACAACATTTGCCTTACCCGGGTGATAATCAATCACAAGCTCGTAGTCTTTCAACAGCTCTAACCATATTCTCTGTCGCAGATTCAAATATTTTGGGTCATCAAAGATTTCAAATTTTTGTGATCCGAAAACACATGACACCTTTCACCGAAAAGGTAGTGACGCCAAATCTTTAATGCGAGCACAATCGCAGCTAACTCAAGATCATGAGTCAGATAGTTCTTTTCATGCGGCTTCAATTGTCTCGAGGCATAAGTATGAATTTGCCTTCTTGCATCAGTACGCATCCCAGACCATTCAATGAAGCATCACTGTAAATTGCAAACTCTTTCCCTAATTCTAGCTGTACCAAAATTGGAGCTTCAGTCAAAAGAGTTTTCAATCGATCAAAACTTTTCTGACATTTATCGGACCATTCATATCTCACATCTTTCTAAAGCAATCTAGTTAATAGAGTAGCTATCATCGAGAATTCTTTTACAAACCAATGATAATAACTAGCGAGTCCCAGAAAGCTATGGACTTCTGACACAGTTTTCGGAGGTTTCCATTCTAGAATAGTATAAATCTTGCTCTGATCAACTCATATTCCTGATGCTGACACAATATGCCCTAGAAAACTAACTTCACCTAATCAGAATTCACATTTACTGAATTTCGCATACAATTGCTTCTCTCTCAAAGTTTGCAACACAATTCTCAAATGTTCAGCATGTTCAATTTCATCTCAAGAATAAATCAAAATGTCATCAATGAAAACAACAACAAATCGATCTAGGTACGGTCTAAAAATTCTATTCATCAGATCCATAAAAATAACAGGAGCATTTGTTAATCCGAAAGGCATAACTAAAAAATCATAATGCCCGTACCTCGTTTTGAAAGCAGTTTTTGGAATGACTGAGTATTTTACCCTCAACTGGTAGTAACTCGATCTCAGATCTATCTTTGAAAACACGGTGGTTCCTTTTAGTTGATTAAACAAATCGTCAATCCTGGGCAACAGATATTTATTCTTTATGGTCACTTTGTTCAACTGACGATAGTCAATGCACATTCTCATCGTGCCATCTTTCTTTTTCACAAATAGAACGGGAGCACCCCCAAGGTGAGAAACTCGGTCTGGCGAATCCTCTGTTAGTCAACTGTTGCAGCTGTGACTTTAACTCTTTTAACTCTGTTGGTGCCATTCTATACGGAGCTATCGAAAAAGGTGTCGTACCAGGCAACAGATCAATACCAAGTTCAACTTCACATATCGAAGGTAATCCCGACAATTCTTCAAGGAATACATCAGAAAACTCACAAACAACTGTCACTGATTCAATTTTCTTTTCAGACACTTTCAAATCGATTACATAAGCAAAATAAGCTTTGTAACCCTATTTTTTCACATATCTTTAAGTTTTCAATACAGATATCACAACAGGCAATCCATTCAAATCATTAGACTCAACCCGAACTATTTCATCATTCGGACATCTCAAATCAATAGTCTTTCTTTTACAATTCACAACAATATCATGCAATGTCAACCAGTCCATACCCAGAATGATATCAAACTCATCAAATAGTAATAGCATCAGATCAATAGGAAAATAGATATGTCGAAACATTAACGGACAGTTTGTGCATACTTTGTCAACTAAAACACTTTTACTTTAGGGGTTCGATACTCTAATAACTAATTCATTAGACTCTACAGGCAAAGTATTATTGAATACTAAGTTCATGCATATATATACGAATGAGTAGAACCAGGGTCTATCAATGCAATCACAGAAGTATCATAAGGAATAAATGTACCCGTTATAACATCTGGAGATGAAACTTCATCACAAGCTCGAATGGCATATGCTCTAGTAGGCCCTTTGTCTTCAGATCTCACAACTGAGTCTTTTGTTACTCTTTGACATCCACTGGAATTTCTTACATTTCGAGAAGGTCTACCTCTCACTGAAACATTCTCAAATCTCAAATTCTGTACAATCTCTTGCTCAATAGAATCTGGGCAATCTCGGATGAAATGATCTAATGATCCACATCTGAAGCAAGCTTGATAATTCAATCTACAATTCCCCAGATGTCTTTTACTACAACGCTTACACTCGAGTCGCTCGGATCTAACATTTCCAACACTCGCCAATGAAGTTGCTGGAGCTTTGGAGCTCAACTGTAATCTAGCTCGATCTCTATTCGAATGTCCCACATTAACTCTTGAATGGTTTTGTTCATCTCTGAATTTCTATGAAGCATACTGAAATGATTTACTCTGAAATCTCTTTCTCACATCTCTAGCTTCAAACTCAGCTTTTCTTTTGTCTTTCCTAAGTGCTTCAGCTTTACACGCTCGGTCAACAAGCACTACGAACTCTTTTATTTCCAGAATCCTGACTAACAAATGGATATATTCATTAAGGCCATCTTCAAATCTTTTGCACATTATCGCTTCAGTCGAAACACATTCTTGAGCATATTGGCTTAGTCTCACGAACTCTCGATCATATTTAGTAACAAACATGTGGCCTTGTTTCAAATCCAAGGATTCCTTTCGTTTCTAATCAATGAATCTCTGAATGATGTATTTCTTTCGGAACTCAGACTGAAAGAAATCCCAAGTACTCATTCTTTCGGAACAACCGAAATTAAGGTCTTCCACCATTGATAAGCTGCATCTCGTAGCAAAGATACAACACATTTTACGTATTCTTCAATACTCAATGACATCTCATCAAATACTCGAATTTTGTTTTCAAGCCAAAACTCAGCTTTCTCAGCATCGTCATCATTAGTAGCCCTAAACTCTTCAGCCCCATATTTATGGATTTTATCTACCGGAGGCTTGTTCAACAGATTCGGATACATAACCGGAGGCACAATTGAAGTCTGAGGGGGATTAACCGAGGGCAGATTTTGTGAAACAGCCAGGTTATTTATCACAAACCGAGTGAACCACTCACTCATAATCTGAAAGAAATCTTATTTAGCTTCTCCCTCTTGACCGCTCTTAGCCAGTCTCGGTTTAGATGGAGCGGTCCCTTGAGCAGGAGCAAGTGCATTACTTTCTACATCGTCAGCTACAGCACTTTTGGGATCAATTACTATATGTAAATCACATTTTACACATCAGGATTCATCACACTATCATAGTTCAGATATATGGCATGTATAGCTAGACTCTCACACGCTACATTAGTCTGAGAATCAGCTAAACCGTAGCCCTGATACCAATCAAATGTAACACCCCTAACCCGTATCCATCGCCAGATTAGGGTTAAAGGCATTCCCAAACAGATCATAAACTTTTACAGACATTTCATAATATAATTCATCAATAGCAATCAAAGTGTTCCTTTTATAAGTCAACGAGACCTTAATCATGCTTTAGAATAGGGTCGGGACTAAACCAAACACATGCTAAAATTCTCAAAAATTTAAATTTTTTTCTAAGTTACAGAGGTCACACGCCCCGTGTGGCAGGGCGTGTGCCTCCTACGGCTACCAGACAGACTCATGTGTCCTGGTCGTGCCAAAACAGAGCATGTATACTGACTTATCCACATGCCCGTGTGCCATGGCAGTGTAAAATTAGGCTACCTACTGACTTATTCACACGGCCATCAAGCACGCCCGTGTGCCACGACCGTGTATGCAAAACAGACTATTTGCAAAATCAAAATGCCACCTACACTAGGGTCAACCCTACAAGCAACATACCAATTCATTTCATGAACATTTGACAACCAAAGACATGTCAAATAATCCAAATCTCCATGTTCAATTTCATTTTCAATCATGCCAATTCACACAACTAAAACACATATATGTTCAAGCATGATTCATCCATATTTACCTTCCATATAACCATTTCTTTGATCAGACATGCATACTCAAATTTCATCCATACACTTACCATAAACTTGACCATTTCATAATCATGGGAGTATACCAAAACTAACATCATATAACACATTCACAATTGCATATTGTCATCATTAAACTAGCCACATCACATGGCTAATTCCATATTTCAAACTTAAACCAAAATGACTAGCCTATACATGCCATATTTAGCTATATATACAATTTCAAAGTACCAAAATGATTTTGCGTAGAGTGATGACGATCCTTGATAGTCCCCGAGCCCTTTGTAGCTTTAACGATCTCTAAAACAGAACAAACACATACAAAGTAAGCTTTCAAAATCTTAGTAAGTCATATACAAATAAACTTAACATAGATCATCCATAAGCATAACTATTTAAATTCATTAACATATCCTTAATTCAAGCACATATATAAACTCATTAGCTCACTTGATTTACCATTGCTTACCAATTCATCACATCTCCAATATCTTATTTGCTCATATCTCAAACATACATATATCCCAAATGTTCATTTGCATTATTGCACATACATACTCACCTTTATTTCTGATACAAATCATATATATCAATGTACCTAAAACAGATGTACAATCCACATATTCATTCATTTCTCAAACTTTCCCGTTGAACCGTTTGGAACTAAATAGGATACTCAGAGTGCTCAAAATAGTCGTATAATGCCAACGTCCCAAACGTGGTCTTAAATGTAATCAGATACCGATGCCACTGTCCTAGACAGGGTCTTACACAAATCAACGCGTTGCCAATGTCCCAGACATGGTCTTACACGTAACCATATATCGATGCCACTGTCACAAACAGGGTCTTACACAAATCAATGCGTTGCCAATGTCCCAGACATGGTCTTACACGTAACCAAATATCGATGCCACTATCTCAGACGGGATCTTACACGAATCTCATATCGATGCCAACATCCCAGACGTCGTCTTACATGATATCACATAACAGATGCCTATGTCATGTCATAGTTAATCTTATCTATTCCTAGGTTCGTACGGGGCATCTCGGATATTGACTATTTCTCGATACTTTCTCGGAATCCATTTATTCGTCATTTCATACACATTCATCACAATGTAATCTCATATGAATATACATAATTTAAAATAAATACATTTATTTGTATATAGACTTACCTCATAAGAGAAGAACGAAGATAAACGACTATTCGATAACTTTCGACTTCCCTCGGTCTAAATCAGTTTTCTTCAGTTCTTGATCTATACATATTCAAATTTAATCCATTTATTCATCAAACTATTCAATTCAATCCAAATACACATATTTAGGGTAATTTACAAATTAGCCCTCACATTTTCACATTTTGACATTTGAGTCTCTATTTCACAAAATCACTAAACATACATAATTTCAAGTTACCCAAGCCTAGCCTAATTTTTACATGCTTCATACTAGTCCATATATTTCATTTATTTCATAATTTAGTCCCTTAAAATATTATTTTCTCAATTAAGTCCAAAATACCCAAATTCATCAAAAACTTAAAGATAAACTATGTTAGTCAAACACATATCTTTCATATTTCTTCCTCTAACATCATAAAACTTATGAATTCATCAATGGATCAATTCAAAAACATCATCAATTCACAAAATTGAGACATGGGTTTTGATGAACATGAAGCAACGATTACAAAAACGTAGAAATTATCAAAAACCGAAACCAAATCATCCCTTAATTTTTGCTTCAAGCCAGCAGAAACCTAAGAACTTTTTTTCATTCTTTTTCTTTTTTTACTCGGCACAAAGATGGATGACAATGGTTTTCTATTTTTAATGTTTTGTTTTATTATTATAGCTTATAATATATAATATTAATTTTAACTTATAAAATTAATATATAAAAACATATATATATACATATCAATATTTAATGTTGTCCACTATCTTACTAAATAGCCAATTTATAACATAAGGCCTCATATATAAGAAGACACATCAATTAAGCCACTCTATTAAATATAAGGCTACTTTTACCTTTTATGCGATTTTGTCCTTTTCTCAAATTAAGCACACAAATGATCGGATCAAATCACAGAAATGTCACACAAACTAATTCACATGCTATAGACTCAGAAAATAATATTAAAATATTTTTTAACTCAGATTTGTGGTCCCCAAACCACTGTTCCAATTAGGGTCAAAACCAAACTGTTACATGGCATTGGTGAGTTCATATAGCAAGAATACCACGTCAGATCATGTCAAGACATGGCAATGGTGAGTTTCAAAAGGAAACACCTAAGAAAGATCCCATGTAAGACCGTATTTGGAATATGGCATTGGCATCAAGATACATGTTTGATGAGATTGAGTATCCTCTGATATTTCGAGTAACTCAACGGGTAAAAGAGTTAAGCTTGAAAAAAGTAACAAGGGAGCTAAGTAAGTAAAATAGTATCAAATTAAGATATTTAAGAATGATAAAGAGTTCTACCTAAGTTAAGGAAGGTAAGGATTTGCTATTCATGTTATATTAGTAAAAATGATAATCTATGTAATGAATGATATAGGTACCATGAGTAAATACAAGTTAAGGTAACCCTAATATGATGGGTAAGTATGAGTAAGAGTAAGTATGAGTAAGTAAGCTTAAGCACTTGAGATTTATTTATTCTTCTTTCATGATGAATGAGTTTAATTTGAGTAATTATGTTGCTACATAAGATTTCACGCATACTTACTAAGCTAAATGCTTATTTCTCTCTTTTGTTCTTCATTGTAGTATCGCCAAGCTAACTCGATGATTGCAGAATGTCGGAGCTTGGAACACACCATCAATCATTATTTTGGTATAGCCAAGTTGTTTTATTTTGAGTATGGCATGTATAGGAGTTTGATAATTTTGTTCATATCATATTGTGAGCAAAAGGCTTGGTTACTAAAATTATGCATTCTTGTGTATATGGCCATTAGAAATTGGTTAATATTTATTAAGTCATGTATCATTTCATGATGATAAGTTTATGCATTTAAGTTTAGGAAATGGATGGAATAATTGAGTTGTTTGAGATGGTATAAGTGTGTTGATGTTTCAGGGTGGCAATTGGCTTGGAAAATAGCCTCAAATTGTCCACACAGGTAGGCACACGGGCGTGTGTCTAGGCCGTGTGCCATACACGGTTAGCCCCATGGGTGTGTTAAGAGGTTGTGTGTCCCCTACACCAATTTATGAGAATGCGATTCGTCACACGGGCATGTGACCTGGCCGTGTGCTATTAAGGATTTATTGATGTCACAAACAGAGAGCTCCACAGGTGGGAGACACGGGTGTGTATTGGCCGTGTGAAGGACACGGGTTATAGACACGAGCGTGTGTTCATCCGTGTGAAATAAGTCAGTATTAACCATGGGTGTCTAACACGAGCATGTCTTAGAGTACACAGGCATGTCCCTTGGTCCACACGGGCGTGTGGCCCCTGTTTAGGCAAAAAATTTTAAGAGCTTTTAAGTTCCCAGATGAATTTCTGAATCCCTCTGAACATACAATTAGGGATCCGTAAGCCCATTATATGCACATTATGATTGAAAAGAAAAGTTTTTAAGATGTAACAAAATTTTATGGCACGAAATTATAAGGTTAAGTAAGATTAAGTATAGTAATGCCTCATATCCGATCCCGGTGTCGGACTTGGGTAAGGGGTGTTACATTTAGTGGTATCAAAGCTACGATTTAGTCAATTCTAGGACTAACGTAGCATAAGCATGAGTCTAGCTATACATGCCATACATAAGAGTATTTATATAATGATAGTGTGACGACTCCTGGCGACTAAATTTTTGTTTATATATATATAGTAAATGGATCCCGAACGAGCTGTGGTGGATGATGTAGAAAGTAAAGCGCCGGATCTCGCTGAAGGATGGTGCCAAATGAGAATGGGAATAAACTTATGACTATAAGTCAGAGAGGAGAAGAAGAGGTTAGGGAAGCCTTTCTCCACATAATGAATGCTTGGTATAATGCACTACCCCCTCCACCCCCGCCTATTCCTCAGCCTATCCCTATAGCTTCTTCAGTGGTAGAAGTGATAAGAAGAGAAAAGCCTCCGGTTGATAGAACCTCGAACCAAAAAGCTGAGGAATTTCAGGCTTGTAAGGCTGAGGAGATAGTGAAAGAGAAAAGAAAGGCTGGGATTAAGCTTCGTGACACAAGAAAGAGACAATTAAGCAAGTCATTTCAATCCTCGTCCAAAAAGTTGAGAGATTTTTCTACCCGATCAGTTACCTCAGCCGGGTTCACAAACAAAAGAAAGAGCAAGCATTACTCAAGGCCTAAAGCTCAGACCACATCAGTTGCTAGTGTTGGCAACGCCCAACCGAGTAGACTGGAGTGCCCACAGTGTGGCAAGCGTCATGCCGGAGAATGTCGAGCAAAGAAAAAGACTTGTTTCAGGTGTGGGTCTCTAGATCATTTTATTAGAAATTACCTAGAGGTGGATGAGAAAGAGAAGCCTCAAGATGCCAAACCAGGAGGCACTGCTAGAGGAAGACCACAAGAAAACCCGAAAGTGGAACAGATAGTAAGAATACGCCCAGAGAGCAGGCTGCAAGATCTGAGGGTAGAGTGCCTGCGAGGGCCTATGCCATTCGTGCTTGTAAAGAAGCATCATTTCCCGATGTGATTACGGGTACATTTTCTTTCCATGATGCTAAAGTTATTACTTTAATAGATCCGGGATCTACCCATTCATAACTTTGCAAGAAATTAATATCTAGAATGAGTATGCCTGTAAAGTCTACAGAACCTGTGATAGAGGTGTCTAATTCTTTAGGCAAAAGTGTGCTAGTTAAGAAGGTATGTAAAGATTTCCCTTTGATGACTAGATGTCATAGTTTTAAGGCAAATCTCATGTTATTGTCATTTGATGAATTTGACATTATTATTGGTATGGATTGGTTAACCACTCATGATGTGATAGTAAATTGTAAAAAGAAATATATTGAGTTGAGATGTGAAAATGAGGACAGTTTTACAAAATTTACGAGAAAATCAGTTGTACGCCAAGTTTAGTAAAAGTGAATTTTGGCTCAAGGAAGTTGGATTTTTGGGACACATTGTCTCGGAGATGGAGTTCGAGTCGACCCAAGTAATATTTTAGCTATTGTTGATTGGAAACCGGTGAAAAATGTATCCAAAGTTAGAAGTTTTCTGGGTTTAGCTGGCTATTACAGACGATTCGTCAAAGGGATTTTCCATGATAGCGACTCCAATAACAAAAGTATTACAGAAAAATGTAAAGTTTGAATGGATGGAAAAGTGCCAACAAGGTTTTGAGATATTAAAGGCAATGTTGACATAGGCTCCAGTTCTAGTACAACCTAAGTCGGGAAAAGAATTTGTGATTTATAGCGATGCATTCTTAAATTGATTGGGCTGTGTACTAATGCAAGAAGGTAAGGTAATTGCATATGCCTCCAGACAATTAAAGCCACATGAAAGGAATTATCTGACACATGACTTAGAGTTATCTGCTATTATTTTTGCATTGAAGATTTG
Organism: Gossypium rotundifolium; assembly: GCA_025506655.1. Classification (NCBI taxonomy): domain Eukaryota; kingdom Viridiplantae; phylum Streptophyta; class Magnoliopsida; order Malvales; family Malvaceae; genus Gossypium; species Gossypium rotundifolium. The sequence continues at coordinate 79,865,903 of CP106729.1, read as the reverse complement.
GAGACACCATTTGTATGGTGAAAAATGTCGGACCATTACTAATCACAAAAGTTTGAAGTATTTGATGACTAAAATAAAAAAAAGAATTGAATTTAAGACAACGGAGATGGTTAGAGTTGATAAAAGATTATGAATTGGTCATTGATTACCATCCGGGAAAGGTAAACGTAGTCACCAATGCTTTAAGTAGAAAATCCCTATTTACTTTGAGGGCTATGAATACTCAGTTGACGTTTTTCGATAATGGTTCAATTCTAGCTAAGTTAAGGGCTAGACCAATGTTCCTCCAAGAAATTTATGAGGCACAGAAAGATAAAAATGAATTACAAGCCAAAAGAGTCTAGTGCGAGTCGGGTGTTGAGCCCGATTTCAGATAAATTCATATGGGTATTTGATGTTCAGAGATAGAGTCTATGTACCAAGAAATGGTGAACTCATTCATAAAGTTTTGCATGAGGCACATAATGGATGTTTATCTATACACCCATGTAGCACCAAGATGTATAATGATTTGAAAAAATAGTATTTGTGAACGAGTATGAAGAAAGACATTTCTGAGTTTGTTTCAAGATGTTTTATTTGTCAACAAGTAATGGCTAAAAACCAAGTATCTTCGGGTTTGCTTCAACCTATTATGGTACCCGAATGGATTTGGGACCAAGTTACCATGGATTTTGTAATGGGTTTACCGTTGACACCAAGTAAGAAAGATGCTATATGGGTTGTAGTCGACAAACTTACGAAGTTAGCCCATTTCATACCTATACGAGTTGACTACTCACTTGATAAGTTGGAAAACTTGTATGTTTCAGAGATAGTAAGGCTTCATGGAGTGCTTTTATCTATTATATCGAATAGAATTTCTAAATTCGCATCCAGATTTTGGGAAAAAATTATAAGAGGCTTTGGGCACAAAGTTAAATTTTAGTACGGCCTTTCACCCCCAAACCGACGGCTAATCGGAAAGGTTGATCCAAGTTCACGAAGATATGCTCAGGTGTTGTGTTCTTAAGTTTCAAGGCAACTAGGAAAAGTACTTGTCATTGATAGAATTTGCCTACAATAACAATTTCAGTCAAGCTTGAAAATGGTGCCTTATGAGGCTTTGTATGGGTGTAAGTTCCAAATGCCTTTATATTGGATTGAGCTCAAGGAAAATCAGATTCATGAAATGGACTTGGTAAATGAAACCGAAGAAAAAGGTAAAAGTGATTCGATATTGCCTAAAAGTTGCTTCTGATCGACAAAAAATCCTATTCGGATTTGAAGAGGAAAGAAATTGAGTATCAAGTCGATGATAGAGTATTCTTAAATGTTTCACTGTGGAAGAAAGTCCTTAGATTTGGTCGAAAAGGTAAACTGAGTCCATGTTTTATCGGACCATATGAGATCACCGAGAGGATAGGGCTGGTAGCTTATCGATTGGCTTTGCCACCTGAGTTAGAAAAGATTCATGATGTGTTTCACATGTCCATATTGTGATGCTACTGATCAGACCCTTCACATTAGAAAAGATACACGATGTGTTTCATGTGTCTATGTTGAGACGCTATCAATTAGACCCTTCACATGTGATTACACCGATAGAGGTTGAGATACAACCCGACATGATGTATGGTGAAGAACCAGTTGAAATTCTAGCCCGAGAGGTCAAGTAGTTAAGGAATAAAAGTATAGCTCTTGTGAGTCTTACGGTAGAGACATGGGGTAGAAGAGGCAACGTGGGAGCCCGAGAAGGCTATGAGGAGTCAGTACCCAAACCTTTTTGCCGGTAAGATTTTTGGGACGAAAATCCCTAGGGGGAGAATTGTAATAGCCTGACTTAGGGCCTAGTCAGAATAGTGGTGCGAGACCACAAATTCAAAGAAGAAATATGTGTTTAAATGATTTTATAAGGCTTATGAGGTATTTGCATGATTGTGTGAAAATTTCATGAAGGAATTTTATTAATTAGTGAACAAATTGTCCATTAGCACTAAATTGCAAGGATTATAAAATATGAGATTCTGGAAGGTTTAAGTATGAAATAGAATTATAAAAATTATAAGAGGTCCTTATTTAGCAATTAGACCACTATATGTTGAGATGGACAAAAATGGACATAGGAAGGAAAAATCTCAAGAAATAATCATTAAGGGCATTTTTGTCATTTGGTAAATTAAAGAATTAAAAGGGAAAAACAAGCCAAAATCATGTCCATCTTCTTCGTTCTTGGCCAAAAATCACAAGGGAACTATAGCTAGGGTTTCTTAATCTTCCAAGCTTTATAGTAAGTGCATCCTAGCCCCGTTTTTAATGTTCTTCGTATTTTTGAAACCTTTGTAGCTCGGTTTAGCTATTTCTAGCTATATTTTAAGCTGTGGTTTATGTTTAAAAATTTACCCATGTATGACGTGCATGTATTTTGATATTTTATGGAAGAATATGTAAGTTTGATGTAGGATAAACATCTTTTTCTAAGTGATTTTCATGAAAAATGCATGTAAGGACCAAATTGCAAAAGTAATGAAAATGGTCATAAAACGGTGAAATAGTAGAAATTGAAGACTTCTATAGTTATGAAAATGAATCGGCTAGGCTTGAAATATAAGGAAGTTGAATGAAAATCATTTTACAAGCCTAGGGGTAAAAGTGTAATTTTGAGAAAGTTTAGGGGTAAAAATGTAATTTTTGTAAAAAATGATTTATGAGACAATTTAGATAATGTAAGTATTAAACAAGTTAAATTGTTATTATAGATCAAGAAATACGAAGCCCGGACTGAAACTGAGTCAAGAACAAAGTCGAGGACTAAATTGCATATCTACACATATTTTGGAGTACCGAGGTAAGTTTGTGTGAAATCAAAGTTTCATGTATTAATATGTTTAAATTCCCTATTATATTTTGAAATGTTTAGTATTGTTCTCATGAAATTGGTTAATAATGTCTTAATAAGGAAATCAATGAGAGCAAGTAAATGAAAATTTTGTTTGAAGATTCAGAATAGCGAGTATACCTATGTCACAACATGAGACAAGGAAAGCCCGTGTAAGACCATGTCGGGGGCATGGCATCGGCATTAAAGAATGAAGGATATCATGTAAGTCCATGTCAAGACATGTCATTGATAAGTTATTATAAGGCAAGGATATCATGTAAGTCCATGTCGAGACATGGCATCGATAAGTTACTATAAGGCAAGGATATCATGTAAGTCCATGTTAAGACATGGCATCGATAAGTTACTATAAGGCAAGGATATCATGTAAGTCCATGTCAATACATGGCATTGATAAGTTACTATAAGGCAAGGATATCATGTAAGTCCATGTCAAGACATAGCATTGATAAGTTACTATAAGGTAAGAATCCCATGTAAGTCCACGCCAAGGCATGGCATTGGTGAGTTCACATGGCAAGTATACCACGTAAGACCATGTCAAGACATGTCAATGGTGAGTTTTAAAAGGAAACACCTAAGGAAGATCCCATGTAAGATCGTATTTAGAATATGGCATTAGCATCAAGAAACATGTTTGATGAAATTGAGTATACTCTGATATTTCGAGTAACTCAGCGGGTAAAAGAGTTAAGCTTGAAAGAAGTAACAAGAAAGCTAAGTAAGTACAATAGTATCAAATTAAGATATTCAATAATGATAAATAGTTCTACCTAAGTTAAGGAAGGTAAGGATTTGTTGTTCATGTTATATTAGCAAAAATGCTAATCTATGTAATGAGTGATACAGGTACCATGAGCAAATACCAGTTAAGGTAACCCTAATGTGATGGGTAAGTATGAGTAAGAGTAAGTATGAGTAAGTAAGCTTAAGTACTTGAGATTTATGTATTCTTATTTCATGATGAATGAGTTTAATTTGAGTAATTATGTTGCTACATAAAATTTCACGCATACTTACTAAGCTAACTGCTTATTTCTCTCTTTTTCTTCTTCCTTGTAGTATCGCCAAACTAACTCAGGGATCGCAGAACGTCAGAGCTTGGAACACACTATCAATCATTATTTTGGTATAGCCAAGTTATTTTATTTTGAGTATGCATGTATAGGAGTTTCATCATTTTGGTCATGTCATATTGTGAGCAAAAAGCTTGGTTACTAAAATTATGCATTCTTGTGTATATGGCCATTATAAGTTGGTTAATATTTATTAAGTTATGTATCCTTTCATGATGATAAGTGTATGCATTTAAGTTTAGGAAATGGATGGAATAATTGATTTGTTTGAGATGGTATAAGTGTGTTGATGTTTCAAGGTGGCAATTGGCTTGGAAAATAGCCTCAAATTGTCCACACGGGTAGGCACACGAGCATGTGTCTAGGCCGTGTGTGACACACAGTCGGCCCATGGGTGTGTTATGTAACATCCTAAAAATTTGTGAATCATCTTGTTGCTTGTGTTAGCTCGAGTATGATTTTATTGTGTGCCTGATATAGTCTTGTGAAGGTTTGGAATTATTCGGATCTTGAATAATTTTTTTTTAAATATGGAGAATTTAGTGAAGTAGGTGACCCTGATACTTAAGTTAATTTAAGCATCTAAAATTTGCACAAGAGGAGTTAGTAGCATGGTGGTAATGGCGCATGAATGGTTGCTTGAGGGGAGTGGTTCGAATAACATGGAGTACATTTTGGAGACTTTATTTTTTTGCATCTTTACATCAAGTGTCGGCCAAGCTTTATAATTGGTAAGTTGGACTTTAATTTTTTTAAGGCAAGATGATTAATAGTTTAGGTAAGTTTGAACTTGGGAAAAGGAAACATTTTGATTAAGGAATGATGAGGGAACACAAGGCATATTGTAAGGTGATTGCTATGGAAAGTTTTGTGTGGAAAAACTTTGACTTTAGAGTCCATGTATTTGGGCGGTTTGGGAGCCTAGGGGGGAGTGACGAATTTTGATAAAGGTTTTGGCAAGTTAGGGGACATAAGGCACTCTTTATGGGGTGTGTTCTGGAAACTTGTTAATGGCCAACTTGACCATGTATGTGGACGGCATTATGGACAAGGGGGGATGGCCAGATTTTGTTGTTGATTTTGGAAGGATGAGTGGTTGGGTGTAATCCCATTTGGTCATTTTTGAACTTCCAAAACACCTTTTCTTTTGTAGCCGATTTTTGCATAGGGAGGTTTAGGCATTTCCTTGTGCAATTTCTTTTCCCGAAAGCTTTTGTGTCCTTTTTCTTTTGAGACCGTAAACCAAGTAAGTGACCTCTCGTGCACCTCTTTCTCTTTTGATCATCTTTCTCTTCTCTTTATTTTGTTTAGGCCGAACCTTTCATCCCTTTCATTTCACCTTTGCCGCAACTTCTAAGCCTCACACTCTTCCTCTCCATTCTTTTGTTAAAGCTGAATCTCCCTCTTGTCATCAAGCCAACTCGCATCACACTTCATTCCCTTCATTTCTTCTTTTCATAATTCATCAAAAGCCAAGAACATTTGACTTTAGCCGATTGTTCTTCAAGCCGAATCCATAACCCCTTGCTATTCTCTCCTAAAGCAGAAAGTTCCACTTCTTTGTCACCCATTGAAATCGATTGCTACTAAGCACCAAAAGCCTATCATCATTCTCATTTGAACCGATTTCTCCACTTCAGGTTCTTCTTACCGATTCCTTAAAGGTTTTGACCATTTGCATTTTGGTCATTCTTTTCGGTAAGGATCTCTTCTAGGCTGATCTTTTTCCTTTATCTTTCTTTGATTGTCGAAATCAAGATTCTAATCCTCCTAGTCTTTTTGGCTGAACCTTGAAGGAGGATTTTGGGATTCTTTTTGTAGCCAACGATTAAGGAGAAATCATTCGGGATTTAAATATCTAAGGTAAGCAAGTGTAATTTTAGGCCGAAGGCCATGTATTTTGGTTTATTAAAAAGTTAGAAATCGAATCTAACATAAACCATGTAGGGATTTCGACATATCCAAGGGACAAGTGACATTTTCAAGATCTAGATAATCAAGGTAAAGGAGTCCTAATATTTGGCCAAAGGCCTTTTTGTCTATTAAGGTTGGCCGATATTGACTTTGGTCTTGTAGGGGAAATTGACTGTGAAAAAGAAGGAGTATTAGTATCGATAGTACCGTAATCATTGGTTATCAGGTGTGTAGCACTACACTAAATTTTTAATAAATCGATAATATTAATGATTTGCATGTGTTAAGAAAAATTTGTATGATAATGGTTGCGGGTACCATTCAGTGGTACATGGTATTCAGGTATGTTTACCCCCTAATACTTCCTTAATAATGCTATAAGCATGAATATGAAATGTGTGTGATTCCGTTATGATTTTGGGGGTATATGGCATGATATCGAAATAATATGTTTATTGCATGGGCATATGGGTGATATTGATAAAGGGGAAGTGTTTCGGTGGTTTTTACCACAATTATCCGGTGACTTCGGTCACATATTATGAATCTGGTGACTTCGGTCACATATTATGAATCCGGTGACTCTGTCACAATTATCCGATGGCCATGCCATAATTTATAAGGGTGATGTGCAGTTGACTGCAGCGACTGCCTTCGATGGTGTGTAGCGGATGGAGGGTCGATTTAGAAATCCCCACGGTGTGATTGGTAGGTACGGGTGGTGTGTAGCGGTTGGATATTTAAGTGGGCTTGGGATTGCATTTCATTTTATATGTATATGTGATTTAATCAGTTATTATCTGATTTTCTATATTATGGGCTTATGGCTAAATGTGTTTTAAATGGGCTTAATGGCTATAATCAATTGGGTTTTTAGTGTACTGTTACACATTGAGTCTGTTGAGTCACCCTTTATGGGATATCTTTTCAGGTGACGCTTAGCGTGATGGATCGGGTCAGCGAGGACTACGTGGTGGCCATTACTCAACTCAGTATTTCAGATTTTCTTTTAATTAAACCTACTACGTTTTCTTTTATTATTCAGGTTTTATTCTAGGTTATGTTTTTGTAATAAGGCCGCTATGGACTATTTTATTTTTTTTACGTTTTAGATTTTTAATCTGCTACGATCAAATATTTACTAAATAATTAAATGATTTCAAAAAATAACTTAAACTGTTTTGACACCTAAACACCTATGGTTTTAATAATAATAATAATAAGTTTTAAATTTGGTTTTCTTTTAACTTATAATCTTTCTCATAAAGATAACGTTTTTAATGAGACACCAACTTATCTAAACACCATTTACAACGCGATCACTAAATAGACCTATTTTCTACAGAACCAACATATTATCTAATAAAATAAAACAAGATTTAATTGAAGTTTTACTCGAGAAACATACCAGATCCGGTCAGGGCTTATGGGTCGGGTTTGGAGTGTTTTAACTTGGTATCAGAGCCCAGTTTTCAACACTCGGCCTTGAGTTTTGAAGCCCACAACGTTTTCAAAATTAGGCCCAAAAGACTTTTTGAAAATTTTTGGTTAAAATGGTTTTATAGAAGCATGGCACTCGAGTTCTCGGCCCAGGTCCGCCAGGTAAGTTCTTTTAATTTATTTGTGCATGTTGACGTATGGTACTCTAAATAATAGGCCTAGGAAACTGTACTTTAGAGACATGGACCCTAGGTATATGTTTGTACTTTTATGGAAAAACCACTGAATAAATCCTATTGCATAAAACTTTCTTTAAACAAGAAGTGAAAAGACTCTAATGCATAAAATTTTCGTAAAAACAGATAAGATGTGAAGTAGACATGAGTTCTAGGGGACGTGGTCGTCGTGGACGCGGCAGAGGCAGAATGGCTGTGTCGAAACCAGTTAGATCTGGTCAGGGTTTCGAGAATGAGGCATCGCCACCGGCTGTTGGGGCAAAATTTCAAGAGCAAACTGGAGGAGATGACGTAATATCGCAGGCTATGCTGCAAGTTCTAGAGCAAGTAGCGAGAGCTAGTATAGGTAATGAGGCTCGAAAGTCCGTAGCTGAGAGACTTAGATCAAACAGACCCGAGGTTTTTAGGGGAGTATCTGGAGTAGCTCCGAATGTAGCGGAATCTTGGTTAGAGGCGATCGAGAGGATCATGGACGATTTGGGTGCCTTTGCTAAGGAAAAGCTAAAAGGTCTTGTTTCGTTGCTTGAGATAAGGCCTACGGTGGTGGCCTTGTCAAAACGATTACCCTGCGGATCGAGTGGATTGGGGGTATTTTAAAGTTAAGTTTGAAGGGAAATACGTTGGAGCTAGGAACATCGACTCTTAGAGAAAGGTGTTTCTAAATTTAGCATAAGGAAATAAGTCGGTAGCTGAGTATGAAGTGGAGTTTTTGCGGCTTAGCCGGTATGCCAGAGGGATAGTAGCTACTGATTATGAGCAGTGTGTTAGATTCGAGGATCGACTGAGAGATGAGCTACGAGCGTTGATTGCTCCGCACCGAGAAAGAGATTTTGCAGTCTTAGTGGATAGGGCATGGATAGCTGAAGAAGTTAAGTGAACTGAGAGACAAAATCGGGACAGAGGTCAGAATAAGAATAAGAGGAGCTATGGGTCTTCAGGGTCATCAGGGAATTTTCAAAAGAGACCCAGAGTTGATAGGCCACGAGGTCAGCAGGTTGCTACGAGAGGACAGTACCGTACTTGTGCTCAGTGTGAAAGATGCACCCAGGAGAATGTTGGAAAAAGACAGGGGGTGTTTTAAGTATGGGTCCAAGGATCATATGATTAAGGATTGTCCGATGGATCTGATAGGAACCGCCTTTGAGTTAGGGTTTTAATCGGTGGCGGAGGTGGACATGCAGACGATGAGGGTCGTGGTGCGAATGGCGAGGTAATGGTTCGATAGAGGTCGCAGGACCCCAAGCGAGCGATGGTAGCAGCGAGGCGAGACGGCCAGTGCGGTGTATGCGGTTCATCGGAGGAAGATAGTGATGCACCTGATGTTATAACGGGTGCGTTCCTTATTTCTGGGTTGCCCTTTATTGCTTTGATAGATATAGGGTCAACTCATTCATACATCGCTAGTGAAGTATCTGGGACTCTGCATGTGAACTCTGAGACTGTACCTAGGAAGATGACTGTACTTAGTCCTTTAGGGCAGACTGTAGTAGTAGTTAAGCTCTTTAAGGAAGTGCCTTTAGAAGTTCAAGGGACGCAATTTCTGGCTGACTTAATGGAGTTGCCATTCGGGGAATTTGACCTGATCTTAGGCATGGACTGGCTAGTGAAGTATCGTGCGAATGTGGATTGTGATGCTAAGCGGATGCCATTAAGAACTATTGATGACAAGGAAGTTGTGGTAATGGGCGAGAGACGAAACTATTTACCGAATGTGGTATCTGCTCTTAAGGCAGAAAAATTGGCAAGAAAAGGATGTGTAGCTTTTCTGATGTTGGTTAGTGCCTTGGAGGTTAAGGAAGCAACTGTTGAAGAGGTCAGGACTGTGAGTGAATTTCTGGATGTCTTTCCGGAAGAACTTCCAGGATTGCCTCTAGATCGGGAAGTAGAATTTGGGATTGACTTGTTGCCTGGTACGGCGCCAGTATCTATCGCTCCGTACAGGATGGCACCAAAGGAGTTGGTTGAGCTTAAGGCTCAGATTCAAGAGTTACTTGATCGTGGGTTTATCCGACCCAGTATGTCTCCATGGGGAGCACCGGTCTTGTTCGTAAAGAAGAAGGACGGAACTATGTGTATGTGCATAGATTACCGGCAGTTGAATAAACTGACATTAAGAACAAGTATCCTTTGCCGAGGATAGACGACTTGTTTGATCAGCTTAAGGGAGCTGCGGTATTCTCAAAGATAGATCTAAGGTCGAGGTATCATCAGCTTAAGGTGAAAGAAACGGATATCCATAAGATAGCTTTTCGAATAAGATACGGGCATTATGAATTCTTGGTAATGTCGTTCGGATTGACGAACGCCCCAGCTGCGTTCATGGATATGATAAATCGGGTTTTCCAACCCTAATTGGATCAGTTCATCGTTGTGTTTATAGACGACATCCTAGTATATTCCAAATCTGAGATAGAGCATGATGAGCATCTCCGGATAGTGTTGCAAGTGTTAAGAGAGAAGAAGCTTTATGCCAAATTCAGCAAGTGTGAATTTTGGCTGAAAGAAGTTGCGTTTTTAGGCCATGTGGTATCTGCAGAAGGGATAAGGGTGGATCCTCGGAAGATTGAGGCAGTGTTAGATTGGAAACAACCTAAGTCTGTAACTGAGGTTCGCAGTTTCTTGGGATTAGCAGGCTACTACAGAAGATTCGTCGAAGGATTTTCTTCGATAGCGGCATCTTTAACGAAATTGTTAAGAAAGGAGGTACCTTTCGTATGGACAGATAAGCAGCAGGAAAGTTTCGAGAGGCTTAAGAAGGTTTTGACTGAAGCTCCGGTTTTGATTCAGCCTGAGGTAGGGAAGGATTTCGTGGTGTATTGTGATGCTTCTCACACAGGATTAGGATGTGTTCTAATGCAAGACGAGAAGGTTGTTGCTTATGCATCTCGGCAATTAAGGCCACACAAGGTTAACTATCCGACGCATGACTTGGAGTTGGCAACGGTAGTCTTTGCTCTTAAGGTATAGAGGCATTATTTATATGGAGAAAAGTCAGTGATATATACGGACCACAAGAGTCTGAAATATCTGCTGACTCAGAAGGAGCTGAATTTGAGACAGCGAAGGTGGGTGGAGTTGTTGAAAGACTATGACTATTCTATAGAGTACCACCCGGGCAAGGCGAATGTGGTGGCAAACGCTTTAAGTTGGAAAGTGGTGTCAGATCTAAGGGCAATGTTTGCACATCTTAGTCTTTATGACGACGGAAGCTTGCTAGTGGAATTACAAGTAAAGCCGACGTGGTTGAGTCAAGTGAAAGAAAGACAGTTGGTAGACGATGATTTGAGTGCTAAGCTACGGCAGGTGTAGAATGGGGAGCTGGAAGATTATGGTGTTAACAGCGATGGAGTATTGTGTTTCAAGGGTAAGGTCTATATGCCGAAGGATCAGGAGTTGAGGCAAAGGATTCTTCAGGAGTCGCATAGTAGCCCTTATACTATGCATCCTGGAGGAAGTAAGTTATACCGAGATTTACGGGATCAGTTTTGGTGGCCTGGTCTTAAGCGGGAAGTTACAGAATTCGTAGGGAAGTGCTTAATGTGTCAGCAAGTCAAGGCTAAACATCAAGAACCTTCGGGATTACTTCAGCCGATAAAGATTTCGCAGTGGAAGTAGGAGAGAATCACCATGGACTTTGTTAGTGGGCTTCCTCTTACGCCTACTAAGAAAGACTCGGTATGGGTGATAGTGGATCGATTGACGAAATCTACACATTTCATCCCAGTACGGGTTGATTACTCTTTGCATAAATTGGTAAAGTTGTATGTGGCTGAGATTGTGAGGTTGCATGGAGTGCGGTGTTGATTATTTCGGATAGGGATCCGAGGTTTACGTCTCGGTTTTGGAAAGCATTACATCAGGCTTTAGGCACCAGATTGGACTTCAGTACGGCATTTCATCCACAGTCGGACGGCCAATCTGAGTGAGCAATCCAAGTGTTAGAAGATATGTTAAAGGGTTGTGTGATAGACTTCAGAGGAAGCTGGGAAGAGTTTTTGCCTTTAGCGAAATTTGTGTATAACAACAATTACCAAGCCAGTATTCGGATGGCACCGTATGAAGCACTATATGGGCGAAGTCGCACTCCTACATGTTGGACAGAATTAGGGGAACGTCAAGTTTTGGGTCCAGAGATTGTGGCAGAATCCGAAGAAAAGGTTAAGGTAATCTGGGCTCGGTTAAAGGAGGCATCTGACAGGCAAAAGTCGTACGTAGATCTTAAGCGGAAGGAAATAGAGTTTGTTGTGGGAGATCAAGTATTTCTTAAAGTGTCATCATGGAAGAAGGTGATGAGATTTGGTCGCAAAGGGAAGTTAAGTCCCAGGTTTATAGGACCTTATCGGGTTTTGAAGCGGGTTGGACCAGTGGCATATCAGTTAGAGTTGCCTATGGAATTGAAGCAAATGCACGATGTGTTTCATGTTTCAATGCTACGACGTTACCGGTCGGATCCATCTCATATAGTGGCAGTTGAGGAAGTTGAGCTAAGTCCAGATTTATCCTACGAGGAAGAGTCGATTCAGATTTTGGAACGGGATGTGAAGGTGTTACGGAGGAAGTCAGTTCCTCTTGTCAAAGTATTATGGCATAACCATGGATCGGAAGAAGCTTCGTGGGAGCCGGAGGAAGCAATGCGATAGCAATACCCTCACTTGTTCTAGCCAGGTAATTTTGAGGACGAAATTTTCTTTTAGGAGGGTAGAGTTGTAACATCCTAAAAATTTGTTAATCATCTTGTTTCTTGTGTTAGCTCGGTATGATTTTATTGTGTGCCTGATATAGTCTTGTGAAGGTTTGGAATTATTCGGATCTTGAATAATTTTTTTTTAAATATGGAGAATTTAGTGAAGTGGATCAAGTGACCCTGATACTTAAGTTAATTTAAGTATCTAAAATTAGCACAAGAGGAGTTAGTAGCATGGTGGTAATGGCGCATGAATGGTTGCTTGAGGGGAGTGGTTCGAATAACATGGAGTACATTTTGGAGACTTTATTTTTTTGCATCTTTACATCAAGTGTCGGCCAAGCTTTATAATTGGTAAGTTGGACTTTAATTTTTTTTATGGCAAGATGATTAATAGTTTAGGTAAGTTTGAACTTGGGGAAAGGAATCATTTTGATTAAGGAATGATGAGGGAAAACAAGGTATATTGTAAGGTGATTGCTATGGAAAGTTTTGTGTGGAAAAACTTTGACTTTAGAGTCCATGTATTTGGACGGTTTGGGAGCCTAGGGGGGAGTGACCGAATTTTGATAAAGGTTTTGGTAAGTTAGGGGGACATAAGGCACTCTTTATGGGGTGTGTTCTGGAAACTTGTTAATGGCCAACTTGACCATGTATGTGGACGGCATTATGGACAAGGGGGTGGCCGGATTTTGTTGTTGATTTTGGTAAGGATGAGTGGTTGGGTGTAATCCCATTTGGTCATTTTTGAACTTCCAAAACACCTTTTCTTTTGTAGCCGATTTTTGCATAGGGAGGTTTAGGCATTTCCTTGTGCGATTTCTTTTCTCGAAAGCTTTTGTGTCCTTTTTCTTTTGAGACCGTAAACCAAGTAAGTGACCTCTCGTACACCTCTTTCTCTTTTGATCATCTTTCTCTTCTCTTTATTTTGTTTAGGCCGAACCTCTCATCCCTTTCATTTCACCTTTGCCGTAACTTCTAAGCCTCACACTCTTCCTATCCATTCTTTTGTTAAAGCCGAATCTCCCTCTTGTCATCAAGCCAACTCGCATCACACTTCATTCCCTTTATTTCTTCTTTTCATAATTCATCAAAAGCCAAGAACATTTGACTTTAGTCGATTGTTCTTCAAGCCGAATCCATAACCCCTTACTATTCTCTCCTAAAGCCGAAAGTTCCACTTCTTTGTCACCCATTGAAACCGATTGCTACTAAACACCAAAAGTGAAACATCCCAAACCCGGCCCACGAGCTTTGACCAGATTTGGTATGTTCCTCAAGTAAACTGGTTTCAAGTTCTTTTGTAACTTAGAGAAAACTTGTGTGATTTTAAGAAAAATTACTGCTTTGGGTTGGGCTTGTGTTGAAACGGATTCAATTTCATTTTGAAAACCACTTTTTAATATTAGTGATAAAACCTATAGAGTATATTAAAAAGAATGAATTACTTAGTCTTTAACTCAATAAAAATTTGTAACATAATTAAACAATAAACAGAAATAAAATGGCTCACCATGGCCTTATGGCCTTATTACATCAAACAATTCCAAATAGTTCAAAGTACTTAAATGAAATAAAAATGTCCATTAAAAATAAAAACTTCCAAGTTGAGCATGGCCACCACAAGTTCTCGCTGTCTCGGTCCATCCTTGTTCATCACCAAACATGGTCCCACAACGGGTGAGTCAATGCACCCAATGTGTACACGGCACTAAATCATAATCGAATCAGGCATAACAATTGTTACACATTCATATCATAGCATACAATTTATGATGCATTCCCAAAACTCAAACCTATTAAACCATCCGCTACACTCCCCCGTACCAACCTGTACACCGTGGGGACTACTAAGTCGACCCTCCTTCCGCTACACTCCATATCGCGGTCTTAGGTCACCGCATTCGTGGTCTTAGGTCACCACGTTCAGATTTTGTGGTCTTAGGTCACCACATTCGATTCATCGTGGTCTTAGGTCACCACATTCAGATATCACGGTCTTAGGTTACCGTGTTTGTGGTCTTAGGTCACTATATTCACTTCCCCAAAAATAAACCCATATGCCCCATATAATAGTAATATGCATAAATATGCCAGAGTTCACATTCTTATTCTTATTCTCATGTTACAATTAACATATTTCATAATCCTAGGAGGAGTAGGAAACGTACCTGAGTACTTTGTACCATAACATGGTACCTTAGCCACTTTCGTATTCTTAATATCACATATATTAATTAAACGTAGCCATAAAACATATTATGATATAGTGTGGGGCACACACCTGATTCGCTTAACAAATTCCTTGAAATCTCGAAAAAACTGATCTATTGCTTTAGATTTTTAGGTCCCTACATTCGGCCAACATGGTAATATTTAGCAGAGGCCTATTCGGCCAAACTTAGTGTTTTTCTTTTAAAGCCTAATCGGCTATAACCCAAATCCCGGGATTTATGTAGTCAACTTCTTACCTTTGGTGCCGATTTGATGACTATTCAAATCCCAAAATTGCTGCTATGTTTCTTCTTGTATTCGGCCAAGCCTTGAATCACTTAAACAGATTAGTTATAGCTTTTTAAACGATTATCAAATAGATCTAGATATCAAATCATGCCTTGGCCGAATATACCTATGTGCTTACCTTCCAAATCTTAAATCCCGAAATTGATCTTTTGTCTTAGGTGCCTGTCAAAATCCTTATAATCATATGTTAGATCTAATCTAACATTGAATCATAATTATATAGCTAATGGCCGAATGGTATTCATAGCTTACCTTAGATCTTAGAAATCCCGGAGAACTCCTCTTTCTCTAGTCGACACCACCTAAATCCCGAAATTCCCTTCCATAGTTTCGGCCAAAATACAATATGAGGGATTAGTCCCTAAATTTTGACAGGCTTAAAAAGAAAAGAATGGAAACCGAGTCTAGATCTTACCCTTACCGAAGAATTTGATGGAACTCTTGCTTGAACTCTTAGCACTATTCGGCTATGGCCCTGATATATGTCACAATTTTGGCTCTTGAGGCTTAGTGAGAAATCGGCTAGGGTTATTGGTACCTTCGGCTTTTGATTATGTTTGTAATAGAAGAAGAAAAGAAAAGAGAAAAAAGAACAATGGCAGAGAGAATTTGGCAGAGGAAGAAAAGAAAAGAATGGAGAAATTTGCTAGAGAATTTCGGTAGAGGCTTTTTTGAAGAGAAAAGAATGAATGAAGAATGGCCTTATCTTCCTTCTATTACCGAAATTCCTAGGCTAAAGTCCCCTACTTGGCCACCACTCTTCCTATGTGATAATTATCACTTTATCAAAAGAATTAATCCAACAATTATCTCCTATTTAGTCGAAATTCTAAAGGAAATAAAACTCCTCTTTTAAGAGCCCTCATGCCGTCCACCTCTCTGCTCTTTGTAGCAAAATAAAACTTCTTTTATTTTCTTCCTAAGTGACTCGATCCCTGGCACAAATACACTTGAATGTGGCGCCATTTCCAGAAGCCCTAAGTGGCATCTTCAGGCCACTTTTCCAAGCTTGTTTGTGTGTCAAATTTCACATACTTTTTCTCTTAAGGCCACCTTGCCTTAATTTCCTCTTTTAAACTTTAAAACTCGACATTTCTAAGTCATTTCTAAGTTTCCAAAAATTTTCGTTTGGCTCTTTAAACTTGACATTTCCTTACATTTCCTAGTTTTAAATGTTCACTTTCCTCTTTTGAATCATTTCTAAATCATTTTCCTAGTTTCCATAAATGTTCACTTTCCTCTTTTGAATCATTTCTAAATCATTTTCCTAGTTTCCACAAATGTTCACTTTCCTCTTTTTAACTTAGCATTTCCATACATTTTTCAGGTTTCCAAAAATGTTCAAAATTTATTCTTAACACATAAAACATGTCACTTCGTACAATTAAACCGAAAATGCATAGGCCCTTTTCAGGATGTTACAAAAAGTCTATCATCATTCTCATTTGAACCGATTTCTCCACTTCAGGTTCTTCTTGCCGATTCCTTGAAGTTTTTGACCATTTGCGTTTTGGTCATTCTTTTGGTAAGGATCTCTTCTAGGCTGATCTCTTTCCTTTATCTTTCTTTGATTGTCGAAATCAAGATTCTAATCCTCCTAGTCTTTTTGGCCGAACCTTGAAGGAGGATTTTGGGATTCTTTTTGTAGCCAACGATTAAGGAGAAATCATTCGGGATTTAAATATCCAAGGTAAGCAAGTGTAATTTTAGGCCGAAGGCAATGTATTTTGGTTTATTAAAAAGTTAGAAATCGAATCTAACATAAACCATGTAGGGATTTCGACATCTCCAATGGACAAGTGACATTTTCGGGATCTAGATAATCAAGGTAAAGGAGTCCTAATATTCGGCCAAAGGCCTTTTTGTCTATTAAGGTTGGCCGATATTGACTTTGGTCTTGTAGGGGAAATTGACTGTGAAAAAGAAGGAGTATCAGTATCGATAGTACCGTAATCACTGGTTATCAAGTGTGTAGCACTACACTAAATTTTTAATAGATCGATAATATTAATGATTTGCATGTGTTAAGAAAAATATGTATGATAATGGTTGCGGGTACCATTTAGTGGTACATGGTATTCAAGTATGTTTACCCCCTAATACTTCCTTAATAATGCTATAAGCATGAATATGAAATTTGTGTGATTCTGTTATGATTTTGGGGGTATATGGCATGATATTGAAATAATATGTTTATTGCATGGGCATATGGGTGATATTAATAAAGGGGAAGTGTTCCGGTGGTTTTTACCACAATTATTCAGTGACTTCGGTCACATATTATGAATCCGGTGACTTCGGTCACATATTATGAATCGGTGACTCTATCACAATTATCCGATGGCCATGCCACAATTTATAAGGGCGATGTGCAGTTGACTGCAGCGACTGCCTTCGATGGTGTGTAGCGGATAGAGGGTCGATTTAGAAATACCCACGGTGTGATTGGTAGGTACGGGTGGTGTGTAGCGGATGGATATTTAGGTGGGCTCGGGATTGCATTTCATTTTATATGTATATGTGATTTAATCAGTTATTATCTGATTTGCTATATTATGGGCTTATGGCTAAATGTGTTTTAAATGGGCTTAATGGCTATAATCAATTGGGTTTTTAGTGTACTGTTACACATTGAGTCTGTTGACTCACCCTTTATGGGATATCTTTTCAGGTGACGCTTAGCATGATGGATCGGGTCAACGAGGACTACGTGGTGGCCATTGCTCAACTCAGTATTTCAGATTTTCTTTTAATTAAACCTATTGCGTTTTCTTTTATTATTCGGGTTTTATTCTGGGTTATGTTTTGTAATAAGGTCGCTATGGACTGTTTTATTTTTTTTACGTTTTAGATTTTTAATCTACTACGATCAAATATTTACTAAATAATTAAATGATTTTGAAAAATAACTTAAACTGTTTTGACACCTAAACACCTATGGTTTTAATAATAATAATAAGTTTTAAATTTGGTTTTCTTTTAACTTATAATATTTCTCATAAAGATAACGTTTTAATGAGACACCAACTTATCTAAACACCATTTACAACGCGATCACTAAATAGACCTATTTTTTACAGAACCAACATATTATCTAATAAAACAAAACAAGATTTAATTGAAGTTTTACTCAAGGAACATACCAGATCCGGTCAGGGCTTATGGGCCGGGTTTGGAGTGTTTCATGCTAAGAGGTCGTGTGTCCTCTACACCAATTTACGAGAATGCAATTCGTCACATGGGCCAGCACACGGGCGTGTACCCTGGCCGTGTGCTATTAAGGATTTATTGACGTCACAAACAGAGAGCTCCATGGGTGGGAGACATGGGCGTGTCTTGGCCATGTAAAGGATACTGGTTATAGACACGGGCGTGTGCTCAGCCGTGTGAAATAAGTCAGTATCGACCACGGGTGTCTAACACGAGCATGTCTTAGAGCATACGGGCGTGTGGCCCCTGTTTAGGTGAAAAGTTTTAAGAACTTTTAAGTTCCCGAAATGAATTTTCAAATTCCTCCGAACATACAATTAGGGCTCCGTAAGCCCATTATATGCACATTATGATTGAAAAGAAATTTTTTTAAGATGTAACAAAATTTTGTGGCACGAAATTATAAGATTAAGTATAGTAATGCCTCATATCTGATCCCGATGTCGGACTTGGGCAAGGGGTGTTACACCACCCGTGTGGATACTTAAGACACCATCCCACTTTGTAAAGATCAAATTCGATTGGTAAAAGATTCAAAAGTTAGTGAGAATAAGAGAAAAGAAAAAGAAGAATTATTGATGAGAGAAAATGAGAGAAAAATAAAAGCACTTGAGAGAAGAAGAAAATAAAACGAAAAGAAAAAAGAAACTGCAAGAAAAAATATTGAAATAAAAAGAGAGTGTGAACAAGAATAAGAAATTGAAAAAGAGTGTGAGAGAGAGGAAAAAGATATTGAGAAGGAGGAAATAAAAGAACGTGTAAGTGATGAGGGTTTCATTGTAGAAAAAGAAAGTGAGCGAGAAAATAGTCAAGCAAGAGTGACGAGTAATTTAATTTTAACTAACCATGATTTATTGTTGTTTGGTTGTGTTTTTGTCACAGGTTTGTAAAATCCATTGCTAAATTTGTTGTTACATTACTTCATCATCGAATGACAATTCCATGGGATTGACAAAGGTAAGTTGAAGAATGAAATTTCTCCACGACAATAAAAAGGTAAGAACGGTAAGGAACTTTTTGAGATTAAACTGAGATGGCATTCTTTGAGCATTGTTGATAAGTTTTTCATTAATTTTGATTTAAAAAGTATCCCTTACTATGCGCCTTTTTATTGGTTGGTGTTTTTAACAATGAGTTTTCAAATAATAATAAACTTGAACTATTTAATGTTGATGGTTATATGAAGTTCATGTTTCATAATTGGAAACATTTGTGGAAGTACATGTTTTTTCAAAGAAAGTTTGAGATCCTTCTTTATTTGAACATTCATATACCTAAATGTTATTTGTTTAGCATGTGTGAAATTTTTTTGAAAGACAAAATTTTGTTGCATTCTGAGATTAGTGATCAAAACTGCGTGTTTAAACCCGGAGTGAAAGTTAAAACATAATTTTTACAAGGTTCTGAGCATAAAAATTTCATTTTGTATATTTGTGTTGGTCATTTTCGATTACTCAATGTCTCACCTTTGTTATTGAAAATGAAGTTTGTGATTTGTGATAAGATGGTAATGCAAAACCAAGTCTTTGATCCCGAAGTTTGTTTGTGTATTCACTTTATGAAAAGAGATCCAGGTTTTGTGTTCATAATGTGCATTGTCTTTGATATATATCATTTCTTTGTAGGTGACAATCTGAAACTGTACTCATTTAAAAAGGGAGGGTATCGAAAGAATGCCCTATAATTGTATGTTCGTACAATGAAAGGTATCCAATTAACAATCCTTCTTTTCAAACTATGTTTGATTTTCAGATTTTTGGAAGAGATACTATCGAGTTGATGTCCAAAGGGGATCCTGGCCGTGAAAGATTTTTCTCGAGTAAATGGCTTGATTTGAGGACAAATCACCTTAAAAGGGGAAGGTATGATGTGATCTCAATTGCATATGTGTTGATGCTACTAGAAAGGCTTGAGGTTGGCCCAAACGCGAGGGGCCCAAGTTCAAAATGAAATATGTCATTCAAGTTCTTTAATTGATTTTTCCATGTTTATTGTTTTAATTTTCATGCATCATGTTTTTTATGTTTTAATTTACAACATGCATTTGTCTATTTTGTTCTATGCTTCTATCTATTATGTTTTCTGTTTCATTTGTGAGTTGATTTGCAAGAGGAACTAATGATCTATTTATATTGTTTATAGGTACATGGTCTGCCACCGAAGGGCACCATATGACCCTTCACATTCCAACCAAATTCAAGGGCCCATCTACCATGCATGTATGGTTTAAGGGGGAAGAATGAGTCTTTATGAAGATTCAAGGAATTCACACATGCATGTAAGGCAAGGGGGAAGATTTGCATTTTAGTTGCAACATTAAATATGAACATGCATGAAACTATACAAATGGGGACGAATTTGCTTCTTCATGCACTTAAAGTGTTCATGAACCACCAAGGAAGATGAATATTATCATACATGAACGACCAAGGGAAGGGCATGTGACCATTCGACTGAATTCTTTGAACTTTGAAGACATGTATTACATGGATTCATGTACAATCTAGAAACTTCATTTAGTGGTCCATTACTAGATTCATGTATGGCCTAGCTCATGTACATTCAATGGCCAAAATTGACCATTTAGCTATCTAGTTAGTTTTCTATAAATAGTTGTCATATGTAAACTTTTGAACCTAATGAACTTTGCTATATCTTTGAGAGTTTACCTCTTTGTTATTCAAGAACTCAACCCAAACTTATCAAGACTTTGTCTTGTGGCGTTCACGTAAAACTGATCTTATCACTCCCCTTCTCATCTATTTTCGGAATGTGTCACCTTTATACATATGGTTCGTATCTCTTTATAGATAGTAGATCAAGGTTTTTCTTCTTTTCAAACTTCTCGAGTTTAAAACAACCTTATAGAAATCGGGTCTCATTGTTTTATAACATTGGTTCATTTCTAGTTTATTTCAAGTTCGTGAGTTATATCTCAAGCTATTATTTTAACTTTTCTTTTGAATTTCAATCTTATTTTGAAAGAGTGCTTGTTAAGAACGATCGGGAACTTAAAATCGTGACTCGTTAATTCATCACATAACGAGATTCACGTTATTATCCCGGTCGGAAAAGGAGGGCGGGGGATAAGCGAGCAAGTGTCGATTAATTAGTTAGTAGAGGCTAGGAGGTAATACTAGTTAATTAATAGTTAGTTCCACCCAAACCCTAATTTTTAAGTTAATTATGACCACTGAAACGAGTTAATCTTCTAGTTGTTATTTTGATTTGGTTGTTGATTATTTTTTGTTTATTTAATTTCTTTAATTTAGTTATAATTGATTCTCTCTTTTATTGTTCATTGTAATATAATTTTTAATTATTACTATTTAGACTTATTATTATAGAAATATATATTTTTATTTAAGTCATTCTCCTTAAGTACGATCTTCCAAATATTTGTAGACACAGTTAATTTAATTATATACCTTTAATGTGATATTTATACTCTAAATAATAACACGTTTAGAGGGGATCAACGCATACGACGTGGCAACACGAAGTTTGAAGACTCAACCTTTTGAAAACATGAAAAAATTGGAGATCACTATGGAATGCCAAATTCTCACCCAAGCTAAACTTTTTACTTTGGAAATGTGTTAATAAAATACTACCTACTGCTACCTTATTAAATGTTAGAGATTTTAATTTCTAGGATATATGTCCTTTCTAAAGAGCCAATTGTGACCATATTAGTCATATGCTAAGAGTATGCAACATTGTCAGGGATTGAAGGACAGTCATCATGGCGCATCATAACCGACTCCCTCCCTTGGATAGTGATTGGGAGAATTGGATTTTCTCCAATCTGGAATCTAAGGCTTGGAATATTAACCCAAAGCTCCCCTGGTGCCTCTTTTTCTCCTTTGCACTATGGGAAATATGGCTGCTAAGAAATGCTATGATCTTCAACAAAAATATTAAACAGGAAAAGTGGGGCTTAGAGATTTGGCAGGGGTAAGTGAATTTTTTACGATCTCCTTTGCAATCAAAGGGAAAATCCACCTTCGGCAATGGTTGTTACTTGTTAGATGGCAACTGCCTGGTCAAGATTGGAAACTATTAAATACTGATGGTTCCTAGATCAGTAATCTTGGAAGAGCAGGATTGGGAGAAATCATCAGGGATTACAATGGCGACCAGGTAAAAGCTTGTTGTCAACATATCCTTAAAGCTAGCAACATAGAAGCTAAACTTTGGGCATTGCGGGATGGCCTTAAGCTAGCGATTGGCTTCAGCATTTCACATCTTGAAATTGACGTTGATTCTACTATAGTTTTTTCTCTTGTTTCCAAAGTTTCATTTTGTAATTCTTTGTTTGCTATTATGATTAATGATTGCAGGATGCTTTGAACTTCTATTCCGATATTAAATTTAATTATTTTTTCAATGAAAAAAAAATAAGAATATTGATGCTCTGACAAATTTAGAAGGCAACTTTCAGCCTAATGCCTCCAAGATAATTTATTTAGATCTACTTTTGCTGTTATTTATGATGAGCCGCTGAGGCCTTGTTGCTTATTTTGACTGAGGCATGTGTACCTCTTATGTGAATAATTATGTAATATTTTGCTTTAATCTAAGACAAAAATAAAATAAAAAAGCTAACCCTTTAGTCTATACGATAGAGATATGAAACAGTTAAAAGCTTTAATGCGGGAAATACTAGTTGAGCTATAAACTTTGTACATCAATAGTAAGATTAATTTAATTAGGATAATTTAAAATTAAATTATGGGCCGATAGCTTTTTTTTCATTAATGAATTCGGAGCAGAAGAATATATTAGCTAGAAGATGATTAATTTTTGTCTTTTCACAATTTATTGGTTAACAGGCCATAGCACTTACCAACTGTTGGAAGTTCCGTTAAATATGAAAGCTTTATTTTATCCTTATTCCTTTCTTAATTAATCATAAGATTCAGAGATGAAGTAAACTAAAGCCTACTGTTTCCATGTACTCATAGGAAAGGAAAGGCTAAAGATATAATTCCAAACCAGCTGTACGTTCAGAATAGAAAATCATTGGCAGCCAACGGCTTACAACTCTTTGTCTCTTTCGCTTTGCCCAACATCACACTGTTGCAATAATAAGTGTTATTTTGAATTTTGATCCACTACAGTAATAGATGATACTAAATATTCAAACTTATAAAATGATTATAGTTGGATTATAGGTTTGATGAGAGATCGATTAGAAGTTTTCGAAACATTTGATCGGTTTTCAACAATTAAAAGTATTACTGTCATGATGGATAGTTTGAGTCTTCTTCCTTCATGTAATTTTATAATTATTTTCATGTTTTATATTAACATTTTTCTTTTGAGTGTAGCAATTTTGTAAATTAATCTCATTAGGCAATCGTTCACGGTACTTTTAATTTTCGGTAGGATACGAAAAATAAAATTTTCATCAGACAATACTTTTAATTACGAAAAAATTAATTGACTAGTCGATATACCACACTTTAAAAACTTATCGTTAAGAAATCCATCCCTCGACAAGTTTCAAGAATTATAAAGCCTGCCAACACCTCCTTAATGCGGCACCCATAAATAATAGTTGAAATCCTGATATTCTCGTTCTCGTAATTGTAATCGTAATCGTAAAAAAGGGAAAACCCTAATGAGAGACTTTGAAGCGGCAGCAACTACTTTATCTGACGTTCAAAATTGCGAGAATAAAACCTCTACAAGTTCGACACGAATTTGGATATTTAATGATTCTTCTTTTACTTTGAACAGTTATACAAAGTTTTTGGTTGTCCTATTCTTCGACTGACATTACTCGCTTCCTCGACGATCAGCATAAATCCAGGCCCTTTTTAAAAAAAAAAAAAAAATTGACTTAACAATTGACACGTTTTCCTCCACCCACCACCTATAGAATTACATGCTCCATGCTTTAGACAAACTAAACTCGTTTTAACTTATGGTTCAAGAAGAAACCCTATCGATATTTTACGACAGTGATTGTACTGTGTTTAATCTTTTACAAAGCTCATGCATTAATACGACACGAATATTTAGTCTTACCTAAAAATACAAATACGATTCCATCATTTTGTAGGAATATTAATATATTATGATCGTAATATGCTTCTTACTCTTGTTGAGATTGTATTATATTCATATAGGAGTTTTTCCTTAGTTTTTACACTTTACTGACCGTTGTTTCTCAACAAATAAAATTGAAACAATAATTTAAAATTTTCTTTACTCTTCACTTATTCTAACAATATTTCCAATTTGCATAATTTGGAAAACATACTAATATTTTTAAAAGATCTCAACCCTCAATGTTGGCAAATACATTACTAGTATAAAATTATATATATGCTAAATCTTATGTAAATTTTTTTAAATGTTATCATGGATCATTTTTGAAGATTTTTTTTTCGTTTATGTTTATATTATAAGCACCATAGAGTTTTATATAAGAAATTAGCATGAAATTTTATAAAATTATAGAATTAGAAAATATATATAGTTTTAAAAAATGAAAGTTGGAACTATATTTACAAGTGATGGAAAGAAAAAGGCTTGATTATTGGGTTTTCTTTTCGATAGAGATAAAAGCGACATTTTATTACTGATGTTCTAAAGAATTTTTTTCCTCATGTAGAGATAAATATCAAAATTATATATAAACAGAAATTTTATGTGTAATGTGATACGTGGACATTAATTTTATCTAATTATATACATGCATTTTTTTATTTGATTCAATTTCTACAAACCATTAACATTGTTATCACAACAGCTTCATTTTACATTTACATTTTGTATACACAAATATTTATATTTATCCAACATGAAATTAAATAAGTGCATTTATCTTTATAGATGTATACAATTAAATCTAAATCAAAATTTTAGATATAAAATTAAACCAAAATTAAACATTCACATAGATATAATATTTTTTTTGTTTTATATTTCACTTTCTTTCAATTATGCGGTTTATAAAAAAAATTGCACTAAATCAAAATGTATGTATGAAATTTATGTATGTATAAAACTTTTGAGTCAAAATAAATGTATAAATTTGAGATTTGACATTTTTTTAGTTATTAATAAAATATATTATTATAAATATTAAATTAAATAACTATTTCAACATTAATTTTATTCGGATTGGTTTTCATTTTCGATAGTGGGATATATCAACTTTTGTATGGATCCTTTCAATTGGCTCCTTTATCAGTATTGAAAGCCACTATGCGATGGGTATGGATTTATTTTTGCTCTTCTCTTGTCTTTGTTGTTTATGATATTAAGGTGTTGAAGTTTGTGTTTGATTCTTGAGGTTCACGCGTGAGTTCAGGTGTTATTTCAGGCTTTCCTTTTTCTGCATTGAACCTTGTTTTTTTTTTTAAGTTATATGCTAATTTTGTGTTGTTCTGGTTTCTTAATAATATTATCGCTTAGCTAAAAAAAAATTTAATTTATTAAGTGTTTGTTTTATCGTATCTATATATATATATGGTACGGATCACTGATATGATATGCTAAGGGTAATTAAATATTATGTGCGGTGATATATTATCCCTCAAGAGTTACATGTGTCTTTAACTCTTCAAAAAATTATCAATGAGCAGGATAAGAGTATATAAATAATGGACACTCATAACGGAGAGCTTGCCAGATTGGTAATGGACAAACTTATATATAACGTTTTATATTATTTATATAACAAAATTCAAATATAAAATCTCAGATTCCATTCTAACAGTTGAGCCAAGTACTTCAACTTTTGAATAAGTAATTTAGTGCCAACGAATAAATGGAATTATTATAATGGAGCAGAGTGCTGTTAACGTTTAAAATTTTGATTTGAATCAGTGTATGGGAAATTAGTGGTACTACTTTTATAGTCCAGAGCTGATTCATATGATCCAAAAGTTGGGTTCATAGTCAATGTACGACCCATTTTGCCGGCCAAACCCAACCAAAACCCAAACCCGAAGCCCATTTTACAAACCCAACCAGAACCCCAAACCCGAAGTCCATTTTTTACAAACCCACTAGCCTAACCCAAAACCGAACTAAAACCCTAGGCCCAAAACTAACCCTAGCCCGATTAGCCCCTTTTACATCAGCAGAAACCCTAGCACAAGTGGCGCCGCACCTAGGGCATCTGCCTTCTGACTCCTGGTCTTCTGACCGCCACTTGCCCCTGACCACTACAGCACCGCCCATCTCCACCACCCCACTTGCACACCAAGCACCTACAAGCATTAAAAGAGACGAGACAGGATGCGTGTAAAGAAAAAATAACAAGGCTATAAAAGCCGAATCACAATTTTGTTTTTGGGGTTGGTTTTTTCTGTATTGTTGTTTTTTTCCACCGAAATACAAGCAAATTTCGAACAGACTCAAACAGATAGAAATAAAGAGCAGCAGTTTCTCAAACACGAAAAGAACGGGCATTAAATGTAAAAAGGAGACAAACCAAAAAGAACCAAACTCAAGTAGCTTTAGGAGGTGATTTTACCCTTTTAATTTTATTCATTTCATTTTGGATCTTTTACACCAACATATATATATTAAGTAAAAAAATATAACAAAAATTTAAAAAAATAGATACCTTTTGGATTTCGGCCATCAGGTGTACGGTGGTGGCCACGGCCACGCCACGCCAAAGACGACAACGACGACCGAATTCGGCCGAGGCCCATCCCACTGCAGAGAGAAAAAGAAAGAAAAGAAGTTGTTTTTTTTTAGAAGATGTAAAAATGAAATTTTGGCAAAAATGGGGCTTATATAGCCAATTGAAGCGACGCTGCTTTTGGTGGCGTCCTTAAGCCCCAAAACGACGTCGTTTCGCCCCAGGATCCGCGCGTCGACCCGACCGGCTGAATGATCCGCACGTTTTTAATCGATGGGTTAATTGCATGTTCGGTCCTTCCGCATTTTATACTTTTACAATTAAGTTTTTTCGTTATTGCAATTTTAGCCTAAACTTTAAGCGATTATAATCGGTCCTTTTAAAGCTGCGTTCGCCTCTGGGGAATTTGCTCCTCGTCCCAGATTTTTATGCGCTGCTATTTGGTCCTATCTTTGCTTAAAATGTCTAATTTGGCCATCTTACTGCTTTTAGTTTCAATTTGACCCATTTTTCAAATTATTTTGTAATTTTGCTATTTCTAGTATTATTTAATATTCACTACTTGTTATTATTATTTATATGTTTATTATTATTATTATTTTATTATTATTCTATTATTATTCTATTATTATTATTATTGTTATTAAATGTATTATTTTAACCATTCTTTCTTACTACTATTATTATATACATGTATATAAATATATATATATATAAAATATATTTTATTATTAATCGTTTGCTATCATTTTTGTATTATTACCATTATCTTATATTTTATTATTCTATTATTTAATTTTCACCACTAATTTTATTATTCTATTATCATTAATATTGTATATGTGTTATTCACATCGTATAGTATTATCATTATTTTATATCATTATCATATCATATTATTTGCACTCTTATTCACTATATTTATATCTACATTTATCTTTCCAAATTTCATATTAATAATACGCAAAATATATTTTGAAAATCATCATATTTCGTTTTAAGGTTTTAAAATAAAGGTGATGTCTTGTATTTAGGAATTCGAAAAATAGTGCCCTAACGTGCTGGGTTGCGATTTTCCTTCTAACTAAATTACTTAACATCCCTTTTATGAAGTTTTGCAAATCACAAGACGACTTTGATTACGAGAGATTAAAACATTGCGTCCTAACGAGCTGGATGTGATGTTTATATCTTTTCGGGACAAAGAAATCTCAAGTTTTGATTCGAACCTTCTCTCGATTTGACCCGATACGAGGTATTTTGTAAAGTTGCTACCTTCCATTTAAAGGTTTTTAAAAATAAAGGCAATGTTTTATATTTAGAATTAGGGAATAGTGCCCTAACGTCTTTGGGTTGCGATTTTCCGTTTGACTAAATCACTAAACATCCTTTTGATAAACTTCAGTAAAATCATGAGATAGCTTTGATTACGAAGGTTAGAAATATCATGTCCTAACGTCTTTGGATGTGATATTTGTACCTCTCTGAACAAAGAAATCTCGAATATCCTAATATCTTTTAAAAGGATCCGTATTTTAAAACCTTTTCAAACTTCCGACATCAAGACACTAATTAATCATTTTGGTACCAATTTTGGGCGATCGAGGGTGCTAACCCTTCCTCGTCATGTATCGACTTTCGAACTCATTCTCTGGATTTCGAAGACCAAAATCGTTGTTTTGATAAATCAAACTATTTATTAAAACAACCATTTTATGAGGTGACCCGATCACACCTTATCAAAAAGGATTGGTGGCGGCTTCCCTTTTTTATGTTTTCAAAAACCCAAAGTCGAACCCCCCTTTTTTGTCGTTTCCCAAAAAATGGTTACGACAGCTTGGCGACTCCACTGGGGACCTTTTTTTGGAAAGTCAAGCCATAATTGATTATTTTCTGTCTTTTGTCGGAAGTTTGAAAGCTCGATTTGAAAATTACAATCTTTTTATTGCATGTTGTTTTAATTTCGGCATTGCATTGCATGACCGTTGTGGTCACACCTTTAGATGAGAGTGAGAAACTACTCCTTCGTGAGGTTTTCACCTCCGTGCAGGATAGTGGATCGCTTTCGGGATACATCCGTACCTATGTCTTCGTGAGATTTTCATCTCCGTGCCATAGGAAAATGTATCCTCGAATCTGAACTTCGGTCTATATGAGCCTATAATGGGTGAAGATCGAGGAATCTGTGGTTCAGTACCCCTCCTTAGAACCAAACCTCATATAGTAAGCCCTAAAGAACCCACCCTAGGTAGAGCCATGCCAAACCCTAGTGGTTAACAAATTAGGTACTTTTATTCTTTGCCTATTGTGAATGAAATACTGATTTGCTTTATTTTTTTTTATTTTTTTTTTGCATGGCATATTCATCAAAAAGGTGTTGATTCACGTTCAATTGCCCAAATAGATAGCTTTATCATGGAAAGGGGGTTTCTTGATAGAGTGGAAGACAATGCGGCCGTCCGGATATGGGCCGAGATCATGCAAAGAAGAAAAAGGTGATAATCTCACGGAGGGTGCGTGTCGAATTATGGGACTTCACGCGATCGTTGTCACCCAAAATAATCTTCAAGAGATGAAAGAGATATGGGGTCGATGGGATCATGAGATCAAGCAATTATTCTCTGTCATTACGGAGATCGCCATATCGCCGACATCAAGGTAGACCAAGACCTATTTCGAGCTATAGCCCAATTTTGGAATCCCGCTTATAGTTGCTTTTACTTTCGAAAAAGTGGATCTAGTGCCTACTATAGAAGAATACACAGCTCTACCGTTGCCCAAAATTCAAGCCGACAAAGTTTATACAAGACACATTAACGTTCCCACCTTCTTAAAAAAGTCGATGAATATTACGGAATGAGTGAGCGGTGGGTTGCAACGGATAAAACAAAAGGAGATTGTAAGTGTATCCCGGAGAAATTTAAGGGACTTGATCATAGCTTTTCCGGATGTGAAGAAAAGGGTTGACATCTTTGCCTTGAGCATTTATGGATTGATTATTTTCCCTAAAGCTCTATGGCATGTAGATGAGGCAGTCTCAGATTTATTCGACAGGTTAGATAGAAGAGTCACACCCGTTCCTGCAATTCTGGCTGAAACTTTCAGGTCTCTAAGCGCATGTCGAAGAGCGGGCGAAGGAAGGTTCACCGGTTGTGTACAGCTCTTGCTAGTATGGTTCAACAGTCATTTTTGGAAAGCGGAAAAGGCACCAGGTCGAATCTTCTCCGAGGACTATTCCCCGCTAAAGGAATTAATAGCTACACCAAGGCGAGACGATCTTACGGAAGAAAAATGGATGACGATTCTACAAAACCTGCAAGAGGAAGACGTGGAATGGAAAGCTCCTTTGATGATCCCTGATGAGATTCTATATCGATGTGGAGATTTTGACTGGGTTCTTCTATTAGGAGTATGGGGAGCCGTCGGATATGCTCCTCTCCTCGTGTTAAGACAATACAGATCAAGACAGTTTATACCCGCAACACAAGGTCTAATTCAGTGCGAATTCGAATGCAAAGGAGACAATTGTAAGAAAAGAGTTCGTGAAATAGCAAGCGCTTGGAGTCAGACTCATAGAATGAAAAGGTTTGCCACAAATCTGATGACAACCCCTAAATATGACCGATGGAGGAGTCAGAGAATCAACGACAACATTCTCACATCAGGCCAGGAAGACGCCCGATCAATGGAGGAGTACCTACAGGTAATCCCATCGGAGCTCGAAATCATTAAACAAGATTTTGAGAAAAGGAATGCAGAATTAGGGAAAAAGATAGAACGATTAGAAGAAAAGAAAATGCAGCTAGGATTGGACGTTGACATTCAGAAGCTGGAAGCCAAAAAGCTGAGGAAAGGGAAAAATAAGGCCGAGAAAGATTTGGACAGTTTGAAAACGGACTACAAGAAGCTGTGAAGGTCAATGAAAATTGCTGGATTAGGAAAAACATCAGAGCAATGGCGTCAAGAATTGAAAGAGGAAAGGCATAGAGCCAGTCGCTGGGAAAGGAAACTCTGAGATACTCAAGTTCGAGAAGCTACCCTGAAAAGAAGTTTGGTAGAAACCCAAAGCGAGAAGGAAGAATTAAAGGCTCGGGTGGCAGAATTGGAAAGATCTTTGTATCAGTATCGTAGCTGTAACTCTGCAGTTGAATTAAAGGCTAGTCTGGGTAAAATTGAAGAAATGAAAAGGAGAATCGGAGAGCTAGAGTCCGCTTTACATGGTTGTGAGCTATGGGTGGAGCTTCTCGAAGTCAATGAGGAGCGTTGGAAGCAACAACTTCATCACTCCCAGAATCAAGTCAGAGATCGGGATTACATCATGGGGGAAGCCGTGGGCTCAAGTGCGAGAGGTCGCGGAGCATTTGCAAACCTTAGGAGTCCAGGCTGATGTACTAAGTTTATTTTATGAATCAAAGTCAGAGTAAGGACAAGAGTTAGCTAGGCTTCTTGAAGGAGTCAAGGCCTTAAGTATTAGGGCGAGGCCTTATATGTAATCTATTCTATGTAAAGAAATTTATTTTCTAGAAAAGTTATTCTAATGGAAATTGAATCAGAATTAACGCCTTTTTTTGCATACATTGCATGCATTAGCATTACATTGCATCATGTGCATTAAATCTCACAAAAGAACCTTAAATTATGACAGTTACCCTGGAACATCGCTACAATACGCGAGGCAAAACTAAAATCATGGATCAAAGGATTGAAAGACTAGAGCAAGTGCAAAGGAAATACAAGAATGATGCAAGAACGATTAACCAAGATGCAACAAGATATGATAGAACGAATGCAGAGTCCCAAAACAACATGATAAGCCGGTGGCTCAACTATTGGCCAATGAACGAGGAAAAGGCGCATTGCTAGCTCGGGGAATAATGACGACCCTGCTTACCCTCCGAGATTTACCCCGCCAAATACCCAAGCACCACCAGAAATATGTCCCCAAAGGGCGCCTTTTGTTATCAGGCCACAATGCCAGGACGAGACCGCAATGCCAGCACACCTCCCTACTGGTTCAGGCACTAATCCCGGAAAAGGTCCGGCTAACCCTATAGTCCCCGACTTTGATGAAATGGTTGAAATGGATAAGGTAAAGTCGAACCTACCCAGACAACTCGAGGATCATTGCAAATGGTTAGAAGAGAAATTTAAGGAAATAGAGCTCACGACCATCGCTACGGGGTAGACGCTAAAGACTTAAGCCTAGTCCTGCACCTCGTGCTTGACCAAAGTTCAAGACCCCAGATTTTGAAAAATACAATGGGACCGATTGCCCCGAAGCGCACATCACAATGTTACGTCGACGGATGGCGGGATATGTTAACAACGATCAACTACTTATTCATTATTTTCAGGATAGTTTGGCTTGGTTGCGCCAAATGGTACAATTAGCTCACCATACCGGATCAAGTCGTGGAGGACCTAGCACGAGCCTTCCTAGTCGATATACTGATCGAATCACGCCCGGAGAAAAAGCCAAATGAAAGTTTCAGCAATATGCCCGGTGGAGGAAGTAGCACACAAGTTCACCACCGCTTTAGAAAAGAGACAACCATCTTTGTTTGTCAATACGTTGAAAGCACCCTTCATTAATCACATGCTTGAAAGTGCCACTAAAAGTTTTTCTGATATTGTGCTGTGGGAAATGATTGAGAATGCGATCAGAAGTGGTAAAATAGAGGCTGGAGAAAGTACTAGAAAGACGGCTCCGAAGAAGAGGGAGAATGATATAAACAACATAGGTAAAAGTTATTCAAAGCCTATTACTGTGAGCCAACCAAGGACTGTGACCCCCGATCATCAGAGCCCCTTTAGACAGGAGTCCAACACAAGGCCAAATACTGAAAGAATTCAATTTACGCCAATTCCAATCACATACAAAGAGCTATACCAAATTTTATTCAATGAGCACATCGTGTCCCCGTTTTATTTACAACCATCGCAGCCCCCATACCCTAAATGGTACGACTCAAACGCTCACTGCGACTACCATGCAGGGATAGAGGGGCATTCGATAGAGAATTGCCTCGCCTTCAAAAAGGTAGTCGAGAGGCTAATCAAAATGGGTGTTATAGCGCTTGATGACTTGGTAAGAAAGGGGAACCCATTGCCCAATCACGAGGATAAAGGGGTGAACGCGATCGGTGAGGAGATTGTGAGAAAGATCAAGAGGGATGTCACCGAAGTCAAGACCCCATTGCGAATAGTTTGGAAGGAAATGGCAAAAAGAGGATTGATAGAGTCAGATTCTACAGGAAGCGAAAGACATAAGAAGAATTGCTGCAAATTCCATAAGATGAGGGGGCACGAGATCCAAGAATATGCCGAGTTAAAATTTTGGTGCAAGGCCTCATGGACAATAAAGAACTGGAGTTTTATAAAGAAGGAGAAGAGGAAGAGGAAATATGCGCGACCGAAGAAGATTTGACAAAACTCGGAGTTAATTACCCGAGAATCATCATTTTGTGGAACACAGAGGGCGGAGCATAGTGAAGACCGAAAATCACAATTCAGAAACCTGCTTCTTTTCCTTACAAAGATAGTAAAAGGGTGCCTTGGAATTATAATTGCAATGTGACAATACCAGGAGTGCAAGGTTCCACTAGTATTTCAGAGGAAGTCAAGAACGAAGGTTCCTATACGCGAAGTGGAAAGCGTTATGATCCTGAAAACAGGAGAACGGGAACGGCAAAACTGAAGACTGTGTCGATTGGATAGGAAAAAGAACCTGAAGCCGTTACCAATGAGCCCGTAAAGAGGAGGAGGCTAAAGAATTTTTAAAATTCTTGAAACACAGCAAATACAGTGTAGTGGAACAACTGCACAGACAACCAGCCCGTATCTCTATGTTAGCACTACTTCTAAGCTCCGAAGTGCACCGCGAAGCATTAATGAAAGTACTAAGCGAGACCTATGTTACTAAAGATATATCCGTCAACAAGTTGGATCGTCTGGTTAGTAACATAAGCGCTGATAATTTCATCTACTTCAGCGATGACAAAATCCCTCTGGGAGGCATGGGATCGATGAAGGCCTTGCACATAACCACCCGCTGTAAGGGGTACACCTTGCCAAGTGTGCTAATAGATAATGAGTCAGCATTAAATGTCTTACCACTAGCCACACTCAAGAGGTTGCCGATAGATAGTTCTCATATGAAATCTCGCCAAAACATAGTGAGAGCATTCAACAATAGAAAGAAGGGTGATGGGGAGAATAGACATACCATTATTGATCGGGCCTAATACATATGGAGTAGACTTTACGGTCATGGATATCAAGCCTTCTTACAACTCGCTACTAGGGAGGCCTGGATTCATTCAATGGGGCCGTACCTTAAATCATCGCACCAGAAATTGAAATTGGTAACAGAAAATCGGCTGGTAACTATAAACGCTGAAGAAGATATCATAGCAACTGTTACCAACGAAGCGCCATACCTAGAAACGAATGAGGAAACCATTGAATGTTCCTTTCGATCCTTAGAGTTCGTGAATGCGACTTTCATTTCAGAAGGAAATAAAGTCCCGTCGCCTAAACTATCCAAGACTACCAGGATGGGATTGCTAATGTGATGGGAAAAGGAGCCCTACCCGAAAAAGGATTGGGTAAATATCTCCAAGGGAAAGTCCAAGCCCCGATGCTGAAAGAAAAAAGGGATCGCTTTGGTTTAGGTTTCAAACCAGATGCTAAACAGATGAAGAAGGAGATGGAAAAGAAACAAGAAAGGAGAAAGGCCAGACTGAATGGAGAAGACGCTAAGTGGGAACCGATGACATTCCCCCACATATCTCGCACCTTCGTATCAGGAGGAATGATTTACCCGGGAAGAGAATCTCCTAGAGGGGAATGTCCTCACATCAATGCCATACAGGATGAGGAGACTGATCAAAGAAATCTATCGGGCATCCGCCCATATGAACCTGGAAGCACGTTAGACAATTGGACTGCAGAGGAATTTCCTGTAGTGTTTAGAGATTATGCAGAGTAATATTCAGAACACTCTTGTTGTTTTAAGCCTAGAAACAATGAGATTTCCTTTGTGAAATAGGCTCATGTTTTGACATTTTGTTTTAATGAAATGCATCTTCAATTCTACTAAATATCCTCTTATTTTACATTTTTACCATTTATTCTTTGTTCTCATTCATATCATGTGAATAATTGTCCTCAAATTCATTTGTTCTTTATACACCCTTCGATACCCATTCTGTGTCTCTAGACATCAATGATATGAGTAATGATACTACAAATTCAGAGGTCTGCTTTGAGCAAGACATGTGTTCAGAGGAATCTCAGGACTTTGGAAATGACACAGAATGCGACTTGCCTCCAGATTTGTTGAGAATGGTAGAGCAAGAAGAAAAATAGATCCTCCCCCATAAAGAGTCGGTAGAAACGGTGAACCTAGGAGAGGGGCAAGAGGTGAAAATTAGAGCTTGTATTACTGCAGAAACCAGGCGGAACCTCATCAAACTACTCCATGAATTCAAGGATGTGTTCGCATGGTCGTACCAAGATATGCCCGGACTAAGTAATCGATATTGCAAAGACAATCGAACGCCCATAAGAGAAGAATGCAAGCCACCCAATGAAGCTCGGAAGAATGCGACCGGACATCTTGTTAAAGATAAAAGAAGAAGTCGAGAAACAATTTAATGCCGGGTTCTTACAAGTGGTCAAGTACTCGGATTGGGTGGCTAACGTTGTCCCTGTCCCCAAGAAAGACGGAAAGGTATGAATGTGCGTGGACTACAGAGACCTGAACAAGGCCAGCCCGAAGGACAATTTTCCGCTGCCTCACATCGACACTTTAGTAGACAATACAGCAGGATATTCATTGTTCTCCTTCATGGATGGTTTCTGGTACAACCAAATAAAATGCATCCCGAGGACATGGACAAGACAATGTTTATAACCATGTGGGGAACGTTTTGCTACAAGGTAATGCCATTTGGGCTAAAAATACAAAGCGTGACATATCGAGAGCCATGGTAACCTTATTCCATGACATGATGCATGTGGAAATTGAGGTTTACGTCGACGATATGATCGCCAAATCCGAATCGAAGAAGAGCATGTGCGGTCTTGAGAAAATTGTTCTTGAGGTGAGGAAATTCCATTGAAGCTTAATCCGTCAAAGTGTACCTTGAAGCTCGGTCAGGAAAGTTGCTCGGGTTCATAGTCGGTGAAAAGGGAATTGAGGTTGACCGGATAAAGTCGAGCCATACAAGAATTACCTCCACCACGCACCCAAAAGAAGTTAGAGGTTTCTTAGGAAGGTTGAATTACATCGCTCGGTTCATTTCACAACTGACCGAGAGATGCGACCCCATATTCCGTCTCCTCAAGAAATACAACCCATGCACGTGAGATGAAGAGTGCCAAAAGACCTTCAAAAGGTGAAACAATACTGCCTCAGCCCCAGATTAACGCCTCAACCGGACAAGCCCTCATCCTTTATCTAACAATGCTTGATAATTCGATGGGATGCGTGCTAGGTCAACATGATGAATCGGGAAGAAAGAAAAGCAATATACTACCTTAGTAAGAAATTCACCGCATGTGAAATGAGGTACCCGCCAATCGAGAAATTATATTGTGCCTTGATTTGGACAATTCGAAGGTTGAGGCAATACATGCTGTATCACACAACCTGGCTCATCTCAAAGCTAGATCCCCTTACGTATATGATGGAATCTACCGCCTTGAATGGAAGGATGGCCAAGTGGCAGATCCTGCTTTTCGAATTTGACATCGTTTATGTAAACCAAAAGGCGGTAAAAGGGAGCGCGATAGTAGACTTTCTAGCTAGTAGAGCCCTTGAAGACTATAAGCCCTTAGATTTTGATTTTCCTAATGAGGACTTGATGTACGTGGTAGACATTAAAGAAGGTACCTCCGAAGACCATCCTTGGAAACTAAATTTTGACGGGGCATCAAATGCCGTGGGTAATGGAATTGGGGCAGTCCTAATATCCCCAAAAGGAGACCATTATCCATTCACTTGCAAACTGGATTTCGATTGCACTAATAATATGGTTGAATATGAAGCTTGCATCATGGGGCTCCGCGCTGCTATCGAATTCAAAATCAGGGTATTAGAAGTCTATGGAGATTCATACAGTAATCTATCAACTTAAAGGAGAATGGGAAACCAGGATCCAAAATTGGTTATCTATAAAAGATTGGCCCAGAACTTGTCAAAGAGTTCGATGACATCACTTTCAATTACTTGCCTAGGGACGAAAATCGATGGTCGATGCCCCGCCACCACAGCTTCCATGGTCTGAATAAATGAAAGTGAAGATATGAAGCCAATACAAATGAGCATTCATCAAGACCCAGCCCATTGTTACAATGTCGAGGAAGAAGGGGAAACAGGCCCACCATGGTACTACGATATATTGCGGTATGTGAAGAATTGTGAGTACCCTGATCAAGCTACTAAAAATGAAAAAAAGACGTTGAGGAGATTAGCTTTGTGATTACGTCTTGGATGGAGAAGTCTTATACAAGAAAAGGAAGGATCAAGTCTTCTTTGAGGTGTGTGGGCGCCACCGAAGCCAAGTTAATCCTAGAAGAAGTCCATGAAGGTGTCTGTGGAACTCACGCTAATGGTTTCACAATGGCGGACAAATAATGAGGTTCGGATATTATTGGTCCACCATGGAGGAGATCAGATCAACTATGCCAAAAATGTCATAAATGCGGTTATGGAGACAAGATTCACGCACTTCGTCACCTTTACATGTTATGACTTCTCCATGGCCATTTTCCATGTGGGGCATGGGCGTCATTGGGCCAATATCTCCGAAGGCATCGAATGGGCATCGATTCATCTTTGTGGTCATCGACTACTTCACCAAGTGGGTAGAAGCCGCCTCGTATGCTAACGTCACTAAGTCGTGATCGATCATGGGTTCTTGAAGAAGGAGATTATTTGTCGATATGGAATGCCCGAGAAGATCATATCGGACAACGACCGAACCTAAACAACGAGACGATAGCGGGAGTTTGCACCAATTCAATATTAAACACTACAATTCGTCCCTCATCGTCCAAAAATGAATGGGCGATGGAAGCGACCAACAAAAACATCAAAGGATAGTGGGGAAGATGATCGAGACTTACAAGGATTGGCATGAAAATTACCGTTCGCGCTTATGCTTATCGAACGTCCGTCCAGAACCTCTCTCGGGCAACGCCTTTCTCATTGGCCTATGAGATGGAGGCGTTCTACCTATTGAAGTGGAAATACCTTCTCTTGAGTATTGTCGAAGTGAAGTCGGACGGTTGAATGGATCTAGGCTCGGTATGATCAGTTGAACTTAATTGAAGAAAAGAGATTGAGGGCTATCCGTCATGGTCAGATGTACCAAAAGCGAATGATGCGAGCTTACAACAAAAGGTTCGCCTAAGGAATTCCACGAAGGGACCTCGTGTTAAAAAGATCCTTCCCATACAAAAGGATCACGAGAGAAATGGATGCCGGCGGGAAGGACCGTATATGGTAAAGAAAGCTTTCCCAGGAGGTGCACTGATTATGACCGAGATGGATGGGAAAAGCTTGCCCAATCCCGTGAACTCGGATGCAGTAAAAAGATACTTTGCTTGAAATGGAAGAGGCCAAGGCGAAAACCCGCAAAGGGCACTTTGAGACTTCGAAAAAAAAACCGGAGAGGCCAAGGTGAAAACCCGCAAAAGGGCACCTTGAGACCAAAGGGCTTTTTGAGTTAAAAACCCGAAAAGGGCGGCTCAAATTTTGAATGAACACGTCGTGATCTTGCAGCGCTATAATCAACAGAAGAGGAAGTATGTTGCATATTGGGGCACCGACAAAATACTTTGAGTCTTCTAAACACATGACAGGCTCAAAGCAGTCTTCTTGAAGTTTGTATATAGAAGTCCAATCGGCGATGCCTAGGGCGTCTGATTCATGTTGTTTATTTTACCAATTTTGAGTTTTTTCTCCATAAAAAAAAGAAGGGGATATGTCCCCAATCAATTTTCTTTGTCTCATAGATAAATTCATTTTGATTCTCTTTGAAATCGACCTACTATTATCCATCATTAAACATGCTGCATTGAAACAATAATTGATGAACTAACGACTTCACAAAGGAAGTTCCACGTATCACTTTGAAAATCTCTAGATAAAGCAGAAGCAAAGCAGAACATTTGTTTAGAACTTCCACGAACACAAGATAAAGACATTGGAAAAAGGGGGTCTCAGTGAAGACCATTTCTTCAAAGTCCCTCGCCCGATTCAGCAAATGTGGCAGGGTGAATAACGTTACTTGGTCAAGTATAACAGGCCAATTTTCGATAAGGAAAGATTCAAAAACCCTAAATTGTTGAGGAACGAATCTGAAACAAACCAAGTCGAGTACTCTTCAAGAAGGAGTTGTGACTCCCGGGGAGGACAGCTAGAAGTCAAGGTAGACCTGTGTTCTAAGGCCTAAAATAGACTTCGAAATTTCTGCAGGGGCAAGCCATTCATGTGAAAACGGTCACTGAAAGAGAAACGAAGATAAAACCTTGACAGACAAATGAGTGATAACACCTTAAATAGGAATCATACTCATAACATTCTGACTCATCATACTCATGGCATCCTAATCATTAGGCATAAGTATGTATTCATTTTACAGGTTACGTCCTCAAAAAGACAGTACGGTTGAGCAGATCTCGGCTCCCTGAGTATGCAGTGGAGCAGATCAAAGATAACAGATTTGACATTCCTGAAGTTGCAGGAAGTAGATCGAGGATTCAGTCTGGTGATCCTTGGGTTTGTAGGGATTGGATTGAAGAAGGCAGATTTGACGTTCCTGAAGTTGCAGGAAGCAGATCGAAGATTCAGTCTGGTGATCCCCGAGTTTGCTGGGATCAGATTGAAGAAAGCAGATTTGACCTTCTTGAAATTGCAAGAAGCAGATCGAAGAAAGAAGATTTGACCTTCTTGAAATTGTAAGAAGCAGATCGAAGAAAGCAGATTTGACCTTCTTGAAATTGCAAGAAGCAGATCGAAGATAGCAGATTTGACCTTCTTGAAGTTGCAAGAAGCAGATCGAAGATAGCAGATTTGACGTTCCTGAAGTTGCAGGAAGCAGATCGAAGACATCAGTCTGGTGGTCCCTGAGTTTGCAGGGATCAGATTGAAGATAGCAGATTTGACCTTCTTGAAGTTGCAAGAAGCAGATCGAAGATAGCAGATTTGACGTTCCTGAAGTTGCAGGAAGCAGATCGAAGACATCAGTCTGGTGGTCCCTGAGTTTGCAGGGATCAGATTGAAGAAAGTAGATTAGACATTCCTGAATTTGCAAGAACAGATCGAAGATAACAAGTCTGGCGATCCTGATGTTACAGGAGAGGATTGCAGGAACAGGTCGAAGATGCGGGGCGCAACAGAATAAATTAGAGCCACCAGTCCTGTTTCACCAAAACAACGGTGGAATAGGATCGAAACGACCAGATGCGGTGGACTGAATAGGGCTACCGGAAGGAAAGAGCACTAAAAGAAGTTAAGGCCCACTGAAACCGGGCAAAATGGGTCTTTCTTACGTCTTTGCTCCATTCTCGTTACACGACAATGAGCAAAGAGGGGCAGCTGTATGACCCATTTTGCCGGCCAAACCCAACCAAAACCCAAACCCAAAGCCCATTTTACAAACCCAACCAGAACCCCAAACCCGAAGCCCATTTTTTACAAACCCACTAGCCTAACCCAAAACCCAACTAAAACCCTAGGCCCAAAACTAACCCTAGCCCGATTAGCCCCTTTTACATCAGCAGAAACCCTAGCACAAGTGGCGCCGCACCTAGGGCATCTGCCTTCTAACTCCTGGTCTTCTGACCGCCACTTGCCCCTGACCACTGCAGCACCGCCCATCTCCACCGCCCCACTTGCACACCAAGCACCTGCAAGCATTAAAAGAGACGAGACAGGATGCGTGTAAAGAAAAAATAACAAGGCTATAAAAGCCGAATCACAATTTTGTTTTAGGGGTTGGTTTTTTCAGATTGTTGTTTTTTCCATCAAATACAAGCAAATTTCGAGCAGACTCAAACAGATAGAAATAAAGAGCAAAGTTTCTCAAACACGAAAAGAACGGGCATTAAATGTAGAAAAGGGAGACGAACCAAAAGGAACCAAACTCAAGTAGCTTTAGGAGGTGATTTTTACCCTTTTAATTTTATTCATTTCATTTGGATCTTTTACACCAACATATATATATTAAGTAAAAAATATAACAAAAATTTAAAAAAATAGATACCTTTTGGATTTTCGACCACAGGTATACGGTGGTTTGCCGGGCGCCATTGACGACAATGACGATCGAATTCGCCGAGGCCCATCCCACCGCAGAGAGAAAAAGAAAGAAAAGAAGTTGTTTTTTAGAAGATGTAAAAATGAAATTTTGGCAAAAATGGGGCTTATATAGCCAATTGAACGACAGCTTTTGTTTTGGCCCCTAAGTCCTAAAAACGACGCGTCGTTTAGCCTCAGGATCTCTAGCGTCGACCGACCCGGCTAAAGGATCCGCGCGTTTTTAATCGATGGGTTAATTGCATGTTCGGTCCTTCCGCATTTTATACTTTTACAATTAAGTTTTTTTCGTTATTGCAATTTCGTCCAAAACTTTAAGCGATTATAATCCGGTCCTTTTAAAAGCGATTCGCCTCGGGGAATTTAGCTCCTCGTCCCAGATTTTTATGCGTTGCTATTTGGTCTGTCTTTGCTTAAAATGTCTAATTTGGCCCTCTTACTACATTTTAGTTTCAATTTGACCCATTTTTCAAATTATTTTGTAATTTTGCTATTTCTAGTATTATTTAATATTCACTACTTGTTATTATTATTTATATGTTTATTATTATTATTATTATTATTATTATTATTATTATTATTATTATTTATTATTATTCTATTATTATTATTATTGTTATTATTGTTATTAAATGTATTATTTTTACCATTCTTTCTTACTACTATTATTATATACATGTATATAAATATATATATATAAAAATATATTTTATTATTAATCGTTTGCTATCATTTTTGTATTATTACCATTATCTTATATTTTATTATTCTATTATTTAATTTTCACCACTAATTTTATTATTCTATTATCATTAATATTGTATATGTGTTATTCACATCGTATAGTATTATCATTATTTTATATCATTATCATATCATATTATTTGCACTCTTATTCACTATATTTATATCTACATTTATCTTTCCAAATTTCATATTAATAATCATAAAATATATTTTGAAAATCATCATA
The DNA here is from genome assembly GCA_025506655.1 of Gossypium rotundifolium. Lineage (NCBI taxonomy): Eukaryota > Viridiplantae > Streptophyta > Magnoliopsida > Malvales > Malvaceae > Gossypium > Gossypium rotundifolium. The sequence continues at coordinate 79,824,026 of CP106729.1, read as the reverse complement.
TTTCGTTTTAAGGTTTTAAAATAAAGGTGATGTCTTATATTTAGGAATTCGGAAAATAGTGCCCTAACGTGCTGGGTTGCGATTTTCCTTCTAACTAAATTACTTAACATCCCTTTTATGAAGTTTTGCAAATCACGAGACGACTTTGATTACGAGAGATTAAAACATTGCGTCCTAACGAGCTGGATGTGATGTTTATATCTTTTCGGGACAAAGAAATCTCAAGTTTTGATTCGAACCTTCTCTCGATTTGACCCGATACGAGGTATTTTGTAAAGTTGCTACCTTCCATTTAAAGGTTTTTAAAAATAAAGGCAATGTCTTGTATTTAGGAATTCGGGGAATAGTGCCCTAACGTGCTGGGTTGCGATTTTCCGTTTGACTAAATCACTAAACATCCTTTTGATAAACTTCGTAAAATCATGAGATAGCTTTGATTACGAAGGTTAGAAATATCATGTCCTAACGTGCTGGATGTGATATTTGTACCCTCTCGAAACAAAAAAATCTCGAATATCCTAATATCTTTTTAAAAGGATCCGTATTTTAAAACCTTTTTAAACTTCCGACATCAAGACACTAATTAATCATTTTGGTACCAATTTTGGGCGTATCGAGGGTGCTAACTCTTCCTCGTGCGTAACCGACTTCCGAACTCATTCTCTGGATTTCGTAAGACCAAAATCGTTGTTTTGATAAATCAAACTGTTTATTAAAAATAATCATTTTATGAGGTGACCCGATCACACCTTATCAAAAAGGATTGGTGGCGGCTCCCCTTTTTTATGTTTTTAAAAACCCAAAGTCGAACCCCCCTTTTTTGTCGTTTCCCAAAAAAATGGTTACGACAGTCAAGAAGGTAGCCAATTAAAGGCCATGAAACGCCTTAGTTCGTATCCAATATAGCCTATCAAGCCACACTCCTCTCCGACAATCAAATTCTGCTACATTCAATTATTGACCTGCATTTCTGCAATAATAGGCTTAGGACCACACACTGACGTGGCTTTTTATCAATTAGAGTCATGGGTTTTAAAAATGAATATTGTGAAAATTTCCATTCAGAAGGTCGAAACTTGAGTTTTGATGGCTTCAAATTTTAAGTTTACTCTTTTAGTGTTTTAAATAAAATTTGAATTTTTTTATATAAAGATTTTTTTAATTCCTTTCAAATTTATCTTTTAAAAGAATAAAATAATTTTGTTGGTGTAAATTTAAAAATTAGCAACCGATAAAAATCAATGATGATATTAAGAATTTCCGTTAAATTAATTTGATGTGACAATGAAGAAAAAAAAAAGAAAAATTGAAAATAAATAATTTAAAACAGGTGTGAACTATTTTACCGAACTTCGATCTAAAGAAAAGAAAAACAAACTTCAGTTCATGAAAAACTGAACATTATCGTTTTCTCGATCTATCTACCTATCAAATTAACTTTTATTTTTTATTTTTCGTATAAGATGTTAAAATTGTGGAAACCCTTGATTCATCAAAGTAATTAACACCTCATCAAAGCTTTGAATTCAATTTCATAGTGAATTCAATTTATTTCCCAATTAAATTATTTTTGTTCAGCTTCTTTACCATGCTGATTAATTTTTTGTGTTTTCCACTCATATAGCTCAAGTTTAAGTCTTCTTTCATGTTTATTTGATTTTAAAAAACGAGTTTTAGTTAAGTAATAAATTTAAAATTTTACTAATTCAATTGGTATGAGTTTAAATCCCACAATGTGTATATTTCCCAATTAAATGTAATTAAAAAAACCCAAAACACCATATGTCATCCACCATGGTTCTATTGAATGTCAACACCAACTTATTAAAAATACATATTTTGTCCGTGTTTACTATTGTACAAAGTTACTTTTTGTTTAGTCTTTAGGAGCTAAGTTTAACCTTAGTCTTATGTTAATAGGGTAATGAATCCCGCATTGCCTAGAAACAAAAGGCAAAAGGATAAAGGCAAATGGATTATGAGTCTATATAAAGATTATATCCCACATTGCTTACTGATTTTCTACATTTATATACATCAAATTAAGTTCTTTAAACCCTTAAAGAGCCTTTTCTTGAGTATTTTGTAGTGTCTTTTATCGCTTTTTTGCATTTATTAGGTTTCATATTTAATCTTAGTTTCTATAGCGTTTTTTTTTTTTTTTATGTTTTTGAGAATAAAATGGCAAGTTTTTACCATTTAGAACTTAATCTCTGAGCTAAGCTTGTTTTAGGCACTTGGTTGATTCTAAATTGAAGAGAAGAGCCAAAACTAGAACCAAAGTCATGATACCACTATGTCGAAGTCGTGACACTAACGCTTTTGCCATCAACTAAGGAGAAGGGCTTCAACAATTTGCACTTAAAGGTGGACTACCTTCAAGGTCGCGACATCAAGCAGTTGATGTTATGACACTAGCATTCGTGGTCGCAACATGATCGCGACCTTGACATGTGTGCAATTGGGCTCAGAATCAACATTAAAACAAGCAATATAAGTATGGTGTGCTGCAAGTGTGACAAGTCAGTTGTAATATTTGTAGTGTTTCAATGGAACACCCTATTATTCAAAGGATCGAACCCAAGAGAGTTCCAAGACTAAGTGATTTCTAAATAATTAACATGTGTAAACTTGAAATTATATAGGATTTTTCTATATATTTTTACCACCTTTTGACTTAATAAATATGTTAATCTTGAGTAATTGTTATTGAATTAAATGAATTTTACTTAAATATTAATATTGGACATGAATTTATAAAATATGTGAACTTATGTTTTATTACATGATTTTTGTGCATAATTTATATTATTTCATGTTAATTATTAATATGTGAATTTTCACTATGCAGTGGGACCATGGAAGATAAGATTAATATAATGTTGCATGGACATGCATACATCCACCTCATTTGGATGGCAAGACCATGAAAAACTGGGTCATAAGGATGTTAAATTGACCCAGTAAAAGTGTTGCTACATGATGGACTAGTCTGATTATTTATTGGACTAAGAAACCATCCAACAAGGAGGAATTAAAGCCCAATTTTGGCACAAGCACATGGCTACCCAAAAATAAGCTTTGAGATATTTTGTTGAAGGTCCTTACAGTTGGAAAGATTTCAGAAATCAGCACAAAAGTTTATCCTTTGAAACCGTCCACCTTAGCAAAGTTTTGAATTCAAAATGAAGCAACCAAGTCATCCCCTTTTCCACAATTTGTGGCCGGCCAAGCATGAGAGAAAAGGAAGGGTTTTCAAATGTTATTTTTAGTAAACTTCACCCTTACCTTCACCTATAATTACCATACAAGTCTTGCTTCTCAAATCATCCTTCATCCCTTATCACTCATTCATCATTCTTTCTTAATTCCACTCTCTCATTTTCATTTCCCTTTTCTTTTCCCTTACATAGCTGTTCCATTTTCCCTTCATTATTTAGCAAACAAAAGCTTTGTCAAGACATCACCTTGGCCAGCCACATTAAAAAACCTTAGCAAAAGACCAACGAGCAGAACAGAGGAACACATCAGTCAGAATGATTCGAAAGGTAGTTGAACTAAATTAGAGTTTACTCTTTCCTTCTAGTTGTTTAGTTTAATTATGTTTGCTATGTGTTTATTGTTCTTGACATCAACGATGATAGCTTAATTATATTTGATAGAATGATTATGTTAATTCAATAATATTTATTAATTCATGTTTAACATGTTTGTGCCTGAGTCGACCATGTTTTCAATTAAAATCAAGATTTATTTCATTCATACGTGATTGGATGCATTCAGATTAATTGAGTGATCCTAACCAAACAATGACTAGTAGACACATAATTGAAAAGTGCAATGCTTAATTTAGATCATTAAACTCGACTAAATTAGAGGTTCATAATATCTTTAGTTAGCTCTATTATCTTGCATAGTTTTTAGGTTTATGTGATTAAACTATTTCAAGCGTAAATGTCCTTATTACCTCACATAAATACTAAGAAACCCTTGGTTTAATATGACCAGTGAAATGCATATTTCACTAAGTAAAAGATTCTGAGAGGACTTAATTTGGTTTACAAACTCATGAAAGATCGAGTTGCCATGGAATATTTCCAAACATTGTTAAGCATGATGAAAATGAATTGAGTTGATTAAGATAATTATCCTAGCCTATTTTATGTTGATTTTTTTTGTTGCTAAAGCCATTCATTCATACATTTAGATCATTTACATTTAGATTTAATTGTTAAAGGATCATCTTGCATTTAGATAATTTAATTTAAGCATCCACTACTCAAAATATTGTGTTTTTACCACAAAATTGTGAATTTATAGTTTTGCAAATAATCAATTAACATACACAGTCCCTATGGAGACGATAACTCATTTTACTTATTTATTACTTGAACGACTATGTACACTTGCACAAATACTTTTACAACATGCAATCAAAGAGGCTAGATAACTACTTACTAAGTTTTATATTGCACCAAATCATGGTCAATATTAATTGTGCTAATTATTATCTAATGCTAAAGAAGACTAAATTGTAAAATAGGAAAAATTACGAAATTCACAAATTAATAACGAAAAGCAGTTAGTTGACTTCCATGTGGCTAACTAACTTTTAGATTAGGGATGTAAACCACTTAAAGTCCTAAATTGGTTCGATTTCACCTCTCATTATCTATTTTACCAACTTAGACAAATTAGTTCGGTTTATCTCTCAATCTTACCAACTAATTCGACACTATTGAATTTGTGCTAAATAAGATCTCCTCTCGGTTTCACTTATCTAAATTTTCGCTTAGGGGCATCAATCCTAAGTTTTAAAGTTTATTTGATTTAGTCCAATTTTTGCGATTTAGTCCCTGAACCTAAAATTAACTAGCCAACATTTTCATCAACCAACCACATAATATTTAGCTACTCATGGTCATTTTCAAACAAGCAATCATCCAACATGTAAGAAACATATTCATCAATGTGAAGCATAGAAAAAAGTTGAGAGGCCTTTCTTAAGAGAGCTTGAAGTAAAAAATAATGGTAGCAATGGTGGTGCAAATAAACACAAAAGATTAGATTTTTATAAGAACAAGTAAAACAAAGTTGAGCTTTATTAGATCTAAAGATTAAACTGAAAATACAATAAAGTTTGAAGGACTAAAAAATAAATAGAAGCAAAATACAATGTTAACTAATTAACTAACTACTAATTTAACTTAACAAAAATTAGAAAAAGTCTAAACCCTAGAAAAATGAAGAAGACAACTCAAAGAAACTAAGCTGAAAAGATGATAAAGTGAAAAGTCTCCTCTCTTTTCAGCAACAAAAAAAAAGTCTTTCATTTTATTACAACTTAATTTTTTGTGACCAAAATACCCCTAAGCGTTTAATTTTAATTGGTGTTGAGGTTGGAAAATGTAACACCCTAAATTTTGCGAATTCGAGAAGAAGGCGAGTAGATATGAGTGATACCTATTTTGGCGTATTGTTTTACTATAGTTTTACTTCTTAGAATTTTGATAAGTTAAATCTAGCACATAATGAGTCCACCCGTGTAGAATCTAAAGTTTTCACCTCGGGATGTTTCCCAATTGAAGAAGAATACACCAATTGAAGAGTACACCTCAGAATCTTAACCGAGCATGACATGCATATCAAGGGTCTAAGAAAGTTTTGAGAGATTAGATTGTTTTCAAGTGCATGCCTTATGAGAGCTATCACCAAAGTTGTAATATACCAAGTGCACTCAAATGCTTTGAAAAGTGGGTTCTATAACACATATGATTGAGAGTCAAATGAGTGGATTGACTAGTCAATTAGTATCTACATTCAGATTTCCCTTTTATATTTTCCCAATTTTTGTAGGGCACTTAAGGGACAATTTCTGTAAACATTTGACACTTGTCAAGATCCACTTAGAGAGACTAGGCATATATATATGGTAAAAGGGGAATATTCAAATGGTTTTCCTTCCTTTCGTGATACTCTTTAGTTCTTCTTCTTAAAATTACATATTCATTTCTTCTTCGTTAAACTAAAAGCTAAGGGTTTAGGGTTAATCTGTGGATGTTTCAACCTCCTGGTGAGTCTAACAATTCTGTATGTTATGATTTTAAAAGATTAAGGATGTTAAGAGGCATAAAAATAATAAGGTGTGAATAAGAGACCCTACACCCATCTGTAATCGAGATGATAGTAAACTGTCTGTAAATAAGATTTTAACAGAAGTTTCATGTTCTTTTAAGCAAATGTTGCTACTGGATCGGGAAGGATGATTGGATTTGGAACTCTGAGCTATGGTAAATGTGAGTTTCAGGTGTTGTTATCTTGATTCATGTATGTTAATAATGAAGATTCATTGTAACACGCTTAACCCGTAACCGTCGCTGGAATAGGGTTAAGAGGTATTACCAAACATTCAGAACATTTACAATTATTTTACAACACAAAGTTTATCATCAAGTTATATGCAAATAGTCCCTTAATGAGGTCTACGAGACCTTAAACACGGATTACAAAGGAGTCGGGACTAAACCAAACACATACAAAAATTTATGAAAATTAAACATTTTTTCAAGCTACAGAGGTCACACGCCCATGTGGGTTAGCCGTGTGCCTTGTACGGCCTCGGACACGCCCACGTGTCCAAGCCGTGGCAAAATAGGGCATACATACTAACTCGTCCACACGGCTTGAGACACGTTTGTGTGCCTCATCTATGGTCGACACTGACTTGCACCACACGGCCAGTCACACGCTCGTGTGTCTAGCCCATGTGCGAGCCTGACTTGCCTCAATTTGCAAACTCGAAAGACACAATTGAGCATCACGCCCATGTGCTCAACCGTGTAGGCAATTATAGGCCATTTGCAAGGCCAATTTGCCACCCATGCTTTGGGTCACACCTACAAGTATTGATCAATACCATTTCATATTCCAATTAGCATTCAAACATACCAAAACATACTCAAATAGAATCTCATAATATCATCATACATCATCACATCAAAATCCATCTAAGCATAACAATCCAAAATATAAATTACATATCAAAAACATGTCAATCATGCACTACTTAATCTCAACCATATTATAGTATAACATACCATCTCCATTCTACCAAAACATATCATAAGATCATACACTTAGAACTCACATACACATCTTGACCAACCTTTACACAAATCCAAAACATATACCAAATTCATTAACTTATCTAGCCAAATCACATGGCAAGATCCAAACATCTCAAGAAATGCCATATCTACTACCCTATACATGCCATATTCAAATATGTACATCTTTCCAAAAATACCAAAATAGATAGCCGATAGAGTGATTGAGTCACTGATGATCCCCAGATCTGAGCTAGCTTTAAAATACACTGTAAAACAGAGAAATAGTTCACACAGTAAGCTTTTAAAGCTTAGTAAGTTCGTCATATAATACATTTAACTCAATAATTCAATTACATTACACAAATTAAACCATCATATAGATCAATTCACAAATATACACTAGATCATCCATAGCTAGTATGCTCACTCAAATATCCATAAATCCATTTACAAAATCATCAACCACATAGGCTCCATACATACCTTAGCCAACACATAGTTATTGACCATTCTTGCTACTCAATGCTCAATGCCATGTTTTGATCAACCTTCATTATTCATTCGATTTAAACGCACACTTAGTGCCAATTCCATAGCCGATGCTTAAATATCATTGCACACTTAGTGCCTTTAATTTAAACCTAATTTATCTCGATATCGCACACATAGTGCCAATCAATAAAGCCAAGGCTTCCATTACGTCACACACACAGTGCTATTCACCTCTGTCCCATTTCTAATTACGCACACTTAGTGCCACATCTCTCAAAACCACAACTAACATTTCTAATTCATCTATCACATAGTCTTTCATTTCATAGTGCATGAGTTCAAATTAAACATTTCGTATTATAAACGAACTTACCTCGGATGTCGAAATAACAAAACAAGTCAAATAATCGAGCACTTTATCTTTGCCTCAATCTTGACCCAAATCCCTCCTTTCTTGATCTATACATATTCAAATTTAGCTCATTCAATCACCAAATCATTCAATTTAGTCTAAACACACATTTTAGGGCATTTTACAAAATAGCCCTCACATTTTCACATTTTGACACTTTAGTCCCTATTTCATAAAATCACAAAATACACAAAATTTCCATTCACACATGCTTAGCCGAATTTTCCCTTAGCTAATACAAGCTCACATATTTCATTTATTTTACATTTTAGTCCTCCAATTTCTTATTTTCACAATTTAGCCCAAATTACTCAATTTCATCAAAAATTCAAATACAAACTATGTTAACCCAACATTAAACTTTCATATTCCACCAAATATCAACACAATGCTCACATATTCATCAATGGCACATCTCAAGATCTTCATCAAATTCTAAAATTAAAGCATGGGCTAGCTAGAACACTAAGTAGCGATCACAAAAACATAGAAATCATCAAAAACCGAGTTAAAAACACATACCAATTAAAGCTCACAAGTACCGAATCCCTAACTCTCTTATTTTTGGCCAAAGATGGTAAGAATGACCTTTAATTTCTTTTGGTTTTAATTATAATAACATTAATATGCTTTTTACCATTTTACCCTTTTATTATTTCATTTAAATTCAACTAATATAAGCCCATTTTTGTCCTTCTCCACTATCAAAGATCTAATTACAACATAAGGAACTTTCATTTAATAAGTCATGCCAATTAAGCACTTTAACAATCAGCACACAACTTTTACATTTTATGCGATTCAGTTCTTTTGTAAATTAAGCACACAAACGGATATAATTTTCACACAGAATTTTTACACATGCTTAATCACACATTGTAAACATGAAAAATAATATTAAAATATTTTTTTGACCTTGGATTTGTGGTCTCAAAACCACTATTCTAATTAGGGTTTAAACTGGGTTGTTACAACTCTCCCCCTTAGCCTCTTCAACTCTGTGTTTGTGCCACAACACTTTCACTAGATAAATTTTCTTATTTCTCAATTCTTTGATCTCACTTGGCAAAATTCGAATTGGTTCTTCACTATACGATAAATCTGACTGAATCTCAACTTCATTAGGAGTAATCACATACGATGGATCATATCTGTATCGTCTAAGCATCGATGCATGAAACACATTATGAATCTTCTCTAGCTCAGATGACAACAACTTATATGCAGCTGGCCCAATTCGTTCGATGATCTCATACGGCCCGATAAATCTCGTACTCAACTTGTCTTTTCAGCCAAATCGAAGTATTTTCTTCCACGAAGACACTTTCAAAAACACTTTATCACCGATCTCAAATTCAATATCTTTCCATTTCAAATCTACATAAGATTTCTAACGATCTAAAGCCACTTCAAACTATCACGAATCACTTTCACTTTCTGTTTAGTCTCTTTTATCAAATCAACCCTGTGAATCTTATTCTCGTTAAGCTCAATTCAATATAATGGAGTTCTGTATTTACGGCCATAAAGAGTTTCATCTGGTGCCATTTTGATGCTAGATTGAAAACTATTATTGTACAGAATTCAATCAAAGGCAAATGTTTTTCATATGTACTTTCAAATTCAAGAATATAACATCTCAACATATCCTCAAGAATTTGAATGATCTACTCTGATTGACCATCCATTTGCAGAAGAAATGCAGTACTAAAATACAACTTTGTACCTAAAGCCTCTTGTAATTTCTTCCAAAACCGTGTGGTAAATCTCAGATCTCTGTCAGATACAATAGATAGTGGCACCCCATGTAATCTCACAATCTCAAAAATATATAGTTCGGCTGACTTATCAAGTGAATAATCTTCTCTCACTGGAATAAAATGAGCTGATTTCATCAATCTGTTAACTATCACCCAGATTGTATCATTCTTTCTCGAAGATAAAGGCAATCCTGGCACAAAATCTATCGTAATTCTCTCCTATTTCCACTCAGGAATCATTATCGATTGTAGTAAACCGGATGGAACCTGATGTTCAGCTTTAACTTGCTGACATACTAAACATCTCAAAACAAACTCTGAAATATCCCATTTCATACCATGCCACCAATAAAACTATTTCAGATCATTATACATTTTCGTACATTCCAGAAGAATAACCAAACGACTATTATGAGCTTCGTTCAAAATCAACTAAATCAACTCTGGATTCTTTGGAATACAAATCTAATCTCGAAATCTCAAACAATCATCATTATCAACTTGGAATTCTAAATCAGCATTCAAACCACACTGACCTTGTTTTATCATCAACTCAGCATCATCTTTCTGAGCATCACAAATCTGACGTATTTTGGCCTCACTTTCAATTCAGCTAAAACTGAACCATCATCACACAGGTCTATCTGAGTACTCATTGCTCGCAAAGCAAATAAAGACTTTCAGCTCAAAGCATCAGCAACAACATTAGCTTTACTCAGATGATAGTCAAGTACTAATTCATAGTCTTTTAGTAATTCTAACCATCTCCGCTATCTCAAATTCAATTCTTTTTGAGTCATCAAGTACTTCAAGCTCTTGTGATCAGTATATATGTGGCATTTCTCACCAAATAGGTAATGATGCTAAATCTTCAATGTAAATACAATTGCGACTAATTCAATATCATGCGTCGGATAGTACTTTTCATACGGCTTTAATTGTCTCAAAGCATAAGCTATGAATTTGCCTTCTTACATCAACACACAGCCCAAACCATTCAACGATGCATCACTATAAACTATAAATTCTTTACCCGATTCAGGTTGAACTAACACTAGTGCCTCTGTCAACAATGCTTTCAACTGTTCAAAACTCTGTTGACACTTTTCTACCCACTCAAATTTAGCATCTTTCTGCAGTAATTTCGTCAACGGAGTCGCAATCATCGAGAAGCCTTTCATAAACCGTCTATAATATCCCGCTAGTCCCAAAAACCTATTCAGATACATTTCTCGGAGGCTTCCACTCTAAAATTGCTGATATTTTCTCGGATCAACGTGTATTCCCGCAGCTGACACTATATGTCCCAGAAAACCAACCTCATGCAATCAAAACTCACATTTGCTAAACTTTGCATACAATTTCTTTTCATACAAAGTCTGTAACACGATTCTCAAATGTTTGGCATGTTTCGTCTCATCACAAGAATAAATCAGAATATCATCAATAAACACCACGAAAAATCGATCCAAATATGGTCTGAATATCTGATTCATCAAATCCATAAACACTACAGGAGCATTCGTTAGTCTGAAAGGCATAACTAAGAATTCATAATGTCCATACCTCGTTTTGAAGGCAGTTTTCGGCACATCTGATTCTTTAACTTGTACCTAATAGTAACCTAATCTCAAATCTATCTTAGAAAACATTGTAGCTCCTTTCAACTAATCAAACAAATCATCGATTCGTGGTAGAGGATATTTATTCTTTATTGTCACTTTGTTCAACTGTCGATAGTCAATACACATCCTCATAGTGCCATCTTTCTTTTTCACAAACAACATAGGAGCACCCCAAGGCGAGAAACTAGGTCGTGCAAATCCTCTATCTGTCAATTCTTGCAACTGAGACTTCAACTCTTTCAGTTCTGTCGATGCCATTCTATGCGAAGCTATTGAGATAGGAGTTATTCTCAGCACTAAATTAATACCAAACTCAACTTCCGTATAAGAGGTAATCTCGATAATTCTTCAAGAAATACGTCTAGGAACTCACATACCATAGGCACAGATTCAACTTTCTTTTCAATCACACATACGCAAAATAGGCTTCGCAACCCTTTTTCACATAATTCAAAGCTTTCATCGATGATATAACAGTCGATAGTCCATTCAAATTGGTGGATTCAATTTGAACTATCTCACTATTCTGACTTCTCAAATCAATACTCTTTCGTTTACAATTCACAGTAGCACTATGCAAAGTGAGCCAAACCATACCCAGAATTATATCAAATTCATCGAATGGCAGCAGCATCAAATTAGCCAGAAAACAAACATCAACGGATAGTTCTTGCACACTTTATCAACCAGAACACACTTGCCTAAGGGGTTTGATACTCTAATTACTAGATACTAGATTCACACACGCATATTAACGAGTAGATCATGGATCTATCAATGCAATCACATCAATATCAAATGGAGTAAAAGTACTAGTAATGATATCTGGAGAAGACGCTTCTTCTCGAGCGTGAATAGCATAGGTTCGGGCAAGTGCTCTCGCTTCAAATCTCACAACTCTATATGTTGTCCATCTCTGACTTCCACTCACATTTTTGGTGTTTCTGGGTGGTCTTCCCCTAGCCATCGTATTACTCAGCCTCACATTCTGAACATTATCTTTCTTAGCTATCTCTGGACAATCTTGAATGAAGTGATCTCGTGATCCACATTTGTAGAAAACTCTATTATTATACTTGCCCCAACATTCTCCAACATGTTGCCTCCCACACTGTCTACACTCAGGCTTGTTGCTTTTGACACTTCCAACACTCGATTCAATCAGAATTTGAGTTCTTGGACCAACAATTTGTTTCATATGATCTCTACTCGAATGTCCAAATGAAACATTTGGAAGATTGCTTGCATCTCTGAATCTCTTAGACGAAGGTTGATACGACTTACTCATCGATCTTTTTCTTTCATCTTTAGCTTCGGAATCTGCTTTCTTCTTTTTCTTTGCTAAGCTCCTCGAGCTTTACAGGCTCTTTCAACTAACACTACAAAGTCATTCAAATCGAGTATTCCAACCAACAATTTGATGTCTTCATTCATCCCTTCAATGAAACGTTTACACATAGTAGTTTCGATCGAAACACATTCCCGCGCGTATTGGCTCAATCTCACAAAATTTAGTTCATACTCAGTAATAGACATGCGACCCTATTTCAACTCTAGAAACTCTTTATGTTTCTTATATATGAATCGTTGACTAATATATTTCTTCTAGAATTCAACTTGAAAGAAATCCCAAGTGATTCTCTCTCTTGGAACCACGAATATCAACATTTTCCACCAATTATATGCGGTATCCCTCAACAATGAAACAACACATTTTATGCATTCATCAGGAGTCAATGACATCTCATCAAACACTCGAATTGTATTCTCGAGCCAAAACTCAGCTCGCTTAGCATCATTATCACTTTGGCTCTAAACTCTTCAGCCTCATACTTTCAAACTTTATCTACAAGAGACTTACTTGATCGGATCGGATCTAGAACTTGTGGCACAATAGGAACTTGTGGGGGTGGAGGTTGTTAAGCAGCTGGATTCATTCTAACAAATTTTAAAAACCACTCACTTATCATTTGGAAGAAAGCTTGCTTAGCCTCTCCCTCGTGGCTACTAGTTATCGACCTAGACTCGACCGGCGTTGTCCCTTGAGCGAGAACAAGCGCATTACTTCCTATATCATCAGCAACTACTCGATCGGGATTTGTTTAATATATGAATACACATTTTTGACTGTCAAGATTCATCACACTATCGCAATTATATATATAGCAAGTATAACTAGACTCACATGCACTACGTTAGTTGTAGAATCGACTAAACCGTAGCTCTAATACCTATAAAATGTAACACTCCTAACCTGTAACAGTCACCAGAATAGGATTAAGAGGTATTACCAAACATTCAGAACATTTACAATCATTTTACAACACAAATTTAATCATTGTCCAAATATATCAAGTTACATGCAAATAGTCCCTTAATGAGGTCAACGAGACCTTAAACATGGATTAGAAAGGAGTCAAGACTAAACTGAACACATACAAAAAATTTTGAAAATTAAACATTTTTCCAAGCTACAAAGGTTATACGCCCGTGTGGCTAAGCCGTGTGCCTCGCACAGCCTCGGACACGCCCATGTGTCCAAGCTGTGGCAAAATAGGACATACATATTGACTTGTCCACACGGCCTAAGACACATCTGTGTGCCTCATTCGTGGTCGACACTGACTTACACCATATGGCCAGTCACATGCCCGTGTGTCTAGCTCGTGTGCGATCCTAACTTGCCCCAATTTGCAAACTCGAAAGACACGATTGAGCCTCACGCCTGTGTGCTCAACCGTGTAGGCAATTATAGGCCATTTGCAAGGCCAATTTGCCACCCACACTTTGGGTCACATCTACAAGTATTGATCAATACCATTTCATATTCCAATTAGCATTCAAACATACCAAAACATACTCAAATAGAATCTCATAATATCATCATACATCATCCCATCCAAATCCATCTAAGCATAACAATCCAAAATATAAATTAGATATCAAAAACATGTCAATCATGCACTACTTAATCTCAACCATATTATAGTATAACATACCATCTCCATTCTACCAAAATATATCATAAGATCATACACTTAGAACTCACATACACATCTTGACCAACCTTTACACAAATCCAAAGCATATACTAAAATAATTAACTTATCTAGCCAAATCAGATGGCAAGATACAAACATCTCAAGACATGCCATATCTACTAGCCTATACATGCCATATTTAAATATATACATCTTTCCAAAAATACCAAAATAGATAGCTGATAGTGTGATTGAGTTGCTGACGATCCACAGATCCGAGCTAGCTTTAAAATACACTGTAAAATAGAGAAACAATTCACACAGTAAGCTTTTAAAGCTTTGTAAGTTCGTTATATAATACATTTAACTCAATAATTCAATTACATTACACAAATTAAACCATCACATAGATCAATTCACAAATGTACACCATAGCTAGTATGCTCACTCAATTATCCATAAATCCATTTACAAAATCATCAACTACATAGGATCCATACATACCTTAGCCAACACATATTTATTGACCATTCTTGCTACTCAATGCTCAATACCATGTTTTGATCAACCTTCATTATTCATTCGATTTGAACGCACACTTAGTGCTAATTTCATAGTCGAAGTTTAAATATCATCGCACACTTAGTGCCTTTAATTTAAACCGAATTTATCTTGATATCACACACACGGTGCCAATTAATAAAGTCGAGGCTTCCATTACTTCACCCACACAGTGCTATTCACCTCTGTCCCATTACTAATTACGCACTTTTAGTGCCACGTCTCTCAAAACCACAACTAACATTTCTTATTCATCAATCACATAGTCTTTCATTTCATAGTGCATGAGTTCAAATTAAACATTTCTTATTATAAACGAACTTACCTCAGACGTCGAAATAACAAAACAAGTCAACTAATCGAGCATTTTATCTTTGCCTCAATGTCGATCCAAATCCCTCTTTTCTTAATCTATACATATTCAAATTTAGCTCATTTAATCACCAAATTTTTTAATTTAGTCCAAACACACATATTTAGGGCATTTTACAAAATAGCCCTCACATTTTCACATTTCGACACTTTAGTCCATATTTCATAAAATCACAAAAATACAAAAATTTCCATTCACACATGCTTAGCTGAATTTTCCCCTAGCTAATACAAGCTCACATATTTCATTTATTTCACATTATCCTCCAATTTCTCATTTTCACAATTTAGCCCAAATTACTCAATTTCATCAAAAATTCAAATACAAACTATGTTAACCCAACATTAAACTTTAATATTCCACCAACTATTAACACAAAGCTCACATATTCATCAGTGGCACATCTCAAATATTCATCAAATTCTAAAATTAAAGCATAGGCTAGCTAGAATATTAAGCAACGATCACAAAAATGTAGAAATCATCAAAAATCGAGTTAAAAATGCATACCAATTGAAGCTCACAAGTGCTGAATCCCTAACTCTCTTTTTCGACGAAAGATGATGAGAATGGCCTTTAAATTCTTTTGGTTTTAATTATAATAATATTAATATGCTTTTTCCCAGTTTACCCTTTTATTATTTCATTTAAATTCAACTAATATAAGCCTATTTTTGTCCATCTCCACTATCAAAGGTCTAATTACAACATAAGGACCTTTCATTTAATAAGTCATGGCAATTAAGCACTTTAACAATCAGCACACAGCTTTTACATTTTATGCGATTAAATCTTTTTTGCAAATTAAGCACACAAACGATATAATTTTCACACAAAATTTTCACACATGATTAATCACAAAATTTTCACACATGCTTAATCACACTCTATAAACACGAAAAATAATATTAAAATATTTTTTTGACCTTAGATTTGTAGTCTTAAAATCATTATTCTGACTAGGGTCTAAACCGGGCTGTTACATTCATATGTTGATGCCATTCTTAGTAATTGGTGAGTGTAAGTGTATGAGAAGTATCGTAAACTTGTTGCATGTTTACAAATGAGAGATATGTGTTATTGCATGAATAAGATGATGTGTGGTACGTATACATGTAGAATCAGGTTTGAGAAAATATGAGTTTGTCTAAAGTGTGAATGAATCTGAGTAAGTACATCTTGTGTTAAGTGAGTACCACAACCATTTGTGGTGCCTCAGTTAGGGCAGGTACATTGCTAACCAAACTAGCAAATCACAACATGCAGATATGTGAAAGACCATGTGGTAGAGACCGATGACATCATATGACAATGAAAATATTCATGCTATTGCCTCTAGTAAGATATAAAGCAAACTGACAGATCATGACATGAAAATATGTACAAGCCCATGTGGGAGAAACCCATGGCACCCTCTGAGATAGTCCGTCGAGATAGTAAACACATAATGTTCTGTAAAGCCTTTACGATGTATTTTGTAACACCCTTGAGACGAGATCTAGATAACCGCCTTTGTGGTGAAATCAGGGTAAGTTTAGACACTTCTTCATTAGATAACACTGTGGTAGAGATTCGGATAAGTTTGAAACATATTTCTTTGGATAGCCTTGTGATGAAATTGAATATGAGTTAAAGGCATTTCCTGAAAGAGTGCTCAACCGTATTTCTGAAGGGTGAATCTGCCATAATAGTCTGTTAGTATAGGTAATTTGGTATATTCGTAATTATGAGTAGTTTCGAGCTTGTCAGATCTAAATTTGTTTATGCTATGTAAGGAAGTAATCTAAATTATATGAAATCCACCAAATTTGAGTGTTTCACGTTGTATATAAAAAGGTTATTTAAAGTATAAGTTTCTTGTCAAATCAGATCATTCTCATGATATGTAACATGGTTTTCTGGAATTATTTTAGATGAATTAGAATATTTCATTCATTAGAATAAGTTGTGATTTGGGGTTATTTTAAGATATTATCTTATTGGTATTCTGATAGTTACCAACTAAAGTATGAGAGTTCGCCAAGGGTAAGATCCGTATGAAGTTCAACTTAAAAGATCAGTTAGTATAAGTATCCTCCAAGAACACCATCGTAGGTGAAGTATTTAATATCTGTCTGAGTGAGAATCTGCCGAAGGAAGGTTCTGTATGGATGCGTTCGTTTTCCAAAAAGGAAATAAAATTTGTATTGAGTGTTGAAATTCAGAATTTTCCCAATGAATGAATTGTATGTAGGTTGGTCAAGTATGGAAGTATTTGGCAAAGATAGAGAGGAAATCCAAAATCTTCAAGATGAAGAATTCAACAAGAAATGCTTTAAGGTAATCTGGGTTAAAACTCACTAAGTTTGTATAAACTTACAAATGTTTATTTATGTTACAGGTTTACTTTAAGAGTGAGTACACTAGGAGGGACCACCAAGTTAGGATTGCACAAAGGTAGTAATTTGAGTTGCGTCATTATGCATATAGAGGGTACTGTAAGAGTATGGCGCTTAGTACATTACGCCATAAAGAATCTATCTTTAGCAAAGTTTTAAGTCGTAACGTCTTATGCTGCTTTTGAAAATCTGATGTATTATTAAATATTTTTTTATTAAATCTTTGGTTCTGAAGACTATTAATAAAATAATAAGAAGTATGTTTTAAAATGGTTATACGTCGGTTGTAAAACTTTTGCTAAGTGTTTATGTGTTGTAACATTCGATATCCGATCCAGTGATTCGAGTCAGGTAAAAGGTGTTACAGAAAAGGACTACCCCTGTAGTCATTTTTTTGTCTTTACTTGACAGTGGTATCGTGATACCAACGTCAGTCTTGCATTTAGGGGTCCTGGGTTGTTTCGATATCGTGATACTGAGTATCACAATACCACTGGAGTTGGCTTAATTCTCTTCATTTCAACACTGTCAAGGGTATCACAACTTACATGCTTTTATATCGCGATACCCCCTCTTGAATGGTATTTTCTTCACCTTCAGGCCATTATTGACTCCCTACAACACTCAATCAACTTGCTAAGTTCCTTATGGTGCATCTGGCCAACTCGGATCTCAAAAATAGCACAAAACTAGTAAAAACGATTTATTAATGATAAAACTAAAAATTAAAAAAATATATAAAAGACACCTAAATTGCTCGAGAACAATCTTTTCAAGTACAGTGGATAGCGTAATTTGACATATCAAATTATGATTGATCACAACACCAGCCTTAACCTTGAAGATGAAGAAGTCGAGCTCAAATAAAGGCTATGTCACAACACCAAAGGCCATTTTCGTGACATTGAAAGACCTAATGCACTAAATGTGTAGACTGCCGAGGGTGCCTCAACACCAGCTTGTGGATGCTGCATACCAACCCCTGATGAGGAAAATTTTTTAAGGGTATTTTGAAGTCAAACAATCATCAATTCAAACTTTAAGCGAGGCCATACTTGTCTTTTGTAGGTTAAATTAGAAACCATTATAAATATCACTTTATAGGTTTTTTTACGTGTGCAGAAAATTAGGTTAGACAATTAGCCATTAAACATTTTTCTTTTCCCTTTTCTTTCTTCTTTTCTTATTTTTAGAATAACATTTTCTTTTATTCTCTTTTAGAATATATTTTTACTTTTTCTTTATTCTTCTCATTTATTGAAGGCGTTGCAAAGGATAGACAATCAAACTGTTGCACTTCATCAGAATTCCATCAATTACATGAGAATTTTCTCAAACATTTTACTTTTATTTTATGCCTACCATGTGTTTGATAAAATGCTTATTTGAAATTAAAGTTTGATTATGTGCTAAATTGGTTGTTGGTTGATTTATTAGTTATTTGTTAGATTAAGTTTGATGTTTATTCTTGATTAATTAGTTGTTCTATTATATCGAATTACTTAATACGCTAGAATTGACACTTCTATTGGAAAATCTAGATAAACAAGATCGAGAGGATAATTTATCCTTTATAGTTCAATATAATTGTACTATATAGTGAGACCGAGAGGAGAACTACTTGTCTAAGTGAGATTGAGAGGAGAACATTGTTGGTAATTCTTAATTAATATAAGACTGAGAGGATATTCTTAGTGAGAAGTGGCAAATGATCTAATCGGCATAGGTTATTGGCTTAGTTAGCAACTGACTAATTAATGGATCATCATTTTTATCATTTGCATACTTGAAAGCAATAGGAAGAAAGCTTAGTTTAATTAGTTTAATTGATTTAGTCTCAATATATTTTCATATATGGTTTGCAACTATAATTTCCAACTCGATTAGTTTAGCAGGCAAAATAGTATTTAGCTTGCATATTAAATAAATTAATTTACGATCTTAAGAAAACTTTCGAACATAGGTATATAAGCTTTAATGATACCATTACATCTTTCTAGTTTAAAGAAAATATTATTGACTAATGCATATATCTAAAAGTCAATGGGAACAATTGTATATTTTTTATACTATATGTGGATAACATTTTTGGTAGCTAGTAATATTCTTAGTTTATTATATGAAACCAAGGAATATCTCACCAAGAACTTTCAAGTGTTTGATATGTGATAGGCAAACCATGCCATTAGCATAGACTTTTAGAGATCAATCTTGAGGATTGTTTAGTTTATCTTAGAAAGAATATATTAATTGAGTTTTAGAGAGATTTAGCATGCAAGTGTGTCCATGTAATGTTGCACCCATTCAAAACGGTGAAAAGTAATAAAAAGTGCCTGGTGAATGACTTAAAAAGGGTATAGATGAATAAAATTCATCAGGCATGCTTGAACACTTAAAAGCATCAAAGAAAATGATGAAATACTTTCAAGGAATGAAGGATTACATGCTCACATATTGAAAATCAAAACAATTAAAGGTTGTTAGATATTAATATTTAGATTATGATGGTTGCCTCAATACCTTAAAATCAACCTCTAACTTTGTATTTATACTAGAAAGTGGGGAAGTCTCGTGAAAAAGTGTAAAGTAATTCGTTACTATATCATCCATAATGGAGGTTGAGTTTGTTGCTTGTTTTGAAGCCTCATTTCACGCTTTGTGGTTACAAGTTTTATTTCAAGACTTAGTGTTGCTAATCAGTTTTCAAGCCATTAAGAACATATTACATTAATACCACAACTATTTTCTAATTTAAAAATAGAAAATACTCAAGTGGATCTGAACACATAAATTTAAAATACTTAATCTTTAGAAAAAAGTGTCTAGAAACAAAAAGTTACAATTGAAAATATCAATACTAAACTAATGTTTGTTGTTACATTAACAAAAAGATTACCTCCAAAACATATATGGAGCATGTTGTAAGGATGGGTCTTTTAAGTAATCCATGAGATGCACGTTAATAGATGTTTAAAATTTTCATGTAATTGACACTTGTCACATTAAAGGATTGTTTCTCCTTATTCTTTTTTTAATTAAATGTGTAAAATATTGGTTGTTTGAAAAATATGAGTTGTCTTGACAAGACAAATACATGGGCTATTAATTTGTCACAATTCATTGTAGCAAATTAAAGTTTTTTTGGCACTTAATTAGCTTGATTTCAGGTCGTTTTTATGTCATTTTCTTTTGTTTTCCATTTTAGTAGCTTGGACTTAATTATTAGCAAAATAAGCGCTTGTATGTATCTTCTAGTGTTTTGACAACCCTTTAGGCCAACTCGGGCCTCGAGAATGACTAACAGACTACTTGAATGTGCATGTCACACCCCAAAATTGGGCCTAGTAGTTTTGCGGGTAATTTAGGGATTTTAGCTCTAGTGTGCTCAGAAATTTCGTAGCATGGCAAATTAGAAACGTCTTCATCTATGGCTTCTAGAAAATTATATCAATTTTTAAAAATGATATTCTAAAGACCATCAATTTTGAACAGAGGACATTTTTGAAAGAGGGTTAAAACTAGGAGTACTAAAAGGGTAAATTTACCAAAGTTTACAATTTATCCTATTTCTTCCCCCCACCTACAGCAAACTCACGAAACCTTTTCCCCTTCTCTTTTTTTTTTTTTTGTCGTCCCTTGCATTCCCAAGCATTCTTCACTTATTTTCTCTTCCAAACATCAATTATGTTTATTCCTATCATTTTCAAGTGTTAAATCTCTTTAAAATTCCATAAAAACCATCAAGAACACCATTGATTTTGCCAATGCACAACTTGTGACTTTTTTCGAATTTCCAATCAAATGTTTGTTCTTCTCCCATCAAAGGTAACAATTCTATTTCCTATTAGTTTTTAATGATATCTAGTCTTTTAAATAGATTTTTTACCTATTTAATCGAATATTTTAAATAAAAGCTGAAAATTGGGTCATTAATGGTGGATTTCGAGATTTTGAAGGAAAATGATGTTTCAAAGTGTTCTCAACTTTTTTTGGTATGATGAGAAGGTTTCTAAACTTTCCTTGAAGTTTTATTAAAAAATTCTAAGGTTTTATTAATTTTTTTTGTGGAAATTGCCATAGTATGTCGAAATTTTGGAACCATGAATTTGAATAATATCGAGTAGTTGGAAGGCTGGGAATTTTTGTGGGATGTTTAATTAGTCGATTGGAAGATTTTTTTTTTGTTTCGAATAAGCTTGTCGAAATTTCAATTCCATGAGAATATAGCTTAGGCTTGCATTTTTAGTTGATTTTTTGGTGAGTCTTTGGATGAATGATAATTGTGTATATTGTGTGATTTACTTTGGTGAAGCTTTACAATCATTAGGACCTTCTATGGGTAAAGTGAAAAGTAAGGAAAAACTAGTTTAAGCTTTTGGCGACAAGGCAAAAAAGCAAACGGTGAGTGTTTGGAATCATTGCTTATATACACAATTCATAGTATTAATTGGGAACTTAGGAGTAGCCTAAACCCCTAGTTTAAGTTCCTAGTGTAAGTTTTCTCATACCCTTGTTTAATTTATGAAACATGTGATTGTGTGTTGTGTAATTGAGAATTAAGATATTATATTGTGACATGTGAAATATGCTTGTGATGGCTATTGTGAAAGAGTTAATTGTGGGAATTGTCAATAACAATGTTGTGCTTATAATGTGATTATGCAGTGAAAAAAAATGCAAAAATCGGTAAGTAATTATGTGGTTTATTGTGGATACTTTTTCCTTGTAACTTTATGAGACCGTTAGATATAGTTGGCATGTTATAGGATTTATATGTTGTGTTTTTGGGGCATTCAGGCCCGAGACAGTTTCAGAGAGATAAGGAAATGTGAGCTAAGCTCCATTCACCGGGATATGTTGGTGTGTTGGAGAGTTTTATCTATATGCTATGCTTTTTGGGATATGTTCAACTTACGAATCATTTGGTGTGTTGGAGATCCGTGTATCTGATGTGTGGTGATAGAGCCCACTTTTATGTTTCATAGCCTCAAGTGTCAAACTATCGTTAAATATGGTTTCATAAAAT
Source organism: Gossypium rotundifolium (assembly GCA_025506655.1). Taxonomy (NCBI): domain Eukaryota; kingdom Viridiplantae; phylum Streptophyta; class Magnoliopsida; order Malvales; family Malvaceae; genus Gossypium; species Gossypium rotundifolium. The sequence continues at coordinate 79,801,309 of CP106729.1, read as the reverse complement.
GTGATATTATGATATGTGATATATGCATGAACATGTGGATAAATAAGCTAAATGAGTTTATCAATATTACATGAATATGTTAGTATGTTCTCATAATAAAATGTGTATGTAGTTGAGCTTTGATCATTTTCAGTTAACGTGTGAATGCATGTCTATTTGGTGGTTATTCTAATCATTAACTGAGCTTGTTTAGGCTCACCCACTCTTATTTAAACCTTTGTAAACTATTAGCATTATGGTATGGAAAATTTCCAAGGTAGTGATCCAAGTAGACTTTGAATTTAAGTAGGTGATTCATAGCTATTGTATTACACTGTGGGAATAAGGCAATGTCATAGAATTTTTTGTTGTTTATTGCCATGATGTTTTAGATGATGGCTTGATATTATTACTCTTAGGAATTATGGATGCTTGATATTAGTTCATTGGGTTGCTTAGCTTAAATTATTGATGGTACATCGAACTATAAATTCTAACACTTTTGATGTTCAATTAGAGGTTAAAAATGCATGATGTTTTGGAATATGCATGATTGTGTTAAATGCCTTGTTCCAGTGTTCTTTTTGTTATTTTATGCAAATGTATCGATAATCGGGTATTTAGTATCAATACCTCCATGATATTTTGAATGTACAGGAAGTTAGTAGCTCATTTTGGTATCAATACCATTTCTCAAGTATCGATACTCGGGGTAAAAATACCGATACATTTTGGATTTGTATAGATAATTGCTGAGCTTTAATTTTTGCAAGAAAATAGAATGCTGATTTGGTATAGATTTTTGACCGGTATCGATACCATCTATGAGAAATATCAATACCATTGAATTAGTATGGATACCTAAGTGATCTTTTGGTAATTTTTGTTAAGCGGTTTTAAAGCATGCTTATATCTCATCACAAGCTTGTATAATGTATGTTTAGCATAATTGATTGTTGCCTAGGGTATTCTTAACTTGGAATCTCTATAAATGTTCAAATTTGATGATGTTTGCATGTTAATAAGATGTTATGTAATATGTGATGTTGTGACTGTGGTGTAGCGTCCTGTTACTTAGGCTCGGCGACTGAGCTAGGTATAGGGTGTTACAATGCAGGGTGTCTTTTCAAGCCAAAAAAAAAATGCCAGTGTCCCGACACCGGACATCGAAGTATCCATGGATGAAACAAATGCGACTTCATGATGTGGGGATCCTTGACGTCACGATGAAATTCTGGATAAGCACAACTACTTTTTTACAATCGTCTAGGTCTTAATAATCTTGTTAAAACCTTAAATATTTTAAGGATATTTTAGGCACTTTAGCATCTCAATTATAGCCTATATAAACCCCATTATAACCACATGGGAAAGGATTCGACTTAGGGAATCGCCCTAAGGAGCCGTCGAACCATATTTCATACTTTTAAATTGTCAATTTTCCTTAGTTTTTATTTTAGTCTTTCTTATGCTCATTTATTTGGAATCGGTCTATTCCAATGTGAAGACGATTACAAGTAGGGATTCCTCCGAAACCGCGCTTCCATTATTTATTAATGAGTATTCTCTTTTCCTTTATTATTTTATTCCTTTATTTATCTTTTTGTTAATTTGATCAACAAACTTTTGTATGAATATTGGGATAAATTATTGTGCATGCTTTTTATCTTGCTTGATTCAATTATGGAATTGATTTATTGATTGAATTATTATTTATCCGAAATTGAGTGGTTATTCAAAAGACTTAATATATTAGGGAGTGAAGCCCTTAATAAAATAGCTAGACAAGTGAGATAGAGAGAGTATCCTGTCGAGTATAACTTCTGCGAAGCAGTGAGGCCTAATGGAGAACTATATGCCTAGAAAGAGACCATAAGGGTAACATAGGTGGTAAACCATAGTGAAGATGAGACTTAGAGATTATTCTTAGTTAAGGGTGATAAAAACTCAATTAAGGTTAATTAATGACTTAATTAGATAATTAGGGATTTAATCGATTATAGGCCGAGAGCTTGCATCGTTGACACTAGGAATAGGAAAATTCATTAGGTTATTTTAGGTTAATTAATTTAATTAATATTTTAATTATGCATCAACTCTGCTAATTAGTGACTCAATTAGATTAGTAATTATTTTTTATAATTAATTTAATAATAAAATTCTCCAATCAGCAATCCCTTGGGTACGATGCTTGGAATACTTTCCAAGTGTTTTGTTGTAAAGAAACTATATTACAGTTTGGCTCATATACTTGTGGACATCCCAACTTTATTATATATCTATTTGTTTTTGTATTTCCAGTTCAAACGTTCACACGTTTGGCGGCAGTCAAGTTGTTGAAGCCGTTGTATGGGATTCCGACGATGAAAATTGCTACTAATTTAAGTGTTTTGTAAGATAATACCAGTCGAAAGATAAACGAGTTAGATAATGTATCAATTTTTAAATATTTTATTTTTATTTAATTAATTTTTTAGATGCTTTGTTGACTATTTAATTTAATCATGATTATAGTTGATGATGAATTTGATGATGATAGCAGCTGGGACGAGGAACGTGAGATTTCTACGTGGTACGATAATGACAGGTACTGTAACGAACAATTTGGGAAAACGAAACTTCAACAAATCACTAGAGTTTTGATGAAGATAACAATGTCATTCAATCTTCAGTGTAACCTCATGGTGAGTTGTATGGGATATCTTCGTGGTACAATGAAAAGTAGTTAGCGAAGGACCAAGTTGGGAAAATGAAGATACGATGAGTGATGGCGAAGAATATGATATGCCCAGATATTCAACCCAGTAAGAATTCGACTTAATCATGGATTATTATTTGTATGAGCAACATCAGAGCAATCAAAGATCACACTGGTCGAACGGAGTCTCGACGAACCAGCGGAGTCATGATCGAAGGTGTAGAGATTGCGAATATTCATCCAAATTTCCCCCAAAGTCAGATGAATATAAGTCTTTCCGCCTTAGTCTAGAATCCCAAGCTAAATCAGAGGAAATCCAAAAACAATCAGACTAGTTAAAGACATCTGAATATCCAATCGAGCTATCTTGTAATTCACATGAGACAACCTCATGTCAACCTACTTCGAGGATGTGGTGGAAATAAAAGAACAGTTGGCATAAATATTGGAAATGATGAAATCACTAATACAACAAATGGAGTTGTAAAGTTCATTGTAAGAGGTCGGACATGATGTTCCCAACTCTGATCATAAGGATCACCATATTGTCGTCAACTGCCAAGAATTAGATGGTAATAGTCAAGAAGAGTTTAGAACCAGAGACCATAAGGAGACATTGAATATAGCCAAAGGCGTCTCCATCCAATTAACATAGGGGTAGATTTAGAAGTAGTAGTAGCAGTAGTATTAGTAAAAGGAAACGTAACAACTAACTTGGAACTTCAACCATTTTAAGTAAAAGTGATGAAGAGCCAAAATACTTTCTGGCTAAAACTGAGAAGGTGCCAATCGAAGTAGTCGATGGGTTCATTTCATTCTCATATGAAAACAGAGGTAAAACTCATGCTGTCAAAGCCTCGCTTAACATGGAGGCGAGGAAGCTCGAACCAATTATACCTCGAAAAATAATTTGGGGTTGGCTTGAATTCAGCACCAAATGGCTCGTAATTGGGATGTCGTGACGATAAAAAATAAGGTGATGTCATTGTAATCGACCAAAATTGTTAGTTAGATACATCAACAATGAAAAAAATGACCGATCAAAGTGTTGATAACCAGTTGGAAGTTCTACTTCGATAGTGATACATATCAAAGTGTCGGGTAGGAGCACATCACAATGAGCTGTGACGAGACGTAATTCCATGTCGCGATGAGGCGACAATTATAAAAGGACATTTTCATGATGAGCCCTGACCCAACAACCTAAAATAGTTTCTTCTCCTCTCTTTTCTGTCGCTCTCTCTCCACAACCCAAGCACATTGAATCCTTTCAATCTTTTTTCCCTTTTATCATTAGTATTTTATATTTTACTGTTCTCTTCTTTGTTTCTTTTGATTATAAAGGTTAAAACACTAAATCCCACCTTGAGTCTCATTAAATTGCTTCTCCAATGAGGAACCACGGTGGCCAACTAGGAAGTATTGTGATGTAGATGTTTCAACAACACAAAAGCCCAGTGATATTCAATCTGTCTCTAATCTTTATATATTCATGCTAGATTTAGAAAAGTTGACTAGAGAATCTAGATTTTTGAATCAATACTACTATGCTTATTAGTTGTTGGAATCATATCGTGAACTTGGTTAGCATGTCTTTTCGAAAGAAAACGACATCCCGGAGAACCATAGAACACGATGTTCCCAATGATCCGAGGAGATGATTTGTCTCAAATGAAATGGCCAACAGGTTTGGCAACTTCAATAAACCACTTATCCTGGAACATGGCTTTGACTTTGCCATGCAATATTCCATGACCTTATACTTATGAAGGCCGAGCACTTAAAGTAGGATACTTTTTGTCAACAATCGATCAAACTCACAATTATCAAACTCACAGTTATATCGATCGTTCAGGAAATTTACACAAACTTTCCTGAGGCACAAGACCATAAGGTCTTTGTTAGAGGTTTTATAGAAAACTCTCCAATTGCGATCGAGGCAGTTCATAAAACACCTCGCTATGGCTCCGATTTTTATGAAAATTTATTTGAGGGGGGAGGTGGATTATGACGAAATTATTAAATTTTTAACTAGGGGTCAAGATAGTTGGGTTCGAAAGTCGGTAGCTAAGTAACCATTACAATTTCAGCTATCAATAATGACACCAGAGGCTAAAATGTGGATGTATTTTATTTATGCCAAATTTTTTTCCTGCACAACACGTCACGGAAGTTGCCTGTGATCATGCTCTTCTCTTCAATGTTATGTTGCAGGGTTGGAAGATCAATGTGGGGGGCCAAATCCTCTACAACATGAGGAAATGTGTCAGAGGGCACACACATGGGCTTCCACACCCGCATTTGATTACGGAGATGTGTAGGAGGGATGACGTTGAGATAAACCATGAGGAACTGACCTACCTACTGAAGGGCATCTTAAATGATGTTATTTTTAAATGGTTCCGCAATCAATGCGCAAGTCAAGTGGAGGAGAGGAATGAATAGGTGGTGACATATCAAGAATACACTCGAGACCACAAACTTTCAGAGCCAATGGAAGAGCCACAACTATACCACCAAGGGTGCAAAGAAAGAGGACGACTTCGATAGCTTCGATGAGTAAAGAAATGGACCTAAGTATAGAAGCATATGTTGAGTACAACATTGAGTGAAACTATGAATACAGGAGGGTAATGAGCCATCTAGCTGAGCAATTTGGTATAGAGTCGTTTCGATGTCCACAACCACCGCTATTTTGGAAAGCTTCAATGGATGATCCATCTAACACAAACCAGCCCAAACAAAATGTACCATCCACTGCAAGAGGAAAGGAAAAGATTGTCATTCCGGACAAGGATAATTGTACTGAGGAGTTTGATGATGAAAACTTCGCAAACCTTTGAGAGAATGTAAAAAAAAAAGTAAGTTTTTAATTTTCGATTTTAGTTGCTTGTTTTAATTAGTAAAAAAATATTTGTTACTTTTTGTGTAGGAACCCCACCTTAGGCGACACTACAATTTCAAGCCGAACCTGAAAGGGGAAAACAACTCGGCTAACCTCGCAACACATTCACAAAAAACTAGGTAGTCTCTTCTCTTTACTTATTTTGGGAGCACATTAGGGACAATGTGTCAAATAAAGTGTGGGGGCAACATAGAAAATTATTAAATTTTTGTTATTATTTTTTCTTAGTTTTCGTAATTATATTTTTATTTAAAATTTTTTCTTTCTTTTATTGTGTGTTTTTTTTGTGCTTGAGCTTGTAGAAATACAAGTGATTGGTTAGGAGCATATAAATAGGTTGTTTGTTTAAATTGTAAATCTAGCCTAAAAATAAACGATTTTAGGTTATTTGCATTTAGACTAGTTAATTCAATTTATTAAACTGTGAATAAGAAAAAAGAGTTAAATGTACCAACTGATAAAGTTATATACGAGTAGGTATAGGTGTTTGTTAAATTCTAGGTTGTTCAAATTCGAATACCCAACTATTGAATCCATGGTTATTGAAACAATATATTATAATAAGTATAAAATCCTTACAAGTATGTGCCTAAAAATAAAAATTATTGATCAATCAAAGGCTTTGTGAGGGTTAAAAGAAAAGCGAGTGTAATAAAAGCATGGAACAGTTAAAAGCTAAGAGAGTAAAGAGTGAACATAGTGAAATAAATCTAAAAATATGAGCAATTGAGAAAATCTCACTCATATGGACACAAATACTCGTGAATTTCTTATACTTGTAGATATTGTATTAGAGTTTAAAGTATGGATAAAAAAAATTGAGTAATTAAATTCAAACTACATGTATTCTCCAACCATAAATGCTATAATCGTGTATACATTTTGATGGATTCATATGTTTAACTTTCTTTGATTTGTTTGCTTTGTAACATATTGAACTAGCATATTTGAATGTGAAAATTGTAAATTGTTTAGACATCTAGCTAGATTTATTGGTTGAGCAAATAGTCATCTTTTTAGTACTCCGACCCAATCTCGCGTATGAAACATGCTCAAGTACTTCAGTTATATTATGTGTTTCTCTTTTTTTTTTTTGTCTTCTATTTTTGTCTTGATTGCTTGAGGACAAGCAATGAGTTAAATGTGGGGGAGTTTGGTCTGCCACAATTCGTTGTGGCAAATTAGAGTCTTTTCAACACTTAATGAGCTTGATTTCAAGTCGTTTTATGTCATTTTATTTCATTTTCTGTTTTAGTAGCTTAAATTAAATTATTAGAAAAATAAGTATTTTTATGCATTTTCTAGTGTTTCGATGACCCATTAGGCCAACTCAGACCTCAAGAATGACTAATGGGCTACTTGAGTATGTAAGGTGTCATTCCAAGCCAAACAACACAAAAGACGATGCTGGTGTCGTGACACCAACATGCAACGTCATGACACTAAACATTAAACATTGAAGCATCCAAGGCTGAAACAAAGGCGACATCGCGACATGGGGATCCTTGATGTCATGACCAAATTTTGGATACACGCAGTCGCATTTTGGAAGTCGTCTAGGGCTTAATTGTCCCATTAAAACCTTAATTACTTTAAGGATATTTAAGGCATTTAAGCATCTCAATTGTAGCCTATATAAACCCCATTATAACCACATTATAGCCTATATAAACTGACCATATTTCATACTTTTAATTTCCAATTTTCGTTAGTCTTTATTTTAGTCTTTCTTATGTTCTTTTAATTGGAATCGTTCTATTTAGATGTGAAGACGATTGAGAGCAAGGATTGCTCCAGAACCGCGCTTTCATTTTATATGTGTCACTTACACTTGTCTATAGGTTGGGTTATTTTCCTACGCTTGATGATCCGGTTGAAATTTAGGAAGGTTTGGATAAAAATATTAGGCTTGAAAAATAGGCAAAAAAATTAGGCCTGGTTAAAAGATGGGTCTCAGGTTTGAACATTTAAGGCTTGAGTCCAGCTTGTTTTTTAAGTTTGTAATTTTTGTATTATGTTATTTTTACATATTATGTAATCTATAACACAAAAAAAATTAAAATTATAATATTAATATAATGTAAACATTAAAACAGTTAAGATAACTAAATATAAAATTATAACAAATTAAAAATATATAAAATTATTAAATATTAAATTAAAAATAATATAATTATGTTTAAAATGAGCAAGGGTTCCTAAAATAAATTAGGGTTAGCCATTTATAAATATGTGTGAGTTTGAGCATTATTTAGTTACATATTTTAAGTTGGGCCGAATTTAAGTGAACATAAAATATAATAATATTATACCTAGACTCGACTTGTCCCAATCCATCCTAGCACCTCTATCCCACTAAACTTGTGTTTAAATCCAATTACGATTGTTATTGTTATTAGCGAATTAAATATAAGACTTAAAATTAATAAAATTTAATATTATTTTAAGTTCCCTTGATAGAGTGAAAATTAAAATTAAAACTGAAATAACGTCAGATTGTGGAAGGTAATTACTTTTTCCTCTCATCTATAAAAGAAATTTACAGAAATCCGTTAAGGTAGTGCATAAAAATTAATATTTCAAAATTTAGATTTAGAATTAAATAAGAGTGTAAATTGGGTAGTAAACTATTTAAAAATATAATATTTATAAATATTTTTTTAGTAAACTGACATATATTATTAATGCATGGCTCAAGGCAAAAACAGTAATTGATTAGTCACAGTAAACAGCCACATGAAAAGACAAATCAACATAAAGAAAAAGAGAACAACTGTCTAAGCAGACAGAAACAATTAACGCTCCTAAAAACTACCAAAACAAAAAAAAAATCAAAAAATAAATCGTCTTAAGCCAACAACCAGCACCGCTTTAGAAGCCAAATATCAGCCAAAAACCTTTCTTCTCCTTCTAGAAAAAAAACTGAAGCAAGTAAAAGGAGAGAACGGGAGCTTTGAACCCAAGCACTAGAGATTCAGCGAACCTTCTCCATGTTCAAAGCAAATCAAAGGGGACCATAGTGACTCTGGTTCCAAGCGAATCGATCCTTCAACGCCATCGTCATCACTGACTCAGGTACTCTATCAACCTAGGCACCAAAAACCTGTCTTCTCTGACCTTCCAACGCCGAAGTGTGAGCCACTCCATTAATCATCCGGGGCATAAATAGGAAAGTTAGTTCATCAAAATTCATTTCCAGTTTGCAAATCTGATGTGTAATTGGCCTAAGAATTGATTTGTCTTCCCCCTTTTTCTTGATACTTTTTATAACTGGCAGGGAGTCTCCTTCCACATCAAACGTCGAAACCCCATCATACCCGCAAAGAGTAAAGTCCTTTCTGTAACACCCCCAACCCGTGTCCGTTGCCGGAACAGGGTTATGAGGCATTATCAAGGAGTACAGAACACTTACAGATAATTTGAAATCATTATCGTTCAAACACCGAGACTAATTATAAACGTTCCTTTAACTTTACCAACATTTTAATACTATCAAGAACCAATTTAAGATATTCAACCAAGCCTTATACTTATTACCATTTGTTAGCCGTAGACTTCATATAAATAACAAGAAACGTATATGGCCTCAATTCTTATTAAATTCCTCTTATACCTATACTTTTTCACATTATGTATTCATATTACATATAATAATCATACCTCTATATTTCATATACATTTTCATAACAATTTGTCTTGGTTTCTAACTACTTGAGTTCTACTCATCAAATTTTTTGAAACATCATCTTTACACAAATAGTACACTTTAGGTGTACAGTTCTATAATTATGAATAAACACATTTATCAAACATAGTCCATGTATCAAGTACCATCATTTCATTGTATTTCAGATAAATACGTGTAACAATTCATAGACATGCAACTCACTAACTCTTCCTGCCACTCACAATTTAAATTGACAAATCACTTATTGAGTCCAAATTTCAATGTTCACTAAAATCTATCATATAAATTTGAATATACGTATCCACCATTAGATTCCATGTATAGATATCATCATCTCAAGTTTCCACATACCATTAGATTCCATGTATAGATATCATCATCTCAAGTTTCCACATACATTTACTTTTCACATTATGAACTCAATAACATATACAAGATATACCAATGTATTTCAAGTACGTTTTCATAATATTTCATTTCGAATTCAGATTATTTCATATTAGAACTTTTCTCATTAACTCATTTGGAATACCAATTCATACGGATAATACACCCAAGGTGTACAAATATATAATCACAAATGAACTTATTCATCAACCAAGATTTAGTTCATGCCTTATCAACTCGTATTTCCTTATATCACATAATTTCATGTAACACTTACCAAACTTTGTCAAATCAGTGAACGTCATACAAAATTGGTCTACACCAGTATCACTGAATTTCGCTGATAATCACTGATGTCATAGCATAGCTATGGTATTTTCACTAGAATGCCATAGCTCAGCTATGGGCTTACATCTTCACTATCATTATGCCAGGGTGAAACCATGGATTTATCTGTCAATTCATCACTTTTCACTGATAGGTAGCCGAAGCTACAACTTTTGACTTGATCAGGTACCCGAAGCTACCACTAATCACATAGAAGCTCACTCTCAAGCTATTCACATTCACGGGTCTGCTCACACAAGATGTCGATCTTTACGTAACTACTTAGTGCTGCTCACACAAGATGTCAGGTATCCGTACCCAGCCACCAGTAGAACTTATAAGACCAGCACCCATTTCATATAGTTACAAATCTCGAGTCTGCTCATAGAAGCTGTCTGTCATGACGAGCTACACGGTGCTACTCACACAAGCTGTCGAGTATCCGTAACACATGCCAGATAACTCAGCCACCGATACAACGTACGGACCAGTACCCGGATCACTTATTTCACTTAGTACAATGCCATGGTTTAACCACGGTCTTTTACCGTCAATTCATATTTCACTATGCAATAATCGTTATCGATATTGCATTTTTACTTAATTCGAACATTTACTAAAATTTAACACAAATCAACAACATTTATCAATATACGAACTTACAAATTCAATTTTTTTATATCATAACGATAATCACATTTTCATAGTAAATATTTGAAATAAAACATTATATCATTTCTAATTTAACATCTATATATTATAATCAGGCATGTGATCAATTTATACACAAGTCATTCATAAATTTTTCCTCCTCCTCCTCTCCATCCACATCCTTAGTATAAATAGCACACATGAAAGTAAAATTATCTATAATTTTCACTATTTACTTATATGGATATTCAAGCTGTCTATCGGTGTCACAGTCGCTAAATTATTTTTATTTTGAGATACAGGACTCCAAATTAAGATCTGCTAATTTTCATTGAAACTAGACTCACATATCTTCTTACCATAAAATTTTAAAATTTTTGGTTTACCCAATAAGTATAGTTTATTCTTTAAACTCACCCTGTTCTGCTGTCTGATAGTTCCGACCCTTCTTCACTAAAAATTAATTATCTCCTCATACGGTATTCAGATGATGTTTTTGTTTGCTTCTATTGAAAATGACTCATTAAGGATTTTAAGCTTATAAATTATAATCATAATTATTTTCCTACAATTTTTAATGATTTTCTAGAGTCAGAACAGGGGAACCCAAAATCGTTCTGACCTTGTCTCACAAAACCTATTATATCTCATCATTTATAATTTCATTGCTTACATCATTTATTTTATAAGAAACTAGACTCAATAAGCTTTAATTACATATTTTATTCATCCTATAATTCAATTTCTAAAAGTTTTGGTGATTTTTCAAAGTTAGACTACTGCTGCTGTCCAAAACTGTTTTAGTGAAAGTGTTGATTTCCATTTTTGCCCCAAATTTCACAGTTCATACAATTCAGTCCTTGTCCAATTAACCCCTCAATTGGGATAATTTTTTACAATTAATACTTTATCCTATCATTTTAAACTACTTCATAACCCTTGAAAATCAGAACTTTAGCATTATACCTTAATTCCAACTCTTTCACAATTAGGTCCTAAAACTAATTTTCATCAATTTTAATTGATAAAATCATCATATATCAAAATTAAAGCTTCAATTCTATGTTTATTCATTATATTCATCTAGAACTCATCTATAGCAACTTTAAAAAAATTAGCCATAAAATCAAAAACTAATGACATAGTAAGTTGGACCCAATTGTAAAAGTCCAAAAACATAGAAATTTCAAGGAGAAATCAAGAATTAAACTTACATGAAGCTAGAGTATGAAAACCAGCTTGAACCCTTTTCCATGGATATTTTTCAGCTGATGAGAATGAAGAGAAATGAAGAGAATTCTAGATATTCCAATTTGGTCACATTTTTATTTAATTAATTTTGGCAATTTTCCAATTTTACCCTTATTTCACTCATTTCCTAATTTTTCTCAGCTATTGCTGCCCAAAATATATCCTTTAGGCTTATTTTCACTTTAGGTCCTTCCTCATTTGACAATTGAGCTATTTAATCCTTATAGCAACTTTTACACCTTTTTCAATTTAGTCCTTTTTATTTAATTAACCACTCGAACATCAAAATTTTCTAACGAAATTTTAATACTCCGTAAATATTTATAAAAATATTTATGACTCGATTTATAACACTGAGATCTCGATACCTCTTTTTCTCAATTTATTAACCAAATAAATCTTTATAAAACACAATTTACTATTTCAAAAAACTTTTAAAAGCTACATTTGGCTCGTAAATATTAAATAATGTAATCTATGAATTTATTTGTCAGATTTGGTGGTCTCGAACCACTATTTTTGACATCGCTAAAATTTGAGATGTTACAACTCTCCCCCCTTTAAGAATTTTCGTCCTCGAAAATTCCTTCAGTGGAGAGGTTCAAATATTTTTCACTAACTAATAGTATCACCAGTTTTCAAGGCTGAAACATTAACAGCCACTTCTAAACCATATATCAGGTAATTCTTTTTCGAAAAATATTTATTTGTTTAAAAGTATAGAAGATTACTTTGTCTTCCTGCATTAAAATACAGTTTGCCCACTCAATGATATATCACTGTAATTCACAACTTTGTTACCTGATTTAGGTTAAACCAGAACTGATGCTTCGGTCAACAGAACTTTCATATTCGGTCAATGAATATCTTTCACAGATAAATCATATTTACAATTCAGAGCTTTGACCCAATAGAAGTAAAAAATAATATCATATGAATGTTTCCATCAAGTGTCCTCTCAAGCATAAACAATTAGAATACCAGAGAAGGATAGAACAGTTTCGCCCATAGTTTATCAAGACTTTTAATAATTCCTTCCAATACCATAATCAAACAACATTTCCATGTAAATAAGAATCACATTTGAAAATGAACATTCACATATATTTCTGAAAATAGCATATTATGTAAAATACCCAAAAGAAATCGCTACATCATATCCAATTATAACAACTGCTTTCAGATATTCTTATGACTTCATTACTACTCCACTGACTACTAAAGCAATCAATAATATCAAATTATTCAGTTCACTAAAGGAACTAATTCAGAAGAAATTTTTCAGAAATTTTGTTTTGTAAATACCATACTTGAATAAATCGATTCCCCATGAATAAGTTCTTTCTCAATAATATTGTATATTCGAATAATCTTCAAAATAAATGATCTGATATCTCAATTATAATCATTTTACTAACTAACCCATTCTTAGTTCTATCGCATTATTAATTATTTAGCCCTTGAACTCTTCAATTTCACACTTATAAACTTAATCAATATAAATCTGGTAAATTTTTCTATATAAAACTATACTTATGAGGGGGTAGAGGTCATAAAGTGATGTGTCTCTAACTAACTATGATCACAATAAAGGCAAGCGCACCTATCATTTAATAGTATAGTTATGGTAAGACCGGAAATATCATATCCACAAGGACCAAGAGTACTAGTAATTACTACCTTCTTATTATCTAGTCTAAGATTTGGAGTGGTTTCTTTTAAACTAAAATTAATTAAAAGCACGACAGAGAATGAATTGGGAAAATACTTTTTAAACAACTATATGAGAGAGGCAATACCCAAGGAAGAATCCACCTAGACTTCACTTATTACTTTTGATTCATACAATTTATTCACTTGACTTAATCCGTAGAAATCCCTAAATTATGTTAATATCTCTTTCGAGACTACGAACAACTGACTCTAGGTTGATTAATTGAAATCTCTTTCTAATTAAAACCCTTATTGTCGCATTAACTCGATCTATGGATTCCCTTATTAGATTTGACTCTAATCCGACAGATTTATGTCATCTTATTTCTAGGGTTGCAATCAACTCCGCTTAATTGTGTTGATATACTCTTAAACAGGGACTTTTTCTCCTCTAAATAAGCACATTCGACTTGAATCAATAACCTGAATTATCAAAACAAGAATAATAACTCACAATTAAGAATAAAAACAAGTATTTATCTTATAAATCAAATAGTAATAAGATCTGTCTAGGTTTCTTCCTCCCTAGATATTTAAGGAGTTTAGTTCATACTTATAGAGGAAAACATCTTGAAATAAAGAAAACTACAAAACATAAGAAAACTCAAAAACTTCAAGAGAAATTGATAGGAGATCTTTAGTCTTGATGGAGATCTCTCTTCCAAGCTGCTTCTGATGGCTATCTTCGAGTATTTTCTGCTTTCTACTCTGCGTGTCTCCTTTAGGTCCTCCCCTAGGGTGTTTATATAGGCTTTGGAACACCTTTCTTGGCCCACAAGTGGTCTTTTTGAATAGAACTAAACTTGGGTTCGGCAGGGACAATCCCGTGTTCAATAGCTTAGGCCATGCTCGATTCTACTCATCACACATGGCCGTGTGGTCTACCCGTGTGCTATAGTCCAAGCCGTGTTAATTTTTGAGGTAGGCCCGTTTATCATTCTTTTCGACTCCCTAAGCTCTCCTGAGTGAAAAACATGAAATTAAAGAATTAGAAGCATCGAATTCATCAAATCTAATGAAAATTTATCCAAAAATAAGCCAAGCATGGGGTAAAAATATGTATAAATTATGGTTTATCATAAAGCCTCAAAATTTGGCTTTCATATATGCACACATAACATGACTTTTATCATCAATATATTCATTACAAACATTTATTTTGTTCCTTTATAAATCTTTACTCATCATAGGTAATTCCCCTTTTTCTATTAAATACTCAAATATCACTTTCATCAGTATAAGAATTAGCTCGGTTGGAAGCATCTCTATCTATTAGTAAAATAATTCTCATCAAAGTCGAGAGATATCACACTATCACAGGTTTTATAATGGCATGTATTTCTAGACTTCGCATATGCGACGTTCGGTCTTAGAATCGACTAAATTGTAGCTCTGATACTACTAAATGTAACACCCTCAACCCGTATCCGTCGCCGGAACAGGGTTATGAGGCATTACCAAAGAGTACAAAACACTTACAGATAATTTGAAATCATTATCGTTCAAACACTGAGACTAATTATAAACATTCCTTTAACTTTACCAATATTTTAATACTGTCAAGAACTAATTTAAGATATTCAACCAAGCCTTATACTTATTACCATTTGTTAGCAGTACACTTCATATAAATAACAAGAAACATATATGGCCTCAATTCTTATTAAATTCCTCTTATACCTATACTTTTTCACATTATGTATTCATATTACATATAATAATCATATCTATGTATTTCATATACATTTTCATAACAATTTGTCTTGGTTTCTAACTACTTCATATTTGAGTTCTACTCATCAAATTATTTGAAACATCATCTTTACACAAATAGTACACTTGAGGTGTACAATTCTATAATTATGAATAAACACATTTATCAAACATATTCCATGTATCAAGTACCATCATTTCCTCGTATTTTAGAAAAATACGTGTAACAATTCATAGACATGCAACTCACTAACTCTTCCTGCGAATCACAATTTAAATTGACAAATCACTTATTGAGTCCAAATTTCAATGTTCACTAAAATCTATCATATAAATTTGGATATACGTATCCACCATTAGATTCCATGTATAGATATCATCATCTCAAGTTTCTACATATATTTACTTTCCACATTTTGAACTCAATAACATATAAAAGATATACCAATGTATTTCAAATACGTTTTCATAATATTTCATTTCGAATTCAGATTATTTCATATTAGAACTTTTCTCATTAACTCGTTTGGAATACCAATTCATACGGATAATACACCCAATGTGTACAAATATATAATCACAAATGAACTTATTCATCAACCAAGATTTAGTTCATGCCTCATCAACTCGTATTTCCTTATATCACATAATTCCATGTAACACTTACCAAAATTTGTCAAATTAGTGAACGTCATACAAAATTGGTCTACACCGGTATGCACTAAATTTCGCTGATAATCACTGATGTCATAGCATAGCTATGGTATTTTCACTAGAATGCCATAGCTCAGCTATGGGCTTACATCTTCACTATCATTATGCCAGGGTGAAACCGTGGATTTATCCATCAATTCATTACTTTTCATTGATCAGGTAGCCGAAGCTACCACTTTTCACTTGATCAGGTAGCCGAAGCTACCACTTATCACTTATCACATAGGAGCTCACTCTCGAGCTATTTACATTCACGGGTTTGCTCACACAAGATGTCGGTCTTTACATAACTACTCAGTGCTGCTCACACAAGCTGTCAAGTATCTGCAACACATGCCGGATTACCTAGCCACAGGTATAACTTATAAGACTAGCACCCGTTTCACATAGTCACAAATCTCAGGTCTGCTCACACAAGCTGTCGGTCATGACAAGCCACACGATGCTGCTCACACAAGCTGTCGAGTATCCGTAACACATGCCGAATAACTAATCCACTAGTAGAATGTACGGACCAGCACCCGGATCACTTATTTCACTTAGTAAAATGCCATGGTTTAACCATGGCCTTTTATCGGTAATTCATATTTCACTATGCAATGATCGCAATCGATCCTGCATTTTTACTCAATTCTAACATTTACTAAAATTTCCACAATTTAATCAAATATATGATCATGGTGCTTAATTAACACAAATAAACAACATTTATCAATATACAAACTTACAAATTCATTTTTTATATCATAACGATAATCACAATTTCATAGTAAATATTTGAAATAAAACATTATATCATTTCTAATTTAACATTTATCGATTATAATCGAGCATGTATTCAATTTATACACAAGTGGTTCATATATTTTTCCTCCCCCTCTCCATCCACATCCTTCGAATAAATAGCACACTTGTAAGTAAAATTATCAATAATTTTCACTATTTACTTATATGGATATTCAAGCTGTCCATCCATGTCACAGTCGCTAAATTATTTTTATCTTGAGATACAGAACTCCAAATTAAGATCCACTAATTTTCCCTGAAACTATACTCTCATATCTTCTTACCATAAAATTTTTAGAATTTTTGGTTTAGCCAATAAGTACAGTTTATTCTTTAAACTCACCCTTGTTCTGCTATCTGACAGTTCCGATCCTTCTTCACGAAAAATAAATTATCTCCTCATACGGGATTCGGATGATGTTCCCGTTTGTTTCTATTGAAAACATACTCATTAATAATTTTAAGCATATAAATTATAACCCATAATTATTTTTCATCAAATTTTGATGATTTTCCAAATTCAAAACAGGGAAACCCAAAATCATTCTGACCTTGTCTCGCAAAACCTATTATATCTTATGATTTACAATTCTATTGATTACACCATTTCTTATATAAAAAAAAGACTCAATAATATTTAATTCAATATTTTATTCATCCTCTAATTCAATTTCTACAATTTTTGGTGATTTTTCAAAGTTAGACTACTACTGCTGTCCAAAACTATTTTAGTGCAAAGTGTTGATTTCCATTTTGCCCCAAACTTCACAGTTCATACAATTCAGTCCTTGTCCAATTAACCCCTCAATTGGGATAATTTTTCACAATTAATACTTTATCCTATAATTTTAAACTACTTCATAACCCTTGAAAATCAGAACTTTAGCATTATACCTTAATTCCAAACTCTTTCACAATTAGGTCCTAAAACCAATTTCCATCAATTTTAATTGATAAAATCATCATATATCAAAATTAAAGCTTCAATTCTATTTTTATTCATCAAATTCATCCAGCACTCATCCATAGCAACTTTAAAAAAATTAGCCATAGAATCAAAAACTAATGACATAGTAAGTTAGGCCCAATTGTAAAAGTCCAAAAACATAGAAATTTTAAGAAGAAAGCAAGAATTAAACTTACATGAAGCTAGAGTATGAAAACTAGCTTGAACCCTCTTCCATGGCTATTTTTCAGCTGATGAAAATGAAGAAAAATGAAGAGAATTTGAGATATTCCAATTTGGTACTATTTTTATTTAATTAATTTTGGCAATTTTCCAATTTTGCCATTATTTCACCTCTTAATTTTTCTCAGCTATTGCCGCCAAAAATATCTCCTTTAGGCTTATTTTCACTTTAGGTCCTTCCTCATTTGACAATTGAGCTATTTAATCCTTATAGCAACTTTTACACTTTTTTCAATTTAGTCCTTTTTATTTAATTAACCACTCGAACGTCAAAATTTTCTAACGAAATTTTAATACTACCTTATTGACACTCCGTTAATATTTATAAAAATATATATGGCTCAGTTTATAACATCGAGATCTCGATACCTCTTTTTCTCAATTTATTGACCAAATAAATCTTTATAAAACACAATTTACTATTACAAAAAACTTTTAAAAGCTACATTTGGCTCGTAAATATTAAATAATATAATCTATGAATTTATTTGTCAAATTTGGTGGTCTCGAACCACTATTTTCGACATCGCTAAAATTGGGTTGTTACACTTTCGCATGCCCGTGCTTCTGCTACAAAAGCGTCAACAACATCCTGAAAAAGATAAGTTTCCACTCCTACAATTTCACCAGTAGAATCTCTAGCTAATATTGTTGTTGTAGTGAGTCTAGCTTCATTTTGAAAAGCCACATCAAAGTTAAGCTTAATAACTCCATTGTTAGGGGGTCTCCAAAGTTCTTTTGTCATAGATCTTTAAGAAGCCTGAAGATTCTCTTGATTTAGACTAAGATCTTGTTCATATCCTCGAATAAGCCCCAACAGCTCCTGCAAAGAAAATTTTACCCCTTCATGAATCAGCTTGTTTCTTCTATACCAGTAGGCCCTATATGGATATTGCAATGATTCGCTTTTGTTGTTCATCTGTTGCAAAAAAATGTGTTAGCAAGACGACTTTTACAACACAACGAAGCTTCTAATGATGGAATCGTGATTTGTAAAGAAGCAAGATGACTTTTACAACACAACGAAGCTCCTAATGATGGAATCGTGATTTGTAAAGAAGCCCACACACACTGTAAGATACCACAAGACCACATCAGATGATCTGAATCCTCCAGATCTTCCTTGCACAGGGGACAGACGACTTCCACACTCAAAGTTCTACGCGCCAGATTACCAAAATGAGGCAACAGATTATTAACCAGCCTCCATATGTGTATTTTAATATTTTTTGGGATGTGCAAAGACCATAAAGATTTGTAAAACACTTTATAATCATCATCATTAGGGGAAGTGTGTGTAGTATTCTATAAATGCGCTTTAGTTAGGACCCGATACCCACTCTTCACTGTGTATTCCCCAGAGCCTTCATATTTCCAAACCATTATGTCATCCGAGCTACTCCCAGAAATAGGAATTGAGAAAATTCGAGCTTCTGTATCTTCATCAACTAACTTGTGAACCAGCTCCCTATTCCGGTATTAGTCCCAAACCTCAATTAAGCGATTTGATGAGACCAAGTAGGTATAATCTTTTGAATTGATATCCTGTTATTCCCTCTTCCAAGCAACCAAGAATCATTCCATATGTTGATGCGAGCACCATTACCAACCCACCACAAAATCCCTTCCGCAATCAACTCCCGAGCGCTGCAAATGCTTTTCCAGGTAAATGAAGGGTAAGAACCAATTTTTGCTGAAAATATATCTGAAAAGGGAATAATAACGAGCTTTTAAAAATTTTGCTAAAAGACAATGAGGCTGGGGTAAAATACGCCAAACCTGTTTTGCTAACAAAGCCTTATTAAATAAAAACAAGTTTTTAAAACATAGCCGACCAACACATTTCGGTTTGCATAACAAATCCTTCAAACTTGTGACATAACGACTTCGACATAAGAAAGCATTGCATAACATAAAGCGGTGTAGCCTGCAATACCGATTTAATGAAAACCTTCTTTCCCCCATAGACAAATAATGCAAACTCCACCCTTCGACTCGTTTTTTGAACTGATCAGCAAAGTTAGCAAAGGCCTATTTTTTTTTCAGTCCAACCATCATAGCCAAGCCTAAATACTTCTCAGGGTTTGAAGCCACCTAAACTCCTAACAAATTGGTAATATCCTCCTTGAAGCTAGAGGCCATATTAGCCTCAAAATAAATAAGAGATTTGTTGAAATTCACTTGTTGTCCCGAAACCATCTCATACTTCTGAATAACATCACAAACCACTCTAGCTCCCTCACACGAAGCATCTCCAAAAAGAAAACAAATGCATCTCATGATGAGAACAATCCAATCATCATGAAAACCCAAATACTTCATCATTCTCGCAAAAAAAATCCCATTCAACATGATTATACGCTTTACTCATATCGAGTTTAAGCGCAAAATTCCCTTTCTTGCCACTTTTCTTCATTTTGAGTGAATGAAGGACCTCATAAGCAATCAACACATTATCCGAAATAAGTCTTCCTAGGATAAAAGCCCATTGAGCTTCATTAATACAATTTCTCAAAATTGCACCCAAACAATTCACCAAGACTTTCGCGATAATTTTGTAACAAAGACTTATGGGTCTGAATTGTGACAGATTTTTTGGTTTATCAACCTTAGTAATCAAAATAATGCGTGTTTTATTAATATCTCCAATTTCAGTTGTAACATCCTAATTTAGGGCCTCGTTAGAATAGTGGTGCGAGACCATAAATCTAAATTATATTTATGAGTTTTTGAGGTTTATGC
Organism: Gossypium rotundifolium; assembly: GCA_025506655.1. Lineage (NCBI taxonomy): Eukaryota > Viridiplantae > Streptophyta > Magnoliopsida > Malvales > Malvaceae > Gossypium > Gossypium rotundifolium. The sequence continues at coordinate 79,780,566 of CP106729.1, read as the reverse complement.
CATTTTTGCATGTTAGTGTGAAAGTTTCATGAAGCAATTTTGTGAAATTGAGGGTTAAATTGTCCAAAAGGACTAAATTGTAAAAGTTGCAAAATGTGAGATTCTAGAAGTTATTTGTATGAAACAACTTTAGAATATCAATTAGAGGTCCTTAAAGAGCAATTTTCCCAATTTCTATTTTTGGACAAAATTGGGCATGGATGAGTTAAAATAGAAAGTTTGTCAAAAAGGACATTTTGGTCATTTGGCAATTAAATGATTAAAATGGGAAAAGATGATAAAATTTCATTCATCTTCTTCTCCAAGCTGCCGAAAATTTCAAGAAGCCATTGTTAGGGTCTTCAACTTTTCAAGCTTGCTAGTAAGTGCATCCAAGCCCGTTTTTGATATTTTTTGTATTTTTTGAAGTCCTAGTAATATGATAAAGTTATTTTTAGCAATATGTTGAGCTAAGATGGATGTTAAAAAATGTATCCATGTATGACATGCTTGCATTTTGATGTTTTATGGAAGAATACAAAAATTTGATGTAGTAGAAACATCTTTTGCTAAGTGATTTCCATGAAAAATGCATGTAGGGACTTGTTTGTGAAAGTCTCGAGTTTGGTCATACATGTGTGATTTAGTGAGAATTGATGATTGATTTAGTTGAGTAAATGGTTCAACTAAGCATGAAAGGCTAGAAAGTTGAATGAAAATCACTTTACGAGCCTTGGGGCAAAAGTGTAAATATAAGAAAGATTAGGGGCAAAATAGTAATTTTGTTAAAGTATGAGATAAGGGTCAATTTAGTCAATGTGTGTATTGAATGAGTTGATTTATCATTATAGATCAAGAAAGACGAAGCCCAGATCAAAACCGAGGCAAGAGCAAGGTGGTGGACTAAATTGCATGTCTCTATACTTTTGAGTGCCGAGGTAAGTTTATGCATAATCAATGCGATTATACTTATACATTCTTAATGCTAGCTAGTGTGTAGCATGAATGAGAATGAATGAGAATGATTGAGAATCTATGTGGTTCAAGTGGAATGAATGTGGTAGATATCATGAATGAATGAATGAGTTAGAAGATATGTGGATGTGTAGTGATAATATCTGTTGGTGGGCTAAGTGCGATGCCACCTTAATACTTAACAATGATGGGTTGTGTGCGATACCATATTTAAGTATACTATTTAGTGGGCTATGTGCGAAACCACTATGATTTCCTCTTGGTAGGCTATGTGCGATATTATCTTATTATCTGAATGTGGTGGGCTGAATGCGAAAACACTGAGTAATTTAGCTGTGTGGATGTATTAGTGTGATAAAATGATGTGTTGTACTTTTGAGTAAATGTGGTATTGAGTGCAGGGTGCATGTCGATGATTATGAATATGTGACTCATGATGTGTTGGGAATGTGGTAAGGAATAGAAAGAGTAAGCATAGTTGTGGATGTTAATTTATTTGGTAGTATAATGCTAATTGTTGTTTAGCTTATACTAGAATGCTTAAATTGTTTATGTGTAAACTTACTAAGCTCAAAGCTTATTCCTCTTCTTTCCCTTGTTTTATAGAGCAAAAGAGTTTAATTGAGATACGTGAATCAATTGGAGGATCGCCCACACTATCAGCACACTCTGGTACATGAGACTCAATGTTTTGTATATGGCATATATAGAGGCTAGACAAGTTAGGGAATTTTGTTGTAAATGGATAAGATGTGTTGGCCTTTAGATGGATAATCTATTTTGTATAATGCCATAGTTGTTGGTTATTTTATTATATGAAAAGATGTAGTTATCCATGTGAGATTGTACTTCAATATGAGTTGATTATAGATGGACTAGATGAGTGCATGTAGTGTATGATTGAGGAGTGAAAAGAACTTGGCAAATAGCTTAGTTCTTATTCATGTGGATAGACACACGGGGATGTGTCTAGGCCATGTGTGACATACAGCCAGTCCACGGGCGTGTGCCTTGGCCGTGTTATTTTGGTAGAATTGAGTAGTGTAGGCCACGGGCTAGCCACACGGGCGTGTGCCTAGACTCAAGGCTGTGTGAAGTAGTCAGTGTTCCCCATGGGTGGTGGGCACGGGCGTATGCTCTAGCCATGGGGCATTGGCAGAATGCTTGAGTTTTCATTCACAGTTGGTGGTCATGGGCGTGTGTGTCTACACCTGGGCGTGTGTGTCTACACCTTGGTGTGTGCCATCTAACACGGGCTTGTAGTCCCTATTTAGATGGAGAAAATTTTAAGATCTGAAAAAGTTTTGATATAGTCCCGAGAGCCTCATGTGTATGAGTGAGGTCCCGTAAGTCAAGAATGAGGTTGATGAGGTAACTTAAGAGAAAGTAGTCACGATGAGCCTTAGTGGTGATCATGTGGTTTTTATCCAGTAATGCCTCAGGCTCAGTTTCGACGGGAATTACGGGTAAGGGGTGTTACATCAATATCACCATTCAGAATATATAAACAATAACGAGAGATCTCCGGCCCAATAATATGCCAGTACCTTTGGAAAAATATTGTGGGAAACCCATCAACGCCAGGGGCTGTCAAAGGTGCCATCATCTCTACTGCATAAGCAATTTCCTCCTCAGTAAACTATTTCAGCAAATTATCATTCATGCTAGTAGAAACTCTTTTCTCTACTAAGCCAAATAAGTGCTCGTCCGAACCCATATTAGAAGCTAAAAAAAGATTACGAAAATAATCCAAAGCAAGCTTTAAAAACTCTTCAGTCGAGGAAGTCCTTCTACCATACTCATCTTTTAAATCATAGATTCGACCATGAAACTGACGTTGAACGACAATCTTATAAAAATAATTGGTATTTCGATCACCGTTCTTCAGCCAGTTGACACGGGCTCGTTGCTTCCAAAATAATTTTTCCTTATCACCCTCCAAATTAAGCCTCAATTGAACATCCATAGTTTCAGCTAAAGTCACATCAGAAGGTTCCTGATCATAAAGCCAATTCAGTCTGTCTTCTAATTCCACCCGTTTTTTCTTATCCTCTCTACTTCTGGATTTACTCCATTGCTGTAGCTGGAAACCCAGCCTCTCAAGTTTTCTCGGTATACTTCCTGAAATAACTCGAATAATCTTTCAAGCAAATAATCTAATCAAACTAGACATCTGAATCGATCTTGTCTGTCAAATTATGACTTTTCAATTATTAATCAACAAAGCTTTGAACCACCCTGAAGCCACAACCATCACATGAATTAAATCCATAGTGCCATAATAAAGCCGACATCTTAATTGTATGGATAGATAATATCTCAGAGAAAATCCAGAAATAAAGTATTTTTCTTCTGCACTGTAATAACTATCTTTACAATTCAAACATTATTCCACTGTCTATCTCTAATACCACTGATTTCTCATTATTCCATCGCTAACAGAAATCAATTCAAAAAACTTCAAGTTAATACATACATTCTTTAGGTATCATACCTGAATATTTTGTCTCATCAAAAACTACTTTTTCTTAGCCGTGACATTGCATAATCTGTATAATCCTTAAAACAATTTGATATTTCTATTAAAACTGAGTTCATTTGTCACACTATACTCAACTCTATTTGCATTACTAATTATTTCACCACTAAACTCTTTAGTTCACACTTATAAACCTATTCAACATGGTTCTCGTAAAATTTCGTCATAAAGCAACACTGGTAAGGGGATGATGTCGTAAAGCCTCTAACTTAACTCTCATAAATACATACATATGTCTTAGCATTCATTACTAATGTAATACCATCATAATCACATAGTTCATTCCAAGCAAATTAACACATCTATTTATACGAATGTTTTCTGTCATCCACAATTTCACACAATGAATTTACTTACTCGAGCTCAATATTAATATCTAATTAAATTCCAGCACTTGGCTTCCATTTTACTTACTGACATTTTTCAAATTGGAGAACGCCTTATGGGTTTGGGTACGTTGTTCACTTGATGCCATAGTCCAACTATGGTCTTACACAAAGTCTCGCATCAATGCCATGTCCCAGACATAGTCTTACACAGAATCACAATGCCATAGCCCAGCTATGATCTTGCATTCCATACTTTTGCCATGGTCCAACCATGGTCTTATCTGTCAATTCTTCATTGAACGATCGTACTCATTTCATGCGTTCTACTCAATTTGATCTTCCAATTTAATTTTCATACTATTATACTATTCATGGTTCAATAACAAAGACAAAAAACAAAACATTGTATTATCTCTAATTTAACAATTAAATATAAGATTCTACCATATGAACATACTGATTACACTTATTCAAGCAAGTGTACATAAACACACATTCCGCCTATTTGAGTAAATTTGCTTACCATATTCACTTAATCAAATGTGTTGAGCACATAACATCATATGCATGCTAAGCAAACACGGATGGGCTTATCACCATATAAACATTTATTTTATTTTACGTTTCCTCTCACTTTGTACAATAAAACATACTTATCATGAACTTCTATTCATACCTTTCTAAGTTTCGTCTCATCATAAACACATTTCAATCACCTCAATATCATTTTTTAGCATTATTGAAAATAACTGGGTTGGAAGTCATCTTTGTCTTAACAAAACAATTTCGTTAGAGTTGGGAGAAATCACACTATCACGGGTAGTAACGTGGCATGTATAACTAGACTCTCACACACATGCTAGGTTAGTCCTAGAATCGACTAAACCATAGCTCTAATACCATTAAATATAACACCCCTTACCCGTATCCGACGCAGGGACATGGTATGAGGCGTTACTTATCTGAAACACATGCAAACATACGTTTCTGAGTCATAAAATTTCGTTCAATTTTAAAAATTTTCAAACTTTTCCTTAGAGTCCCTAATATGGACATATGAGGCCCAAAACACACTTTGAAAACGGTTCGGAACCAAATCGAGCACTTTAGAAAACTTTAGAAAATATCATTGAAATCAAGGGCACACGCCCGTGTGGAAGAGTGACACGTCCGTGTGACCTCTTAACATGGCCACGCTGAAGGACTGTGTAGCTCACATGGCTTGAGCATATTGGGAGACGCCCGTGTCTCTAGCCCGTATGGATTTATTTCTCTTTTCGAACCTACAAGGATTTTCACACATGGCACACGCCCGTGTCCCTCACACAACCGTGACACACCTGTGTTTCAGCCTGTGTGCAAAAACCTTGACATTCTATTTTTGAAGTCATCAACCCATTAAGGTCACACAGCCAAGGCACACACCCGTGTGCTAGGCCGTGTGGTAAATTTAATTTCATAATTAAGGTGCAAGGGACACACGACCGAACTACAAGCCCATGGGGCAGACCGTGTGTCACACACGGCCCATACACATGCCCGTGTGGACAAAAACAAGGCTATTTACCAAGCCTTTTGCCACCCTTACTTGCACTAGCATACACAACATCAAGTAACACCCATCCACACATAAATACATGACCAATTCACCACAACTAAGACATTTACACAACATGGCCACTTCACTTCATTCACAAGTAACACTTATCACATTCTTTATCAATTCAATCATACAGCTTGCTCAATCATGCATTAACACTCCATATGCTCAACTATGCAAATTTTCACATTCATGAAAAATATCATCATATGCATATAATAATAACAAATATTGGCCATCATCCATGGCCTTATACAAAATGATCTATCAAATAACATAGGCCCACATTTAGCAAATTCAGTTAAGACACTTAACAACATAATTAAATCTCCTATACATGCCACAACTCAACTACTTGAACTCAATAATACCCGAAGTGATAGCTTGATAGTGTGATAGTATCTCCGACGTTCTCTAACCCGAGCTAGCCTGAGGACATTATAAACATGGAAAATAAATAGAGTAAGCTATATAGCTTAGTGTCACGGGTCAGAGTTCAAAGCCCGTGACCATTGCACCAAATGCATCCGATGGAGGTCTATTGTTTAGATGAGGATCATTTGACCAACGAGAACTGGCTTGATTCAAAGAACTGTTGGAGAAGCCTGTCAGATTGAAGCCTGGTTGGCCCGATAGCGAAGATATGACAACTCAAGCTGATTTGGTAAATAATCTTAGAAGACAGAAGGAATCATATCTTGTAAAGATTAGACAGGATTTGATATGGCATATCTTGTAAATCCCTTAAATCATGGGATATGGTTATTCTCGTCCGTCGATATAAATGTATCTTGACCGTCAGTTTTAGGGGAGCTCAACTATAAATAGAGAGCCTCCCCTCATTTGTACTCACTCCATTCATTGTTTGATTATTCTTTGTGAATAAGAAAATAAAGAGCATTTACTCAAACACTTTGTATGCGTCCCTTTCTGTTGTTCTTTTGGTTGCTTCTTTTGGCATAAATTGCTTCCGCTTTACAATTGGTGCCTTGGAGGAGTTCTTATCGAATCCTCACTTGAGTAAAGGCTGACTTAGGCGAGTTTAGATGAGCAAATTGCCTAAGGTCGCACGGACTACGAGATGAAAGGTTTAGCCCTGTGCCAAGTGGTATCTGAGCTATTGGTTCGAAGGCACTGTTGGGATGTCGAGAAAAGAGTTCGAACAAAGGTGGATGAGAAAGTCTTTGAGGGAGATGCTGTCACTGTTGAGAAATGTGTGGAAAAGCTTGAGAAGTCCATGGAGGACACTAAAGAGTCAAACAATGTGCTTGAGGAAAGCATTGAGGACTTGAGGGAGCAATCCAAGGACTTTGTGACCATGTGTCTCACTTCCAAAGGGTTAGCGTGCAAGAGCTGCTAGATTCCCATAAGAAGAAGCTGATGGAGAGAAACGATGCTTTTGAGGCCATGATGATTGCTTTGAAGGAGGAAACAATGGCCACGGTGTTGGCTTTGAGCACAAGAATAGAAGAGCTCGAGGGAGAGCTGGCCGAAAGAGTTTGTGGGGACAAGGTCTGCATGCGATGTGGACAATTTCTTATGGAGGATGGAAATCTACTTTCGTGCCAAAGGCATCGTGGATGATGCGGGTAAGGTAAATACTGCTTCATTTTTTCTTATTGATATTGCACTTTTATGGTGGCGAGCTAGGACCACAGATAAAAGGCAAGGTGAGATTGGGACATAGCAAGGGTTCCAATATGAGTTGAAGGTACAGTTTACCCAGAGTTTGTCGAGGAAGAAGCTCGGGCAAAGTTGCAAGGGATAACGCAACGGGGCACAGTGGGGGAGTATGTTCGAGAGTTCAAGGAACTCATGCTCCAAGTTTCAAATGTGACCGATAAAGAATCATTGCTTACTTTCAAGAGGGATTGAAACTGTGGGTTAGACAGGAGGTGGAACAAAGAGGTGTCTAAAAGCTATCGAAAGCCATGATGGTAGTGTAATCCGTGGTTAAGCTTAGTCTAGGGAAAGACATGCTTGGGTCTTCCAAGTCCGAAGAAAGAGGTGTACGTGAAGAGGAAAAGGGACAAGCTAAAATGCTTTTTCTGCAACAGTCCACACATGTTGAAGAAATGTCCAAAGAAATTCGCGCTTAAGAATAAGCCGGTGGATAAGGCCTTAGGACTTGGTTCGAGCTTAAGAGGTGTCGAAGCCAAAAAAGTCGAAAGCGAGAAGAAGCCAGTGGAGTGCTTCTTATGTCATGGTCCGCATAGGTTGCAGAAGTGTCCGAGGAAGTCTGTCATCGAAGGGAATGATGAATCAAACAAGGAGCCCAAGAAGCTTGGTTCAAACAAGGGAAAAGCCAAAGCCAAAAGGGCAAAGAGGAGCAAAAAGAAGCGAGTAAAGTGCTTCTTGTACCGTGGTCTGCATGAGTCGTGGAACTGTCCAAAGCAAGCCGTAGTCAAAGAAAAGGTAATGTTCAAGCATGGTGAGTCGTCGGAGGGGCTTCCACCCAAAAAAGAGGTGAGTTTGTCATCGAACTCAGAAGAAGGAGTTGCAATGAAAATAATGAAGCTGGGACCAATGAGGCTCAAGTCGAGTGAAGCGTCAGAGTTGGCCGAGTCATCGACAAGGCTTCCACCTATAGTAGAGGTGGGTGATGCATCGAACTTCAAGGGGAAAGAAGCGATGCAAGAGGGACAGTTGACCCGAGTAAATGCAAAGGTACATTCCGAACACTTTGATAATGTATTGCATTATAACTTGTTGACTTGGCAAGAAGTAGGGGCCCTTTCAAATTTCTTGAGCAAAGAGGCAGAGAGACTGTGGGCAAAGCCAAGCTAAGTGTTGTGAATTAAGAGGATTCTGTTTGAGGGAAGTTAGAATGTGGGCAAGAGAGTAACATAACTCCTTGTCGTCGAGATGTACAAACGAGTAGGACTGCTCGAGTTAAGAAGCGACGAAAGCCGAGGTAAAAGTCCCGAAAGAAGGGAAAATCTAAGGCGTCAAGATGAGATCGAGGTGAATCAAGTCATTGCAATTCGGAAGTCACAACAAGGGCATTGCGAGAATGGGTGGGGGAGAATGTCACGGGTCAGAGTTCAAAGCCTGTGACCATCGCACCAAATGCATCCGATGGAGGTCTATTGTTTAGATGGGGATCATTTGGCCCATAAAAACTAGCCTGATTCAAGGAACTGTTGGAGAAGCCTGTCAGATTGAAGCCTAGTTGGCCCAATAGTAAAGATATGGCAACTTAGGCTGATTTGGTAACTAATATTAGAATATAGAAGGAATTATATCTTGTAAAAATTAGATAGGATTTGATATGGCATATCTTGTAAATCCCTTAAAACATGGGATATGGTTAATCTCATCCGTTGATGTAAATATATCTTGACCGTCAGTTTTAGGGAGCTCAACTATAAACAGAGAGCCTCCCCCTCATTTGTACTCACTCCATTCATTGTTTGATTATTCTTTGTGAATAAGAAAATAGAGAGCATTTACTCAAAAACTTTGTGTGTGTCACTTTCTGTTGTTCTTTTGGCTGCTTCTTTTGGCATAAATCGCTTTCACTCTACAATTGGGCCTTGGAGGAGTTCTTATCGAATCCTCACTTGAGTAAACGCTGACTTAGGCGAGTTTGGACGAGTGAATCGCCTAAGGCCGCACGGATTGCGAGGTGAAAAGTCTAGCCCCGTGACATTAGTAAGCTGGTATGTAAATAATAAGAAATTTATTAACATACTTTTAACAATCCTCATAATAAGTTCTCAAGATAATACAATCATAATTGCACAAAGTTCCACTATTCACTTTTGAGCATATCAAGCTGTCTATGCGAGTCATAGTCACTAAATTATTTATGTATTGAGCTACTGAACTCCAAATTTATTTCCTCTAATTTTTCTTGAAACTAGACTCACATATCTCCCTACCATAAATTTTCCATAATTTTTTGTTTAGCCAATAAGTACAGTTTATTCTTTAAAGCTGTCCCTGTTCTGCTGTCCAATAGTTTTGACCCTTCTTCACTAAGATTTAATTATCTCCTCCTATGGGACTCAGATTATGTTCTCATTTGATTCTCTTGAAAATAGGTTCATTAATAATTTCAAACATATAAATTATAACTCATAATTATTTTTATACTATTTTTAATGATTTTCCAAAGTCAAAATAGGGGATTCCAAAATCATTCTAACCCTGCCCCACAAAAATTCAAACACCTCATAATATCAAACTCTTTTGCTTACATTGTTTCTTCTATTTGAAACTAGGCTCAATTAGCTTTAATTTCATATCTTATTCAACCTCTAATTCGATTTCCACAAATTTTGGTGAATTTTCAAATTTATACAACTGTTGCTGTCCAAAATAGTTTTATTGCTTATTTTACTCTTTCATGATTGCTTTGTATTAACATCCATTTAATCATACATAACACCAAAGCATATCCTTAACTAGCCGTACCAATAGCTAGTCATTATCGAATATTTACATGCCAATCATTTGCCCCTTTAACCTATACATCAACAATGAAACTGAAACTTATCATGTCTCGATTTAATTTGGCCTAAAAGCCTCACACATGATCATCAATCAAATTTACCACCTATTTATACATCATAAGTATAGACCTATCGTCACAAGGTCATCAAAATATCATTTTCACAGGTATGACTTACTCATTTACATTCTTATCAAATGTCCCATATACATCGAATTCAGTACTCATGAATTTTGCGTACATACCTGTATCCTTTGAACATTATCATACATTGTCATTTCTTTGACATCATCTTTGGATTTACCCGTTGAACCTCTTGGGATACTAAGGATACTCGGGAAAAATCGTACATGATGTATCATACCAATGCCATGTCCCAGATATGGTCTTACGCTGGCTCTCATATCGTGGTCGATGCCATGTCCCATACATGATCTTACACTAGCACACCTATCAATGCCATTGCCATGTCCCAGACATGGTCTTACACTGGCTCCCATATCGTGGCTGATGCCATGTCCCAGACATGGTCTTACACTAGCACACATATAAATGCCGATGCCATGTCCCAGACATGGTCTTACACTGGCTCTCATATCGTGGCTGATGCCATGTCCTGGACATAGTCTTACACTAGCACACATATCAATGCCAATGCCATGTCCCAAACATGGTCTTACACTGGCACACATATTGCCATGGTCCAACCATGGTCTTTACCGACAATTCATCATATGTCGAAATTTGATTATACTCCGCCCTGCATTTCTCTTAATTTGATCTTTCAATACAATCTCGTAATTTTATATTATTCATGATCCAATAATAACATATGAAATAACACATGATATCGGTTAAGCATTTAAACATATCAAATTTAATGCTTATTAACATACGAACTTACCTCGATATGAAATGACGAAATAAGTCAATTACTCGATTATCTTGCTTTTCCCCCGATCTAATTTCGAATCTCATCTTCCTTAATCTATAACAACACATTTAATTTTATTTATTCATCATGCTATTCAAATTAGCCCAATTTCACATTTTTGGTAAAATTACATTTTTACCCCTAAACTTTACCATATTTACACTTTTACCTCTGGGCTCGTAAAATGTAATTCATTCAATTTCTTTGCTACCCATGCCTAGTAAAATATTTATCATACTTACAGCAGCCCACATTTTTCACATATTCACACTTTTACCACACAATTTATCACAGTTCTCAATTTAGTCCCTAATCGACATTTCTATCAAAAATCACTTTACAAATGTTGTTTATCTAACAACAAGGATGTATTTTCTATCATCAATTATCAAAATAAACACTTTATCAAAAATGGAAAAATTCACAAACTTTAACAGTTTTGAAAATGAAGGTACGGGATAGCTAAATTGAGTTACCACGACTCCGAAAACATAGAAATCATTAAAAACGGGGCAAAAACCACGCACCTATCAAGCTCCAAAGCTTGGTCAAATGAAACCAATTCCATGGCTGCCATTTCTCTTTTTTTTTTCTTCCTTTATTACGGTTGAAAAAGAAGAAAAATAAAGATGATAGCTTTTGCTATTTTGTCTTATTATACCTATTAACTTATTTACCAATTTAACCTTTTAATAACTTCACCAAATCCACCTACTACATGTCCATCTTTGTCTCCTCACTTTTTCATTGGTATAATTATCATGCAAGTGCTCATAATTTTAAATTTTATAGCTATTTAGTGCCTTTATCAATTAGACTTCAAGTTTTGCACCTTACGCGATTTAGTCCTTTTTATCAAATTGAGCACTCAAATGAGGAAATTTCTTTATGAAAATTTCACACAACTTTAGTACCATAATATAGACATCAAAATAATAATAAAATAATTTTTTTGATGTCGGATTTGTGGTGCCGCAACCACTGTTCTGGCTAGGCCCAAAATCAAGATGTTACAATAACTTGGGAAAAGATTCACCCAACTCAACGTTGCAACTCCACGGTCCAAACGCTCCCTTATGTTTGTAGCTAAAAACCTTCCTCTTTCCCATGTGAAACACCGACCAATGAAACCTAAATCGTTGAGGCTACAATCTTCCAACGTCGTACTGAACTCGGTCATCTGACGTTCCGATCTCAGACTGCCTCTTTTTTTTTTCAAAAGAATTTGTAATCTCATTGAAATCCCCCAAAACAACCCAAGGAATAGAGTGGTTGTAACTTAATTGTCTAAGCAAATCCCAAGATTCACATCTACTTCTTTCGTCTGGATTATCATAGAACCGCGTTAACCTTCAGACTTCACCACATTCATTATCATGAACCTCAACATCAATATGAAAAGAGGAGAAACTCTTAAGACGCACCAAAGACTTTCATTTCCGGCCCAAAGATAACCCTCCTTTGGATCCTCTCACCCCAATATCAATTCCATTCTCAAAACCACACTTCAACCTGACCATTTCCATCCTTTTAGAACTTAACTTTGTTTCCATAAGAAACAAAATTTGGGGATTAATGGCTCTCAACTTGTTCTTGAGTCTTTTAACAGTTCGTAGTCTCCCCAAACCATGAACATTCCAGTTTAGTATTTTCATTGTACTCGACTGCTCTGCTCACCAGAGCTAGCCGATAAATCAAAAAAACTTTTTCAGCATTAGAGCCCAATAGAGCAAGGGGGCCCACCACTATTCTTTGACGCTTGTTTCCTTCCATCGTAGGTATTGGATCATTTTTCTCTTCTAATACGAAATCCATTGGCCCATTTACCAACCTATCACTATTCAAATCATCCTTGCTCCAATTATGCCAATTGTTATGTCCATTAATGAGATACTATTGGTTAGATCCCAAGGGAATTAAATTGGGATTTGATATTTGATTCCCAAAATCTCCCCCTAAATTTCGCCCGTTATCCTTCTCCTCATTAAATAAAAAGCTTTGATTGATACTTTCCATATTTCCAGCATTGCACTGTGATCTATCAGCTTCATGCAACCACCTACTCACCACCATATTCCGACGCCTTGGCACACACATAGTGATAAATCCCAGCCAAAAATAATTTTTGATGGCTTAATTATTAGGCGAAAAGGACAGTAACTCTCTCCATGTCCCAACTTGCCACAAATGAAACAAAACAGACTTAACTTCTCATATTTAAATCGAGCATAAATAGTCATGGTTTTCCCGATCTGAACCTTTTTCTTATGTTTCAATGGGATAGATACGTCCAAACAAACACGAATGCGCACGTATTTCTTATGGCCCAAAGTCGAGATGGAAGTATCATAATCAATGAATTTTCCTACAAAATCACCAAATTGTTTAGCCACCGTCTCAGTCATCAAACCTGGAGGTAATTCATATACTTGTACCCAAAACTCAGTAAAATTTAATGCCAACACTGATGGATTTCACCATTTTGAACTCTTTGCAGTAAAAGCAAATGATTATTAAAGAACCACGGTGTTCCAGAAAGAACCCTATGGACGTCAACATCATGAAAAAATTAGAAAATATATCGTTTATCCCCTAGATCCGTGATACAAATCCCTCCAATAGGATGCCAGAGATCAGCCATAGTATTACGTAGAGAAGGAAAGTGGACAATACTATTTGTTAGACAACGCCCCACCAGACAAAACTGATAGTTTTGATCCACCGCCACTGTTTCCTCTTGAAACTTTTCTTCCTTATCGTCCAATAAACTCAAATTTGCAAGCTCCTCTTCCATAAATTACTCAAACAAAAAAAAAAAAAAAAACCAAAATCTGACAAGGTAAAGAAGAAGAAAATTATGAAGTTCGTGCCAAAAGGCAGACAGAGAGAACGTGCCAAAAGGCAAACAAATTAACTTTACGCTAAATGCGTTTATAGTTAAGGTTTATACTCTATTTATAAATATTTTTTAAATATACGAATTTGTTAGAAGCTTGTTCAGTAATAGATTTACAATTTTTAAATTATTTTTGGATTTGATAAATCAAGGTTTTATACTTTTCTAATATATGTTGTATTGAATCTCAACTAGTTTATTCACTTCTTTTGTACCATTTACGTAATAATTGAAATCTAAATCCAAATCTAAATTCAAAATTTTATTTCCAAATTCCTAATTGGAGCATAAAAGAACTTTCGTTAATAAAATATAAAAATTTAATGCTCAATTCAGCCCTCAAACTATACTTGTTTTCTTACTTTAGTATCTAAATTTTTTGCTATAGTTTAATATTTAAACTATCATTTTGTTACCGGTTCAATCCTTTTTTATAACAACGTTAAAAAATCTGTTGACATGTGGTGCCAATCAGAATGTATCACATAGAATTTATGTATATTAAAACTAGAAATCCTGTAGCATGTGTATACACGTGGAAACCATGAATTCATAATACATATTTGTGTTTAAAAATAACATACAAAAATAATAAAACATAAGGCTTGAAACTAATAATAACAACAACACATATGCAATATGCACCAAACTAAAATAAATTATAGTTTAACTAGTGAGTAAAAGAACATTGAAGTAGGTAAATACATCATATTAAGAAATTAAATGCACTCCGATTGTTTGTCATGATTTTTTTTTATAACACGTTAAAAAGTTCTCAAGTTAGAGAAAAGAAAATTTAATATTAAATTTGCTTTTTAAATTAAATGTCGAGTTGACTTGTGACATCAACGCAATCAATAGTATAATCTATACACATAAATTTGGTGAGAGAAAATATTTTATATTAAAAGTTAATTTTTTTAAAGTATTAGTGTAGTGATAAAAAATTGTTTATAAATCTATTAAACATGGGGTTCAATTCTTAAACATGTTAATTTTAATTCTTTTATTTAAAACCATATAAAATATGAAAAGACAAAATGCCATCAAAATAATAATGATATTCATTTAATAAAAGGGTTTATTTGTCATTTTCAAACCGAGTTGGTATTCGATTAACCCATGATACTAATTTAGTCACAGATTTTATTAATATTAAGTATAAATATACAACTAGTGGAGATATAAATCGTGCATATTAAAAATGTATAAAAGTATTAAAATAAAATTTTGGTTGATTGATAAATTTAAGATTTTATTAATCTAATTTAATAGGTTCTTATTTCACTATATGCATAATTTTCTTGGATTTTGTTAAAATGAAAAGACTAAAATACTCTTGAATGATATGACTTGTTTTAATTATGAGAGGACATTTTCGTAATTTCCTAACTGAGTTGATACCCGGTTAACCTGTGATACCAACTCAGTCACGGGTTTTATTAATAATATAAATTAAAAACATTAAATTTAAATTCAAAAATAAGAAAAAAATTAAATATTTAAAAAAAATGCCTTTGATTTTGACCGACTGTTGGCCCACTGTTAATTGGGAGTTGACTAACCGTTGATCGAGCATTGACCAACTATTGACTTTGAATTTTAAATATTTTTCTTAAATATCATTTTTTTAAACTATATACTTTTTGCAATTTTTAAAATTTTATTTTTAAAATAAAATTATTAATTTTTAAATAAATATATTTTTATTTTTTATAATCAAATTTTAATGATAGACTTTTCAAAATTTCAATTTCTAGGTTTTTTATATTTTTAAGAGAAGTTTTTCAATTTTTGAAAATTTGATTTCTTTGTTTTGAATTTTAGAACTTTTGAAAAAGAAATTAAAATTTACGACAAGTTTTATAAAGTATACATTTAAAAATTTAAGTTTTTTTTCAATTTTCTAAAATTTAAATAATTTTAAAATTTATAAAATTTTCCAATTTTATATATTATTTTAAATTTTAAAATTTATATTTATATATTTAAAATTTTATAAAATATTTTTAAAATATTTATCTTAAATTTTATTGAATTTTTATATATTATATGATATTTTTAATCAATATAATATGTATATTATTAAAAAATAAATAACAAGGTTGAGGTAACGAGTTTTAATAATGCCACTTGGTAGTCTTAATTTTTTAACACTGAAGGTAATTTAAATAACAGACGATAGTTTAAGTTTTAAGGAAGACAAAAAATATGTATCAAAATACGAAAATAGATATAATTCAAGGAGGAAATTAAATATTAATCTAATATAAAAATTACAAATAGTGAATAAAAGAGTATAAAGCTTCAACTATGATTGCATCAACTTTAATCAGCATAATTCTAAATTTTTATTTTAAGTTCTTAGGATTTGTTGAACTCATAATTTTGAATATTTATTTTCTTGCACCAAATGAATTCTTATCCCAACCCTCCCTATAATAAATAAAATAAAATAAAACTTTCTTCTAATTTCAAAATGTGGAAAAAAAAACAAAATAAAATTCGGAACATCTTTTGAATTTCGCAGGCTATGAAAATCATGTCCTCCTTTCATCCATATTATAAATCTCTACTTTTATAAATCGAAATTTAATTTTTATATTTTTATTTTTTAAAATTAATTTTTTAAAATTTAAATTTTAAATTTATATTTAGTCGTTAATATTATTAATTTTTTGTTAAATTTGATGATATACTATTTTAAAAAAACTCATCTTATAGCCATATAATTAAAAATTATATTATTATAATAAATCTTAATTTAATTAAATAATTTTAATTATGTTAATAGTTAGATTCGAAATTTAAAATTTTAAAATAAAGAATCTAATTCCTATAAATAAAAATGTTTTAATTTATTATAAAA
This sequence comes from Gossypium rotundifolium, assembly GCA_025506655.1. NCBI lineage: Eukaryota > Viridiplantae > Streptophyta > Magnoliopsida > Malvales > Malvaceae > Gossypium > Gossypium rotundifolium. Next base: position 79,763,989 of record CP106729.1, on the reverse strand, counting down.
TGTATTAGGAATATGATGATTAGCAAGATAGACAATCTAATAGTAACATGAAATAATCATTTATATATTTGAAATAACATTACGTAATAATTTTATTTGAACAAAATGGATTTATTTACAAATAGAAACTGAAGAAGCAGGTTGAGTGACGCAATATGGCAAAAGCGACAAATTAAAGGCATGAGTTAGAAAAAAGGGATAAACTCAACAATCTGTCTACAGGCTTTGATGGATCCATCAGTTCATCAATTTGATGATCAAACCACGGGCTCACATAACAACAATAACTGCGTCTCATTGTTGCCCAGTTACTTGCCTAGTCTTTTCATACCCACACAAAAACAAAACAAAGAAGAAAAGAAATGCTCACGTTGGCAAAAACGCTTTTTAATTTCTTCGAGACGTGCACGCATTCAGCTATGCCATTGCCAAACCTACTCTTATTTTTTCAGTTATTGTCTTTATAAAAGAAAAGAAGTTTAGCCAGCTGGTAGTTGTTGAACAGAAGAAAATGAAATATATGTATAAGTCCATTTTAAACTTTTCATAATGTTTTATAAGATTTTAATTTTACAAAAATAAAATTAAGTAAATGTTGGCATGTTTAAAATAAAATAAATAATAATTAAATTAAATATTGCTTAAAAATGATATATGACATTTAAGAAGAATAAAAGCACTTCTTAAAATTTATATATATATATATATATATATATATATATATTTTAGAAGGTTTAGCCATTAATATTTGAATCGAATTGAATCTGCCCATCAGACAGAGAACCAATCGATCAGACATGGAGCCGGTCAATAGACCAATCTGGATAGTAGCAAAAAACCATTTAAACGTAAAAATCGCGATTGAACCATGAAATAAAAATACCAATAGAAGAACTTATCGGTTTCTGAAAAAGTGTTCTACTTTAGGTTGGCCCAAGCCTAGGGAAAAATGCTCAATTGATCCAAACGCCAAAAACTCAAAAATTTAGTCCAAAACGAAAAAAAATAAATGAAAAAAATTGTTTGAAAATATATTTTTTTTTAAAAAGGTAGTACCTTACTTAAGGTAAAATATTTAAATATATCAAAAAATAAAATTTATCGAAAAAGTTCAGTTTTTTAAAAATTTACAAAAAGTTATTTTCTCACAAAAGGCGTCCATGTCAGCGCGTTTTGTGGAGATGCAGTAGGAAAGCGTACTTTTGGGGGAGCGCTTTTGCCACATCAGCCAAAAACGCGTCCTTGGGGGCGCGCTTTGCTGACATGGCAGAAACGCTCCCTTAAGGGTGCGTTTTAGCCCGTGTTTTTTTAAAAAAAAATTATTCTCGAATTTTTTAAAAATTTACGAGAATAAACTTTTATAAAGACTCAAAATGACAACACTATTATTTTCTTTGTTTTCTTGAGCAAAGTAGGATATTAGATATGTGTATATATAGACTCATGAATAGTTTTACACTTATTCCTAAATAATGTGAGATTCTTTCCTCTTTTAACTAACAACATGAGATTAAAAGTTATACTATATTTGATATTTCTTTTACAAAATAATTTCTTTTTTTATAAATTTTGTTAACATTTTCTTATATTATAAAATTATCTGTTGAGATCTTTAATATTATTGTATTTTAGAAAACGTATACAAAAGAGAGCAAAAGGGGTGCTCACTAAGGAGACCACAACAATTGTTGGTGATGGAAGTACACAGGAAGCAGTGAATAAGAGAGTTTCCCAGATCAAGAACCTTGTTGAGGTTCTTTAAATTTGAATCCCTTTATCCCTTCCTATTAGTAACTTCACGTGTCCTCTTTTCAATCGAGTGATGAATGTATTTCGTATGTAGGCAGCAGATCAGGAATGTGAAAAAGAAAAGCTCAATGAGAGAATCGCAAAGCTCTCTGGCGGTGTTGCTGTCATTCAGGTAAACACTGGCCTTGCTTAATGCAGCATTCATGATTTATGCAATATACATACATATATATACACACTGATAGAGAGTATATTATCTTTTTGTTTGTTTGTTTAATTAATTATTTGTGTTTCTAGGTTGGAGCCCAAACAGAAACTGAAATCAAAGAAAAGAAACTGAGAGTGGAAGATGCTCTTAATGCAACAAAGGTTTATTGCTTCATATTTTTTATGAAAGTTGTACAAGATTTTGTACTACAAACTTTTATTTCCTAACATCTATTCTCATGCTTAATTTAATTTTAAAATATTAATTATTTTCAGGCAGCTGTTGAAGAAGGCATTGTAGTTGGTGGAGGTTGCACCTTATTGAGGCTTGCAGTTAAGGTTGATGCCATAAAAGAGACTCTTAACAATGATGAGCAGAGGGTTATGCATGTCTTAGATTTTAACTTGTCTGTTGGATTTCAGACATTCTTATTACATGAAATGGAACCTTTTCTCTGACCTAATAATTGTTGGCAGGTTGGAGCAGATATTGTTAAACGGGCACCGAGCTATCCAATGAAGTTGATTGCCAAGAATGCTGGGGTCAACGGGATTGTTGCCATTGAAAAGGTATGCCATTGTCACATATCACATCTGATTATATTATGTTTAATGCTGTTCTTTGTTGTTCTAATTAGGTTTTTTGACCATTAGGTGCTATCAAATGACAACCCTAGCTATGGGTATAATGCTGCAACCGGAAAATATGAGGATCTCATGGCAGCTGGTATTATTGATCCTACAAAAGTGAGTTGATTATTTGAAACTGTTCTTCCATTTTTCTCTCTGGGTCATACATAGGCTATAAAAGGAAAATTGGCTGTATCAAGTTGAACAATATGTCTGGGGAATAACAAGTAATCATATGGTTTTTCTGAAAAATAGGTGGTAAGATATTGCTTGGAGCATGCAGCTTCTGTTGCTAGGACATTCCTCACTTCAGATGCCGTGGTTGTCGACATCAAGAAGCCTGAACCTTTGCCTGGTGGGAACCCTATGGATAATTCAGGCTTTTACGCTTGATTAGAAGCTGACTGTGATGAATTTGACCGTTCACCATTTAAGTTTTATCAAATGTTTGGTTAACCAATTCCTTTGCTTTTTTTCGCGATAGGTTATGGGTACTAAACTGTTATGCACATTGAGCACGCATTGATTCTTACCTTCATGTTAGCAAGTTACTGCAAACTCGAGCATGATCAAATAATCTTTTTTTTTTTTTACTTGATCATGCTCTCAGAATATGTTTCTATATTGGCTTTAGGTCTAGAAGTAGTCGTAAACAATGCTGAAGCAAAATTCACCATTGTTGACATTCTTGAAACTCAGAATGGTAGCATAATCCAGATTTGTAGAAAGGAAGAAATTTTTTTAAAAATTCGAGAATAGTTTTTTTTTAAAAAAAAAAAATGCTAAAACGCGCCTTTGGGGGAGTGTTTTTGCCACGTCAGCAAAGCGTTCCCCCAAGGACGCGTTTTTGGCTGATGTAGCAAAAGCGCTCCCCCAAGGGCGCGCTTTCCTACTGTATCTCCACAAAACGTGCTGACGTGGTCGCGTTTTGTGGGGAAATGACCCTTTTCCGTAAATTTTTAAAAAATCGGCCCTTTTCCGTAAATTTTATTTTTTGGTATGTTTGGGTATTTTACCCCATCACCTAGGCTAAAATGTAAATCCCACACCCACACCCTCACACCACACTCTCATTTCTGTCTCCCTCTCCCCCATCAGACCATCCCAGTAACAGTACCGAAAAGACCACCAAACCCTCACTCCCTCGCCCTCACCCTAAACAAAAAGCTTTCTTTGCTTTGTGTTGTCTCTTTCTTATTGCTTCTGCTAGTGCTCTTCTTTCCTAAGGTTTGATTAACCCTTCATAGTGCAAAAGCTCTGCTTGAAACGGAAACTGGAAAGAAACTTTGTTTTCTTTTCATTTTGTTATTTTTAGAGAAAAGGGAGTTAAGTTAATATATCTATACTTTTTTATTAAGCAATTTACTAATTTGTGTCTCAACTCAATTACGAAATTATTAAAACATTCATTTTATTTGCTAAGCAAATTATAAGTTAATTTTTACACATATATTGAAAAAGAAAAACATTTGAGAAAGTAGATTGAAAATTTTAAAATTTATTGATTTATGTTGTTTTTGAATAGAGAAAAGAAAATTGCATCTTACAAGACACATTTTTAGGAGAGGGAGAAAAAACGCGCTCTGTAGGGTGCGTTTTCACTGACTATCACATCAGTGAAAACGCGCCTTGTATAACCTGTTTTCCTTAGTATTCTATTAGATGTACTTGAATGATTAGGTTATTTGTAATTTTCCCAAATTGTATAATTTATTCCACATCTCAAATTTACATTTATTTACAATATACAAAACAAATATATTAAATTGGTTTGCTTTATAACATTTTCATATTATGAGTTTAAATTTTACAATTATTTCTTTTACTTTTTCATTTAAGATTTTTTTTTCCTTCGATTTGTTAAGTACAATATTTCAACAAAGCAAAGAATTGCTTAGAAGCTTCCCAATTTCGGATTAAAACTTTGGCTTGCATATTGTAATATATATATTACTTTAAGAAGTAACAACAACTTACACTTTATAGAAAAAAATTAATGAATAAACAAATAAGTTAGTGTGTTCACTGCATGAGTTAGTGTTTTAATTAGCTCTTCTCCACGATACTCCCAGCTTGTGTGGACATGTTGGCTTCATATGCCCTAGGTTCCTACAAGATGTGCATAACCTCGATGTGTCTCCCTACTCTGAATATCCATATGTCCTCGTATTCGAGTTAAGTTTGGTCGACCTTTCGGCTTGCACCGTGAGTTCTTATCTGGTACCAACTTGAAAGGAATGTCTGAGGTAGATGACCACATTCTTTCATTTGGGACAGGTGTGAATTCAGATTCCCAAACATTATACATGCGTTCAAATCTGTAAACTTCATCAACATAGGTCATGCAATGTGTGCATGGATAATGAAGTACTTGAAATCTCCTACAGTCACAGGTCATTTTTCTGAGGTCTACGTGATACGCTCCACCGATAACTCCACAGTCGGGTTTATAGGGTTGCTTACCCTGAAATACTAGATTTGGTCACGGTTGACACACTAAATTCATTGAGTTCATGATTTCTACACTTTCTCCAATATCTTTTAGCATCGACTCACACCAAACGATCGCCCTTTAGCTATCTTATGTATGTCTTAGCCCGCTTTGGAAACAAGGTTGCTAACTGGAAATATGTTTACTTGACCACTAAGGTTACTAGCAAATGACGCGTCCCTTTCAGTACAAAATTAATGCATTCGACTAGGTTCGAGGTCATATGCCCATATCTTAGTCCTTCGTCATATGGCTGCGTTCACTATTCCTTTGATATCCCATCAAGGTATTGCGCACCCAATTGATTTACAACCTGTAGTCTCTTCAACATTTCATGGAATTGATGTTGGATGAGCTTGTACCCTGCCGATGACAATCAACAATGCAATCAAGAAAAGCAACCCAAAATGTATATATTAAATTGTTTTACAGGAAAATAATTCTATTCACAACATACCCATGTTAATGACATGTTGCCGCTTCGGATCCTTATGGTATCGACCCATGTAGTTAGACCCTATGTGACACAAACAATGCCTATGGTGTGCACGATTCCATAGACTTGAACGTCGATTGAATGCAGCCTATATCTCGATGCCCTTATCGAAAATGATGTACACATCGGGCTGTGACACAACATGTCTTCTCAAGTTAGTTAAGAAGAAATCCTAATCATCACCGGATTCTTTCGGAGTTATTGCAAAGGTTATTGACTGGATTCCTCATTACGATCATGTGCAACAGCTATTAACAACTTATGGTCGTATCTCCCACATAAGAATGTGCCGCCAATTTGGACAATTGGCTTACAGTACTGAAATGCAGTTATGTATATTGCTTGAAAGTCTAGAAAAAATGGTGAAAAACTCTTTTTCTAGGGACCAAGTGATCACCATAATACGCAGGCTCCGTTTGCAGCTCGATTATGAAACTTGCTACGTAACGTTTCAGTACCTAAAACCATTACCACAATTTCTTGTAGGATTTCTCCCACCCATTGTGCATTCTCTCTAATGCCTTCTGCTTTGCCAATTGTGCCTTGTGAAAGGACACGGTGTAATCGAACTTGTTATGCATGTGTGTGATCAAAATAGAGACCTAAATCATAGGACTCACTTTGACCAAGGGTAAAATAAATTTAGATATCATATCCAAATCCAATTTTAGATGATCATTCGACATGCCTGAAAACAAAAAAAATAGGTCACCATACGTAGTAGAATGTTAGAAAAAAGGGTCAGAATTCGATTCGATGTTGTTAACCATGATACATACTAGCTACAACACATGTATATGACGCGGTAAACTTTTTGATTATCCAGAATGATGAATTCTTCCTCATAGATGCCATGATTTTCCATGGATATCCTGTTCCATGCGTTGCATATTTTGCATCATATTTCTTTGATTGGGAGCATGTAACGGTGAAGTTGATGCCAAGTTGTATGCTATACTGCTTGACAACATCTACAAAAGAATCTTTGGAGTCAAACTCCATTCCAACCTCTAAATGGTCAAAATTTGTTGACGAAGATGCATGCCCTGATCTTATATGAGGGAGGTCTGGATATTCTAAACCCTTCTCAGTAACAAGATCGAGAGTTTACATGTGGGGTAGGGGTTGGTACGCTGTGAAACCTGAGTCATCCAATCAATCAATGTCCGTAGCTTCATCGTCAGATCCACCATTTTCTAGTTTAGTAGGAATGGGATTCGATTCTAAAATTATCGTAATTTTTGCACCATTATGCCCTGCCTATTCTATTAAGTAGTTATTTATTTCTTCGTCCTATTCTCCCTATTTGTTATGAACCCCAGTTGCAAGTCTAAGGTTGGATGTGCCCTCATAGGTCAAGGTTGTCGAGAGTAGATATCCGTTCTTGTAAATCTGATGTCAACCCTAAAATCACTTTTGTTTGACCCACCCTAATAAATTGATGGCATGCTCATCTGACTGTTACTGGTGTTGAACATCGGCATGCTGAAGTTAAAATCAAATACACTAATAGAATGTCATGCGAGTGTGTCGTATGCCCGATGACTAAATACCCCCAATTGTCCCCCACCCCAGTAATTGAGAGGCAAAATCGATGAATGTCTCGCCATTGATGATGATTTCAGTGGGTCTTGGTATGAGCTTTGCTGCAATGATGTGAATCCACCGCACAACCGTGTGGTGGAACTTTCAACTTCTTGATCTGGCATAGGATTTGGTGGACATGGTGTAATCAAGCTTGGGCCACCTTCATCCTCCTCGATGTAGTTGGCATACAACTCTAGTATAACATTCCCACTAGAGCAATAAGATTCGATCACCTGCTCCAGATTGTTGTCCTTATTGATACAAAAAATGGCATAATTAGCAGGTTTCAGTGACTAAAGATATTTACATTTGAGGTTTGAAATTCTTCTTTGGATCCTCGCTTTGCACCTAATCATTGTCTGTAGCTCTTTTAATGTTATGGTCCGGTTGAATACTAGATCTTCAAATTGTGCTGATACGAAAATAAGATTAATTTCAGTTTTATAAATTTGACTGTTGTAATGGATAAGAGCTCTGACTCGTTTGCTCATCTTTAACCAAATAACCTATTCTACATGTTTAAAATCGAGAAAATAGTAAAAAAATATAGTACTCATCACCCGAAATCCTAAACTTACATGTAATTTAACGAATTACCTTTACTTTGACAATGGCGTAGGAATGAAATTCAAGTTTCCATGACAAGGCCAACTACTCCTAGTACCGAGTATCCTTTAGATTAACAATCTACTTCAAAGGTTGGTATAGAAAATCAAAGATCTATATTGAGTTCTTTCTATAGAGATCTTTTGTGGGGGGAGAAAATACTCTATTACAAAGGCATGAGGTGGGGAAAATGGAATTTTTTTTTATCCTGAGAATGCTGGGTTGTAAGGACTCAGAGGCAGAAGCAATCAAGTTAGCTGGCAAGTTAAAATGGCCAAAAAGAATATGCTCCCTACATGAGGCCTTTCCATCTAACATAGCAATGAAAACGCTTCCTGTAGAATGCATTTTCAACAAGCATGTGGCAGGAAAACGAGTCCTACAAGAAGCATTTTCACTGATATTTCAGATGAAAACCGCTCCTATATGGAGCATTTTTTCTCTGGCCATTTCAACATCCCAACCAACTTAGTTACTTCTACCTTTGAGTCTTTGCAACCCGAGATTCCCAAGATAAAAAAAATTCCCTTTTTACCCTGCCCATCCCCTGTATAAATGCATATTTTCATCCCCTTAATTTAGTATCCTAAATTGCTTTTTCTTTTTTTCTTGTGTGTTGAAATTTTTGGGTTTAAAGATTTATTTATATCTCACTTTGAAGGAGACATAGTCATAGTTTTAAGTTGTGTTTAGGTTCACAGTGATGTCATGGAGCTCGATAACCTACAAATTTCACCTGCCGTGTGAGTATGATGCCATCACCTGAGAAACCAGGATCACTTTGCACTCGAGGTCCAAGTTAGCAATGATTACACTATTTCGGGTTGAAGTGTAACTAGGGCTTTAAGGTTACAAATGTTATGCTGTCAAGAATGGAGCATAATTGGGGCCTTAGTTGATGATGGTTATGCGAGCACGACAACTAGTTTCTTATCGTTACAGGAGCATGCTTTATTAAACCCACATAGATGTGCGAGGAAGACAAATGAAGGGACTTTCCAGTATAATCAAGTAATTTGTGTTGTCCATGTCCACCAAAGGTAGTGACCCTGTTAGTAAAACCTGTTACACCCCAATTATGTCACATGTTATAATAACAAGGTCACCGCCTTTTGTGGACATAATAAAATGAAATACTTGATTATACTAAAAGGACACTGCATTTTTCTTCCTCATATGTTTGTTTTATTTTTATAAAGCATCCGCCTCTGACGAGGAAAAATTGGTTGTCTTGTCCGCCTAACCATTTTCAATCGAGGCCCTATTTTTGCTCCATCCTTTGATAGCATAGCCTTTGTAACCTTGAAAACCTAGTTACGCTTTAACCCGATCTAGTATAATCACTGCCAACCTGGACCTCCAGTTGCAAAGTGATGTCTATCTCAAACACAAATTGGACCTCAGGTGATGGCGTTCTACTCAAATGCAAGATGAAATTTGTAGGTCACCCAACTCCACAGCACCACTATAAATTCAAACATTCCTTAAAACTATAACTATGTCAGTCTCAAACACAAACAAGAATTACTCTACAAACTTTTAATTTCTAATCGTGGCTCACGATAGAATGTGCAAGTATACACAGTCGTTATCAAGTAATAAGAGAGTAAAAAGAGTATCGTCTCTACAGGGACTGTATTGATTGATCAACAATTGTAAAATTAATGTTTAACAAGTTGGTTATGAAAATAAAATATTTGAAGGTGATGAATGCCCTAATTAAATTAACAATGAAACACCCCATACCCGGCCCACAAACCCCGACCGGGTCTGACATGTTCCTTAAGAAAACTTAGCTAAATCTCATTTTGTCATTTTGGAAAATTAGGTGGTTTTGAAGAGAAATAGATTTGTGTTATGATCAAATTGAAAACCGTGTTGTTATTAAAGCTTGTATTTCATTAAAACGTTATCTTCATGTTTCAAAAATTACAAGTTAAAAGAAATGTCGAATTTTAGAGCTTATCACTAAGTTGAAAATCGTAGGTGTTTAGGTGTCAAAACATTTGAAGTTGTTTTACGAAAAATTGTTTAACCATTTGTTTGATGTTGATCGTATTAGAATAAAAATTAAAACGCATAAATAAAACAGTTAAATAGTAATGGCCTTATTACAACAAAACAAAACTCGAAATAAATCCCGAAAACATAATAAGAAAACGTGATAAATTTAATCATAAGAAAACCGAAATGTTGAGTGAGCATGGCCACCACAAAGTCCCTACCGACCGGTCCATTTCATCGAGTATCACCGCAAAATGTTAGCCCACGAAGGGTGAGTCAATGACTCGATGTGCAACAACCAACATGATTCCCAATCAATTAAGGCATATTAAATCACATACAAACAAATATAAGCAATGATGCAACCCAAACCCACCTAGATATCCAACCTCTACACACCATCCGCATCGCCAATCACACCGTGGGGATTACTAAATCGACCCACCATCGCTACACACCCTCGGAGGCGCCATCGCATCAATCAGATGCTCGCCCTTATAATCGTGGCATAGCCACCAGATAATGTGACAAAGTCACCGGATTCATAATATGTGACCTAAGTCACCGGATAATGTGGTAAAAACCACCGGAACACTTCCCCTTATCATTTCACCCATTATGCCCATGCAACATACATATTATTCAGATATCATGCAATGTACCTTACCCCAAAGTCATAACGAAATTACACATATTTCCATATCAATGCCTATAAGCATTATTAACTGAGAGTTAGGGGTAACGACACGAATGCATTGTACCATTGAATGGTACCCTTAGCCATGTTACTCGTATTTTATTAACAGACATTTAACAGTAACACTATTAATCTATCGGGAAATTAATGTAGGGCTACACACCTGATAACACTGAGAACAACGCTTTCGATACTAACACTCTCGCTAGCAGGGATAACAGCGATCTGCTTATCCCTTTTTGATGCTGGCCGACAACTCAGTGGCCAATCACGTACGGTAGAAATCGAGCGTTTCTTGAATCTAGGGGTGGGAACTACCCCTTTCTCTCCTCTACTGGTACTCGCATCCATTGAGGAACACTTAATCAAAACCCGATTAATCGACATATAAGATCTAAATGAATTACAATCTATAACTTACACACCCTTACCGAACTAGATCTGAATCCCGAAACTTCTCCTTATCTTTGTCGAACTCCCCCTAAAAACCATAGTTAGAATCAGCCATCCTTTAAAATAATATGGCCTTTGGTCGAATATTAACCCTTACCTTGAGTAGTCGAACCCAAGAGATCCTTAACGCTCTCTTACTCTAGCTACACACGAAAGAAGCACAAGATTATGGCCTTATCAAGATTCGGCCATCCCTCAAAACCAAGGCTAACCATTCGGTTTCGGCACACCCAAAGAAAAAGAGATGAAACCGATTGCTAAGAGGAAGATACTTACCACCAAATCACGTTTTAAGAAACTAGGAGAAGATAGTCGACGGCACTACCCTTAGAGATTCGGCTATTGAGAAATGATAGAAAAAGAGAAAGATTTCAGCTAATGACAATGAGTGTTTCGGCTTTAGGGACTTATGAAAAGAAAAGGGAAGGAGGGGTTACACGATTCGGCTATGGCTCTCAATGAAGATGGAATATTCGGCCACAAGAAAAAAAATATAGGATTGAGGTTGAGAGAAAGAAAAGAAGAGTAGGAGGTCATTAGGAGATTTCGGCAACACTCCTTAAGTGCACTAAATGAACAAGCGACTCACATATGACACTGTCGATAGAGAACTTGGAGAAAACGAGCAGAATAACCTGAAAAGAAAGCCTACCAACTAAGGATTTTGGTACACAACCCCTACTACAACCCCAAAACCGATTATGCATCTCCTAGAGTCCCACATTCGGCCACCTCTTCCCCTCTCTCCCAATCCCACGTTTTCCTCCTATTTTTCCTCTTCACCTATCATTCAAAGGAGTTTGAATGAGTCAACACCTATCCTCCTCTCTTAGCCGAATATTCAAATGAATTTGACCAAGTCCAATGCCCATCCCTTCAGAATCCTTGTGCCGTCCAACACTGCACTTCCCTGCCGAAAAATAAAAGCTCAAAACGCTGCCTGTACTGCTCGAACCTGGGTCTCTTCACACTCCCTGAGGTGTCACTCTCCTGTGCTCTAAGTGGCGCCTCCCTTGCCACTTTACCAGCTCAGTTCTTGCGTCATAATCCACCCACTAAACTCCTTAAGGCCTAGCTCCCTTAGCTCTCCTTTAAGGCTTAGAAATCAAATATTTTTCTAAGGCTTCTACCTACATCCCAAGGTTCCTGAAGCCCCCAAAACACATACAAACCACATGCAAACATGCTACTGAACACATTTAAGTGAAAATGCATAACCCCTAAATCTCAGATATTACAAATAACTAATATGTAAATGAGATAAAATAAAATGCAATGAGTGTTTAACAGCAATTCACAAGATCTAACAACAATAACATGAATAATCTAGAAAAAGTACAACTCTTGATTAATTCATTCATTATCATCTTTAATAAATGTTCCAGAAAAATTGCATGGCAACTCGATTATTTTTTAACTTGGAATCTAAAATCATAAGCTTCTTTCAAAGTTTTGTATTTATCACTTAGAAAAATATGCATATTTTTATGTCAATATTTAGCTAAGGATTTCTTAGAATTTATGCAAAGTAACAGGGACAGGTCTATTTGAAACAATTTAACCACATAAATGAAAGTTATGCAAAGTAATAGTATTCTTCTGAATTATTACGAACCTTTAATTTATTTCTATTCGAATAAAAATTAAACATGCATCTTTCAAATATTGCATCCATTAATCATCATCTGGTTCGAATTAAATGATTAATTCTAATGCTGTCAAACATATTTTAATGCATGAAAAACATGAATAATTTTAATTGGAAGCATAAATAATTGAGGCACAGAACATTATAAACATGAATTGAACGAATCAAATCAAGACATCACAACCATTCTAGCTTAAACAAATTAAGTCATTAACATTAAGGGAAAAACAATCAAATAATTTGTAATCAAGTTTGTAAACAAAGAATAATTTAAAAAGAAAGGAAAAAGAAACTCTGAGAAGATTTCAGTGATTTTTGAGAATTATTTGTTGTGGCTTCCTCCGATTTTCGACGTTGCTCTGATGTAAATTACACCTCAAGGTGGTCGGCCAAGAGAGCTTTTTTCTCAAGAATTTCTTACTAGGGGAACTATCAAAGAGAGGATGAGAAGAATGATGGGAAATAGAAGGCTTAGTCGTGGGAGAGAAAGGAAAATGAAGTGAATTTTCTTGAATGAATGATTTATGATTTGAGAGATGAATGAGAGGTTGTATTTATAAATGAAGGAAGGCTTGAGAGTTTGCTAAAAATAGCTTGAACATCCCTTAAAAATCTCATGCATTCCTGACAATATTTCATGGAAAGTGGGGCTGATTATTTCATGATTCTAGCTTGATTTAAAGCATGGGTTGGACGACAACTATGGGATTTTCCTGGGGCTGATTTGTGATTTTTTCCACATGTAAGGACCCTTATTTAATTGTTCCAAAGTTGGTTGGACTGTTCATTTCTGAATTTGGGCTTCTGTCCCCTTTAATGAACGGTTTGGGCTCTAATGTGTAAGGCAAACTTGTTCTTTTCAGCAACCCACTTCCAAGTTGGGTTAAAATAAATTCTTTGTGTCCAATGCCTTAGCTTTTCCATCCCATGCTGATTGATATTCAGCTCATGTGCGAGTGTTATCCATACTTGAAACACCCCAAACCCAGCCCACGAGCCTTGACCGGATCTAGTATGTTCCCCGGTGTAAACCATTTCAAATTCTTTTGTTACTTAGGAAAAACTTGTGTGATTTGGAAGAAAGATCGTTTTGGGTGTAATTCATTTTTAAAAATCCTTTACTTTAGGTGATAAAACATTTGGGCTTTGTTTTTAAAAAAAAAAAAAACAATTTACTTAATCTTTTAATAAAATGAGGTTTGTAAGCTTAACAAATAAAAACAGAATAAAATATTCCTACTAAGGCCTTATTACATCAAATAATTCCCAAAATTTAAATTCAAAATACTTAAAGTGAAATAGTCCAAATAAAAGAAATCTGAACTTCACATGGCCTCCACTAAGCACCTGCCGGCCCAGTCCATCACTGGTCGTCACCTGAAAAGTAATCCCACAACAGGGTGAGTCAACCGACTCAATGTGTAACCAACACTAAAATTTAATAATTCAGGCATACAATATCATACATGTTCATAAAGCATTTAAACAATATGATGCAACCCGAACCCAAACCTATATGCCATCCGCTACACACCACCCGTACCATCCTGCACACCGTGGGGACTACTAAGTCAACCCTCCATCCGCTACACATCATCGAAGGCAGTCGCTGCAGTCGACGTGCTTATCGCCCTTATAAAATTCGTGGTCTTAGGTCACCACATTTAGAATTCGTGGTCTTAGGTCACCACATTTAGAATTCGTGGTCTTAGGTCACCACATTTAGTTATCGTGGTCTTAGGTCACCACATTCAGATTTCGTGGTCTTAGGTCACCACATTCACTTCCCCTTTTCATATAACCCATATGCCCCATATCATACATATCATGCAATATCATACCTTAATTCACATTCTTATCACTTTTCATATTCTTATCACTTTTCACATGTTAAAAATAACATATATTCATATTCCTAGTAGGAGTAGGAAGCGTACCTTAGTACTTTGTACCATTGTATGGTACCTTAGCCATGCTTTTCACATTCTTAATAACACATTTAATTTAAAACATAGCCATGAACGTATTAAAACTTAGGGTAGGGTACACACCTGATTTGCTTAGTGATTCACTGAAATCTCGAAATCTAATCTACTGTCTTAGATCTCAATTCCAACATTCGACCAACCCTAATATATTAGCATAAAGCCTATTCGGCTATAAAACCAAAATCATAGTAGGATTTGTATTCTTAAAACCTACCTTGTTGTTGATTGGGGCACCAACCAATCCCGAAATCTTTGCTTTATTCCTCCTTGTATTCGGCCAGGCATTGAATCAATTAACTTGGTTAGTTTTCAGCTTTTGAACATTTAAAGAACAGATCTAAATACTAATCTAGGCTTTAGCCGAATATACATAGGTGCTTACCTTCTCAAATCCCGAATTGGATCCTTGCTTCCTTAATGCTGTCGAAATTCCTATAACCATATGTTAGATTTAATCTAACATTAAAACATAAAACATGGCCTTTGGCCGAATATACATATGTCTTACCTTAGATCCTTGAAATCCTGAAAGATACCTTCTTGTAGTTGACAATTCAGAGGTCCCGAATACACCCTTCCATAATTCGCCAAAATCAATAATAGAGATTAGTCCCTAAATTTTGATAGGTCTAAAATATAAAAGAATTGAAACCAATTTTGGATCTTACCCTTTTAAGAAATCGGAAGACCCTTGTTAAAAGCCCCTTAAAGAATCGGCCTTGATGACTAGATGATAAGGTTTCGGCTTTTGGGATTTAATGGAGAAGTCGGCTAGGGGTTCTCTTGGGGTATTCGATTTCCACAAAAATAAAGAAGAGAAAACTTGAGAATTTTGGCAATGGTGGACTATAGATTCGGCTTAACAAATGAAAGAGAAGAGAAGAGAGGAGAGCACTAAGAAATTTGCCAGAGAGAAGAGGAGGAAGAAAAATTGATGAGTAGCCCTATTCTTTCCCTCTTATAGCCGAAATTACTACTCAGAATCCCTTACTTGGCCACCACTCTTCTATTTTGATAACTTTATCCTTTGAATTATCACTTTATTAAAAGAATTAATCCAATAATTATCTCCCAAAAATAATGATAAATAAATCTATTATTTATCTCCTATTTAGACGAAATTTAAAGAGAATAAAACTCTTCCCTTGGGTTCCTTAGTGCCGTCCACTTCCATGCTCTTTGTAGCAAAAATAAAACTCTTTTATTTGCTCCCTAAGTAACTCGAACCTAGGCCCAATACCCTTGTATATGGCGTCACCTACCTAGGCCTCAAGTGATATCTTCAGGCCACTTTTCCAAGCCTGTTTGTGTGTCAAATTTCACATACCTTTTCTCTTAAGGCCACCTTGCCTCAGTTTTCTCTTTTAAACTTAACATTTCCTAACATTTCCAAGTTTCCAAAATGTTCACTTTCCTATTTTAACTTAACATTTCCAAGTTTCCAAAATGTTCACTTTCCTATTTTAACTTAACATTTCCATGTTTCCAAAAATGTTCACTTTCCTATTTTAACTTAACATTTCCAAGTTTCCAAAAATGTTCATCGTGCATTCATAAGACATGCCATTTCGTATAATTAAATCAGAAATACATAGGCCCATTTTAGGATGTTACAGTTCTACCCCCTTAAAATAATTCGTCCTCAAAATTACTTACTAACGAACAATCGTACAATCTAACTCACCACACTATGCTATTGCTGCACACTCTGATCTTAATAAAACTAACACATTTCCTATGCACAATTCCAAAGTTCACATCCAAGGTTTCATACCATTCACTAGCAATACAAGAATGAACTAGCTCTATGATAAACAAGGCAATGAAGGGTATTCCAAAAATAAGAACTTACCCGTTGTCACATCCGGCACATCACTCTCCTCGCGATGGCCGACTGCATAAACCAACCTTGGTTGTCTCGCATCTAAACCTTCAGCACCTCCACTTGGTGCTCCACATCCTCCTCCGGCACCATTTCTCTGTTATTCGGACCACGACCTCGCTGAGGCTGCTGTCCACTTCTACCAGCCTGATTAACATTCTGGGTTACCGGTCGATTCTCATCCGGTCTCATCGGACAATCCTTAATCATATGGTCCTTTGACCCACACTTAAAACATCCTTTCGTCTTTTTCCAACATTCACCTAAGTGATTCTTCCCACATTGTTCACAAGTAGGTATCGCCTCCAAGAGCAGACTTGTCGACCTTATGCCCGTCAACTCTAGGCCTCTTTTGCTTATTCCTGGATGGCCTTGGCGATCCAAATTCTCTCTTCTGCCTATTTCGATCGGAGTTCTCCCTTATGGAATCCTTGATTCCTTCCGCTATCTTAGCTTTCTCTACTAAAGCAGAAAACTCCCGCTCTTGATGTGGAGCTATCAATAACCTTAGGTCATCTCTTAGTCCGTCTTCAAATCGGACACACCGCTTATGCTCAGTAGATACTATGCCTCGAGCATAATGGCTCAGCCTTAAGAATTCAGCTTCATACTCAGCTACAGACTTGTTTCCTTGAACTAGTCCTAGAAAAGCCTTTCTTTGGGTATCAATATAATGAGTGCCCACATACTTCTTTTGGTATGCTGCCTTAGCATACTCCCACGTGAGTTCCTCAGCCGTAGCACCATCTCGCACCGTGAGCCACCATTGATATGACTCATCGCGGAGAAGTGACGTGAATCCTTTCAGCTTTTCCTCGTCAGTTTAGTCGAGCTCATCCATAATCCGCTCAGTCGCCTCCAACCAATACTAAGCGGTATTGGGTGCTACACCGATACATCATGAACACTTCAACCGTTGGCTTGAGTCTCTCGTGTAATCGACTTCGAGCTCCCATATTTCCACACGCCGATGACCACCATTTCGAACTCGCAAAGACCTGACCTACGATATGACCTCACCTCCGCTCCGATCTCGTTGCTCAACACCAACAGCTGGTGGTGGTGGCGGTGGTACCTCATTATCAGATCCTTGACCCGATCTAACGGGTTCGACATGGTTATCCTACCTCGATCACGTCCTCGTACATTACGACCACGTCCTCTAGAACTCATTTCTAACATCGCGACTTAATCTGATTAAAGAGTTTTATGAATTAGCCATTATTTTACTGATTATTCGCGGAGAAGTTTTATGAAAAGAGTTTAATAGGGGTTCTTTCAATCATTCAAAGTTTCAAGTCTTCTATCTTAGTTCATAGAAAAGCACATCCATTCCATAGTATCTCACATACACATTCACTCTTCGGACATTTCTGTCCGTTCCTATCCTAGGGGTATTCTCATAATTTGTCCTACAGGGGTATTTTTCGTAAGTTGCCAAAATAAGGTTCCTTGGTGTTTTTGTCAATAAGGGTATTCTAGAAATTTTGCATTCCCAGGGGTATTTTGGAAATTTTAAAATTTGAGGGTATTTTGGTAATTAACCTGGGTAAATTGGTAAATCTTGATAAATCAAGGGTGTGGAATTTACAAAACTTGAGGGTTATTTTTGAGAATTTGTTTTCCATATCAGTGTTGTTGCAAAAATTTTTGAAGATCGGGGGTCGTTCCTTTTAATTTTGTAACTCGGGGGTATTTCGGTAATTTGTAGGTTAGGGGTAATTTTGTAATTTTCCAAAATCAAGGTATTTTGATACTTGGCAAATTTAGGGTTTTTGAATATTTTATAAAGTAATGAAATTTTGATAAGAATTGTGGGTATTTGGAAATTTCATAAACCAGGGGCATTTTTTGTAATTTTACCACTAGGGGCATTTTTGTAATTTTTATAAATCAGAAATATTTTGAAAATTTTCCAAAATAAGTTTTTTCTACTATTCAAGGGGTAATTTGGTGATTATAAAACTAGGGTTTTCATAAAAAAAATACGGCTAGTCCCTTTCGGGTTTTAGTTAGGGGTTTAGCCCATGTATAAGTCTTCTTGGTTAGGGTGAACCGAGGCTATGCACCAGATAGGATTCGAGTGGAGAGGAGGTGAGTCACTAGGACTGCTTAAATACCAAGCTCCCACTGAAACCAATCCTAGACATGCGTACCATGGTTGCCACACCCTAACTCGGTGACTTAACCACAGGTTTGTTTCGTTAGGCACTTAAGTCTTATGTTTTTGTTGGGGTATACTATCCTAGGGTTCAATGTACTTAATCTCTATTCTACGTTCCATTCCATTTCTACCCCTCTACAAGTCATACTATAAATCACACAATGGATAGAAGTACTTACCTGGTGGACTTCGGGTCGGAGACTTAGTGGGCCATGCCAGAAAATCCTGCTTAATTCACAAAAATTCTTTTTGGGCTTAACTTTGAAAATGTTTTGGGCCTTAAACCCAAGGCCGAGAGTTTAAAATTGGTCTTTGATACCAAACTGAAACACCCCAAACCCGACCCATGAGCCTTGACCGGATTTGGTATGTTCCCCAGTGTAAACCGTTTTAAATTCTTTTGTTACTTAGGAAAAACTTGTGTGATTTGGAAGAAAGATCATTTTGGGTTGGGCTTGAGTTGAAAACAAGTTTAATTCATTGTTAAAAATCCTTTACTTTAGGTGACAAAACATTTGGGCTTTGTTTTTAAAAAAACAATTTACTTAATCTTTTAATAAAATGAGGTTTGTAAGCTTAACAAATAAAAAGCAGTAATAAAATATTCCTACTAAGGCCTTATTACATCAAATAATTCCCAAAATTTAAATTTAAAATACTTAAAGTAAAATAGTCCAAATAAAAGAAATCGAACTTCACATGGCCTCCACTAAGCACTGCTGCCTTGGTCCATCACCGGTCGTCACCGAAAAGTAATCCCACAACGGGTGAGTCAGCAGACTCAATGTGTAACCAACACTAAAATTTAATAATTCGGGCATACAATATCATACATGTTCATAAAGCATTTAAATAATATGATGCAACCCGAACCCAAACCTATATGCCATCCGCTACACACCACCGCACCATCACGCACACCGTGGGGACTACTAAGTCAACACTCCATCCGCTACACACCATCAAGGCGTCATTGCAATGACGTGCTCATTGCCCTTATAAAATTCGTGGTCTTAGGTCACCACATTTAGAATTCGTGGTCTTAGGTCACCACATTTAGAATTCGTGGTCTTAGGTCACCACATTCAGTTATCGTGGTCTTAGGTCACCACATTTAGATTTCGTGGTCTTAGGTCGCCACATTCACTTCCCCTTTTCATATAACCCATATGCCCCATATCATACATATCATGCAATATCATACCTTAATTCACATTCTTATCACTTTTCATATTCTTATCACTTTTCACATGTTAAAAATAACATATATTCATATTCCTAGTAGGAGTAGGAAACGTACCTTAGTACTTTGTACCATTGTATGGTACCTTAGCCATGCTTTTCACATTCTTAATAACACATTTAATTTAAAACATAGCCATGAACGTATTAAAACTTAGGGTAGGGTACACACCTGATTTGCTTAGTGATTCACTGAAATTTCGAAATCTGATCTACTGTCTTAGATCTCAATTCCAACATTTGACCAACCCTAATATATTAGCATAAAGCCTATTCGGCTATAAAACTAAATCCTAGCAGGATTTGTATTCTTAAAACCTACCTTGTTGCCGATTGGGACACCAACCAATCCCGAAATCTTTACTTTATTCCTCCTTGTATTCGGCCAGGCATTGAATCAATTAACTTGGTTATTTTTCAGCTTTTGAACATTTAAAGAACAGATCTAAATACTAATCTAGGCTTTAGCCGAATATACATAGGTGCTTACCTTCTCAAATCCTGAATTGGATCATTGCTTCCTTAATGCTGTCGAAATTCCTATAACCATATGTTAGATTTAATCTAACATTAAAACATAAAACATGGCCTTTGGCCGAATATACATATGTCTTACCTTAGATCCTTGAAATCCCAAAAGATACCTTCTTGTAGTTGACAATTTGTAGGTCCCGAATACACCCTTCCATAATTCGGCCAAAATCAATAATAGAGATTAGTCCCTAAATTTTCGATAGGTCTAAAATATAAAAGAATTGAAACCAATTTTGCATCTTACCCTTTTAAGAAATCGGCAGCACCTTTGTTAAAAGCCCCTTAAAGAATCAGCCTTGATGACTAGATGATAAGGTTTCGACTTTTGGGATTTAATGGAGAAGTCGGCTAGGGGTTCTCTTGGGGTATTCGGTTTCCACAAAAATAAAGAAGAGAAAACTTGAGAATTTTGGAAATGGTGGACTATAGATTCGGTTTAACAAATGAAAGAGAAGATAAGAAAGGAGAGCACTAAGAAATTCGACAGAGAGAAGAGGAGGAAGAAAAATTGATGAGTAGCCCTATTCTTTCCCTCTTATAGCCGAAATTACTATCAGAATCCCTTACTTGGCCACCACTCTTCTATTTTGATAACTTTATCCTTTGAATTATCACTTTATTAAAAGAATTAATCCAACAATTATCTCCCAAAAATAATGATAAATAAATCTATTATTTATCTCCTATTTAGATGAAATTTAAAGAGAATAAAACTCTTCCCTTGGGTTCCTTAGTGTCGTCCACTTCCCTGCTCTTTGTAGCAAAAATAAAACTCCTTTATTTGCTCCCCAAGTGACTCAAACCTAGGCCCAATACCCTTGTATGTGGCGTCACCTACTGGGCTCACGTGATATCTTCAGGCCACTTTTCCAAGCCTGTTTGTGTGTCAAATTTCACATACCTTTTCTCTTAAGGCCACCTTGCCTCAGTTTCCTCTTTTAAACTTAACATTTCCTAACATTTCCAAGTTTCCAAAATGTTCACTTTCCTATTTTAACTTAACATTTCCAAGTTTCCAAAAATGTTCACTTTCCTATTTTAACTTAACATTTCCAAGTTTCCAAAAATGTTCATCGTACATTCATAAGACATGCCATTTCGTATAATTAAATCAGAAATACATAGGCCCATTTTCAGGATGTTACAATACTAGCTTCGAATATTGAACAAATTAGTGTACCAAGCTGCAGCAATTGCAACACAAGTTATGAAATTTTCAAAATGCAACAACATAAAGTAAAATTATGTAAAATTAGTACCTAATTACTAAACAATTATAATCTTTCTTTAATTGTAACATCCTTAAAATGGGGTCTCTACATTTTGCATGTGGTTGCATGTGTTGGTAAGTATGCTGTGTTGGTTTGATATGTTTTGGGGTCTAGGCATGATCTTGGGTTAGTTCCGGGACATGGCTAAAAATTTTGTTTTAGCACCTAAGAAGAATGAGCTAGAAGAATTAGGGGTTAAAATGAATTGTTAGGAGTTTTAGACACAAGAAGTGCCTTGGTAAAGTGGCAAGGAGGCGCCACTTAAGTCACAAGGGAGGTGACGCCACAAGGAGCAAGGAGGATCTTGGTTCGAGCTGCAGAAATCCCTTTCTGCTTATTTATTTTTGACGCCACAAGCTAGAAGGAGGAGTGCTCAGGTTGGACTTTGGGGGATAAGGATAGAGGGAGTCAAATAGATGTAGATGGGGGAATTGAGGAGTTGGAATATTTTCAAACTCATTTGAAGAGAGTTGGTCGAATATGGGACTTTGGAAGGGAGTATAGTTTCGGTCATGGATGGGGGGTAGTGTCAAATTTTGAGGGTGTGAGTGGGCATCTTTTGAGTTCTCTTGGCCGAAATTGTGAGTCACAAGAATTTTCTCTTTTCTTCTTGAAACCTTGAACCCGAAACACCATAGCCGAACCCTCTACACTTATCTTTTCTCTTCTCTCTTTCAAACCCTTTGTGCCGAAAGTCCTCTCATTCATCTTGGCCGAATACCTTGCTTATAAACCCCTCTCTTCTTGTATTTTCTTTTCATCATCCCAAGTGCCGACACTCATCTCTTCTTGATTCTCTTTGCCGAATCCCAAATCTAGGTGTGGTAAGTCTTTGTTATTTCATTACTGCCTTTCTCTTTCTCTCTTTCGGTTTACGGCCGAATCTTTTAGTAGTCTCACCTTCTCTTTTGGTTGTCGATTATTCTATCTTTGGATGCTAGGGTCGAATCTTTGTAAAAGCCAGAGAGATCTTGTGCGTTAAGGTAGGTGTGGTTCTTGTGGTATGGTTTATTCCTTTCGGGATTTGTTAATCATAGCCGAATGGCTATGAGAGTTGATGTGGTGTTAATTGATTGTTGAAAGGTGTGTAGCCGAATCTCCAGGATTTGGTGGCCGAGCTAGGTAAGGTTTAAACGTTTTGAATATCTATTTCCTAATCGTTCAAAAGCCGAAGGCTAACCATTTGTGTGTTCTATGTTTGGCCGATTGCAAGGGGGATTATTGTGTAGCTTCGGGATTTGGTTGGAAACCAAATCGGCACTAAGGTGAGTACTACTAAAGTGCGATGCATCCTTCGGGATTTTGTGAATAAGCCGAATGGCTTTAAATCTAAAGGGTGGTATTGAACGATTGTAGGTGCAGTGATGACACACATTTCGGGATCTCGTAATATCGCGTAGTTTCAGGATTTCGCGTATAGTCAGGTGTGTAACGCTGACACACTTTATTAGTATAATATGCCTAATATAATATAGTTTTAGTAATGAAATCGGTGATTATGCCTTGTGGGTATGTGCTTGGATTTCAGGTAAGTCCCCTGTCAAGTGGATTTTGCTATACATCATCATGCAATGGTTATATGCTATGCTATACGTTAATTGCATCATCATATGTTTTATGCCATGATTGATATGAACATAATGA
The DNA here is from genome assembly GCA_025506655.1 of Gossypium rotundifolium. Classification (NCBI taxonomy): domain Eukaryota; kingdom Viridiplantae; phylum Streptophyta; class Magnoliopsida; order Malvales; family Malvaceae; genus Gossypium; species Gossypium rotundifolium. Next base: position 79,740,696 of record CP106729.1, on the reverse strand, counting down.
TGGGTTTGATGAGAGGAGGGGGATGATTTATTTTGGACTGTCACCAGTGGTTTTGACCACACGACGGGTTGGCCCCGTCTTGATATTATAAATTGTGACTAAGTCCTAGTGGTTTTGACCACCAGTGGTTTTGACCACATATCGATTTGTGACTCGTCCCAGTGGTTTGGTACCACAGTGGGTTGGCCCCACAAGCTTATTTACAGGATTGTTATCAGTGGTTTTGACCACACGATGGGTTGGCCCCATCACTTGATTTGTGACTTTGGTCACCAGTGGTTTTGACCACCAGTGGTTTTGACCACACGGGGTAGTTTAAGGAGATTGGATGGTTAGGTTGTGGGTTGCATGATTTGCATGATTTGCATGTTATTACTGATAGCTTGTGTAAGTGAATGCACTATTGGGTTGGGGATTTATACACTGAGTCTTGGTGACTCACCCCTTCCCTTATAATTTGCAGATGAATAGATTGCGGAGATGGGGCCGGAAGGACTCGAGGCGGCCATGCATGCTCGTTGGATTTTGATTTCTTTTAGTTACTATTTTAATTTTATTAATTTTCTTTAAATTTTGGTTTTGGGTTTTGTAATAAGGCCGCTAAGTTTTATTTTGGGTTTTTCTTTATTATTTGCTATTATTTTGACTATGTTGAATTTATGGTTCTGTTAAGTTAACTAGTAAAAAGCAATGTTTTCAAAACTATAACTCCTACGTTTTTCTTAAAAGCGTTGCCATCGGGTAATACCACATAAATTATGATAACAAAGATAACTCGAATGTTTTCTAAAAACTTGCAACAATAAGTAGATTTCAAGCAAGGATTTCTAAACTTTTCGTACTACAAAACGGGTTTTCCAAGAAATTATCAGACAAATTTTTGCTTTTAAAAGGTTATCACTCCGTGGCATGCCAGATTCGGTCATGCTGTGTTGACCGAGTTTAAGGTGTTACAATTTTGGTATCAGAGCCAAGTTCAAAAGCTCGACTGTGGGCCCAAGGCCCAAAATGTTTTAAATTTGACTTTGAAAAGTTTTGTGGATGGGTTGAACAGCATGGCACCGAGTCTCCAGCACCAATCCGCCCAGGTAAGTATTTCTGACTGTTGTGTGAATTATATGTGGGGGAAAGGGGTATTTTGGGACGTAGATTAGTAGATTAGGAATTGTTGAACCCTAGGAATAGCCTACTCCAACATAAAATGCATAAGACTTAATGATCCACTAAACAAACCTGTGAGTACGTCACTGAGCCAAGGGTGTGGCAACTGCTGTGTGCATGTCTAAGATTGGATTCTGGGGGAGCTTGGTACTTAAGCGGTCTAGTGACTCACCTCCTCTCCACTGAATCCTACCAACTCACAGAGTGACGGCTCACCCAACTAAGACGACTTATTCATAGGCTAAACTTCATAACTAAAACACGAAAAGGACCAAATTGCTTTGCTTCAAACACTTTAAACCTTAGTTTTGAAATTAAATTACCGATTTGGAAAAGACCAAATTACTCGATTTGGAAAATGACCAAATTACCTCGACTTATAAAATTACCAAAATGCCCTCAGTATGGAGAATTGCCGAAGTACCCTTGAATTGAAATTTTCAAAATACCCTTATTTTGGAAAATCACCTGGAACCATATTTTTTTAAAAAAAGGAATTTTTACGAAAATACCCCTGGATTATGAAAATTAAGAAAATACCCCTAGTTTATGAAATTACCAAAATACCCCGATCTCTGGAATGTTTTTTTGAAATATCTACGATTGGTAAAGGTTTTCAAATTAACCTTGTTTTATCACTAAAATACCCCGATAGGCTAATTACGAAAATACCCCCGGGTAGTGAGATGACGAGAATACCTCTACACGTGGAATGAGGGTAGGAAATTGAACTGAAAACTGTGTGATGATCGAAAGAACCACTACCAAATTTCTCTACATAAAACTTATTCATGGGTAATCAGTGAAACAGAAGCTAATTCATAAAAATCTCTTAAACAAATAAATCGCAACTATAGATATGAGTATTAGGGGACGTGGTCGAAATGTGTGAGGACGCGATAGGGGCGGAATGATTGTATCGGAACCCGTTCGATTTGGTCAAGGGTACGAGAATGAGAAACCACCACCACCAACTATTGGTGTTGAGTATCAAGATCAAACGGGGGAGGATGCAAATGTCGCAGCGATGTCATCGAAAGTCCGGAAAGAGTGGCTAGAGTAAGTGGAGGTACGGGAGCTCAGAAATCTGTATCTGAGCGACTCCGAGCCAATGGAGCCGAGGTATTTCGAGGTGTTTCTGGTGTGGTGCCCAGTACGGCTGAGTATTGGTTAGAGGCAACGGAGCGAATCATGGATGACTTGGACCTGACTGCTGAGGAAAAACTAAAAGGGATAGTGTCGCTTCTCCGAGATGAGTCATACCAGTGGTGGCTCACGGTTCGGGATGGTGCTGCAGCTGATGATCTCACTTGGGATTATTTCAAGGCAGCATATCAGAAGAAATATGTCGGGACCAGTTATATTGATGCGCAGAGGATGGCATTTCTGAGGCTGGTTCAGGGGAATAAGCCCGTATCGGAGCACGAGGCAGAATTCTTAAGGTTGAGCTGATATGCTCGGGGTGTAACATCCTAAATAATTGAGTATCATTATGTTGCTAAATGTTGGTTCGGGTTACTTGGAGTTAGAATAAATATTATTATTTAAGCGTACTTTAGAGTAAAGAAAATAAATGACCTTAAGACTTAAATTAATTAAGTCCTAAAAGATGGCATAAGTTGAGCTAGTAGTAAAGTGGAGTTGGCGCCATATGTATTACCATGAGGGAAGGAGTTCGAATCACCTAGTATGCAACTAGGAATTTTTATTTTTATTTTTGCTTTAGCTTGAGCATGTGTCGGCAAAGAGATAAGGCTAGGATGAGTTGGAATGTTTTATTTTGGTAAGAACACTAAGTATTTGGAAAGCTAAGGATAAGGGCTTGAAATGGGGATTGTGTTTCATCAACTTAAGGAAAAGGAGGGAAAAAGGCTTAAGTGTAGGAAGGTGTTTTGAAACTTCCTAATGGCCATTTGACCATTGTATTTGGACGGCATTGAGGCTAAGGGGGTGGCGGTTTTGGTTGAGGATGGTAAGCTAGGATGATAGGAAAACCTTTTCATTTTGGCCATTTTGGCTTAAGCAAAGTGTTTATTTTCCTTTCATCTATCTTGCTCTCTAGCCGAATTTTACCAAACCCTTGAGAAAGCTATAGCAATTTTCTTGTATCATTCTTTCTTTTCATCATTTGATCAATTCTTTGCCATCTATTCCCTAGTGCCAAACCATCAACACACCAAAAGACCATTCTTCTTCTTTCTTCTTCACAAAACCGATTATACCATCCTTCCAAAAACCCAAATTCTTTTTCTTCTCTTTTCTTTCTCTTTTCTTTTTCTTGTTTTCTCTCTTTCTCTTTTGAAACCGAATCATACCATTCTATTTCCCTTTTCTTTAATTTTTTTTTCTCTTCATTATAATTTTCCTCAATTTTATTTCATCCATGGCCAAATGCATTTTGCTCTTGTGACAAAATTTCTTCATTTTCTCTTACCACAATCGATTTCAAGAATCAAGGTAAGGAGTTTTTCTTTTAAGGATTCTTATTTATTTAGTATAGTTAGTTATTAATCGATTTCATTTTAGGGACACAATCGCTCGATCGATTCTCGTGGAATGAAGACAAACCGTGGTAAGCCAAATCTAAAATCTTATAAACGTTAGTCATATATCAATATTTATAGTCGGACTAATGATCGTACATCTTTAGAAACTTTCAAGATAGGGCAAAAAAGGGCAGTCCATAGCCTTCGAAAGAGGGGCGGTTCCGCAAATCCCCTATTTATAACGAAGGGCTATTTCGGGAATCCGGGATTTTCCACCGGGTTTCGGACCATCAACCGAGGAGAATCAATTATTTGAAGTAGTTCGTACTCCCGAGCCCTTGTATGTTCGTCGATTCTCAGTGGGCAACAAATCAATAAACGAGGAGAAACCAAAAATAGAAGTGGTTCAAAATCAAAGGGGCAAGGATTTAGATCGAATACCAATAGTGTATTTTGATAAATGATAGTATTCTAATGGTTCATATTACGTTTAGGTGTTGACGAGCGGGAAGGTTTAGTACTCACGATATCAAGGTGTGTAACTTCACACTTTTCTCGGGTTGGATGTCATTCGTGGTATTAAGTAAAATCGTAAAAATGACAAAATCGGTATAATACGAAATAATTGGTATTTTGGTGAAATTTCATAAAAATTGTTAAAAATGTGAAAATTACAAAAATGCCCTCGATGTGTAGGTAGTAAAATGAATACTAAATATCTCATGTGTAAATGGGCCAAAGAGGTGTTAGATCGTAAAATGGGCCGATAAGTTTGCTAGTTAGTAAATGGGCTGAAAAATATGCTAGTTAGTAAAATGGGCCGAAATCTTGGATAAATAGTTAAATGGGCCGAAATCCCTGATAAATAATAAATGGGCCAAAATCTCTGCTAGATCGATAAATGGGCTGATATCTCTGCTAGATCGATAAATGGGCCAAAATCTCTGTTAGATCGAAAATGGGTCAAATCTCTGCTAGATCGATAAATGGGCTGATATCTCTGCTAGATCGATAAATGGGCCAAAATCTCTGTTAGATCGAAAATGGGCCGAAATCTCTGTTAGATTGTAAATGGGCCGTAATCTCTGTTAAATTGTTAAATGGGCCAAAATCTATGCTAGATCGCTAAATGGGCCAGAAATTTTGCTAGATCGCTAAATGGGCCAAAGATGCTAAATAGTTATATGGAACAAATGATATATTGTATTATGGGCCTTAATAAAAACCTGAAATATTGACTTGGGCCTTTTTGATAAAATCATCATATGTACATAAGCTATTTTGCATACATGTTGCATGGGTTGGGATTAACGATGAAGAGAAGAAAGGCTGCTGCCAAAATCTAGTTCGGTGGCTTTGCCACAAAATAATTAAATGGTGATTGCCTCTAGTTCGGTGGCTATGCCACAAATATTTTAATGGCTCAATGCCTCTAGGTCGGTGACTTTGTCACAATCTAGTTCGATGGCTCGCCACAAAAATAAAATGGCTTAATGCCTACGATTGGTGTGATGGCGGGGTGGGTTGACTTGATCCCCACCGGTGTGATGGTTGGTACGGTGGTGTGTAGCGGATGGAAATTAGGTTTGGGTGGGAAATTTCATTTTGCATGCATTCCATTATTTATCTTGTTAATCTTGATAATGGGCTCAAGCCCAAAATCATGACTTGATGATCTGGCCCAGTGGATTAAGTAAGTAAGTTATACACTGAGTTCTGAGTAACTCACACCTCAAATTTTTCCTCTCAGGTAATGGAAATTGATGTGGACTTGGGCCGAGGATGACTTCGTGGAGGCCATATTGCAAACATGGGTTAAATAAATTTTGAACTTTTAAATAAGTGCTTTCTTTAAATTATTATTTTGGGTATGATGTAATAAGGCCTCTATTATTATTTTTATGGATTTTATGTGTGGTTGGTTTAAAACTATGTTTTGGATATTTTAATATGGGCTTATGATTATTATATAATGTTTACTTAAAATAAATTGGGTTTTTAAACATATGAGAAATTTTTAACTATTCTTATTTCTCAAATACATCAAACTTAAAATTATTTCTCTTGGTTTCTATTAAACTCTAAATTCAAAAAGGGTTTTGAAATACTGATTCATCTGAAATTATTAAGATAGTTCGATCTGTGTAACAAACCAAATCCAGTCTTAATGCATAGACTGGGTTTGGGGTGTTAGATTTAATGGTATCAGAGCCAGTTTCAAAAACTCACTGTGATTGGGTTCAATAAATAATTTCTATATAAAATTATTTCAATTATGTTCGAAAGATCAAGATGGCACCACAAGCATCCAAGCAACAAGTCAAGTAAGTATTTATTACTTAATGATTATTATGATGATCATAGGAACACTCTAGAACTTCTAGTTTTAGATGTTAAAAATCGTAGAGATTGAGACTATAGGATGTGTTGTGAAAAGTAACTTTATCTCTCAAATCTCATAAAACACCGTTAATAAACATCAAACAATTTTTGATTCATAAAATTTGTAATCGATTAAATCGAATTAGTCATCATGAGCACTAGAGGACGTGGTCGTGGGACGAGAGAGCGTGGCCGTGGTAGAGGACGAGGTATCGAATCAAGTACCAAATCATATGCCGAAAATGGATGCACTGCGTCATTTGAGAGTGAGACGGATCACGCGATCATATGGAAGAAGATAATGCTTTGACACAAGCGATGCTGCGAGTCCTAGAAAGGGTTGCTGGAACTAGAATTGGGCCAACAACTCGTGGGTAAATTTTGGAATGGCTCAAGTCAAATAATGCAGAAGTTTTTAGAGGAGTTTCCGGTGTAGCTCCGAATGTGGCTGAATATTGGCTCGAAGCTGTGGAGCGAATTATGGATGATATGGAATGCGCTATCGAGTAGAAACTAAAAGGAGCTGTGTCCTTGCTAAGAGACGAGGCGTATCAATGGTGGCTAACTGTTCGAGAAGGCACCGAAGCTGCACTGATTACTTGGGAATTCTTTAAAGCTGCCTTGCAAGGAAAATATGTTGGAACGAATTATGTAGACGCCCGAAGGAAGGGATTTCTAAATCTTGTCCAAGGGAGTAAGACAGTGGCAGCGTATGAAGCTGAGTTTTTACGTTTAAGTCACTATGCTCGGGCAATAGTGTCAACAGATCATGAACGATGTGTGCGATTCGAGGATGGGCTAAATGATGAGTTGAGGGTTCTGATTGCCTCACAACAAGTTAGAACTTTTTCCACGCTTGTGGAGAAGGCCAAGATAGCCGAAGAGGCTAAGAAATCAGAATGTTAGAATTGGGAAAGATTTAGAAACAAGAGAGAGACACAGCAGTCGGGTTCTTCAAAGAGATTTCAGAAGAGGCCTCGGAATGATGAATCAGCTCAAGGTAGAGCACCTGTAACTAATAATCGAGGTCGAGATTGTGCTGAATGTGGAAAAAGGCATTCTGGAGAGTGCTGGAGGAAAACGGGCGCTTGTTATAAATACGGTTCAATGGATCACCAGTATAGAAATTACACTCGACGTATGGATACGACTCAGAAAGTTCGTAATACTGATGCACAGCCGACCAGAGGTACTCAGCAGCCACCGAGAGGTCGTGGACCAGGTCGTGGTGGTAATGGGGCTGGACGTGGTCAAGGTGCACCGGCTCGAGGCAATGGTCCTAGAGGAAACACGGATGCAAGACAGCCAGGACTGGTCTATGCAGTTAGACACCGCGAGGATGGCAATGCACCTGATGTAATAACTGGTACGTTCTTCATCTTAAATGTACCTGTTACTGCTTTAATAGATATTAGTTCTACCCATTCGTATGTTGCTAGCGCCATATCTGGAAACCTGAATCTAGAATCTGAAATTACCGATAGTGAGATGACAGTAATTAGTCCATTAAGATAGTCGGTAATTGTAAATAAACTGTTTAGAGACGTACCCTTAGAAATCCAAGAGGAGGTATTCTTGGCGAATTTGATGGAGTTACCTTTCGGCAAGTTCGATCTCATTTTGGGCATGGATTGGTTGGTTAAACATCGGACGCATTTGGATTGTGCTGAAAAACGGATGTCAATAAGAACCTCAGATGATAAGGAAGTCATAATGATTGGTAAATGAAGGAACTACTTGGCGAACGTGGTATCGGCGTTGAAGGCAAAAAAGTTGGTGCGAAAAGGGTATGGAGCATTCCTAGCCTTTATTTGTGCTTTGGACGCCAAAGAGTTATCTGTGGATGATGTGAGAACGGTGAAGGAATTTCCAGATGTATTTCTCGAAGAACTTCCTGGTATACCTCCAGATCGGGAAGTAGAATTTGGTATCGAGCTTTTGCCCGGAACGACTCCAGTGTCCATTGCTCCTTATAGAATGGCACCGAAGGAGTTGGCAGAGCTTAAAGCTCAAATTCAAGAATTGCTGGATCGGGGATTTATTCGATCGAGTGTGTCTCCGTGGGGAGCACCAGTTTTGTTTGTAAAGAAGAAGGATGGATCGATGCGTATGTGCATTGATTACAGACAATTGAATAAATTGACGATCAAGAATAGGTATCCTCTGTCGAGAATTGATGACCTGTTTGATCAATTAAGGGGGGCTTCAGTTTTCTCCAAAATTGATTTGAGATCGGGTTATCACCAGCTTAAGGTGAAAGAAGCAGATGTTTTTAAGACGGCATTTTGAACTCGTTATGGACATTATGAGTTTGTAGTGATGCCATTTGGATTAACCAATGCACCAGCTGCATTTATGGACATGATGAACCGAGTCTTTCAACCATATTTAGACCGGTTTGTGGTGGTATTCATAGATGACATTTTGGTTTATTCAAGAAACGATGAGGATCATGACACGCATTTGTGTATTGTATTACAGCTACTTCAAGATAAACAACTTTATGCCAAAGTCAGTAAATGAGAATTTTCGCTAAAGGAAGTGACTTTCTTGGGTCATGTGGTATCAGCTGAAGGAATAAGGGTAGATCCTCGGAAGATTGAGGCTGTACTAGATTGGAAACCACCAAAGTCGGTAGTTGAAATTCAGAGTTTCTTAGGATTGGCTGGTTACTATAGACGCTTTGTTGTGGGGTTTTCGTTGATTGCTGCACCCCAAACTAAACTGTTGCGGAAGGGAGTTCCATATATTTGGATTGAAAAACAACAAGAAAGTTTTGAAAAATTGAAGAAGATTCTGACAGAAGCACCGGTTTTGATTCAACTGGAGGCTCGAAAAGAATTTACTGTTTATTGTGATGCGTCTCACACGGGTTTGGGTTGTGTGCTAATGCAAAATGGAAAGGTGGTGGCCTATGCTTCTCGTCAATTGAGACCGCACGAAGTAAACTACCCTACTCATGATTTGGAGTTAGCTGCAGTGGTCTTTGCTTTAAAGATTTGGAGGCACTATCTTTACGGTGAGAAATCTATCATCTACACGGATCACAAGAGTCTTAAGTACCTCCTTACCCAAAAGGAGTTGAATTTGAGACAAAGAAGATGGGTGGAATTATTAAAAGACTATGATTTCTCAATCGAATATCATCCTGGAAAGGCTAGGTGGTATCTGATTTAAGAGCAATGTTTGCTCATTTAAGTTTGTATGAGGATGGTAGTTTGTTAGCGAACTTGGTGAAGCCTCGTGGTTGGAACAAATCAAGGAAAAGGACATCGATAAAAGTTGGGACTTTTATTTCAAAGAAGTTGAAATGGGTGAAATAGAGGATTTTGGTATAAATATGAATGGAGTCTTGTGCTTTCGTGGAAGGGTTTGTATGCCTAAAGACTCGTAATTGAGACAAATGATTCTACGGAGGCGATAGTAGCCCTTATGCTATGCACCGGAGGAAGTAAGATGTATCGAGATCTCCGTGAATGTGATTAGTGGCCGTGGTTGAAGCATGAGATTTACGAGTTTGTAGAAAATGTTTGACTTGTCGACAAGTGAAGGCGAGCATCAATTACCGTCGAGATTGTTACAATCGGTAAAGATTCCTCTTTGGAAATGGGAGCGGATAACTATGGATTTTTTTAGTGGGTTACCTTTAACACCTACTAAGAAAAATTCCGTATGGGTAGTAGTTGATCGCTTGACTAAGACCGCTCATTTTCTTCCGGTTCATATGGATTATTCATTGCAAAAATTGGCAAAAGTCAGATGTATCCCAAATCGTGAGGTTGCATGGGGTACCAAAGGTTCATTATATCGACATGGATCCTAGATTTACATCACGATTTTGGAAAGCTCGCATGAAGCCTTGGGGACAAAGTTGAATTTTAGTACGACTTTTCATCCTCAGTCTGATGGTCAGTCGGAAAGAGTAATTCAGATATTGGAAGACATGTTAAGGGGATGTGTGATCGACTTCAAGGGTAGTTAGGAGGATTTTCTATAATTGGCGAATTTATGATAACAATAACTATCGCCTAGCATTCAGATAGCACCTATGAGGCATTGTATGGTCGTAGGTGTCGTACTCCTACTTGTTGGACCTGAATTGGGCAAACGATGATGTTGGGTCCTGAGATGATATCTGAAACAGAGGAAAAGGTAAAAGTTATTCGAGCATGGTTAAAGGAAGCCTCAGATAGACAGAAGTCATATGCAGACTGAAGCGTAAGGATATCGAGTTTCTTTGTGGGAGACTAGGTCTTTTCAAGGTCTCACCTTGGAAGAAAATTTTAGATTCGTAAAGAAGGGCAAGTTGAGCCCTAGATACATCGGGCCATATCGTGTGATGAAGCGTGTTGGTCCGGTGGCTTATCAAATTGAATTACCTCCGAGTTGGGTCAAATTCATAATGTTTTCCATGTTTCCATCCGAGACGCTATAGATCGGATCCATCTCATATAGTACCGGTTGAGGAAGTGGAATTAAATTCAGACTTGTCTTTTGAAGAAGAACCGGTGGAAATTTTAGACCGGATGTTAAGGTGCTAAGAAAGAAGACTGTCTTTGTTGGTCAAAGTTTTATGGCGTAATCACGAGCGGAGGAAGCTACGTGGGAGTCCGAGGAAGCTATTCGCAAAGAATATCCTCACCTCTTTTAATCGTGTAAATTTCGAGGATGAAATTTTATTTAAGAGGGTAGAATTGTAACATCCTAAATAATTGAGTATCATTATGTTGCTAAATGTTGGTTCGGGTTACTTGGAGTTAGAATAAATATTATTATTTAAGTGTACTTTAGAGTAAAGAAATTAAATGACCTTAAGACTTAAATTAATTAAGTACTAAAAGATGGCATAAGTTGAGCTAGTAGTAAAGTGGAGTTGGTGCCATATGTATTACCATGAGGGAAGGAGTTTGAATCACCTAGCATGCAACTAGGAATTTTTATTTTTATTTTTGCTTTAGCTTGAGCATGTTCGGCAAAGAGATAAGGCTAGGATGAGTTGGAATGTTTTATTTTTGGTAAAAACACTAAGTATTTGGAAAGCTAAGGATAAGGGCTTGAAATGGGGGATTGTGTTTCATCAACTTAAGGAAAAAGGAGGGAAAAGGCTTAAGTGTAGGAAGGTGTTTTGGAAACTTCCTAATGGCCATTTGACCATTGTATTTGGACGGCATTGAGGCTAAGGGGGGTGGCCGGTTTTGGTTGAGAGGATGGTAAGCGAGGATGATAGGAAAACCTTTTCATTTTGGTCATTTTGGCTTAAGCAAAGTGTTTATTTTCCTTTCATCTATCTTGCTCTCTAGCCGAATTTTACCAAACCCCTTGAGAAAGCTATAGCAATTTTCTTGTATCATTCTTTCTTTTTCATCATTTGATCAATTCTTTGCCATCTATTCCCCCTAGTGCCGAAACCATCAACACACCAAAAGACCATTCTTTTTCTTTCTTCTTCACAAAACCGATTATACCATCCTTCCAAAAACCCAAATTCTTTTTCTTCTCTTTTCTTTCTCTTTTCTTTTTATTTCTTTCTCTCTTTCTCTTTTGAAACCGAACCATACCATTCTATTTCCCTTTTCTTCATTTTTTTCTCTTCATTACAATTTTCCTCAATTTTATTTCATCCATGGCCGAATGCATTTTGCTCTTGTGACAAAATTTCTTCATTTTCTCTTACCATAATCGATTTCAAGAATCAAGGTAAGGAGTTTTTCTTTTAAGGATTCTTATTTATTTAGTATAGTTAGTTATTAATCGATTTCGTTTTAGGGACACAATCGCTCGATCGATTCTCGTGGAACGAAGACAAACCGTGGTAAGCCAAATCTAAAATCTTATAAACGTTAGTCATATATCAATATTTATAGTTGGACTAATGATCGTACATCTTTAGAAACTTTCAAGATAGGGCAAAAAAGGGCAGTCCATAGCTTTCGAAAAAGGGGCGGTTCCGCAAATCCCCCTATTTATAAACGAAGGGCTATTTCAGGAATTCAGGATTTTCCACCGGGTTGCGGACCATCAACCGAGGAGAATCAATTATTTGAAGTAGTTCGTACTCGAGCCCTTATCGCTCGTGGATTCTCGTGCAACGAATCAATAAACGAGGAGAAACCAAAATAGAAGTGGTTCAAAATCAAAGGGTAAGGATTTAAATCGAATACCAATAGTGTTTTTTGATAAATGATAGTATTCTAATGGTTCATATTACGTTTAGGTGTTGACGAGCGGGAAGGTTTAGTACTCACGATATCAAGGTGTGTAACTTCACACTTTTCTCGGGTTGGATGTCATTCGTGGTATTAAATAAAATCGTAAAAATGACAAAATCGATATAATACGAAATAATTGGTATTTTGGTGAAATTTCATAAAAATTGTTAAAAATGTGAAAATTACGAAAATGCCCTCGATGTGTAGGTAGTAAAATGAATACTAAATATCTCATGTGTAAATGGGCCAAAGAGGTGTTCGATCGTAAAATGGGCCGATAAGTTTGCTAGTTAGTAAATGGGCCGAAAAATATGCTAGTTAGTAAAATGGCCCGAAATCTTGGATAGATAGTTAAATGGGCCAAAATCCCTGATAAATAATAAATGGGCCGAAATCTCTGCTAGATCGATAAATGGGCCGATATCTCTACTAGATCGATAAATGGGCCAAAATCTCTTTTAGATCGAAAATGGGCTGAAATCTCTGCTAGATCGATAAATGGGCCGATATCTCTGCTAGATCGATAAATGGGCCGAAATCTCTATTAGATCGAAAATGGGCCGAAATCTCTGTTAGATCGTAAATGGGCCGTAATCTCTGTTAAATTGTTAAATGGGCCAAAATCTATGCTAGATCGCTAAATGGGCCAGAAATTTTGCTAGATCGCTAAATGGGCCAAAGATGCTAAATAGTTATATGGAACAAATGATATATTATTTTATGGGCCTTAATAAAAACCTGAAATATTGACTTGGGCCTTTTTGATAAAATCATCATATGTACATAAGCTATTTTGCATACATGTTGCATGGGTTGGGATTAACGATGAAGAGAAGAAAGGCCTGTTGCCAAAATCTAGTTCGGTGGCTTTGCCATAAAATAATTAAACGGCTGATTGCCTCTAGTTCGGTGGCTATGCCACAAATATTTTAATGGCTCAATGCCTCTAGTTCGGTGACTTTGTCACAATCTAGTTCGGTGGCTCTGCCACAAAAATAAAATGGCTTAATGCCTACGATTGGTGTGATGGCGGGGTGGGTTGACTTGATCCCCACAGGTGTGATGGTTGGTACGGGTGGTGTGTAGCAGATGGAAATTAGGTTTGGGTGGGAAATTTCATTTTTGCATGCATTCCATTATTTATACTATTAATCTTGATAATGGGCTCAAGCCCAAAATCATGACTTGATGATCTCGCCTAGTGGATTAAGTAAGTAAGTTATACACTGAGTTCTGAGTAACTCACACCCTCAAATTTTTCCTCTCGGGTAATGGAAATTGATGTGGACTTGGGCGAGGATGACTTCGTGGAGGCCATCTCGCAAACATAGGTTAAATAAATTTTGAACTTTTAAATAAGTACTTTCTTTAAATTATTATTTTGGGTATGATGTAATAAGGCCTCTATTATTATTTTTATGGATTTTATGTGTGGTTGGTTTAAAACTATGTTTTGGATATTTTAATATGGGCTTATGATTATTATATAATGTTTACTTAAAATAAATTGGGTTTTAAACATATAAGAAATTTTTAACTATTCTTATTTCTCAAATACATCAAACTTAAAATTATTTCTCTTGGTTTTATTAAACTCTAAATTCAAAAGGGTTTTGAAATATCGATTAAATCGAAATTATTAAGATATTTTGATCTGTGTAACAAAACCAAATCCAGTCTTAATGCATAGACCGGGTTTGGGGTGTTACACGGGCATCATAACAACGGAGCATGAGCGATGCGTCAGGTTCGAGGACGGATTAAGGGATGATCTGAGGCTACTGATTGCTCCACAGTAGGAGAGAGAATTTGCGGTCTTAGTGGAAAAGGCCAAAGTTGCTGAGAAAGTGAAATAGTCGGTTAGACGGAATCAGTAAAGGGGATGGAATAAAAGGAATGCTGGATCATCTGGGTCTAGCGAGAATCAGTAGAAACGGGGTAGATATAGTGGGCCGAATCAAGCTGCTAGGCCTACTACTCATAATACTCAGTGGCCGCCACGATGTGCTCGGTGTGGAAAGTCTCACACGGGGGAATGCTGGACTGGAAACAGAGGATGTTTTGATTATGGGTCAATGGAGCACCGAGTGAGGGATTGTCCACAGCGGTCAGCTAGATTACAGTCTGGGGATCAGAACCGTACTCAAAATAGGAGGGATGGTCAGCAGCCACAGAGGGGTCGTGGTGCTGCTAGAGGAGGTAATGGCTCTGGTAGAGGCCGTGGAGCACCGGGCAGAGGTGCAGGTGGTGCAGAGGCGAGACAGCCTAGATTAGTCTACGCAGCGAGGCGTCGAGAGGAGGGTGATGCATCGGATGTCATAACCGGTACGTTCTTAATGTTTAGACTACCTTACAATGCTTTAATAGATGTGGGTTCGACGCACTCATATGTAGCCAGTAGCATAGTGGAAACTATGAACTTAGACTCTGAGATTACTTCTAGGAGGATGACTGTGATAAGCCCTTTAGGTCACTCTATAGAAGTAAGTAAACTATATAGGGATGTACCCCTAGAACTTCAAAGGGTCGTGTTCTTGGCTAATTTGATGGAACTACCGTTTGAGGAGTTCGATCTGATTCTCGGGATGGATTGGCTGGTGAAGTACCAGGCCAGTTTGGATTGCGCGACTAAGCGCATGGTGTTGAGGACAATGGAAGGTGAGGATGTGGTGATGATAGGTAATAGGAGGGAGTACTTATCGAATGTGGTCTCTGCACTAAGGTGGAGAAACTGGTCAGGAAGGGCTATGAGGCATTTTTGGTTCGGGTGTGTGCCCTGGAGGCCAAGGAGTCAGAGTGGAGAATGTCCGAACAGTGAAGGAATTCACTGATGTATTCCCATAAGAACTTCTGGGTCTGCCTCTGGATCGGGAAGTTGAATTCGGTATAGACCTGTTACCCGAAATTGTGCTAGTGTCTATAGCCCCGTATAGGATAGGGCCAAAGTAATTGGTGGAGCTGAAGGCTCAAATCCAGGAGTTGTTGGACCGAGGTTTCATTCGACCAAGTATATCTCCTTAGGGAGCACCCGTGCTCTTTGTTAAGAAGAAAGACGGTACGATGCGGATGTGTATAGATTACCGCCAGCTGAACAAGTTGACGATAAAAAATAAGAATCCATTGCCCAGGATTGATGACTTGTTTGATCAACTTAAGGGTGCATCATTTTTCTCTTAGATAGATCTTAGGTCGGGGTACCATCAACTCAAAGTGAAGGAGGCTGATGTCCATAAGACGGCATTTCGTACTCGGTATGGGCATTACGAGTTTCTGGTAATGCCGTTTGAATTAACCAATGCACTGACAACATTCATGGACTTGATGAATCGGGTGTTCCAGCAGTACTTGGACCAGTTTGTCGTAGTATTCATAGAAGACATATTGGTGTACTCAAAGACAGAGGAGGATCATGATACACATTTGCGGGTGGTATTGCAAATTCTGAGGGAGAAGAAGTTATTTGACAAATTCAGTAAGTGCAAATTCTGGCTTAGGGAAGTAACTTTCTTGGCTCACGTAGTGTCTGTTGAAGGGATTAGAGTGGACCCTCGCAAGATTGAGGCGGTGTTGGATTGGAAACCACTGAGGTCGGTTGCAAAAATTCAGAGTTTTTTAGGTCTGGCAGGGTATTACCAGAGATTTGTGGAAGAATTTTCTCTGATTGCGGCACCGTTGACTAAGCTGTTGAGGAAAGGAGTCCCATTTGTGTGGATGGAGAAACAGCAGGAAAGTTTCAACAAGTTGAGGAAGATTTTGACGGAAGCTCGGTTACGTACGACTGAGGCGTGAAAGGTATTCATATCTCTCGTGACGCATCACATCTTGGTTTGGGATGTGTGCTAATGCAGGAAGGGAAGGTAGTGGCGTATGCGTCTCACCAGCTGAGACCGCATGAGGGTAACTACCCGATGCATGACTTGGAATTGCCTGCAGTGGTTTTTGCCTTGAAGATTTGGAGGCATTATTTGTATGGAGAAAAGTCGATAGTCTACACAGACCATAAGAGTCTGAAGTATCTTTTGACGCAGAAGGATTTAAATTTGAGACAGCGAAGGTGGATCGAGTTGTTGAAGGACTACGATTGTTCGATTGAGTACCATCCGGGTAAGGCTAATGTAGTGGTTGATGCGTTGAGCCGTAAGGTGGTACCAGACTTGCGAGCGATGTTTGCTCACCTTAGTCTGTATGACGATGGGAGTTTGTTGGCGGAATTGCAAGTAAAGCCGACTTGGGTAGAGCAGATTAAGGAGAAACAGTTAGAGGAAGAGGGTTTGAGTGCTCGGAGGTTACAAGTATAGAGTAATGGACTGAAAGGTTACAGCTTGACTCACGATGGAGTGTTGTGTTTTCAAGGAGAGCTTGTATGCCGAAGGACGTGAAGTTGAGGCAAAGGATTCTTCAGGATGCACATAGCAGCCCATACGCTATGCATCCTGGAGGTAGCAAGATGTACCGGGATTTGAGAAAGTAGTTCTGGTGGCCAGGGTTGAAGCGAGAAGTGACTGAGTTTGTGGGTAAGTGTCTGATGTGTCAGCAGGTCAAAGCTGAGCATTAGCTGCCGTCAGGTCTACTTCAGCCGGTGAAGATTCCTTAGTGGAAGTGGGAAAGGATTACCATGGACTTTGTCAGTGGGCTACCCCTCACGCCTAGCAAGAAAGACTCAGTCTGGGTGATTGTAGATCGTCTGACCAAATCAGCTCACTTCATACCGGTGAGGGTTGATTATTCGCTCCGAAAGTTAGCCAAGTTGTATGTGGCCGAGATTGTAAGGTTGCATGGAGTGCCAGTGTCAATTATTTCGGATAGGGATCCCAGGTTCATGTCGAGGTTCTGGAGAGCTTTGCATCAAGCTTTGGGTACGAGGTTGGATTTCAGCACAACTTTTCACCCACAATCCGATGGACAGTCTAAAAGGGTAATTCAGATTCTAGAGGACATGCTAAGGGGCTGTGTTCTGGATTTCAATGGTAGTTGGGAGGAGTATCTACCATTGGCAGAATTCGCTTATAACAATAGTTATCAAGCGAGTATCCAGATGGCACCATATGAGGCACTGTATGGACGAAAGTGTCATACTCCTACGTGCTGGACAGAGTTGGGTGAACAGCATGTTTTGGGTCCGGAGTTGGTGGCAAAAACTGAGGATAAAGTTAAGGTGATTCAGGCTCGTCTCAAGGAAGCGTCAGACAGGCAGAAGTCTTACGCCGATCTTAAACGCAGAGATATAGAGTATGCAGTAGGTGATAAGGTTTTTCTGAAAGTATCACCATGGAAGAAAGTGTTGAGATTTGGGCAAAAAGGGAAGCTAAGACCTAGGTTTATCGGGTCGTACACGGTGTTGAAGTGAGTAGGACCGGTAGCTTATCAGCTTGAGCTATCGGCAGAGTTAAGTCAGATTCACGACGTCTTCCATGTTTCGATACTTAGGCGCTATCAATCAGATCCGTCACACGTTGTGCCAGTTGCGGAGATTGAGGTGAGCTCAGACTTGTCTTTCGAGGAGGAACCGGTATAGATTTTGGATCGAGATGTCAAAGTCTTGCGTAGGAAGTTAGTACCCCTGGTGAAAGTGTTATGGCGGAACCATGGTTCGGAGGAGGCCACGTGGGAACCAGAGGATGTAATGCGGCAGCAATACCCTCAACTCTTCTGACCAGGTAATTTTTAAGGCCGAAATTATTTTTAAGGCAAATGAGGCCTTAAGAACAATTGTAGGGAAAATTGGACAAACAAATGGGCTTGTTAAAGTGGCAAGGAGGCACCACTTAAAGTCCTAGGAAGTGATGCCACAAGCAGTTCAAAGGGGGCCTAGGTTCGAGTAGCAAGGAGAGCACTTTTGGAGTTTTATTTTGTAGCAAGGAGGGAAGGTAGTGGATGGCATGTGGACTCTAGAAGGAGGAGGTATAGATGGGGTTGGAGAGTTGAGGATTCGGCTAAGGAGGAGGGGATCAAGGGATAAGGGAAAGAGGGAAGAGAGTTGGCCGGCCTAGGGACTTTCTTGGTGTTATTTTTGGCCAAAAGGAGGAAATGAGGCCATTTTTCTTTCATTTCTTTTCAAGGGTGCCTCTGCTGAAATCCTTCTTCCCTTCTGACTAAAAGTCAAAATAAATCTTCTATTCTTCTTTTATTTTGACAAAGCTGAAAGCTTCTACTTCTTTTTCCATTCTTGTTGAAACTCCCTTCAATTCTTTTTCCTAAAGCAAAAGCCGAATACTCAAAGTAACCTTTAGCCGATTATTCATTAAACCCCAAAGCCAAATCCTTTATTTTGGTGGCCATAATCGATTGCTCCTCTACCCTGTTGAAGTTGATTTGATCACTCCATTCGGTAAGAATCTCTCTTGATTGATCTGTTGTTCTTTTCTTTCTCTATCTATCAAAAATCAAGGTTTTAATCCCATTAATGTTCTTTGGCCGTAACCTTGAAGGAGGTTTCGGGATTCCTATTGTAGCCGACTTCAAGAGGAGATCATTCGGGATTTTAAGATCTAAGGTAAGCGAATGTAATCTTAGGCCGAAGGCCATTTATGGTGTTTAAAATTGAAAACTGGATCTAACAAGAGTCTATAGGTATTTCGACATCACCAAGAACAAGAGTTGATCTTGGGATCCAGAAAATCAAGGGATTTCGACAATTTCAGGAGGAAGTGACCGTTTTGGGATTTAGATAAGCAAGGTAAGTGGGTTATGAACATTCGGCCAAGGCCATATTTAGTGATTAGTGCCAAGCCGATTCTGACAGTGGTTTTTAGGAAGGAGTGCAATCGGTTTCGATAGACTTTCGGGATTCAGTGAAAGTGTTTGTAACCAGGTGTGTAGCCCTACACAAATTCCTAATAGATTTACGGTATTAACTTAATATGTGTGTTAATAAGAATGTGAAAGATGTGGCTAAAGGTACCATTCAATGGTACGACATATTCAGGTACGTTATTCTCTAAAGATCTGTTAATAGTATTATAAAAATTGAACGTGACATATATGAAAATTTGTTACGAATATGAATAAGGCATATGGCATGATATTCGCATGATTTGTATGACACATGAGGCATATGGGTGATTATGAAAAGGGGAAGTGATCTGGTGGTTTTTACCACAATATCTCGTGACTCATGTCACATAATCTGAATGTGGTGACTTATGTCACAAAATGTTATCTGGTGACTTTGTCACAATTATCTGGTGGCTATGCCACAATTTATAAGGGCGATGTGCAAGTCGTCTGTAGCAGCTGCCTTCGATGGTGTGTAGTGGATGGAGGGTCGATTTAGTAATTCCCACGGTGTGATGGCAGGTACGGGTGATGTGTAGAGGATGGTTATCTAGGTTTGGGTTCGGGATTGCATCATTGTATATATATATATGTTTTTTTTCCTTATATGATTTGTATGCCTAAATCGCTGGGAGTTTGTGTGTTAGTTGTTACACATTGAGTCTGTTGACTCACCCCGTTGTTGGATATCTTTTCAGGTGACACTCAGTAAATGGATCAGGTCGGCAGGAGCTTAGTGGTGGCCATGCTTAGCTCAGCGTTTATTTTATTTTGAACTTTGTTTATATTTAAGTATTTTGGATTTATTTCGGGTTTTGCTTTGATGTAATAAGGCCATTATACTTAATTGTTTTATGTGTTTTTTTTTAATTTTCCCGATATGATATAAACAACATCAAATGTTTTGAAACTCAATTACCCACGGTTTTTCAAGTTACAATAATAATGAAATTATAAAATTTGGGTATTCTTTCCAACTTGTAGGATTTTTTTTAAACTTATCGATTTAGCACAAAATTAAACACAACTCGAATCAACTTTTCTACAAACCACCACGATTTTCAAAATGTTATTCGAAACTTAACTATGTTTTTACTCGAGAAGCATGCCAGATCCGGTAAAGGCTTGTGGGCGGGTTTGGGGTGTTTCACTGAGTCTTGGTGACTCACCCCTTCCCTTATATTTTACAGATGAATAGATTGCGGAGATGGAGCCGGGAGGACTCGAGGCGGCCATGCATGTTCGTTGGATTTTGATTTCTTTTAGTTACTATTTCAATTTTATTAATTTTCTTTAAATTTTGGTTTTGGTTTTTGTAATAAGGCCGCTAAGTTTTATTTTGGGTTTTTCTTTATTATTTGCTATTATTTTGACTACGTTGAATTTATGGTTCTATTAAGTTAACCAGTAAAAAGTAATGTTTTCAAAACTATAACTCCTACGTTTTTCTTAAAAGTGTTGCCATCGGGTAATACCACATAAATTATGATAACAAAGATAACTCGAATGTTTTCTAAAAACTTGCAACAATAAGTAGATTTCAAGTAAGGATTTCTAAACTTTTCGTACTACAAAATGGGTTTTCTAAGAAATTATCCGATAAATTTTCGCTTTTAAAAGGTTATCACTCCGTGGCATGCCAAATTCAGTCATGGTGTGTTGACCGGGTTTGGGGTGTTACATTAATTGTGTCAAGTTTAACAATGTATACTAAAAACACATAATTAGCCATCAGAATACTTAGGATTTGCATAAATTCTAAGTTAAAAGGTCCTCTAAAAATCTATGTAATTTAGAGCTATCACACCCCAAACTTAATCCATTGCTCGTCTTGAGTAATGTTTCATGCATGTCAAAATTTTTGGCAAGGCAATCTTACACAATATTTAAGCAAAATAAAATTTTCATATAATCATGCATTAAAAAATTTATGCCTACAAACCCTTCTTGCTAATAAGTTGCTCGCATGCAATAATTCCAAAATTTTATATCCAGTAAAAGAAAATGTTAGAAATAATCATAATTAACATGCTTTTCCGAACTATATGTAAATCTTACCATTCAATTATTCTTCCTTATTTTAATTAAGGAAGACAAGCCTATGGTTTAATAATGGTCTCTATATGTTGAACTTAGAAATTTCTCTCCACTAATGTAGTCGACATAATTATCAAAACCAATAGGTCTTTCGCAGGGTTTTAATCGGGCTAGGATAATGGTAGGGATAAAGAGAAGTGATTTTTTGGGCTAAATAACCTTAAACTTGCCATGGATCTTCTGTATCACAATCCTCCTTACTCATTGGGTTAACACCCCCAAACTTAATTTTGAACTCATGCTCAATGATATTTCTTGGTATTTGATCATACCTTTTTTTTCTTTAACATATACCTTCTTTTGACTTCTCTCTCAAGATTTCTTTTTACCAAATCAAGTAAAGGTGCAAAGATACTGTACAATTTATGAAAAGAAGGCAAGATGGCTTAGATATAGGTGAATCAAATAAAGTAGGCCATACAGCTCAAAATAAGGTTTCAAGGGTTAATTTTAAATATAGTAGGCTTGAAAGGCTCAAGCGATCCAAACAAAATGTGTCTATATCATTTTCAGATTCTTATGCCTCTTTGGATTTTGCCTTAAGAAAATTACTAAGACAATTCTAAAGACATAAACCTTCATTCATGCCTAATTCTTTGGAAAAGTAAATTTTCATGGCTAGGATTCCATAAAGACTTAGAAAACACAATCATATCATGATTAAGCTAACATACTTAAAAAAAAACTTGAATAGAATAAAGAATTATACTTTCATTTGAGCTAACTTATTAAAAAAAAATTCTCTGAGCATTAATTTATTTCAATATACTTATGTGTGAAAATTGAAATTTTTTTAAAAATCATGCATGATGATCATTACCCCTCCCTTTTAAAAGAAGCAATATCCTCACTACAAAATAACAAAGTAGTGAATGTGAACTGTTCACTAGGTAGGATACTAGGAAAGAGAGGTGAGTCATGAACACTACTTAAGTACCAAGTCTTTCATCGACAAATCAAATCCTAGACATGTACATTCTCATTACCACACTACTTTATTTTTTACTAGAGAACAGAAATAATGGAAAGGCGTCGGCTTAATTTATTCAGAACTTGCAATTTATTCAATTTTATTGTGTGAAAACAAAATGCTACCAAAATGAATAAAAAAAATGTCTTAAAAGAAATACTACGAAAAAGAAATCCCCCGTTTCATTAATTCGTATCATCCCCTTTTGTCTTATTCCTTCTCCTTCTCGTTCTCGCTTGACTTCATGAACACTTCTTGCCTTGAATCTTGCATTCATGACTTGAAGATATGATCTGGAAACTGAGGAATAAAAGTAGACAGATTATTAAAGATATTCTTAACAACATTCCTTATGTAGCCATGTCTAATTTTTGTATATTTCCAATAAACCTATTGTTGGTTATGCATAAATTTTCACATATCCATCATAATTGAAAATTTTGACTTATCATTGATATTTGAAAGAGTGGTCATAGGAATGGTCAACTCAGGAATAGCAATTGTCTCAATTGGTTCAACAACATTCGATTCCATTCCTGGTTCAGGGCTGTTCAGTTTGCCTTCAGATTTTCCTTTTTCTAGTTCATTTACTGAGTCAGGCTCTGGTTCAGGTTGGTTATCGACTCCTCAGGTTCTGGTTCGTCTGGTTCGGTCTGATTCAATTGTTTAACATTCTATACTAACCTTTCAAGGTTGTGTTTTGTTATGCAGCCTTGAACATATCGACCTTTCAGGCTTACTTTCGATCGAACTTGTGCTCTCAAACAAAGTGAAGTAATCAATGATGGAAAGTAAGCATTTCCTGCCTTTTTCCTAGCACAATCTTGGATTTCCTTGAGAATAATTTTCCCCACATTGATGGACTTTTCTATAATAACTGCGTACAACAAAAGCATTCGTTCCATCGATGATACGACCACAGCCTCGGTGTTGAGTCGAGTCGCTGAAGTTGCCCAATTGTAAAATTTAAGAAGTATCATTCTTACCCGATGTTTGAGTATATTCGGCTAAGTATAGGATAAACAAAGGTTTTCAAGGGGTTTAGGGTGATGATAGGCTATGGTACGGTTAAATACGAATTTGGCTAAGTATAGATAGTGAATAAAGGTTGCAAAAGAATTTAGAGATTGGATGGTTATTGGTTTGGCTAGGTATTGGAACAAAATAAAATAAAGAGGTTGGTTGAATGGGTGAAGTGAAAATATGAAGTTCATTTGGCTATCAAGAAAATAGGTTAACTCTGAAAATGGATAAGTCAAAAAGATGGAGTAGGTTGATGGATTGAATCGACTTAAGGCCAAGGAAGAACCAATACTATAGGGAGTATTGACCCAAACCCTATATGACACTTAAGATGGTGAAAAGGACCTTGACCCGCTAACTATAGGGAGTTAGGAACCAAAGGTATCAAATGGGTGAATGCCAAACTCGGTGAGTGATAAGTTCACAAGAAATAGGGTGACGCCACTAGCTAGGCTAGATAAGTCAAGTTGAGTCTTAAAAGAAACAAAGAGAGTTGAATTAAACTCTAATGTTATAAACATCCATAAAAGGATAAAAATTATATTATCTAAATTGTCTAACCCGAAAATGTTCACAAAACAAGCTATTTATAGCTAAATAAAATGTCTAGCCTAATAGGCACTTAGGGAGCTGAATGGGCAGCAATTATTCAGATTAAATGTGCTGAAGCTTCCTGGAAAATTCCAAGCAATTTCCTTGAACCTTCCTTGCATTGGGGATGCCATTAAACAACTTCTAGAGTGTCTTCATGCAGCTAGAGTTTATTGGAATGAATGGGAGTTGATTAGCCATGTCTATGTTCTGCCATAATGCTTTAATAGGCTTAAATGCAAGGTTCTTGTTCAGCTAAATGGCTTGAAGCCTTAATGAGTAGCTTGGAGCATTGCAAGGACCATGTAGGTGTGAAACTGAATTGGAGAAGTCCCTTGGGTGTGAACATGCATAGCCGAATGGTTACTTCATGTGAAAGGCATTTTCCAGCAATGTGAACATCTTCAAAGTTGCTTTGGAGAGCTAGAAGGTTAGCTTGGGAAGAAGAATAAGTAGCACATCTTTGGCCATTGGTGTCCACGAAATGGTGCTTGGGTGAGCTAAACCATCAGCTCACTTCATTCATGTCGTCCATTGTATGTACTTGCACCTAATTAAGTCAGAAAATTAATTCATCTTAAGACACATTAATTTGGAACATGTAATTAATTTGCCTAGGATAAGACACATTAAAAACAAATAATAACTAAGACACAAATTAAATTCAATAGTAGCTAAGACAAATTAATTAAAACATGAAAATAATTTGTCTCAACTTTGGACACATTTAAACACTTCTAATTTTAACACGTTCAGATTAAGACATATTTATTAACACTCATTTATTAACTTAAGCTAAGCTACCTAAATTAACTAAACACATTAATTTATGAGCTAAAACTAAATAATTAACTTAGCTAAAGCATGAAATTATTCCAGAAAATAAAACGAATAAATTTAAAAGGATAAAATTGAGCTCAATGAGCTAGAATCAAGCTGAATTGAGCTCCATTGAGCTGGAATCAAACTAATTCAGCTTGCAAGAGTTTGCAAGCCACACCAGGTGAGCTGGTCCAAGGGCATTCTCGGGCGTGGTCGTATCAATCGAGATGGTGAAACTATGTGAGATAGGCATGAAACTATATTGTACAAAGTAGAATCATACCTTAGCCATTAGTTTTAAGTACACCCTTCAAAAAGAGTGACTATCGTATTTTCTTATTATCCATTGGGATCCCAAGTTTGCAACAACTTCAAGTACTTGTTGAAGGAAATCCTAATTGATATTTGTCATCATGGTAGAGTATTCATCTACTTCAACATCAGGTAGATTAAACAAATCATTAATGGATTTAGATGTAAGAGGTACCTTCTTTTTACGAACAAGAACTTTGGTGGCATCTGGTATGGTTAAATTGGCATAGAATTCTAGTACTAATTCCTATTTAGGTAGTGATCGTACATCACAAAACTGATTCCACTTTAAAGCATCTACTATTTTCCAAATTGATACTGGCACAATCATCTTATCAGTGCTTTCCAAATTGAAGCCTTTATCTGGGAACATAGTATGACTCTTGAAGATAAAATCATATCTTTCCCTTGCTTCCTCATCTTGAATGAAAATCGAGTTTTCAACAGAATTTTTCGAAGATCTAGTTCTTTTTTGAGTCATGGAAAATTGGTAAGGAGTTAGGGGGTGACTATAAGAATGGTGCAGCGGTGATGAAATGTTGGCAAGGGCTTTGCAACAGCAAAGAAGGTGTTGGGAGTGAATATCGTGGAAAAGTGAAGCTTATATGGGTGGATGCTATGGTAGATAAGAAATTATGGCATTTTGGAAAATAGATGTTGTGACAAGGGAGAAGTGCGGTGATAAAAAGAAAATTTGTGGAGAAATTTTAGGCTTTTGAGGCTAGCAGATAAGAGAAGAAAAATATAGGGTTAAAGGTTAAGGTTAATTGCTTAGGTGATGTGTGAAATATGATAGTGGTAAGGGGTTTTTATAGTAGTGGATTAGGGTAATTTGATATCAAAACTTTTGCTATGGAAAGACTTGGATGGGAAGGAAATAAGGTGGTGACAAATTTAGAGTTTGGGGAAAACTGAAAGGCGGAAAAAATATTTTTCTCTTCATCACTATTCTGGGCATTGAACCCAAACTGCAACTTCTTATTACTTGCATTGAAATAAGACTGCACAAAAATAAACATATTAAAACTTTGGGCCAACTTCAGCTTTTTTATTCAGTATAAAATTGAAAATAAAAATAAAATACAAGTTCCTTTTAGGCTATTAAGAAAATTTTCTCAAAAAATTACATTAAATTAAATTCTTAGGAAATGTTGGATGAGTCACAAATGGTCCCGCTTAAGTTCAAATCTCCTTAGACATAATTAATTTAATGAATTAATTCAAGAAAAAATTTTCTAGTTATGCCTTTTATTGAAATTAATTACATAAAAATCAAGGGTTTATTAAATTGAATAAGGTACTAATTCGCTCAACTTCATCATCCTAATAGTGTTTGAAACGTTGACCATTAACTTTAAATGTACCTTCCTTTTTATTATGTAGTTCTACCACTCCATAAGGATAGAATTTATGAATGATGAATGGTCGAGTCCATCAAAATTTGAGTTTTCCAGAGGTTATTTTCCAGGGAATAACTTCGTCCTCAAAATACCCCCCTTTGACATTCTTTGAATTCCTGAGGTTGTATACATTTTTCATGCCATCTCTTGGTATTTTTTTGTACATCTTGGCACTCTCATATGAAAATAACCTCAATTCTTCCAACTCATCGACTTGTAACATCCTTCTTTCACCAGCTTACTTTAGGTCCAGATTTAATAGTTTTAGGGCCCAATAAGCTTTATTTTCCAATTCAAACAGAAAATGACAAGCTTTCCTAAAAACTAACTAATAATGAGTCATTTCTAATGGTGTTTTGAAAGTTGTCCGATAGGCCCATAGAGTGCCATCAAGCTTCCAAAACCAATCTTTTCTGTTAGATTGAACCACCTTCTTAAGAATTACTTTGATCTCACAGTTTGCAGACTCAACCTGCCGATTTGTTTGTGGATGATAGACAATAGCTACTTTGTGTTTCACATTAGATATGAAACCACTTAAGTCATTTATTTACAAAGTGAGATCCTTCATCGCTTATTGTAGCTTCAGGATTCCCAAACCTTGTAAATACATGCTTATGTAGGAATCACAATTCTACCTTAGCATCATTTTTTGGGTATGCCTCGGCTTCCACCTATTTGGATACATAGCCAACAACCACTAGGATGTACCTATTTCTATAAGAAGAAGGAAACGAGCCTAAAAAGTCAATGCTCCAAACGTCAAATAATTCTACCTCTAGGATGTTCGTCAAAGGCATCTCGTTCCACTTTGATATGTTTCCAGCCCTCTTGCATTGATCCCAATTCTTCACGTATGCATATGCATCCTTAAACTATAACAACCTTATTTTAGCCTAATCGGAACAGTGGTTTTGGGACCACGAAACCGAGTCAGAAAAATTTTAAAATATTATTTTTCAAGTCATATATGTGTGAATTTCAATGTGTGAAATTTTCGTGATCTAATTTTATTGATTGAGTGCTGAATTATTAAAATGGGTCTAATCACGTAAAGTTAAAACTTGATGGTTTAATGTGCTAGGACCAAAGTGTGCATGTCTTTTAAATTGGAAGCTTTTAAAAGGCAAAAAGACCATTTTAAAATGGTAGTGGCCGGCCATGTACTATAGTGCCCTTATAATATAATGTTTTTTAATTTATGATGAATGGTTATAATAGTAATTTAATAATAAGTTAATATATATGTAAATAAAACAAAAAAGGAACCATGTTGTTTTTGTTCATCTTTCTTTGACAGAATACATGCACAAGAGAAAAGAAAAATAACAAGCTTGGTTCAGCCATCTTTAAGCCAAATTAAGGTATGTGGTTAGTTTAGTTTTTGTTAGTTTTTAGGTTTTTGGGATCGTTGATTCGAATACAAGTCGACCCATGTTAGAATTTTTGAATTTGAGCATATTTGATATTCGGCCATTGATGGTTGTTTATGCTTTGTAATGTTTGATGGAAAAATATTAAAGGTATGTTTTGAATTAACATGTTTTGAATTGGAAATTTTGGTGAATTTGAGTATTTTGGGCTAAATCATAAAAATAAATTTTTAAGGGGCTAAATAGCAAAACAAATGTAATGTATGGACTTATATGGTTATGTGGAAGATTCGGCCTAGCTATGTTGTGGTGAGATTTTGCATATTTTGTGTTTTGGGCAAATAGGACTAAATTGTAAAAGTGTGAAATGTTAGGGACAAAATGGTAATTTGTCCATTTAGGTGTTTTTGGACTAAATTGAAATGAAATGTGTTTGAATGAGCTTAATTTGAATATGTTTAGATTAAGAACAAAGAAAAATGAACTTGGATCGGGGAAAAGTGAAAGTTATCGAATAGCTAGTTTTTGTTGTCCGACGATATCCGAGGTAAGTCTTTAAGCAAGTTAATACTGTAAATATTGATTGTAACCTAGTTTACATGCTGAATTTTAAACTTATGGATTGAAATTTTGACAAAGCCGAATATGATATAGTGATTTAACAATTAAAGGTAGTTAAATTTAATTAAGTTCAATATGTGAAAGTGATATGAATTATGTGTAACATATGTGATATTTGTAACATGTAATGTGTATGAGATGGTTTAATAATATCGATATTCGGGCTTTGAGCCTAGCAGGCCTTGTGCCGGTGAAGTGTATCGGGTTTATTGCCTAGCAGGCTAAATGCCGGTGATTAAATTTCAGACCTCAGGTCTAGCAGGCTTAGTGCCGGTGAGTGTTTCAGGCTTTGTGCCTAGCAGGCTTAATGTCGGTGACTTATTATTAAAAAAAAAAAAGAGAGGGTTCATGGATCATTAACAATGTGGAATTTAATTACAATAAATAAGCTAAATGTTCAGGTACGTATAAGCCTCATAGTTGTAGGGATTAAGGTAAGTTGTTATATTACTTTTCAATGCTAGTAATGTGTGATATAGTTGAGGTATTTTTGTAAGATTTTAATATGTGCATTCGGCCTTACAAATAATGAGTATAAGATATTGGAATTGAACTTGGTTGTGTCTTTGAAATTCGGCCACAAGTGTAAACGCAATATGTGAGGATAAATGGATATTTTTACAAATGTGTATAATCGATTATATGTGGTTGATATGTATATTGTACTTACTTGATTTGGTGATATGTGGAAACATATTACATCTATGAGTATTCGGTGAGATTTCATATTTAAGGTAAGAAAGGGATAATTTGAGGTTGTCAAAGAAAAGGTATTAGCATTCAGCATTAGTAGACCACATAAGTATTAAGTTTAAAATTTTATGATATTAATTGTGGTTTTGAAAATGCTTGAATGATCATTTAATTTAATACTTTTGCTTAAGACTTACTAAGCTAGTTAGCTTACTTTGTGTGTTATGTTTTCACTTGGTTTTATAGATTTTGGTCAAGCTACAAGCTCCGGGGATCATCATCGAAGTCATCCACGCTATCGACTTATTTTGGTACCTAAAAAAATTAAATTTTTGAACTTAAGGCATGTATAGGCTAGCTTAATGTTCGAACGACATTTTGTTGATGTATATAAGCCATGTGAAAATGGCTTAATCATGATGCTAGTGAGGTATATACATATTCGGTCATGTTATAAGCTCATTTTGGTAACTATGTTATATAGCATGTGAGTATAATACTTTGATTATATGGCTTGATTGGGAAATGATGTGAATAACTTATGACTAGCTCATTTTTGATAATCTTGATGCTTAGTATGTTTTGTCTTTAGGTATAGTCATAAATTCACTTAGTAATGGGATAAAAAAAAATGAACATCATATATTCGATTTTGTTTTGGTTATTTTGATTCAGTTGTAAAGGAAATGTATGCACTTATAATATGCTTGAATAGTTTGCTAATTAGGAATGGTTGGTGAATGTAAACTAATGAATAAGTTATATGATTATTTTGGTTCGATTATGTGCATGCAAATGAATTAATGTGTACATTGGTTTGATTGAGTGTATTGAATCTATTTGAATTCGGTAAGAGTAGTGTAACATGTGATCTCATATGTGTGTTTTTTTTTAAATGCCATAATTGTTATCTAGTTTAAGAACTAATTATGGGCATGTGTATATTCGGTAAAGTGGCTTTAATTACTAAATGAACTTAAATTTAGTAAATAACATACATAATATACTTGGATAATGTTAGTCAATTGAAAGAAGTATGTTTTAAATTATCTTTTATAGATATTATTGGTTTAATTGTTTTGGGTCCTTAGTAATTAAATAAAGAAGAATAAGAATTTTGCTTAAAGTTGATTGATGTTTCGATTATGTATTCACAATAAAGATACGGTGAATGAGGCTTATGGTATTTGCATTATCGTGTGGTTTGAATAAAATGTATATAGCATATTCGACTTATGTTCTTTGATGATTATGCTGCATACGACTTAAGTTTAGTGAAGTAAGTATGTTTTATGAAACTAAATGTAATACTCATATATATGTATATGTGATCGTTTTAATCTATTTGTATTATTATATAAGTATGTTTTATTATGACTTAAGTGATTGAATAAAAGTTGTGACTTAGCTGGTAATGCCCTGTAACCTTAATCCGGCAACGATATGGGTTAGGGTTGTTACATAAACACCGTAGGCCAAAAAAATCCAGCTTGTAAAATCTTTATTGCAGTGTAGGAACCTCCAAAATGTCCCCTCTTGGAGATGAATGATAGTGGTATAGGATCTCGTCTATCTCACTTCTAGCCACACACTTCCTAATAATATGATCTGCACACTACTTAAACAAAAATGACTCCTCCTAGAAGTAATACCTACTATTATGAAGGAATTTCTTCCTTTGTTGATATGTCATTCCAAGAGGCATTATTCCACATACTAAAGAATTTGCATAATAGACATACCAAGGAGTTTCATGGATTCAACTTACCTAAAAAAATATACTTATCTGGGAAATTTTCATTAATAGGAACAATTGAGTGAGTTACCTCGTGTTGCTACAATCTCGACAGATGGTCCGCTACTTAATTTTCAACTCCTTTCTATCTTGGATCTCAAGATCAAATTCTTGGAGTAAGAGTATCCACCGAATCAACCTTGGTTTAGCATATTTCTCTGTGAGTAAGTATTTAATGGTTGAATGATCCATGAAGACTGTGACTTTTGTACCTATAAGATATGAATAGAACTTGTTAAAAACAATAACTATTGCAAAAAATTTGTAACAACTCGTTTTTAGTGGTGTTAGAAACAATGGTTTTGGCACCATAATTCGACAAGTGAGTTAGTATTTTATTATTTATTTATTATTTATAGGATTACTATAAGGTTTTATTAAAATTTGGTTAGAAAATTTTAACGTTTAGATAGTTAATTAAGTAAAATGACTAAATCATAAAAAGTTAAAAAGTTAGTTTCTATTAGTTACTGGTCTGAATGGCTATTGAAATGTGAATTTATGGACTTAAGTGGTAATTATACGATATAGATAGATAGTGGATGGTTATGGAAAATGTTTAACTAATTATTAAGGTTATTTTTTAAGGGTAATTTGGTAATTAATTAAATTATTACATAAACAAATAGGCAAAATGCTATCATCTTCTTCCTTTCTTTGTTTTTGAGCTAAAAATCACCATTTATAAGAGCTTGAGAATTGGCCAAGCTTCAATTGCATGCATGGTATGTAAATTGAACCCCTTTTTAGTGATTTTTATGTTTTTGTAATCGTTGTAGCTTAATCTAGCTAATCTAGGTTTAATTCATAAAATTTTAAATGTTTTAGATTATTTCATTGATGAGTTTGAAGTGTTTTTGATGTTTTATGATATAATATTAAGTTTGGTTGTTAAGTAGGACTATTTTGTAAAGTAGTTTTAGTAATTTTAATGTTAAACGACTAAATTATTTAAATGGAAAAACTTTATGAATTTTTTGTGAAAACATGATAAATATGTGTTGTAAAGAGACCCTAGGAAATTCAACTAGCATAAATTGTGGTTAAATGTGGTTAATTTGTACATTTTAGTTTTAGGGACTAAATTGCATAAAGAGTAAAATGTTGGGGTAATTTTGTAAATTCATATTGAAAGGGATTATAAGCTTAAGTTCGATTATTTGAGATATTTGAATTAATTAATTGAGTGAAATTATTATTTAGATCAAGAAATGAATCAATTAGACTCAAACCGTGGAAAAGCGAAGTTAACGGATTAGCGTCGGCAACGTGGTCGTAATCGTTTTTGTTTAGGTAAGTTTGTATATTATTTAAACTTGTTAATTGTTTCTTTTGAATATTGTTCATGTTAGGTATAGTTTAAATTAAATGATAAATGGCAATTAGTAATTTTGGACTAAATTGCGATGTTGACTAAATTGGTGGTTATGCTTGAAAAATGAGAAATATGTTGATGTGTGCTTGAAATGGTATAATGAAAATGAAGTTAAATGATTCAGATATGTATTGTGGCCCGTTTGAACCTCATATTCTACTTAGGATACAAATGACATGTCATTAGGGGTTATTTACAGTTTTGGGTGTTGGTTTTTGATATCCTACTGAGGTCTTGCATTTGTTGCGGATTCTCCATAACTCGTGTTAGCAACATCGTATAGCCTAACATCCCGGCCCATGGCTCATGTGAGCTGACCCATTTCACAACTTGTGTGAGCATATACGGTTACAGTCATGGCTTGTGTGAGTATTTTCCCAAGTATCCATTTGGTTCATCAGGTGATAAATGTGTAAAATGAAAAGGATATACGAAGTTATTATATGAAAGTAGATATCGAATGGAGGATATTGACTTGGTACATTGAAATGTAATGTGTTATATATATGAACATGATATGGTTATAAGTTTCATATATATATGTGAACTCACTAACTTGTGAGGTTTGTGGTGTGTATAGGAATTGAATGAACTCACGAGCTTGATAATGAAATTATGCATGAATTGTATAAATTGATTCCTATTTGCTAATTTTATATTTAAATTTTATACACACTTACTAAGCATTAGTTGCTTAAGTTATATGCATTCTTTCTTGTAGATCATCGAAAAACTTGGTTTGTTGGAGATTCAAGTCGGAGTACACACACTATCCATTCTTCAAATCGGTAGAATTTTTGATCATTTTGAAGTTTGTTATAAATGGCATGTACTATGAGCCTTTAAGTTCTTTTTCTTATGATGATGTTGTGTATAAACTTGGTTAAGAAAGATTTGTGGTTGTGTATGTATTTGGTTATTGTATGTTTTTATCAGTGCTTTTGATCATTTGGTTTATTCTTCATGAAAGTGGTTTGAGATATGGTAAAATGTTTGTGAATAGAATGGATGAATTGGTATGTTTGGCATGTTTATAAGGTAAGAGCTTGTGATCTTTGAATGTGAATTTAGTTTGGTGTATGAAATGTGGTGCCAATGAGGGCATATTGGTTAGGAACTTAGGTTGAACGTTGTTGTATGTTTTAAGCATGTTTGAAAGTGTTTTGAATGTGTGAAATTGGTTGAAATTGGTTTTGTAACACCCTCTAACTCTAATCCGTTGCCGGAACAGGATTACGGAGCATTATCGGACATTTCAAAACAAATACGAATAATCATATAATAATATAATATACATATCATAATTTAATCATAATGTCCCTTTACTGAGCCCTCGAAGCCCAAATCACGTGTTGAAAAAATTGGGACTCAATCTAAAACTCAGAGAATTTTTCGTGAAATCTTAAAATTTTTCCTAGGTGCAGGGCACACACGCCCATGTATAAGCCGTGTGTCTCACACGGTCTGGTCACACGCCCGTGTGCCAGGCCGTGTGGACTCAAAATGAGCCTCATACATAGTTTACCAACCCTGTAAATCTTGAATAATAAGCAACTCATAATCTAAATATTCAACCAATCCAAAACACATTCTAATACTTCTAATATATGCCAAATTTATCAATTTAAAGATCTAATCAATCTACCAACATAGATATTTTACAAATATTAACCAACTCAATTCCTTCAACTTCATTCAAGCCAAATCAAATTTAATACCAAATGTCAACCTAAAATTTGTATATGTAAAATTCATTTTCACCTCAACCAAAATATACCATTTCATAAGCTTAATATAACACATGTTATATATATATTCACCCCATTTCATATTATAGCATCATTACAATCATTTCCCAAAATGACAAACATAACATCTTAGGTACATGCCATTTACCAAAAA
Source organism: Gossypium rotundifolium (assembly GCA_025506655.1). NCBI lineage: Eukaryota > Viridiplantae > Streptophyta > Magnoliopsida > Malvales > Malvaceae > Gossypium > Gossypium rotundifolium. The sequence goes on along the minus strand of CP106729.1, from coordinate 79,706,710 downwards.
GAAATGTACTTCACCACAATGAGTTCGGGATCAGCCTTGGATGTTGATTCGACAATTTAACTTTAACCTAACTTGCGCAAGGAAACAAACTATACGCTGAGCATAAAACTCAGTGGTATTTCTATAATCCGAATACTCTAAAAAAATAATATTACAAAGCATACACATTTAACCATATGTAAACATTAATCAATCGATAATTCAATTCATCCACTTAATCTTCATTTTTCATCAATAACTAATTCAAATAAATTTTCTCACTTTGATTCACATAACATTTGGCAATAACAAAACTCTTTTTATGAACTCTTGGTTCATACATATCATTTGCTCAATTCAATTCAATATCATATTTCAAATTCACAATTCAATAACAATCTTATTGCCAATTCATTTATTTACCCCTATTAACAAGACTAAGACTTTGACGGATACACAGATCCAACCAAAACACACTAGTATGGCACCCAGTGCCTCATCAAACAATTCGATGTAATAGAGTGACACCCAGTGTCTCAACGGCCATGCCGAATTAAGTTGGTACCCAGTACCTCATCAAATTTATTCGAAGTAATAGTTTAACACCCAGTGTCTCATCGACTCGAGGTCAAAGTATCCCTTAACTCTTCCAATCCTATGGCATGCTAGCTATATCTGACTCAGCCCAATACAGTTAATAGGGTTTTCAATTCACTTTTCAAATACAACCAATATTCAATATTTTCACATTTCAATAACAATGAATATTTTCATCAATCACAAATTCACATATATTCAATTCAATATCAACAATCACATATACTCACGAATTTAACTCAACACCACAATACCAACACTCACCTCAATTTCACTTACCATGCATATTAAATAATAAGTACAACAAATAATTATTAGATTCGGATTATAGAAATACAAACCAAAATTCTTGAGCTACTCCTCGTTAACTTTTTCTTTTCATTTTTTCGCTGAGGTCTTTGGCTCAAAGTTAGCTATGAAAATCGATACAATTGAAATTAATCAATACATCACAATTTCACATTGAATATTTCAATTTATACTCAACTTTTGCCTAAATTCCAATTTAGTCCCTATCCAATACTAACTTTATTTCTACAAAACTAACCCATATCTTCATTCAATTTCCACTTAAAACTAAATTTAACTCTCTAATTTCACCAAAAATCCATAATTTTAAAATTCTCTCATTTTAGTCCCTATTACTCAAAACTTATAATTTAACTTACAATTCAATCTATATTTTCATTCTAACTTGAAATTTTATCAATTTAATCCCTAATTCTTCAATTTATTCAACATGAACAACTTCTAAAAATTCACTAATTTTCAAAATTTTAACTTAAATCAAGTAGTATTTTGTTCTAGGATTCTAAAAATCAAAATTACAAGAAAAGGATTAAATTGACTTACCAATCAAACTTTGAACCTCAAAACCCTATTTTTCCTTTCTTTTCTTTTCTCCTTTCTCCTTCTTTATTTCGTTCCTATTCTCTGTTTCTTTTCTATCTTTTGTTTCTTTTATTTCTATTTTGTTTTATTATTTCTTTTAACTATTATTTTAATAATATAATATAATATAATATAATATAATATAATATAATATAATATAATATAATATAATATAATATAATAATATTTTCTTAAATAATAAGTATATATATTACAAATGTATGTATAATATTTTTACACATGTAATTTATTATTACCAAACACTTTGCAACTTTTAGATTAATTACTAATTTAGTCCCTTCACTTTTCTATAATCTATAATTAAACTTTCAAATTTTATTCAATTTAATCCTTATATCTAATTAACCTTAATTCAAACTAATTGACCTAACCAAAAGCTAATTAATCACACAACTAACTTCGTAAATATTTTTAATAAATATTTACGAATCCGTTTTACAAAAACAGGGACTAGGAAATACATTTTCTGATAACCGTAAATTTCGGGTGGTTTGGTACCACACGGGGTAGAAAAGGTGTTATGGATGGCTAGGTTGGGTGAATTATCTATATTAGTTGGTTATGAATTGTGTAAGTATGTTGCATTAACCGGGGGAACGATTTATGCACTGAGTCTTGGTGACTCACCTTCTCCCTTATCTTTTCAGGTAATTCGTAGATCGCGGATAAGGAGCCGGGTAGGACTTAAGGTGGCCATTCAATAAATAAACTTGGATTTTACATGGACTTTGCTATGGGTATTTTATTTCATTTAAATTTGGTTTCATTTATTTGGGTTTGTAATAAGGACTTTTAAGTTTGTGCTTTTGGACTATTTATATGCTTTGGATTTGTTTTAAACATGGCTAAGTAAATTACTTGACAAATTTTAATAATTTGAGCGTAACGGTTTTCAAAAATTTACCATTGGGTAATGTAAATTATTTGATAACAAATGACAACTCAAATGTTTTCGACAACTTAAATAATTTTTGAATTTAAGTTTTCACACTCAAATGCAAATGGTTTTCAAAACAATCATTCGAGTTTTTCTTTAAATATATATATACGTTTTTTTTAATCTATGAATCGATAATTAAATTTTAGAGATTGATTTTCTGGGTTTTCAAAGTATTCTATCGGTTTTTAACTAATCATGTATCAGTTTTCTACAAACATTAGACATCTAAAGAATTTTGTTTAAAACTAAACCGTCAACTCGATTTTCTTCAAAATGCTTTCCCTGTGACATGCCAGATTCGGTCGTGGTGTATTGACCGGGTTTGGGGTGTTACAATTATGGTATCAGAGCCAAGTTTAAAAACTCAGCTGTGGAATAGATTCAAAAATGTTTTTAAAATTTTGGTTGAAATATGGTTTAGAAAAATATATATATCTCTTTCCTGGAAGTATGGCACCCGAGTCTCCAACACCAATCCGCACTGTAAGTTTCCTGATACTTTTCTTTGTTATATGCTGTATTTCGAGTATCTATTCTGTAACACCCCAAACCCAGCCCATGAGTCTTGATCGAATCTGGTATGTTACTGGGTAAAAATAGGTTGAGTCATTTTGAAAGTTTGGTGAAAATTCGATAAAATTTGGCTAAGGTGCAAAAGAAAAGGTGTTTGAAAACTCAGTTGGGCCTTTTTAATAAATACAGTTGGGCTGATAAACCCTTTTGAAAACATTTGATCACGTACATTTTAAAATCATCAAAGTTGTATTCGACTTAGTTTACTTTTGGTTACCCGATGGTAACGACTTTGAAAACTCGTATAAGTTATTAAGTTGGAAAAGGTCACTTTTTACCGGTTTACTTTAACATTTGTAAATTTCGTTTGTAATATATGAAAAGTAAAACAAAACAGTAAAATAAACATCCAAAATAATAATAGCGGCCTTATTACATCCCAAATTAAAAATACTTAGGAAATAAAATAATTAATCTTAACAAAAATAAATTTAACTCCAACGATATGCATGGCCGCCTTGAGTCCTCTCCGGCTCCATCTCCGCGATCTACTCATCTGCAAAATGTTAAGGGAAGGGGTGAGTCACCAAGACTCAGTGTGTAAATCCCCTACCCGAAAAAGCACTCATACACAAGATATTAATTTACATGCAAATATGCAACCCCACCTAGCCATCCATACTCCTTAACTACCCCGTGTGGTCAAAACCACTGATGACTTAGAGTCACAATTTAAATGATGGGGCCAACCCATCGTGTGGTCAAAACCACTAATGACCATGGGTCACAATTAATCAAGTGTGGTCAAATCCACTGGTGGTACCAAACCACTGGGACTTAGTCGCAAATAATCAATCGATGTGGTCAAAACCACTGATGACCATAGGTCACAAATAATCGATGGGGCCAACCCATCTTGTGGTCAAAACCATCGATGACCATAGGTCACAAATAATTTTGATGGGGCCAACCCATCTTGTGGTCAAAACCATCGCGACGATCCATAAAATCATTCCTCCTCTCATCAATCCCACCATCATCATGCTTTATGTGCAACATATCATTTAATCATGTATTTAGGCATGGCATTTAACAAAGATGTGATGGCATGCAAAACATATATCAAAGATCACAAGTTAGGGGACTTACTCGGAATCCATGTTTAAGCCCACAAGCATATCATAGATCACTACCAACATTTATGCACAAGGCAATAATATAGCAAGTTTATTAATAAAGTGTGTAAAGAGTTTACACACATGTTTCTACCAAAATTCCTAGATCCCGAAGATTCGATCTACGTCGCTAGATATCTTGTCCTATAATCACCAAAAATCATGGTTAGGGACTTAGGCCTATTCGGCCAAACCAAATTAATACCAAAGGCTCTTTTGTGAACTTACCTTGAACGGATTTGATTTCCAAAAAAATTCTGAAAATGTCACTTGATTTGTCGAGATCCCTACCAAAACACTAGTTAAGAATCGACTTGTATAATCACACATAATCAAGGCCTATGGCCGAATGTCACTTACCTCTTTACCTTAAGAGAACAAATCCCGAAAGCTCCCTTTAATCGACTATGGCCTCTCTACAATTGGTTTGATCATATTAGTAAGAAACTTAGGCCATTCGGCGATAACCTTGAACCTAAAAGTGGTGATTACCCCCTTACCTTGATAATTGTTTCAGCCCTTAAACTCCACAAATCAGCACCACTTGGTGTTGTGAGGGGGTTCGACTATCTTCAATGAAAAGAAAAGAACCGAAATAGCAACTTACCTTAGAGAAAATCGGCTAATCACAAGATGGAAAAGGGGCTGGAATTTTCCTCTTAAAAGAGGAGGTAGATTCGGCTAAAAAGGAACAAGAGAAGCTGGAAATTTTTGAACGATTTTGGCTATGGTTTAAGGGGAAATTCGGTAGCACAATGAGGAGAAGAAAGAAGAAAAGAAATTGAGGGATTTTTGGCACTTCTTTGCTGTACAAAACTGATATGGACAGCCCCCCCAAGGAGTCCAACATTCAGCCAACACCCCTCCCTATGGTGATAATTCCAGCCTTTAATCTAATAAAAAATAAAGCAAAATTATCTTACATTATCTCCTAGCTACTCTCAACAATTTAATTGAAAATAAAACACTAATAACTCCCCCCCTTCCAGCCGATTATGTGCAAAAAAATAAGCTTATGTTTATCCCATTAAGAGTCTAAAACAAAACAGACCATTAGCTCTCATTCTCCTTCACGCCAGCTTTGAGAAAAAAATAAAAACAAATTTGCTGCTACTCTGGTTCGAACACCAGACCTCACTAATGCAACCCCACCTTAAACGCCCCAGACCATCTCTTCCCATTTAACTTTCATGTCATATAACCCCACCATTAATTTATAACACCTTTATACCTGGGCCCTTCTCCTTTTAACGCCAAAGCCTAAAAATAAAATTCCCCTTGCGTCCGTTACGACTTGAACTCGAGTCCTTGCACCAAGGCCCTTAAGTGGCGCCCCAAGCCACTCCACCAGCCCGACTTTCATGCTCTTACCTTGCCCAAAAATTCTTTAAAGCCTTCTTTACTTTAACGCCCCAAAATTAAAATGCAAAATGCTGCTCTAGCAGCTCGAACCTGCGCCCATCTTCACCTCCACTCCTAAGTGGCGCACTGTAGCCACTTAGCCAACCCCACTTTCATGTCCAACTCCAACACCAAAATCCTTAAAGCCTTCCTTACTTGGCCCCTTCCTTTAACGCCCCAAAAAAAAACCCAAAACAAAACACACCCCCTTGTTTCTCCCATGAATTGAACCTAAGACCTCCCTTGCATCACCCTTAGGCGCACCAAGCCAATTGTGCCAAGCCCATTCTTTGTGTCAATATTCGCCCAAAATTTTATTTGACCCCTATCCCCTAGCTTCCTTCCTTTTAAACCCTTAAAAAAAAATTTTAATTCCAAACCGACCTAATTGGGGTTATGTCAAGACCTAAATATGCTTAGAAATCAAAATATTTATTTCTACAAGCACATACATAGGAAAATATTTAAATTACAAACAACCCTATTTTAGGTGTTACAATTCTACCCTTAAAAATAATTTCGTCCTCGAAATTACTTACTAACGAATAGTCGTACATCTTAACTCACCGTACTATGCTTATGCTGTGCACTCTGATCTTAATAAAACTATCGTACTTCCTAAGCACAATCTCTAAGTTCACAACTAAGGTTTTCCACTACCCAGGGGTATTTCCGTAATTTATCCTACAGGGGTATTTTTTGTAATTTTTCCAAGAATACAGATTCTTGGATGATTTTTTCAAAAAGTATTTTGGAACTCTTAAATTCCTGAGGTATTTTGAAAAATTTTGAAATCCGGGGGTATTTCGATAATTTTGAAGTTTAGGGGCATTTTGGTAATTTTTCACAAATCAGGGTAGATTTGTAATATTTATCAAATTAGGGATATTTCAAAAGTTGTAAAATTTTGAGGGTTCTTTTTAAGTATTTATTTTCCAGGTTGGTGGTGTTGCAAAAATTTTGAAAACCAAGGTCATTTTGGTAATTTTGTTGGTTAGGGGCAATTTTGTAATTTTCCAAAATCATGATGTTTTTGCAAAGTAAGGTTTTTGGGCACTTTATATATAATGGAAATTTTGATTGTAACTATGGGTATTTTGGAAATATCATAAATCAGGGGCATTTTCGTAATTTTACTCCTAAGGGTATTTTAGTAATTTTACAAACCAGGGATATTTTGGTCTCTTTTTTTTTTTTTTTTTAAAAAAAACTAAAGTTTTATTTATTTCAAAAATTAAAACGGCTAATCCCTTTTCGGGTTTTAGTTATCAAGTTTAGCCTGTGAGTTCGTCGTCTCAGCTAGGATGAACCGTTACTACACACCAGGTAGGATTCAAGTGAGTAGGAGGTGAGTCATGAGGACTGCTTAAATACCAGGCCCCCACCGAATCCAATCTTAGAGATGCATATAACGATTGCCACATCTTTTGCTCAGTGAAAACTCACAGGGTTTGTTTAGGGAATTTATTAAATCTTATGCAATATCTGTTGGAGTACGCTAGCACTAGGGTTCAATAGTAGTCTACGTTCCCAATTTACCCTTCTACCCTTCATCAAAAGAATTCACAGAAATTGATAGAAGTACTTACCTGGGTGGATAGGTGCCGAAGACTCGGTGCCATGCTGTTCAAGCCAAAAACAGTTTCAAAACATTCCAATAAGGCCTACTATCAAGAACAAAACGTTTTGGGCCTTGGGCCCCCACAATGAAGTTTTGAATCTGCTCGATATTAAAATGTAACACCCCAAACCCGCCCATGAGTCCTGAATTCAATCTCGGTATGTTGGGTAAAAATAGGTTGAGTCATTTTGAAAGTTTGGTGAAAATTGATAAAATTTGGCTAAGGTGCAAAAGAAAAGGTGTTTGAAAACTCAGTTGGGCCTTTTTAATAAATACAGTTGGGCTGATAAACCCTTTTGAAAACATTTGATCACGTACATTTTAAAATCATCAAAGTTGTAGTCAACTTAGTTTACTTTTGGTTACCCGATGGTAGCGACTTTGAAAACTCGTAGAAGTTATTAAGTTGGAAAAGGTCACTTTTAACCGGTTTACTTTAACATTTGTAAATTTCATTTGTAATATATGATAAGTAAAACAAAACAGTAAAATAAACATCCAAAATAATAATAGTGGCCTTATTACATCCCAAATTAAAAATACTTAGGAAATAAAATAATTAATCTTAACAAAAATAAAGCAAAATGTTAAGGGAAGGGGTGAGTCACGAAGACTCAGTGTGTAAATCCCCTACCCGAAAAAGCACTCATACACAAGATATTAATTTACATGCAAATATGCAACCCCACCTAGCCATCCATACTCCTTAACTACCCCGTGTGGTCAAAACCACTGATGACTTAGAGTCATAATTTAAATGATGGGGCCAACCCATCGTGTGGTCAAAACCACTGATGACCATGGGTCACAATTAATCAAGTGTGGTCAAATCCACTGGTGGTACCAAACCACTGGGACTTAGTCGCAGATAATCAATTGATATGGTCAAAACCACTGATGACCATAGGTCACAAATAATCTGATGGGGCCAACCCATCTTATGGTCAAAACCACTGATGACCATAGGTCACAAATAATTTTGATGGGGCCAACCCATCTTGTGGTCAAAACCACTGGCGACAGTCCATAAAATCATCCCCCTCCTCTCATCAATCCCACCATCATCATGCTTTATGTGCAACATATCATTTAATCATGTATTTAGGCATGGCATTTAACAAAGATGTGATGGCATGCAAAAACATATATCAAAGATCACAAGTTAGGGGACTTACCGGAATCCATGTTTAAGCCCACAAGCATATCATAGATCACTACCAACATTTATACACAAGGCAATAATATAGCAAGTTTATTAATAAAGTGTGTAAAGAGTTTACACACCTGTTTCTACCGAAATTCCTAGATCCCGAAGATTCGATCTACGTTGCTAGATATCTTGTCCTATAATCGGCCAAAAATCATGGTTAGGGACTTAGGCCTATTCGGCCAAACCAAATTAATACCAAAGGCTCTTTTGCGAACTTACCTTGAACTGATTTGATTTCCAAACAAATCCCGAAAACGTCACTTGATTTGTCGAGATCCCTACCAAAACACTAGTTAAGAATCAACTTGTATAATCACACATAATCAAGGCCTATGGCCGAATGTCACTTACCTCTTTACCTTAAGAGAACAAATCCCGAAAGCTCCCTTTAATCGACTATGGCCTCCCTACAATTGGTTTGATCATATTAGTAAGAAACTTAGCCATTCTACCATAACCTTGAACCTAAAAGAGGTGATTACCCCCTTACCTTGATAATTGTTTCAGCCCTTAAACTCCACAAATCAGCACCACTTGGTGTTGTGAGAGGGTTCGGCTATCTTCAATGAAAAGAAAAGAACCGAAACAGCAACTTACCTTAGAGAAAATCAGCTAATCACAAGATGGAAAAGGGGCTGGAATTTTCCTCTTAAAAGAGGAGGTAGATTCGGCTAAAAAGGAACAAGAGAAGCTGGAAACTTTTGAACGATTTTGGCTATGGTTTAAGAGGAAATTCGGCAGCACAATGAGGAGAAGAAAGAAGAATAGAAATTGAGGGATTTTTGGCACTTCTTTGTCAAAACTGATATGGACATCCCCCCCAAGGAGTCCAAAATTCAGCCAATGCCCCTCCCTATGGAGATAATTCCAGCCTTTAATCTAATAAAAAATAAAGTAAAATTATCTTACATTATCTCCTAGCTACTCTCAACAATTTAATTGAAAATAAAACACTAATATCTCCCCCCCCTTCCAACCGATTATGTGCAAAAAAATAAGCTAATGTTTATCCCATTAAGAGTCCAAAACAAAACAGACCATTAGCTCTAATTCTCCTTCACGCCAGCTTTGAGAAAAATATAAAACAAATTTGCTGCTACTCTGGTTCGAACACCAGACCTCACTAACGCAGCCCCACCTTAAACGCCCCAGACCATCTCTCCCCATTTAACTTTCATGTCATATAACCCCACCATAAATTTATAACACCTTTATACCTGGGCCCTTCTCCTTTTAATGCCAAAGCCTAAAAATAAAATTCCCCTTGCCTCCGTTACGACTCGAACTCGAGTCCTTGCACCAAGGCCCTTAAGTGGCGCCCCAAGCCACTCCACCAGCCCTACTTTCATGCTCTTACCTTGCCCAAAAATTCTTTAAAGCCTTCTTTACTTTAATGCCCCAAAATTAAAATACAAAATGCTGCTCCAGCAGCTCGAACCTGCGCCCATCTTCACCTCCACTCTTAAGTGGCGCACGGTAGCCACTTAGCCAACCCCACTTTCATGTCCAACTCCAACACCAAAAATCCTTAAAGCCTTCCTTACTTGGCCCCTTCCTTTAACGCCCCCCCAAAAAAAAACCCAAAACAAAACACACCCCCTTGTTTCTCCCATGAATTGAACCCAAGACCTCCCTTGCATCACCCTTAGGCGCACCAAGCCAATTGTGCCAAGCCCATTCTTTGTGTCAATATTCACCCAAAATTTTATTTGACCCCTATCCCCTAGCTTTCTTCCTTTTAAACCCTTAAAAAGAAATTTTTAATTCCAAATCCGACCTAATCCGGGGTTATGTCAAGACCCTAAATATGCTTAGAAATCAAAATATTTATTTTTACAAGCACATACATAGGAAAATATTTAAATTATAAACAACCCCTATTTTAGGGTGTTACATATTCTGTGTGTTTGGTTTGGATGTGATGTTCAGACATAGAGTTGGGTGCGTATGAAATATTCGTCTATTTTAATGGCTAGGTGTTTTTGAGTATGTATAGGAGTTTTAAATTCTAGTTAAAAGATATTAGTTTTATTAAGATTAGAGTGCGCAGCAAGAGCGTAGTCTGGTAGGTTAGGATGTGTGACTGTTAGTTAGTTGGAAATTTCAAGGACAAAATTTCTTTAAGGAGGGTAGATTTGTAACATCTTGAAATTGGGCCAAAAAGAATTGAGCCCAATGGGCCTTGAGCGTAGTAGCGTTTAAATTTTTTTTAGAGCAAGAGATCGGCTTAAATGCAAGTTGGACCAATTAGATAAGCGAGTTTGGAAGGTTAGATGGCTTCTATGAAGTCCCGGGTTCAAGTTAGGCCTTAGGAAAAATTTTGGTTTTAGGTGAAAAAAGCCCTGGTGGTTGGCGGGTGAGCCTTAAGAATAAAATGTGGAGGAAAATGACACAAGTGGAGTGTGTGGTGTAGTGGCAAAGTGACGCCACTTAAGGACAAGGGAATGAAGCCACAAGGAAGGAAGGAGGTCTAAGGTTCTAGTTGTAGCGTTTGCATTCCTTTTAGATTATTTTTATTAAATGAATTTAGACCTTGGTCATAGGGTTATATTTAGTTGCGCATGGTTTAAGACACAAGGAGCTAGTTAGTAAAGTGGCTAGCAGCGTGGATTATGTTATAAGGGAGCCTAAGTTCGAATCTCGTGAGAAGCAAGGGAGTATTTATTTTGCGGATTGGACGGTAAGAGTTTCAGTTGAATTTAAACTCTATTGACGAATGGGATCCCACATCGGAAAGATACAAAGAAGGAAAGTGAAGAGCTAGCTATATAAAGAGCATGCCAGGAGGAGGGTTAACATACCTTGGTCGGTGTTGGGCACAGGAGTGGTCGCAGCACGGTTTAGCACCAGAGTCCTATCAGGTGTGTAACTCACTCTACTCTAGCTGTAGAGCGGCAAATGCCAAAGTGCCAATCACGGCAATAGTAGCCACACGAGCGTGCGAGAACATGTGTGGGGCTTCGACGCGATAGTTGAGGCCATTAGTAGTATTTTTGTGGGTTGGGACTGCTTGGGCCACGATGGGCCGAAGTGGGCCCAATGGGTCCGTGGGTCCAATTGGAATAAACTGTATGATGATATAGTATATAGTGAACTAGACTAGGTGGAACCTATATACGTGGCTAGATTTGTGTTAGGTGGGCTACACGAGCGTGTGGGCCCGAATGGGCCAGAATCAGGCTTTAGGCCCAATAGTCTGGTGACGACCGAAAATGGTAGCCGAGTCTCTCATGGTAACATTAGACCTCCGGGAGGGCCATTGTAAGTGCGAAATTACGAAAATACCCTTGGTGGGTAAATTACGAAAATACCCTTGGTGGGAAAATTACGAAAATACCCTTGATGGCTAAATTACGAAAATACCTTTGGTGGGTAAATTACAAAAATACCCTTGGTGGGTAAATTACGAAAATACCCTTGGTGGGTAAATTACGAAAATACCTTTGGTGGGTAAAATTACGATTATACCCTTAGAGGTTGATTAGCATGATTATGTTGTTTTATGTCTATCTGATTATGATGGTAATTCATGTTATACTTATATTTGATATATGTCTAGCATACATGACATACTGCATACACGAATTATTATGTCATATTGTATGGGTATGATGAGAGGAGGAGGAAGATTGATATCTGTGGCTTTGGGTCACCAGTGGTTTGGCACCACCAGTGGTTTGGTACCACAGTTGATATTCATGACTTTGGGTCACCAGAGGTTTGGCATCTCATAACGACTCGTCCCAGTGGCTTTGCACCACTGTGGGTTGGCCCCACATTTGATAAAACGGGATTGTTGCCAGTGATTTGGTATCACAACGTGGGTTGGCCCCACATATAGATTATTCGTGACTTTGGGTCACCAGTGGTTTGGCACCACATTATATTGATATCTGTGACTTTGGGTCACCAGTGGTTTGGCACCACCAGTAATTTGGTACCACACGGGGTAGAATCGGGAGTTTTGGATGGTTAGGTTTTGGGTTGCATGACATGCATATTTTCATATGAAATTGTGTAAGGGTTTAACACCCGTTGGATGGGGATTTACACACTGAGTCTCGATGACTCATCCCTTAGTTAAATTTTGCAGGTAATCATTAGATCGCGGATTTGGGAGCTGAGGTGGACTCGTGGAGGCCATACATATGTTTACTCGTAAATTCATTTCTTTTATTTGGACTTATTTTTACTTGGGTTTTGTTATGTAATAAGGCGGTATTTCACTTGGTTTCAGCTTTCAATGTGGTTACTGCTTATTATTAAATGATCAATATGGGATTTTCCTAAAATGATAATAAACTGTTTCTTATTTAAAATTACTTAAACTCAATTTTTCACAACAACTATAAAGAATACGAGTTTTTTTAACGAACGCATAGTTTTTAGACATTCGTTTCATGCGACATGCCAGATTAACAAATTTTAATAATTTGAACGTAACGGTTTTCAAAACTTTACCATCGGGTAATGTAAATTATTTGATAACAAATGACAACTCAAATGTTTTCGACAACTTAAATAATTTTTGAATTTAAGTTTCCACACTCAAATGCAAACGGTTTTCAAAACAATCATTCGAGTTTTTATTTAAATATATATACATTTTTTTAATCTATGAATAAATAATTAAATTTTAGAGATTGATTTTTTGGGTTTTCAAAGTATTCTATCGGTTTTTAACTAATCATGTGTCAATTTTCTACAAACATTAGACATCTAAAGAATTTTGTTTAAAACTAAATCGTCAACTCGATTTTCTTCAAAACGCTTTCCCTGTGACATGCCAGATTCGGTCGTGGTGTATTGACTGGGTTTGGGGTGTTACAACTATGGTATCAGAGCCAAGTTCAAAAACTCGACTATGGAATGGGCTCAAAAATGTTTTTCAAATTTTGGTTGAAATATGGTTTAGAAAAATATATATCCCTTTCCTGAAAGTATGGCACCTGAGTCTCCAGCACCAATCCGCACCGTAAGTTTCTCGATACTTTTCTTTGTTATATGTTGTATTTTTGTATCTATTCGTGTGTTTGGTTTGGATGTGATGTTCGGACATAGAGTTGGGTGCGTATGAAATATTCGTCTGTTTTAATGGCTAGGTGTTTTTGAGTATGTATAGGAGTTTTACATTCTAGTTAAAAGATATTAGTTTTATTAAGATCAGTCTTGCAGAAGAGCGTAGTCCTGTAGGTTAGGATGTGTGATTAGTTAGTTGGAAATTTTGAGGATGAAATTTCTTTAAGGAGGGTAGATTTGTAACATCCTGAAATTGGGCCTAAGAGAATTGAGCCCAATGGGCCTTGAGCGTAGTAGCGTTTAATTTTTTTTAGAACAAGAGATCGGCTTAAATGTAAGTTAGACCAATTAGATAAGTGAGTTTGGAAGGTTAGGGGGATTCTATGAAGTCCTAGGTTCAAGTTAGGCCTTAGGAAAAATTTTGGTTTTAGGTGAAAAAAACCCTGGAGGTTGGCGGGTAGGCTTTAAGAATAAAATGTGGAGGAAAATGACACAAGTGGAGTGTATGGTGTAGTGGCAAAGTGACGCCACTTAAGGACAAGGGAATGATGCCACAAGGAAGGAAGGAGGTCCAAGGTTCTAGTTGTAGCGTTTGCATTCCTTTTAGATTATTTTTATTAAATTAATTTAGACCTTGGCCATAGGGTTATATTTAGTTGCGCATGGTTTAAGACACAAGGAGCTAGTTGGTAAAGTGGTTAGCAGTGTGGATTATGTTATAAGGGAGCCTGAGTTCGAATCTCGTGAGAAGCAAGGGAGTATTTATTTTACAGATTGGACGATAAGAGTTTCAGTTTAATTTAAACTCTATTAACGAAGGGATCCCACAACGGAAAGATACAAAGAAGGAAGGTGGAGAGCTAGCTATATAAAGAGCATGCCAGGAGGAGGGTTAACATACCTTGGTGGGCGTTGGGCACAGGAGTGGTCGCAGTGCGGTTTAGCATCAGAGTCCTATCAGGTGTGTAACTCACTCTACTCTAGCTGTAGAGCAGCAAATGCCGAAGTGCCGATCACGGCAATAGTAGCCACACGAGCGTGCAAGCGCACGTGTGGGGCTTCGACACGATAGTTGAGGCCATTAGTAGTATTCTTGTGGGTTGGGACTGCTTGGGCTACGATGGGCCGAAGTGGGCCCAATGGGTTCGTGGGCCCAATTGGAAGAAATTGTATGATGATATAGTATATAGTGAACTAGACTAGGTGGAACTTATATACGTGGCTAGATTTGTGTTAGGTGGGCTACACGAGCGTGTGGGCCCGAATGGGCCAAAATCGGGTTTTAGGCCCAATAGTCTGGTGACGATCGAAAATGGTAACCGAGTCTCTCAGGGTAACATTAGACCTCCGGGAGGGCCATTGTAGGTGCAAAATTATGAAAATACCCTTGGTGGGTAAATTACAAAAATACCCTTAGTGGGAAAATTACGAAAATACCCTTGGTGGGTAAATTACAAAAATACCCTTGGTGGGTAAATTAAAAAATGCCCTTGGTTGGTAAATTACGAAAATACCCTTGGTAGGAAAATTACGAAAATACCTTTGGTTGGTAAAATTACGATTATACCCTTAGAGGTTGATTAGCATGATTATGTTGTTTTATGTCTATCTGATTATGATGGTAATTCATGTTATACTTATATTTGATATATGTCTAGCATACATGACATCCTACATACACGAATTATTATGTCATATTGCATGGGTATGATGAGAGGAGGGGGAAGATTGATATCTGTGGCTTTGGGTCACCAGTGGTTTGGCACCACCAGTGGTTTGGTACCACAGTTGATATTCGTGTCTTTGGGTCACCAGAGGTTTGGCACCTCATAGCGACTCGTCCCAGTGGCTTCGCACCACAGTGGGTTGGCCCCACATTTGATAAAACGAGATTGTCGCCAGTGATTTGGTATCACAACGTAGGTTGGCCCCACATATGGATTATTCATGACTTTGGGTCACCAGTGGTTTGGCACCACATTATATTGATATCTGTGACTTGGGTCACCAGTGGTTTGGCACCACCAGTGGTTTGGTACCACACGGGGTAGAATCGGGAGTTTCGGATGGTTAGGTTTTGGGTTGCATGACATGCATATTTTCATATGAAATTGTGTAAGGGTTTAACACCCGTTGGATGGGGATTTACACACTGAATCGCAATGACTCACCCCTTAGTTAAATTTTGCAGGTAATCATTAGATCGCAGATTTGGGAGCTGAGGTGGACTCGTGGAGGCCATACATATGTTTACTCGTAAATTCGTTTCTTTTATTTGGACTTATTTTTACTTGGGTTTTTGTTATGTAATAAGGCAGTATTTCACTTGGTTTCAGCTTTCAATTTGGTTACTGCTTATTATTAAATGATCAATATGGGATTTTCCTAAAATGATAATAAACCGTTTCTTATTTAAAATTACTTAAACTCAATTTTTCACAACAACTATAAAGAATACGAGTTTTTTTAACGAACACACAATTTTTAGACATTCCTTTCATGTGACATGCTAGATCCGGTCGTAACGTTTAGGCCGGGTTTAGGGTGTTACAAGCATCTACCACCATCCTGGTGTGTGCGTTGAGACCATTATAAAATGTCTCCAGTTGGATGCAATGCAAAATCCCATGGTGAGGGCATTTGCATATTAACTCTTTAAATCTTGCCTATTGTAACATCCTGATAATTAGGGGCTATGCATTTTACTTAATTGAATGATGTTGCATGCTTAATTATTATTAAGTGTACTTTGGAAGTTATTTTAAGCTTCATTAATTAAGTGAAGGCTTAGTAAAACTTTTAATTTTTATTAAGAGAGAGAGAGCTAAGTAAATTAGGCCTTAAGAATTAATGACAAGGAATTTCAAGCATAAGTTAAGTAATTGGCAAAGTGGTTAAGATGCATGGATGTGTGCTTGAGGTGTAAGGTTCGAATCTCTTAGCTAGCATTAGGGGGAGGATTTTAAATTTTGTTTTCTTCCTTATAAGTGTCGGCCAAGAAAGTTCTAGAGTGGATGAGCTTTCATTCATTTTTAGCTAGTTGACCATGTGAAAA
Organism: Gossypium rotundifolium; assembly: GCA_025506655.1. NCBI lineage: Eukaryota > Viridiplantae > Streptophyta > Magnoliopsida > Malvales > Malvaceae > Gossypium > Gossypium rotundifolium. The sequence continues at coordinate 79,690,288 of CP106729.1, read as the reverse complement.
AGGAAGCAAAGAACTTAAGGCATGGAATCTTAAGTTCATGATAAGATGAGGGGACAAAGGCATGATATTTGGCTATGTTTTGGGGATGTGTTCATGGTCATTTGACCATGAACCTAGACGGCATGAAGGCTAAAGGAGTGGCTTAATTGTGTAGCAAATTTTGGATATGATGGGGAAGAAACAAGGAGGAAAAAGGGGATATGTTGGCCTTGATTTGGCCGAATTTGTGCTTTGCCATTAGGGGAGTTAGCCAAAAGTCTTACACAACCTTTTGTCCATCTTTTCCCATTTTCACCAAAAGTTCTCTCCTAGCGAAATTGACATTGAGTTTAGGTAAAATCTTCTCTTTGTTTTAGTTTTCTTTTGACCAATTTTTCTCTAAAACTTCTACTTTGGCCGAATGTACCTTAGACACTTTGGTACACTTTTACTTTTGATTTAGTCCTCGATTGTATTTGAACCAAATACAATTTTCGTTCTTCCTCTTTCTTTTGAAACCGAAACTACAAAGTTCAAAGAACCAAATTCTTCATTTCTCTTCTTTAGCCGAATGCATCTAAGTCTCAAAACTAATCTCCTTCTCTTTGATCATATTCTCTTTTCTTTTCTTTTCACTTTATTTCTCTCTTCTTTTCCTCTCATTGTCAAACCACATAGGATCAAGAATCTCCTCCTTGGCGAATGTGCAAAAGTTCCTAATCATCTCTTTTCTTTTGAGAAATCACCATAATCATCTTCTTCTCCTCTTTCTCTTTCTTCCTTCTTCCTTTCCTTCTCTTTCTTTTCCCTTTCTTCTTTTCCTCAAACCGAAACCACCATTTCTTTCCTCTTTTTGTTAAAGCCGAATCTTGAAGGACTCAAGTAAGAATTCTATCAATTATTTTTATCATTTCCTTTCACTTTAGTAAATTTAGAACTATAATCTTTTATTTTCTCTCCTAGGTGAATTTTTTTGAAAAGATTTTTCAATGATCCTTGTTGAAGACAACCTTTAAGTGACCATTGAATCATCAAGGTAAGATTACTATTTTAGATAATATCAATTTCTTTAGATGGATCACTAATCTACGTTATTTTAGGGCAATCTAAGATCAACAAGATAGGTAAGAAAAGGGCTGTGCGAAGTGTTTGGAAGAGAGGAGGTATTCCTTTACCATCGAACTACAAACGAAGAGCAGTATCGGGGGTTAGAAATTTTCCACCGGGTTGTGGACCTTCTGCTAACGAGGATCGGTTATTCAGTAGTAGTGCATAACCGAACCACTTTATGTTGGTGGAATATCGGTGGGTTTTGATCCATCTAGTGGAGAAAACCATAAATAATCGTCATTCGTGAATCTGAGGGTAAGGATTTAGATCCATCGTTTATAAGTATAGTTTTGTTAACAATAGTTTATACTAACCGAGTGTATTAATCAATTAGGTGTGGACGAGCAAGAGGGTATTGTTCTCACTGTTACTAGGTGTGTAACCATACATTAAAAATTTCCATAGATTTATATTGTTAAAAAGTGATTATGTGATAGTATATTTTGTTTGTGGATACCAAGCATTGGTATACAAAATTCAGGTACGTTACCCAATATTTCGTTTATTTTTGCTATATGCATCAATATGAAATAAGGATGACTATATTATGATTTGTGGGTAAATAGCATGAAAATCTGATTTGATATGTATGTGCATGGGCATATGGGTATGTTTAATAAAGGAGGAAGTATTCTGGTGGTTTTACCACAATTCTGGTGACTTCGGTCACATATGTGAAATTGGTGACTTGGTCACATATTTGACTCGGTGGTTTTGATCACATATTTGACTCCGGTGGCCGGTCACATATTTGACTCGGTGGTTTCGGTCACATATTTGGCTCCGTGACTTGGTCACGTATTTGAAATTTGGACTTTCGGTGACTTGGTCACATCTCTTTTGGTGGCTTTGCCACAATAAGGCGATGTGCATGTTGACTGCAAAGAATCGCCTTCGATGGTGTGTAGCGGATGGAGGGTCGATTTAGTAATCCCACGGTGTGTTGGTTGGTACGGGGTGTGTAGCGGATGGATAATTAGGTTGGGCGGGCTTGCATTTCATTTCATATACATAACTATGTAATATTGTATGATTATTAATTAATCTATTATGAAATGGGCCTTTGGGCTAAATATGAGTTAAATGGGCCCTTGGGCTAAATATGAGTTAAATGGGCCTTTGGGCTAAATATTTGATTAAATGGGCCTATGGCCATATGTGAAATTTATGGGCTTTAAAGCATATGATAAAATGGACTTTTTAGTGTATGTGTTATACATTGAGTTTATGACTCACCCATTTTTATGGGATAACTTTTCAGATGACTCGTAGTACGATGGATCTAAGGCGCAGTAAGGATTTCGAGGTGGCCAGTGCTCGTATCAAGTATTGTGGAGATTTTCCAACTTAAACTCTTTAAGTTAAATTTTATTACTTAGACTTTATTATGGATTTGCCAATTTTATGTAATAAGGCCACTTTAAACTATCTTTCATTTCGTGTTTGGATTTACTTTTATTTTGACATGAACAAATACCTATTAAATAACTAAATTTGTTTTCGATAATTATTTAAAAAGGTTTTTGTCTCTAATATATAAATGTTTTCAAGGAAATTTTCTTAAGTTTGGTTTCCTTTTGATTTTATTAATTCCTTCTAAAAATAATGTTTTTAAAAAAAAAATACTTTACAATGTAATTCTGCCAAAGTTTTACTCGAGGAACATACCAAATCCGGTTAGGCTTTTTGGGCTGGGTTTGGGTGTTTCAACTTGATATCAGAGCCCAGTTTTAAACTCTCGGCCTTGGGTTTTGAAGCCCACAATGTTTTTAAAAGTTGGCCCAAATGACTTTTTGAAAGTTTTCTTAAGTTAAATGGTTTTATAAGAGCATGGCACTCGGAATTCTCGGCCCAGATCCATCAGGTATGTACCTTCATTTGATAAATGATATGAATGTTTGATAAGCCTAAGGAAACTTTAGAGACATGGACCTTAGGTGTATGTGTGCTACTACGGAAAAACTACTAAATATCTGTTTCATAAAACTTTCTTTTAATAAGAAGTGAAAAGATTCTAATACATAAGACTTTTCGTAAAAATAGATAAGATACGTAGTAGACATGAGCTCTAGGGGGCGAGGTCGTCGTGGACATGGAAGAGGAAGGATGACTATTTCGGAACCAGTTCGATCTGGTCAAGGTTCCGAGAATGAAGCTCCACCACCATTGTTAGCGCGGACTTTCAAGAACAAAATGAAGGTGGTGACGCAGATCACAAGTCGTCTTTGCGTGTTTTGAACGAGTAGCAGAAGCTAGTTCTGGAAATGGGTCTCGAAAGTCTGTAGCTGAGAGACTAAGATCGAATGGAGCTGAGGTTTTCAGAGGAGTATCTGGAGTAGCTCCAAACGTAGCTGAATATTGGTTGGAGGCAGTCGAAAGGATCATGGATGATATAGACTGCACTAATGAAGAGAAATTGAAAGGTGCTATTTCACTTCTTCATGATGAAGCCTACCAGTGGTGGCTCACTATCAAGGAAAGTACCCCTGTGGATCGTCTGGATTGGGGGTATTTTAAAGTGAAATTTGAAGGAAAATATGTTGGAGCTAGCTATATCGACTCCCAGAGGAAGACATTTCTGAATCTAGTACAAGGAAACAAGTCGATAGCTGAATATGAAGCGAAATTTTTGCGACTTAGCCGTTATGCCAGAGGGATAGTGGCTACGGAATATGAACGGTGTATCAGATTTGAAGATGGACTTAGAGATGAGCTAAGAGTGATGATTGCTCCACACCGTGAAAGAGATTTTGCAATCCTAGTGGAAAGGGCAAGAATTGCTGAAGAGGCTAAACGGACTGAGAGACAGAACCGGGACAGAGGTCAGAGCAAGAATAAGAGAAGCTTTGGGTCTTCGGGGTCGTCCGAAAACTTTCAGAAGAAATCAAGGAATGATGGACCACGAGGTCAACAGACTGCTACGGGTGTACAAAGTCGTACTTGTTCTCAATGTGGGAAAATGCACTCGGGAGAATGCTGGAAAAAGACTGGCGGATGTTTCAAGTGCGGTTCGAAGGATCACATGATCAAAGATTGCCCGATGAACTCGAAAAAGAACCGTTCAGCAAGTCAGGGTGCTAATCAGGCTGACAGAGGTGGACAACAGCAGATAAGAGGTCGTGGTTCAAATGGAAGGGGAAATGGTTCTGGTAGAGGACGCGGAACTTCAGGCAGAGGCAGTGGAAGCTCTGAGGCGAGACAACCAGGTTTGGTGTATGCTATTCGTCGTAGAGAAGACAGTGACGCACCTGATGTTATCACGGATATGTTTTTGATTTCTGGGTTGCCCTTTATTCCTTTGATAGATATAGGGTCAACTCATTCCTATATCGCTAGTGAAGTATCTGGGACTTTGCATGTGACTTCAAGCTGTACCTAGAAAGATGATATACTTAGTCCTCTAGGATGCATGAGTTGTAGACAAACTTTTAAGGAAGTGCCTCTAGAAGTCCAAGGAATACAGTTTCCAGCTGATTTAATGGAATTGCCATTCGGAGAATTCGACCTAATCTTAGGCATGGACTGGCTTGTGAAGTACCGTGCAAATATGGATTGTGCTGCTAAGAGAATGTCCTTAAGAACTTTTGATGACAAGGAAGTTGTAGTGATGGGCGAGAGACGGAACTACTTATCTAATGTAGTATCCGCTCTTAAGGCAAAAAAGATGGTTAGGAAAGGATGCGAAGCTTTTCTGATGTTGGTGAATGCTTTGGAGGCTAAGGAAGCAACTGTTAATAAAGTCAGGACGGTGAATGAATTTGTAGATGTTTTTCCGGAAGAACTTCCAGGTTTGCCTCCGGATCGTGAGGTAGAATTCGGGATAGACTTATTGTTCGGCGGTGCGGTTTCTATTGCTCCATATAGAATGGCACCGAAGGAATTGGTTGAGCTTAAGGCTCAGATTCAAGAATTGCTTGAGCGTGGATTCATCCAACCTAGTGTGTCTCCATGGGGAGCACCGGTCCTATTCGTGAAGAAGAAGGACGGATCGATGAGGATGTGTATAGACTACCGGCAGTTGAATAAGCTGACCATCAAGAACAAGTATCTTTTGCCAAGGATCGACAACTTGTTTGATCAGCTTAAGGGAGCTGCGGTATTCTTTAAAATTGATCTAAGATCGGGGCATCATCAGCTTAAAGTGAAGGAAGCGGATATCCATAAGACGGCTTTCCGAACTAGATATGGGCATTATGAATTTCTGGTAATGCCATTCGGATTGACGAATGCCTCAGTTGCGTTTATGGATATGATGAATCGGATTTTTCAGCCCTACTTGGATCAGTTCGTAGTGGTATTCATAGGCGACATCTTGGTGTATTCTAAGTCCAAGTAGAACATGATGAGCATCTTGGATTGTGTTACGAGTTTTAAGGAGAAGAATCGACGCCAAATTCAAACAAGTGTGAATTTTGGTGAAAGAAGTTGCATTTTAGGACATGTGGTATCTGCAGAAGGGATTAGGTGGATCCTCGGAAGATCGAGGTCAGATAGATTGGAAACCACCTAAGTCCGTGAATCGAGGTTCGCAGCTTGGGTTTAGCGGATATTACCAAGATTCGTGAAGGATTTTCATCGATAATGCACCTTTAACGAAATTGCTAAGGAAGGAGGTATCTTTCGTGTGGGTGATAAGCAACAAGAGAGTTTTGAGAAGCTCAAGAAAGTTTTGTGAAGCTCTGCTTTGATTCACTCAAGCGTGAAAGGATTTAAATGCGTGTATTGTGATGCTTCTCACACGGGATTAGGATGTGTTCTGATGCAAGGCGGAAAGGTAGTTGCGTATGCATCTCGGCAGTTGAGACCGCATGAAGTTAATTACCCGACGCATGACTTGGGGTTGGCAGCTGTAGTCTTTGCCCTTAAGGTTTGGAGACATTACTTATATGGAGAAAAGTCAGTGATATATATGGACCACAAAAGTCTGAATATCTACTGACTCGTAAAGAAGCGAATCTGAGGCAGCGAAGGTGGATAGAGTTGTTGAAAGACTACGACTGTTCTATCGAGTACCACCCGAGTAAGGCGAATGTGGTGGCAGACGCTCTAAGTCGAAAAGTGGTGTCAGATTTGAGAGCGATGTTTGCACATCTTAATCTTTTCGATGACGGAAGCTTGTTGGCGTAACTTGATTGCCGACATGGTTAAGTCAAGTGAAAGAGAGGCGTTAATAGATGAAGATCTGAGTGAAAAGCTTCGACAGTGCAGTGGGAAATTGGAAGATTTTAGTATTAATAATGTGACGGGTATTGTGCTTCAAAGGTAAAGTCGTATCTTTGAAAGATCGGAGTTGAGACAAAAGATACTTCAGAATCGCATGGTAGCCCCTATGCTATGCATCCTGGAGGAAGTAAGTTATACCGAGAATTGCGAGATCATTTTGGTGGCCTGGACTTAAGCGGGAAGTTACGAAATTTGTAGGGAAGTGCTTGACGTGTCAGCAAGTTAAGGCTGAACATCAAGTACCTTCTGGATTGCTACAACCAATAAAGATTCCGCAATGGAAGTGGGAGAGAATCACCATGGACTTTGTTAGTGGGCTTCCTCTTACGCCTACTAAGAAAGATTCTGTATGGGTGATAGTGGACCGATTGACGAAATCTGCACATTTTATCCCAGTTCGGATTGATTACTCTTTGCAGAAATTGGCAAAGTTATATGTAGTTGAAATTGTGAGATTACATGGAGTGCCGTTGTCGATAATTTTGGACAGGGACCCAAGGTTTACGTCACGATTTTGGAAAGCATTGCATCAGGCTTTGGGCACCAGATTGGACTTCAGTACGGCATTTCATCCTCAGTCGGACGGTCATCCGAAAGAGTAATCCGTATTAGAAGATATGTTAAGGGATGTGTGATAGATTTCAAGGAAGTTGGGAGGAATTCTTACCGTTGGCGAATTTGCGACAACAACAGATTTCAATCCAAAGATTCGGATGGCACCATATGAAGCACTATATGGACGGAAGTGTCGGACTCCTACGTGTTGGATGTAATTAGGGAACGCCGATTTTGGGTCCGAGATAGTGGTGAATCAAGAAATGGTTAAGGTAATCCGGGCTCGGTTAAAGGAAGCATTAGATAGACAAAAATCGTACGCAGATTTAAAGCGGAAAGAAATAGAGTATGCAGTGGGAGACCAAGTTTTCCTAAAGGTTTCACCTTGGAAAAGGGTGATGAGATTTGGACGCAAAGGGAAACTAAGTCCTAGGTTCATTGGACCTTATCGGATTGTGAAGCGGGTCAGATCTGTGGCATATCAGTTAGATTTGCCTTCGGAATTGAAGCAAATGTACGATGTGTTCCATGTTTCAATGTTACGCCGTTACCGGTCGGATCCATCTCATGTAGTACCAATTGAGGAGGTGGAATTAAGATCAGATTTGTCATATAAAGAGGAGCCAATTCAAATTCTGGAGCGGGATGTAAAGGTTTTACGGAGAAAATTAGTTCCTCTTGTTAAGGTATTATGGCGTAATCATAGAGCAGAAGAAGCTTTGTGGGAACCGGAGGAAGCGATGCGATAGCAATACCCTCACTTATTCCAGCTAGGTAATTTCGAGGACGAAATTATTTTAAGGGGAGTAGAACTGTAACATCCTGATAATTAGGGGCTATGCATTTTACTTAATTGAATGATGTTGCATGCTTAATTATTATTAAGTGTACTTTGGAAGTTATTTTAAGCTTCATTAATTAAGTGAAGGCTTAGTAAAACTTTTAATTTTTATTAAGAGAGAGAGCGAAGTAAATTAGGCCTTAAGAATTAATGACAAGGAATTTCAAGCATAAGTTAAGTAATTGGCAAAGTGGTTAAGATGCATGGATGTGTGCTTGAGGTGTAAGGTTCGAATCTCCTAGCTAGCATTAGGGGGAGGATTTTAAATTTTTGTTTTCTTCCTTATAAGTGTCGGCCAAGAAAGTTCTAGAGTGGATGAGCTTTCATTCATTTTTAGCTAGTTGACCATGTGAAAAAGGAAGCAAAGAACTTAAGGCATGGAATCTTAAGTTCATGATAAGATGAGGGGGACAAAGGCATGATATTTGGCTATGTTTTGGGGATGTGTTCATGGTCATTTGACCATGAACCTAGACAACATGAAGGCTAAAGGAGTGGCTTAATTGTGTAGCAAATTTTTGGATATGATGGGGAAGAAACAAGGAGGAAAAAGGGGGATATGTTGGCCTTGATTTGGCCGAATTTGTGCTTTGCCATTAGGGGGGAGTTAGCCAAAAGTCTTACACAACCTTTTGTCCATCTTTTCTCATTTTCACCAAAAGTTCTCTCCTAGCCGAAATTGACATTGAGTTTAGGTAAAAATCTTCTCTTTGTTTTAGTTTTCTTTTGACCAATTTTTCTCCAAAAACTTCTACTTTGGCCGAATGTACCTTAGACACTTTGGTACACTTTTACTTTTGATTTAGTCCTCGATTGTATTTGAACCAAATACAATTTTCATTCTTCCCTCTTTCTTTTTGAAACCGAAACTACAAAGTTCAAAGAACCAAATTCTTCATTTCTCTTCTTTAGCCGAATGCATCTAAGTCTCAAAACTAATCTCCCTTCTCTTTGATCATATTCTCTTTTCTTTTTCTTTTCACTTTATTTCTCTCTTCTTTTCCTCTCATTGCCGAAACCACATAGGATCAAGAATCTCCTCCTTGGCCGAATGTGCAAAAGTTCCTAATCATCTCTTTTTTTTGAGAAATCACCATAATCATCTTCTTCTCCTCTTTCTCTTTTCTTCCTTCTTCCTTTCCTTCTCTTTTCTTTTCCCTTTCTTCTTTTCCCTTAAACCGAAACCACCATTTCTTTTCTCTTTTTGTTAAAGCCGAATCTTGAAGGACTCAAGTAAGAATTCTATCAATTATTTTTTATCATTTCCTTTCACTTTAGTAAATTTAGAACTATAATCTTTTATTTTCTCTCCTAGGCCGAATTTTTTTTGAAAAGATTTTTCAATGATCCTTGTTGAAGACAACCTTTAAGTGACCATTCGAATCATCAAGGTAAGATTACTATTTTAGATAATATCAATTTCTTTAGATGGATCACTAATCTACGTTATTTTAGGGGCGATCTAAGATCAACAAGATAGGTAAGAAAAGAAATTTGTATGAAGTGTTTGGAAGAGAGGAGGTATTCCTTTACCATCGAACTACAAACGAAGAGCAGTATCGGGGGTTAGAGATTTTCCACCGGGTTGTGGACCTTCTGCTAACGAGGATCGATTATTCGAAGTAGTGCGTACAACCGAACCACTTTACGTTGGTGGAATATTTGCGGGTTTTGATCCATCTAGTGGAGAAAAACCACAAATAATTGTCATTCGTGAATCCGAGGGTAAGGATTTAGATCCATCATTTATAAGTATAGTTTTGTTAACAATAGTTTATACTAACCGAGTGTATTAATCAATTAGGTGTGGACGAGCAAGAGGGTATTGTTCTCACTGTTACTAGGTGTGTAACCATACATTAAAAATTTCCATAGATTTATATTGTTAAAAAGTGATTATGTGATAGTATGTTTTGTTTGTGGATACCAAGCATTGGTATACAAAATTCAGGTACGTTACCCAATATTTCGTTTATTTTTGCTATATGCATCAATATGAAATAAGCATGACTATATTATGATTTGTGGGTAAATAGCATGAAAATCTGATTTGATATGTATGTGCATGGGCATATGGGTATGTTTAATAAAGGAGGAAGTATTCTGGTGGTTTTACCACAATTCTGGTGACTTCGGTCACATATGTGAAATTGGTGACTTCGGTCACATATTTGACTCCGGTGGCTTCGGTCACATATTTGACTCCGGTGTTTTGGTCACATATTTGGCTCCGTGACTTGATCACGTATTTGAAATTTGGACTTGGTTAGGTGACTTGGTCACATCTGCTTTGGTGGCTTTGGCACAATAAGGGCAATGTGCATGTTGACCGCAAAGAATCGCCTTCGATGGTGTGTAGCGGATGGAGGGTCGATTTAGTAATCCCACGGTGTGTTGGTTGGTACGGGTGTGTAGCAGATGGATAATTAGGTTGGTAGGGCTTGCATTTCATTTCATATACATAACTATGTAATATTGTATGATTATTAATTGATCTGTTATGAAATGGGCCTTTGGGCTAAATATGAGTTAAATGGGCCTTTGGGCTAAATATGAGTTAAATGGGCCTTTGGGCTAAATATTTGATTAAATGGGCCTATGGCCATATGTGAAATTTATGGGCTTTAAAGCATATGATAAAATGGACTTTTTAGTGTATGTGTTATACATTGAGTTTATGACTCACCCATTTTATGGGATAACTTTTCAGATGACTCGAGTGCGATGGATCAGGCAAAGAAGGATTTCGAGGTGGCGGTGCTCAGTATCAAGTATTGTGGAGATTTTCCAACTTAAACTCTTTAAGTTAAATTTTATTACTTAGACTTTATTATGGATTTGCCAATTTTATGTAATAAGGCCACTATAAACTATCTTTCATTTCATGTTTGGATTTACTTTTATTTTGACATGAACAAATATCTATTAAATAACTAAATTGGTTTTCGATAATTATTTAAAAGGTTTTTGTCTCTAATATATAAATGTTTTCAAGGAAATTTTCTTAAGTTTGGTTTCCTTTTGATTTTATTAATTCCTTCTAAAAATAATGTTTTTTTTTAAAAAAAATACTTTACAATGTAATTCCGCCAAAGTTTTACTCGAGGAACATACCAAATCCGGTTAGGCTTTTTGGGCCGGGTTTGGGGTGTTTCACCTATGCCTCGTATAAGGATTCATAATCTATTTACTAAAAAATAGTGATATCATTCCACAACTTAGCATGTTTTCTAGGTGGGAAATACTTAACCAGGAAGCGTTCAACTAATTCTTGCCATGTAGAAATTAAACTAGGAGACAATAAATTAAGCCATGCTCGTGCTCTATCTCACAACGAGTATGGAAACAACTTCAATCTCAATGCATCTTTGGTTCAACTAGCTATCTTGAAGGAATCACTCACCTCCATGAACAGTCGATGGTGAAGGTGCAGATCTTCTATAGGCATTCCAAAAAACTGGCCCATTGTCTGAAGCATCTAGAACATCATAGGCTTCAATTCAAACTGATGTGCCTCGATCTTCAGTCTCCTAATTCCTGGATTAAGCTCATTAAAAAGTAGTACAAAGCATACTCCCTTATGGCTCGATCCGTATCATTAACAATAAGGATTGGTTTACGAGCATTAGTAGCTCTATTCCCTTGAACTTCATTTTGATTTTCAGGATCCATTTTTGCGGCTTGTCTCTGGGCTAGTCTTTCTCATCTCCTTTGTCTAAATATCTGCTCGATTTCAGGGTTTACAGGGAGTAAGTCGATGGTTTGAGCAATGCTTTCCTGAAAAGAAAATCACAAAAATAAAAGATTAATAAAAATAAAAATAAATAAACTAAATTGCAAGAAATAATTTCACAAATAATGATTAAATTAATAGCCCCCAGAAACGGCGCTAAACACTTGCTTTGCGACAAAATATGCAAGTATACACAATCGTTATTAAGTAATAAGTGAGTAAAAGAAGTATCGTCTCCACAAGGACTGTATTGATTGATCAACAATTGTAAAATTAATGTTTAACAAGTTGGTTATGAAAATAAAATATTTAAACATGATGGATGCCTTAATTAAATTAACAACTAATATGCAAATGGGATAAAATAAAATGCAATGAATGTTTAGCAGCAATACACAAGATTTAACAACAATAACATGAATAAGCTAGAACAATTATAACTCTTGATTAATTCTTTCATTGTCATCCTTAAGAAATGTTCTGGAAAAATTGCATGGCAACTAGATTATTTATTAACTTGGAATCTAAAATCATAAGCTTCTTTCGAAGTCTTGTGTTTACCACTTAGAAAAATATGCATATTTCTATGTCAACATTTAACTAATGATTCCTTAGAATTTATGCAAAGTAATAGAGACGGGTCTGTTTGAAACAATTTAATCACATAAACCTAAAGTTATGCAAGGTAATAGTGTTCTTTTGAATTATTACAAACCTTTAATTTATTTCTATTCGAATATAAATTAAACATGCATCTTCTAATTATTGCGTCCATCAACCACCATCTGGTTCAAATTAAGCAATTAATTCCAATGCAGTCAAACATATATTAATGCATGAACAACATGAATGATTTTAATTGGAAGCATAAATAATTGAGGCACAAAACATTACAAACATGAATTGAATGAATCGAATCAAGGCATTGCAACCATTCTAGTTGAAACAAATTAAGTCATTATCATTAATAGAACAACAATCAAATAATTTGCAATCACGTTTGTAAGCTAAGAATAATTTGAAGAGAAAGGAAGAAGAAACTCTGAGAAGATTTTGGTGATTTTCCAAGAACTATCCATGGTGGCTTTCTTCAATTTTCGTCGTTGCTCCGATGCAAATTACTCTACAAGGTGGCTGGCCAAGGGAACTGCTTATTAGGGGAACTCTCAAAGAGAGGATGGGAAGAATGAAGGGAAATGGAAGGCTTAGGCATGGAAGAGAAAGGATAATGAAGTGAATGTGTTGTGTAACACCCCTTACCCGTATTCAACGCTGGAACTGGATACGATGCATTATCGAACTTAACTTGCTCAAATATATAACATCGGGCCATAAAATTTTGTTTCAATTTAAAAGTTTTTCATTCATATTCATAATGTCCCTATTATGGGTCTATGAGACCCTAAACATGCATACAGAATGGTTCAGGACTAAACCGGAAACTTTTGTACACTTAGAAAACTTTTACTCAAAATAGGGCTACATGCCCGGTGGAAAGGAACATGCCCATGTGGGCAGGCCGTGTGGTCACGCATGCCCATGTTCCTATCCCGTGTGGATTTTATTTTTCATTTCGAACCTACATGGGTTTTGACACGGCCTGGAACACGCCCGTGTCTATGGCCCGTGTCCTTTACACAGCCAAGACACGTCCGTGCCCTCACCCGTGTGTGATAGTATTATGTTTATGACGTCAGCAAACACTTAGGGCACACGGCCTAGTCGCACACCCAAGTGTCTACCATGTGGACAATTACAAGGCTATTTACCAAGCCAATTGCCACCCTGAAAACAAACATACTTATACCACCACAAGAAACTCATAACATCGCAATAATACACTATGAAGAATCACTAATTCATCATGCATACATTTCACATCTTTCTCGATCAATTACACAAACTTGCACTTCATGAATATCATCATCATTGGATATATATATATATAACTTAACAAGTATTGGCCAATTCCCAATGGCCATTTACAAAATGAATGAGTAACAATAATAGCCAACACTTTGGCTAACAAATATGACATAACAAAATGACCAAGTTCCTATACATGTCATACCTAAAATAAATCAACTTTACTATACCAAAAGAATAGTTGATAGTGTGATCCGAACTCCGATGTTCTACGATCCCCGAGTTAGCTTGGCGATACTACAAGAAAATGGGAGAAGAGAAAGGTAAGCATAAAGTTTAGTAAGTTTGCATGAAATAAATAGCAACATAAAGACTTATGATATCATCCATTCATCTCATTGAATAATAGCAACACAAGTTCTCAAACACATCAACATAACTTACTTATGCACAATCTTACCAAATCGCACATCACATTCTGCATTTATATCTCGTAAGTTACTCATGGGTACCTGTATCACTTCATCACACAACTTTAGCACTTTTATTCTCTTAAACATAGACTTAGCTCTTTTCCCGTTGAACTACTCGGAATATCGAAGGATACTCAATCTCATCATACATGTGTCATGATGCCAATGCCATATCCCAGATATGGTCTTTCATGGGATCGCATCTTGATACAGATGCCATATCCCAGATATGGTCTTACACGAGATATCATATCTCGATGTCGATGCCATATCCCAGATATGGTCTTATACGAGATCGTATATAAATGTCGATGCCATGTCCTGACATGGTCTTACACGAGATCTTTCTTTGGTGCCGATGCCATGTCCCAAACATGGTCTTATATGGGACCTTCCGTATCTTATGTTGTGACACAGGTATCCTTGCTAATCCAAATGTTCAAACGGGACTTCAACTTAACATGATCTTATTATAATTTCATCTAGGCATCATTAATCAACTTCATGGAAATAATATACATTTCTCATAATATAAAGTAATTAAAAACATAATAACATTATGTAGCTTTAATTTCACACAAACTTACCTTGGTACTCAAACTACGTATAGTTGTTCGATTTAGTCCACAACCTTATTCTTGCCTCGATTTTAGTCCAGGCTTCATGTTTCTTGATCTATAATAACAATTTACCTTGTTTAATACTCACATTGACTAAATTAACCCATGAATCATACTTTAGAAAAACTATAATTTTGCCCCTAAACTTTTACATAATTACACTTTTGCCCCTAGGCTCATAAAATGATTTTTATTCAATTTTCTTGTATTTTAAGCCTAGCCGAATCATTTTCATAACTACAACAGCCCCCAATTTTCACTAATTCACTTATGTATGATCATTTTCATGACTTTTACAATTTAATCCTTTTTAAGCATTTTTTCATGAAAATCGCTTAGAAAAAGATGTTTATCATACATCAAACTTTCATATTCCTCCATCAATCATCAAAATACATGCATGTCATACATGGGTAAATTTTTGAACATAAACACTAGCTCAAAATATAGCTAGAAATAACTAAATCGAGCTACGAGGATCTCAAAAATATGAAGAGCATTAAAAATGGGGCTAAGAGGTACTTACAATCAAGCTTGAAAGTTGAAAAAAACCCTAGCTATGGAGTCCTTGTAATTTTCGGCTATGAAGGATGAAGATGGACAAGATTTTTAGCTTATTTTCCCTTTTAATTCTTTTATTAACCAAATGACAAAAATGCCCTTAAGGCCCCTTTCTTGAGATTTTTCCTTCCCATGTCTATTTTTGTCCATCTTGGCTTATAAATGTTTAATTGCTAAATAAGGACTTCTAATAGTTTTATAATGCTATTTCATACTTAAATCTTCTAGAATCTCATATTTTCCAATCTTTGCAATTTAGTCTTAATAGACAAGTTGTTTACTAATTTATAAAATTTCTTCATCAATGTAACATCCCGAAATTGGGCCTAGTAGGAATGGGCTCATTGGGCCTTGGGCGTAGGAATGTTTAAAAATCTGAGAAAAAGAGAATGGCATTATTGCAAATTGGACTTATTAGTTAAGTGAATTTGGAAGGTTACGAGGTTTCTATGAAGTCTCGGGTTTAATTGGGCCTTAGGAAAAATTTGGTATTTTAGCACTTTAAGGAGATAGAGTAAGTGACCTGAAAGCATATGGAAATAATTGATTAAATAGCTAGCATAAAAGAGCTATTAGTAGAGAGGATATGGCACCACTTGTAGCACATTGAGGGAAGGAGTTTGAATCACTTTGTGTGCAATTTGACTTTTATTTTTGCTTCCATTCCTTATGTGTCGATCAATGAATAAATATGGCAAGGGTGGACTTCATTATTTTGGTAAGGTGGCTAAAAGAATAAGGCAAGGTTGAAGTTGGGGAAAGGAATCATGAGAAATAGGTAAGTAAGGGGGACAAGGGGCTTATTTTGAGGATGGTGTTTTGGAAAGTTTGGGTAGCCAAACTCTTATCCTAGGGGGGATGAATGTGGACGGCCTGGAGCTAGGATGATAGCCAATTTGGTGCTTGATGTTTTGGTAAAAACAAAAGTGATAGTTTTGGACAAAATATCAATACATCAATTTTTTCATTTTCTCTCAAAACTCTCTCTCCTAGCCGATTATAATCGTTGGTAATTGGTAAATTTTTGTTATTTTGGCCTATTCTTCATTGACAATTTGGTATCATTTTCTTTTCTTCCCAAACTTCTTTGTCCTCTTTTTGCCGAATCCATGCAACCTTGAAGAGACTTATTCCATTTCTTTTCTTTGCCAAATGCATACAACTTGGAGACCATTTCTTTGTTCATTCATCATCCTTGAAAACCGAAACTAATCCATCATCTTTCTTCTTCTTTTCTTTTAGCAAAAATCCTTCAAGCATCACTTTCACTCTAATATTTTCACCATAGTCGAATCTTCCATCTTTCATTGATATTCTTTCCATTCGAGTTGTCATTCATCTCTTGAACAATCGGTAAGAACCCTTTCAATTCTTTTTATTTTCTTCTCTCTTTTGTCGAATCTATATTATGGCTTGGGAGGGTCTTTTTGATCGGAATCATCATCTATTCTCTTTTAAACAAATCCCTTTCTTTTTCATAATACTTTAAATGGGAGACCGTGTATTGTTTTAGCCGAAGTCAAACAGTGGTAATTGGATCCAATATTGATAAGGTAAGGGGGTTCGTTTTTGGATTTTTTGTTATATCTCTATTCGGCTATGTTGCAAATTGGATTGAAGTTTTGACTAATCGACTATATGTTTTAGGGACAAATCACTCGATATATTTCTACCTTCGAATATAGTGGTAAGTGATTCAAGTGTAAGTGATATGAAATCTTTTGGAAATTCGAGGCTAACTTTTTGTTGGTATTGTTCTAGGTCAGCGACGAGTGGTTCATTAGGAAATCAAAATCAAGGTGTGTAATCCCGTACCTTCTAAAATCATGTTTGAAATGGTGTGTAATCTCACATCTCTCTGAAAGTTTGTATGATATGTTCTGTGATTTGGTCAAAATACCAAAGAAAACAAAAAATGGGTATCCGGGATCACTCGGAGGTGCGTAGGTTCATAATGGTAACCATGTTTTTGTAATAAAATAGTTTTGGTCAGTAGCAGTGACGTGATTTTGAAAAATCATGAAAAATAGGAGAAAAGGGAATTAATAAGTGAATAAGATATCAAATCAAAGCTTACTGTGTCTAATTTGATAAGGAAGAAACAGAGAAGGAAAAGGAATTTTATATTCTGAGATATGTGAATTTTAGTGAGACTGGTTCTGAATGATTTCGTGGTTGCCTGATCTGTCTTGGAAAAATTGTATAAAATTGTACAAAGTGAATTAAGAGATGTAGTTTATATTTAAAGATTCCTTAGTGAGTCTATATGAAAACTGTACAGTGGGATATTTGAATTTTGGGTAAGAGAGGTCAGAATTGTTGGACAATGAAACAAGGGAAATTTTAAGGAATAAACTGTACTAATTGGTTAAGCCAAAAATTCTAGAAAACTTTTAGTAAGGAGATATATGGGTCTAGTTTCAAGGAAAATTTACGTATTTAGATTTCGAGATTCCTCACTCGAGTTATGGTCAAATTAGTCAGTATAACGCAGATGGACAGTTTCAAAGCCTTGGTTATGAAATTACCATAATACCCTTAGTGGGTTATCGAATTACCCTTAGCGGGTACGATTGCTAAATTACGAAAATGCCTTTATGGGCCGAATTATGGAAATGCCCTTATTGGGTCGATTAGTAAAGTGTTAATGGGCCGAAATACGAAATTGCTTAATGGGTTGAATTGACATATTGCCTTATGGGCCGAATGGACTTATTGATTAATGGGCCAATCTGATATATTTTGCTATGTGGGCCAAATTGATATATGATTATATGGGTCGATCTGAAAATATGCAAAATAGGCCAAGATGATATTTACTTAATGGGCCAACTTTGATAAATTATTATAATGGGCCATAAAATTTGTAAAGAACATCTGAATACATCATTGTGAATTGTTATGCATTATATACATGATTTGCATGGGTTAGGATAATGATGAAGAGAAGTTTTGGTAGCTTTGCTACAAAATTCTGGTGGCTTGTCCACAAATTGATATATGGCTTAATGCCAAGTTTGATATATGGCTTAATGCCTAGTTTGATATATGGCTTAATGCCTAGTTTGATATATGGTTTAATGCCCAGTTTGATATATGGCTTAATGCCCAGTTTGGTGTGTTGGCGAGGTGGGTGACTAAAGCTCCCCACAGGTGTGTTGGTTGGTACGGGTGGTGTGTAGCGGATGGAAAACTAGGTTTGGTTTGGGAATTGCATATCACATGCATATTATATACATGTTATTATGTTATAATTGTAAATGGGCTTTGGCCCAATAAATGCTTAATTGGATTTTTGGCCCAGTGGACAATGGTAAGTGGGTTGCACACTGAGTTCTTATAACTCACCCCCTTCCTTTCTTAACCCTTGTAGGTAATGCTCAAAGGATTTGAGGACTTGGGGCCATGGATGACTCGGTGTAGGCCATACTTGAAATGGTTTTATTTGGACTTTAGTTTCTTACTCGTTTACTTTATTACTTTACTATTTTGGGTTATGTGTTGTAATAAGGCCTCGGATTATTTTATTTTACTTTATGTTTGACGTATTTATATTTTACTCAAATTATTTTAAATGGGATTTTCTAAAATCATAATAAAGGTTTTTCAAAATCGATTAACAAATGAATTTCAAACTAAACTTTTACAAATATTTTTAATATGGAAATTTTTCTCAAACTATCAACGATATTTCCAAAAGTCACAGCTTTTATAAAATTATTACTTTAAATTTAATCGATCAATCTTCGAGGTTAGTAGTATTTTATTAAATATCTCAAGTCAAACTTGATTTTCTTGATTTTAACCAATCAACATCTATTTTTGTACGAATAAAAAGGATCTAACATGTTTTTTTATCTCATTTGACATGTTTTCTTTATACGTTATCGAAAAACTTTTTAGTGTGACACACCGAATTTGGGCCTAACTTCTAGGCTATGTTTGTGGTGTTATATTTTATGGTATCAGAGCCCGATTGCAAAACTCGAACGTGGTTTGGGTTCAAAAGCGTTTTCCAAAGCTGTTTAGAATTTTGATTTATAAATATATATTCTAAAGGAAGTATGGCACCACGGGTATCCGACACCAAGTCAAGTAAGTATTTGTTATCATTATATAACTATGATTACTGTGATATGATTGTAGGAATACTTTAGAACTTTTTAGGCATTGAAACTATAGAGATTGAAACTATAGGATACGTTTGCGAAAATAACTTTACTTCCTATACTCCATAAAACATTGCTTAATAAACATTGAACAGCATATTGATTCATAAGACTCTTAATCAGATTAAATCAACTTAGTGAACACGAGCGCTAGAAGACGTGGACGTGGTGGACGTAGACATGGTAGAGACGAGGTGCTAGGGCTAGATCTTCGGCACCAAGGCATGTACCCGAAAAGAAGGTGCAGACATCATTAGTGGTTGATACGGGATCTCATTATCGAGTTGGGGTTGATGAGCTGACTCAGATAGTTAAGAATCTATTGAAGGGGGTTAAGGAAATCAGTGAAGCACTTTGAGTTGGGTCTGTGGACTGTAAGAAGAAAAGAGATCGTGGTTCTTTTGGATCGCAATCTCGTTACGTAAAGCGTGTTAAGGCCCGTCCAAACTTTTCAGCTTGCGATCATTGCAGAAGGCGTCATCCAGGGGAATGTTGGAGGAGGTCAGGAGCATGCTTGGCATGCGGGTCTAAGGAGCATAAGGCTTGGGATTGTTACATCACTATCAAGTAGGTATGTTTTGGTTGGGCGTGATGATTGAATGTAGAAAATTCTAAGTATAAATGGTAGACAATTATTTACTTTTGTGGTTAGATGTTTGGTTGTGTGAAAGAGGATTCAAGATTTTGTTAAAAGTACATTGTGGTTTTTAAGATTAGAGTGCGCAGCGAAAGCTTAGTGATGTGATTTGAGCGATGCGTTTAGTCGATGGTCAAAAATTTCGAGGATGAAATTTCTTTAAGGAGTGTAGAATTGTAACATCCCGAAATTGTGCCTAGTAGGATTGGGCCCATTGGGCCTTGGACGTAGGAATGTTTAAAAATTTGAGAACAAGGGAATGGCATTATTGCAAATTAGACTTATTACTTAAGTGAATTTGGAAGGTTACGAGGTTTCTATGAAGTCTCGGGTTTAATTGGGCCTTAGGAAAAATTTGGCATTTTAGCACTTTAAGAAGATGGGGTAAGTGACCTTAAAGCATATGGAAATAATTGATTAAATAGCTAGCATAAAAGGGCTATTAGTAGAGAGGATATGATGCCACTTGGAGCACCTTGAGGGAAGGAGTTCGAATCACTTTGTGTGTAATTTGACTTTTATTTTTGCTTCCCTTCCTTATGTGTTGGTCAAGGAATAAATATGACAAGGGTGGACTTCATTATTTTGGTAAGGTGGCTAAAAGAATAAGGCAAGGTTGAAGTTGGGGAAAGAAATCGTGAGAAATAGGTAAGTAAGGGGGACAAGGGGCTTATTTTGAGGATGGTGTTTTGGAAAGTTTGGGTAGCCAAACTCTTATCCTAGGGGGAATGAATGTGGATGGCATGGAGCTAGGATGATAGCCAATTTGGTGCTTGATGTTTTGGTAAAAACAAAAGTGATAGTTTTGGACAAAATATCAATACATCAATTTTTTCTTTTTCTCTAAAAACTCCCTCCCCTACCCGATTATGATCATTGGTAATTGGTAAATTTTGGTTATTTTGGCCTATTCTTCATTGACAATTTGGTATCATTTTCTTTTCTTCCCAAACTTCTTTGTCCTCTTTTTGCCGAATCCATGCAACCTTGAAGAGACTTAGTCCATTTCTTTTCTTTGCCGAATGCATACAACTTGGAGACCATTTCTTTGTTCATTCATCATCCTTGAAAATCGAAACTAATCCATCATCTTTCTTCTTCTTTTCTTTTAGTAAAAACCTTCAAGCATCACTTTCACTCTAATATTTTCACCATAGTCGAATCTTCCATCTTTCATTGATCTTCTTTCCATTCAAGTTGTCATTCATCTCTCGATCAATCGGTAAGAACCCTTTCAATTCTTTTTATTTTCTTCTCTCTTTTGCCAAATCTATATTATGGCTTGGGAGGGTCTTTTTGACCAGAATCATCATCTATTCTCTTTTAAACAAATCCTTTTCTTTTTCGTAGTGCTTTAAGTGGGAGACCGTGTATTGTTTTAGCCGAAGTCAAACGGTGGTAATTGGATCCAATATCGATAAGGTAAGGGGGTTAGTTTTTGGATTTTTCGTTATATCTCTATTCGGCTATGTTGCAAATCGGATTGAAGTTTCGACTAATCGACTATATGTTTTAGGGACAAATCACTCGATATATTTCTACCTTCGGATATAGTGGTAAGTGATTCAAGTGTAAGTGATATGAAATCTTTTGGAAATCCGAGGCTAACTTTTTGTTGGTATTACTCTAGGTCAACGACGAGTGGTTCGTTAGGAAATCAGAATCAAGGTGTGTAATCCCGTACCTTCCAAAAACATGTTTGAAATGGTGTGTAATCTCACATCTCTCTGAAAGTTTGTATGATATGTTCTGTGATTTGGTCAAAATACCAAAGAAAATCGAAATCGATGTAACACCCCAAACCCGGCCTAGAAGTTAGGCCTAAATCCGGTGTATTACACTAAAAAGTTTTTCGATAACGTATAAAGAAAACATGTCAAATGAGATAAAAAAATGTTAGATCCTTTTCTATTCGTGCAAAAATAGATGTTGATTTGTTAAAATCAAGAAAATCAAGTTTGATTTGAGATATTTAATAGAATACTACTAATTTCGAAGATTGATCGATTAAACTTGAAGTAATAATTTTATAAAACTGTGACTTTTGGAAATATCATTGATAGTTCGAGGGAAATTTTCGTATTAAAAATATTTGTAAAAGTTTATTTTGAAATTCATTTGTTAATCGATTTTGGAAAACCTTTATTATGATTTTAGAAAATCCCATTTAAAATAATTTGCGTAAAATATAAACACGTCAAACATAAAGCAAAATAAAATAATCCAGAGGCCTTATTACAACACATAACCCAAAATAGTAAAGTAATAAAGTAAACAAGTAAGAAACTAAAGTCCAAATAAAACCATTTCTAAAGTATGGCCTACACCGAGTCATCCATGGCCCCAAGTCCTCATCATTGAGCATTACCTACAAGGGTTAAGAAAAAAGAGGGGTGAGTTACAAGAACTCAGTGTGAAATCCCCTTACCATCATCCACTGGGTCGAAACACACATAGCAATATTTTGGGCCTAAGCCCATTTACAATAACAATAATGTATCAAATATAACATGTGTATGAAATACAATTTCCCAAACCAAACCTAAATTTCCATCCGCTACACACCCCTGCACCAACCAAAGACACCTGGGATCATCAGATCAACCCACCCCGCCAATACACCAATCGCAGCATTAAGCCATTTATAATAATAATTCAGAGGCGGTGGCCATTTATAATCGCAGCATTTAGCCATTTATAACAATAATTGCAGCGGTGGCCATTTATAATCGCAGCATTTAGCCATTTATAATAATAATTGCAGCCGGTGGCCATTTATAATCGCAGCATTTAGCCATTTATAATATCAAAATTTTGGCGAAGCCACCAGAATAACAGAATATACATGGCATAGCCACCAGACAGATTGTGACAGAGCCACCAAATAGCTTCCTCCAATCATCAAAATCCCAAACCCAAGCAAAATTATGTAAATGCAACATTCATAGCAAATTATGATATTTACAATATAACAACGATAATTAACAACATCAGAGATTTATTACAAACAATTTGGCCCATTAACACTTTGCAAAATCGGCCCATTATGCCATATATCAAATTGGCCCATTAAGGCAATCTATCAAATCGACCCATTAGGGGCGTTTTCGTAATTCGACCCATAAGGGTATTTTCATAATTCAGCATATAAGGGTAATTTTGTAATTTGGTAATTTTACCCACTAAGGTAATTCGGTAATCTCGCAACGCAGGGGTATTTCGATAATTTACCATCCAAGGGTATTTTCGTAATTTTGCAACCCCGGACTTAATTACTAATTTGGGACATAAAACTTGAAACTGTCCATCTGCATCATACTGACTAAATTGACTGTAACTTATAATCTAAATCTGTAAATTTTCCTTGAAACTAAACTCATATATCTTCTTACAAAAATTTTTTCCAGAATTTTTGACTTAACCATTTAGTACAGTTTATTCCTTAAAATTTCTCTTGTTACACTGTCCAATGATTCTGACCTCTCTTATCTTAATTTGAAATATCTCACTATACGGGTTTCATTTATTGCTCCCACTCATTTATATTGAAAATAGACTCACTAAGAAATCCATACATATAAATTATAACCCATAATTCACTTTTTACAATTTTATGTGATTTTTCCAAGACAGATCAGGGAACCACGAAGTCATTCAGATCCAGTCTCACTAAAATTAACATATCTCAGAATATAATATTCATTTTCCTTCTCTATTTCTTCCATATTAAAGTAGGCACAGTAAGCTTTAATTTGATATCTTAATCACTTTGTAATTACTTTTATCCATTTTTTTGTGATTTTTCAAATACATGTCACTGTTTCTGACCGAAACTGTTTTATTACAAAACATGATTACCACTACAAGCATACGCACGTCCGAGTGATCATGGATGCCGGTTATTGGTTTTCTTCGATATTTCTACCGAATCACAGAATATTTCTTGTAAACTTTCAAAGAGATGTGAGACTTACTTACCATTTCAAACATATATTCGGAAGGGTACGGGATTACACACCTTGATTACGAGTTGTGCTTTCTACCAATTTCAACACCACGACTGTGATCTCCCTTGATGCGCCAAGAATCGATCCTTAATTGATTATAATCTCGTTTCTCATGATCGTCCTATGACTAGAGATGATTAGGCGATGTTGTGGTATTCAGCCTCCCTCTATATCACGATTGCTTAAGGAAAGAGAAAGAAAGAACGATAGAAAGGTTTCGGTTATGGAGGAGAATGAACAATGATATTCAGCTATCAAGGAGATTAGACAAAAGATGAATATGTGACCAATTCAAGAGAAGTTAAAATGCACTATTGTGCTAATATGTTTCGGCAAGGAGAGTTGCAAAATGGGAGAGATGACGCAAAGTTGTCAAAGGGAAATTTTGCCAAAACAAAACCAAGACCTTACCAAATGCCAAGGTAAAATTTTTAGCCACCTATCTACCTCAAAACCGTCTACATGCATCCCCCCTTCGGATAAGAGTTTGTCCACCCAAGCTTTCCAAAACACCATCCACAAAATAAGCCTCTTGTCCCCCTTACTTACCTATTTCTCTTGATTCCTTTCCCTAACTTCAACCTTGCCTTATTCTTATAGCCACCTTACCAAAAATAATAAAGTCCACCCTTGACATAAATAGTCCTTGGCTGATGCTTAAGGAAAGAGTGCAAAAATATTAGCCAAACATTGCACACAAAGGGATTTGAACCTCTTCCCTCAAGGTACTTCACTTAATGCCATAACCTCTTTACTAATTGCTCACTTGTGCTAACCATTTATTCATTTATTTTTATAAGCCTTGAAGCTACTTACCATCTCTCCTTAAAGTGCTAAAATACCAAATTTTTCCTCAGGCCCAATTAAATCGAGACTTCATAGAAAACCCGTAAACTCCAAATTCACTTAACTAACAAGTCCAATTTGTAATAATGCCATTCTCTTGTTCTCAAAATTTTAAACATTCCTACGCCCAAGGCCCATTGGGCCTAATTCTAGTAGGCCTAATTTTGGGATGTTACAATTGGCATCCAGGATCACTCGGGGGCGCGTAGGTTCATAGTGGTAACAATGTTTTTGTAATAAAACAATTTTGGTCATATGGCAGTGACATGATTTCAAAAAATCATGAAAAATATGAGAAAGGGAATTAATAAGTGAATAAGATATCACATCAAAGCTTACTGTGTCTAATTTGATAAGAAAGAAACAGAGAAGGAAAAGGAATTTTATATTCTGAGATATGTTAATTTTAGTGAGACTTGTTCTAAATGATTTTGTGGTTCCCCGATCTGTATTGGAAAAATCGTATAAAATTGTACAAAGTGAATTAAGAGATATAGTTTATATTTAAAGATTACTTAGTGAGTATATTTTCAATAGAAATAAGTGGGAACAACATATGAAAACTGTACAGTGAGATATTTGAATTTTGGGTAAGAGAGGTCAGAATTGTTGGACAGTGAAACAAGGGAAATTTTAAGGAATAAATTGTACTAATTGGTTAAGCCAAAAATTCTAGAAAACTTTTAGGAAGGAGATATATGAGTTTAGTTTCAAGGAAAATTTACGGATTTAGATTTCGAGATTCCTCACTCGAGTTATGGTCAAATTAGTCAATATGACGCAGATGGACAGTTTCAAACTTTTATGCCCCAAATTAGTAGTTAAGCCTTGGTTACGAAATTACTATAATACCCTTAGTGGGTAAGATTATCGAATTACCCTCAGTAGGTACGATTGCCAAATTACAAAAATGCCCTTCTGGGCCGAATTATGGAAATGCCCCTATTGGGCCGATTTGTGAAATGTTAATGGGCCGAAATATGAAATTACTTAATGGGCTAAATGGACATATTACCTTATGGGCCGAATGGACTTATTGATTAATGGGTCAATCTAATATATTTTGTTATGTGGGCCAAATTGATATATGATTATATGGGCCGATCTGAAAATATACAAAATGGGCCAAGATGATATTTGCTTAATGGGCCAACTTTGATAAATTGTTATAATGGGCCATAAAATTTGTAAAGAATATCTGAATACATCATTGTGAATTGTTATGCCTTATATACATGATTTGCATGGGTTGGGATAATGATGAAGAGAAGTTTTGGTAGCTTTGCTACAAAATTCTGGTGGCTTGTCCACAAATTGATATATGGCTTAATGCCCAGTTTGATATATGGCTTAATGCCCAGTTTGATATATGGTTTAATGCCCAGTTTGATATATGGCTTAATGCCCAGCTTGGTGTGTTGGCGGGGTGGGTGACTAAAGCTCCCCACAAGTGTGTTGGTTGGTACGGGTGGTGTGTAGCGGATGGAAAATTAGGTTTGGTTTGGGAATTGCATATCACATGCATATTATATACATGTTGTTATGTTATAATTGTAAATGGGCTTTGGCCAATAAATGCTTAATTGGATTTTTGGCCCAGTAGACAATGGTAAGTGGGTTGCACACTGAGTTTTTATAACTCACCCCCTTCCTTTCTTAACCCTTGTAGGTAATGCTCAGTGACGAGGACTTATGGCCATGGATGACTCGGTGTAGGCCATACTTCAGAAATGGTTTTATTTGGACTTTAGTTTCTTACTTCGTTTACTTTATTACTTTACTATTTTGGGTTATGTGTTGTAATAAGGCCTCTGGATTATTTTATTTTGCTTTATGTTTGACGTATTTATATTTTTCTCAAATTATTTTAAATGGGATTTTCTAAAATCTTTCCAAAATTGATTAACAAATGAATTTCAAAATAAAATTTTACAAATATTTTTAATATGGAAATTTCTCTCGAACTATCAACGATATTTCCAAAAGTCACAGTTTTATAAAATTATTACTTCAAATTTAATCGATCAATCTTCGAGGTTAGTAGTATTTTATTAAATATCTCAAGTCAAACTTGATTTTCTTGATTTTAACAAATCAACATCTATTTTTGTACGAATAAAAAGGATCTAACATGTTTTTTTATCTCATTTGACAGGTTTTCTTTATACGTTATCGAAAAACTTTTTAGTGTGACACACCGGATTTGGGCCTAACTTCTAGGCCGGGTTTGGGGTGTTACAATCAAATTTTCACACAATTATGAAAACATGCTATAGACCTCATAAAATCCATAAAACATAGATTTTTGCCTCAAATTTGTGGTCTCACAACCACTATTCTGACTAGGCCCTAAATCGACCTGTTACATTTCTCCCCATTAGGGATTTTCATCCTCAAAAATCTTAGCGGTAAAAAGGTTTGGATATTGGTTTCTCATAGCCTTCTTGGGCTCCCATGTAGCCTTTTCTACCCTATCTCTTTGCCATAGTACTTCACAAGAGCTATACTTTTGTTTCTTAATTGTTTGACTTCTCGTGCCAAAATCTTAATCGGTTCTTCGCCATAAGTCATGTTGGGTTGAATTTCAACCTCTGTCGGTGTAATCACATGCGAAGGATCTAATCAGTAACGACGTAACATAGACACATGGAACACATCATGAATCTTTTCCAACTCAAATGGCAAAGCCAATCGATAAGCTACTGGTCCTATCCTCTCGGTAATCTCATATGGTCCGATAAAACGCAGACTCAATTTGCCTTTCCGGCCAAATCTGAGAACTTTCTTCCATGGTGACACTTTTAAGAATACCTTATCACCAACTTGAAATTTGATCTCTTTCTGTTTCAAGTCCGAGTAGGACTTTTGTCTATCTAAAGTAGCTTTTAAATAATCACGAATTATTTTTACCTTCTCTTCGGTTTCTTTAACCAGATCGACCCCTTGAATCTGATTTCCCCTGAGTTTGGTCCAATACAAAGGCGTTCAACACTTCTGCCCATACAAAGCCCCATAAGACACCATTCTCAAACTCGACTGAAAATTGTTATTATAGGCAAATTGTACCAATGGTAAGTACTTTTCCCAGCTGCCTTGAAACTTAAGAACATAACACTGGAGCATATCCTCGAGTATCTGTATTAATCTCTCCAACTGTCTGTCAGTTTAGGGATGGAAAGCTGTACTAAAACTCAGCTTTGTGCCCAAAGCTTCTTGCAACTTTTTCCAAAATCAGGATGTGAATCTCAGATGTCTATCTACTATAATCGACAAAGGCACCCCATGTAGTCTTACAATCTCTGAAACATACAAGTCTGGCAACTTATCAAGTGAATAATCAACGCGTACAGGTATGAAATGGGTCGACTTAGTAAGTCTATCTACCACAACTCATACGGTATCTTTCTTACTCGGTGTCAACGGTAAACCCGTTACAAAGTTCATAGTAACACGGTTTCATTTCCACTCAGGAACCATAATAGGTTGAAGTAAACTTGAAGGTACTTAGTGTTTAGCCTTATCAAGCATTTTGATACAAACTTAGAAATATCTTTCTTCATATTCGGCCACCAATACCATTTCTTCAAGTCATTATACATTTTTGTGCTACCCGGATGTATAGATAAACATCCACTATGTACCTCGTGTAAAATTTTTTGAATGAGCTCATCATCTCTTGGTACATAGACTCTGTCTCAGAACATCAAGCATCCATCAAAATTAATCCAAAAATCTGATTCAACACCCGACTCACATTAAACTCTTTTGGCTTGCAAGTCACTATCACCTTTCTGAGCTTCACAAATCTCTTGGAGAAACATCGGTATAGCTCTCAATTCAGCCAGGATAGAACCATCATCTGACCAAGTCATCCGTGTATTCATGGTTCTCAATGCAAACAAGGATTTTCTACTCAAAATGTCAGCGACTACATTCGCCTTTCTCGGGTGGTAGTCAATCACTAGCTTATAATTCTTTATCAACTCTAACCATCTTCGTTGCCTTAAGTTCAAACCCTTTTGAGTCATCAAGTACTTTAGGCTTTTATGATCGGTGAATATCCGACATTTTTCACCATACAAATGGTGTCTCCTTATCTTCAATGCAAACATAATGGCAGCCAACTCTAAATTATGTGTCAGGTAATTCTTCTCGTGTGACTTTAACTATCTGGAGGCATATGCTATCACCTTGCCCTCTTACATAAGTGTAAAAGTCTAATTTACACCCTAGTCGAAACAGTGGTTTCGAGACCACAAATTTGAGTCCGTATAATATGTTAATATTATTTTCTATGCTTTTGATATGTGATTAAGCATGTCGTAACATTTCGTAAGTTAATTTGTCCGTCTGTGTGTTTAATTTGACGAAAGGATTGAATTGCATTAAATGCAAAACTAGTAGCTATGTGCTAATGTACTAATATGTTGTGGCTTTTAAAAGAAAAGGCCTTATGAGGCAATAAGACCACTATTTAAATAGTGGATGGATAAAGGTCAAATATGCCCTTGTTATATATACATGTTTCTTATTACATGAAAGGATATTATAGTAAATGAATTAATAATAGGATATTAACAAAATAAAACATGAATAAGTGGCCATATTCATCATCCTCGGTCGAATAAGAAAAGAAAAAGAAAGAATTTGAGCTTTGAAGTATTTGGCTCTTATCTTCTTTGATTGAGGTATGAGTTTTGTTCAGTTTTTAATAATTTCTACATTTTCGTAATCGCTTCTTTATAAACTTTAAAACCCATGCCTTAATTTTGTGTATTGATGATGAAAATAAAATGTGCCATTGATGAAATGGTGAGCTTTATGATGAGTTTAGGTGTTAAATGAAAGTTATGTGTTATATGAACATGTTTTGTTCTTGAATTTTTTATGAATTTAGCTAAATAGGGCTAAATTGAGAAAAATGATAATTTGAGGGACTAAATTGTAAATTTGATGGAAAATAGGGGCTTGTATGATATATATAAGAATTCAGCTAGCATGATTATGTGATGATTTTGTGTATTTGATGTTTTGAGAAAAATGGACTAAATTGATAAATTATATAAATATGAGGGCTAATTTGTAAATTTCCCTAAATATGTGTATTTGGATTGAATTGGATGAGTTAGTGAATAAAATAGTTAAATTTCAATATGTATAGATCAAGAACCGAAGAAAACACACTTAGATCATGGGAAAGCAAAAGTAATTGAGTAGCCGTATCAGTTTCCGTTAAAGCGAACTTGAGGTAAGTCATTATGCAAATAAACGTATTTGTATTGAATTATGTATGTTCATGTGATTATTGATAACGATGAATGTTTACGAGATGATGTGTACATGAATTATGAAATAAGATTGGCATAATGATAATGCCCGAGAAGTCCCGTACGAACCTAGGAATTGATAGGATTAGCTATGTCATGACACAGGTATCTATTCTGCTTTATCATGTAAGACCACGTCTGGGACGTTGGTGTCGATTTGAGATTTCTTGTAAGACCACGTCTGGGACGTTGGCATCGATACGAATTTTACGTGTAAGGTGATGTTTGGGACAATGGCATCGTATTAATTCGTGTAAGATCCTATCTGGGACAGTGACATTAATATCTGAGTAAGTGTAAGACCTCGTCTGGGGCATTGGCATTGTATGATTATTCTGAACTTTTTGTGTTTCCTATTAGATTTCGAACGGTTCAACGTTCAAGTCTGTGACACAAAATATTATGTAAATTGTAAATCCGTTTCAGGTACATTTATTAAGTACACAAGGTGTGTATGAAAGGTAAGTACCTATATGAGTTTACTAACATGAATATGAGCTATGAAATGATGAGATGATATGTGAAATTATGCTATATGAGCTATGTGCATGTGTGGTAATGAGATGAAAAATGTGATAAGTTATGGCTAAATAATTGAACCAAACTCTATGAGAGATGTATATGTTATGTGTATTTTAAGTTAAGTTTATTTGTATATGACTTACTAAGCTTTTGAAAGCTTACTCTGTGTGTGTGTGTGTGTGCTCTGTTTTATAGATCGTCAAAGCTACTGAAGGCTTGGGACCGTCAAGGATCATCATCACACTACTCAACTTGTTTGGGTACTTTTGAAGTATGATTATAGTTAAATGTGGCATGTATAGGCTAGTAATTTTGGTTATGTTTGAAGTGTATATTATAGCCATGAGAGTTGGCTTGATAAGTATTTGTAATATGTATGAGTCAATATGAAAATGATGTATGTTTTGGCATGGCTAAATAGCTTTTGAAATGGTTAAAGATTTGGTAAGCATAACAATGCACCATGAACACGTTTGATTGATTAAAGGAATGGATATATGAAAGGTAAAGAAGGATGAATTATGCTTAATTGCATATGTGTTTAGTTGTACAATTTGGCATGGTTGAAGTTGCAATTATAGGTGAAGAATTGATGATTACTTTGATATGTTTTGGTTGCAAAATATGCATGAAATGATTTGGTTATTTTCTTGTAGAGATTGACCCTTGTGTGGGTGGCATTTTGGCCTTGCAAATGGTTTGTTTTTCCTACACAGTTATGGCACACAGGCGTGCCTAATGGCTGTGTGAAAATGGCAGTATTTAGCTATGAGTGCATAGCCATGGCACACGGGCGTACTTGGTAGCCGTGTGATATAGTCAGAATATGGCCTAAGAGCACACGACCATGGTACACGGGTGTGCCTAGTGGCCGTGTGGAAAAGTCAGTAAACATGCTTGATTTGGCACGGCCAAGACACATGGTGGTGTTCGATGCTCTTGGAAGACACATGGCCTGCCCATACGGGCGTGTGTCCTACATAACTTAGAAAAGTTTTAAATTTCTAAGAAATTCTGTATGTGTTTGGTTTAGTCTCGACCTTACTCTAACGCATGATTAAGGTCTCGTTGACCTATTTTAGGGACACTTTGGTTACGATTGATGAATGATTGTATAAAATGTTGTAAAAGTTTTCGATCTCTCAGGTAATGCCCTTAACCCTAATTCAACGACCGATATGGGATAGGGGTGTTACATTTTTTTGGTATCAGAGTTACGATTTAGTCGATTCTTGGACTAACGTAGCGTGTCAGAATCTAGCTATACACGCCATATATCTGAACTGTGATAGTGTGATGAATCCTGACTTGTAAAATGTGATATTTGTAAAGCAATGGATCCCAAAAGAGCCATAGCTGACGACGTAGAAAGTAATGTGCTTGCTCCTGCGCAAGGGATAGTGCCTTCTGATCCGAGACCGATTACTAGTTGTCAAGAGAGAGAAGCTAAACAAGTTTTCTTCCAGATGATGAGTAAGTGGTTCACTCAATTCGTAAGAAATAACCTGACTGTGTCGCAACCTCCGCCACCGGTTAATCCCCCTCAGACATCTGGTATGCCTCCTATTGAGAAAATTCGTAAGTATAGGGTCAAAGAGTTCAGGGCTACCAGTGATGACGATGCCGAGAAAGTTGAATTCTGGTTAGAAAACACTGTCCGGGTATTTGATGAAATGTCTCTGAGTCCGGAGGAATGCATAAAATGTGTTGTATCTTTGCTCCGAGATGCAGCTTATTAGTGGTGGAAAACTCTGATTTCTGTTGTTCCAAAAGAATAGGTCACATGGGATTTCTTTCAGATTGAGGTTCGTAAGAAATACATTAGTGAGAGATTCATCGATCAGAAATGTAAAGAATTTCTGGAATTGAAAAGGGCTGTATGAATGTTACTGAATATGAACAAGAGTTCATGAAACTTAGTCAGTATGCCTGAGAATGTATATCATCTGAAGCAATAATGTGTAAAAGATTCGAAGACGGCCTTAATGAAGACATCTATTTATTAGTCGGGATCTTAGAAATAAAAGAATTCGTAGTACTCATTGATCGAGTGTGCAAAGCTGAGACACTCGGGAAAGATAAAAGAAAACAAGAGTCTGAAGCTAGAGATGTGAGAAAGAAATTTCAGAGTAGATCATTTTAGTCAGCTTCAAAGAAATTCAGAGATGATCAAAGTTGTTCTAAAGATAATGTGGGACATTCGAATAGAAATCTAGCTAGATCACAAATGAGCTCCAAAACTCCAGCAACTTCAGTAGCAAGTAATGGAAATGTTCGATCCGAGAAACCTGGATGTAAGCATTGTGGAAAAATGCATCCGGGAAGTTATAGATTAAATGACAGAGCTTGCTTCAGATGTGGATCACCTGATCATTTTATTTGTGATTGCCCTGAGTTTGTCAAGCTAGATACTATTCAGAATCCGAGATATGACAATGCACCTGTGGGAGGTAGATCTTCGAAGAATGTAAGAAATGTCAGTGGTATTCAGAGAACTACGAGAGATATTGTTGCGAGATCCGAAGCTAGAGCGCCTGCCAGAGCATATGCTATCCGAGCTCATGAGGAAGCTTCATCTCCAGATGTTACAACGAGTACTTTTACACTTTATGATACTTTTGTGATTACATTGATAGACCCTAGTTCTACTCATTCATATATATGCATTAATTTAGTAATCAGTAAGACTCTGCCTGTAGAGTCTACTGAGTTTACTATAAAAGTATCGAACCCCTTAGGGAAAAGTGTTTTGGTTGACAAAGTATGCAAGAACTATCCGTTAATGTTTCGAGATATCTGTTTCCCTGTCGATTTGATGCTTTTTCCATTTGATGAGTTCGATATCATTCTGGGTATGGGCTGGTTGACATTACATGATGCTATTGTAAACTGTAAAAGAAAGACTATTGATTTGAGATGTCCGAATAATAAAATTGTACGGGTTGAGTCTAATGATTTAAATGGATTGCCTGCTGTGATATCTGTGTTGAAAGCTCAAAGATATGTGAAAAAGGGATATGAGGCATATTTTTCTTATGTATTCCTTGAAGAATTTCCAGGTTTACCTCCGATACATGAAGTTGAATTTGGTATTGAGTTGTTGCCTGGTACTACATCTATTTCGGTAGCTCCATATAGAATGGCACCATTAGAGTTGAAAGAGTTAATGTCACAGTTGCAAGAATTGACTGATAGAGGGTTTGCTAGACCGAGTTTTTCATCTTGGGGTGCTCCTATCCTATTTGTGAAAAAAGAAAGATGGCACAATGAGAATGTGCAATGATTATCGTCAGTTGAACACAGTGACTATAAAGAATAAATATCCATTGCCCAGGATTGATGATTTATTTGATCAGTTAAAATGAGCTACTGTATTTTCCAAGATTGATCTGAGATCGGGATATTACCAGTTGAGAGTGAAAGATTCGGATATGCTGAAAACTGCTTTCAGAATGAGGTACGGGCATTATGAGTTTTTAGTTAAGCCATTTGGACTAACCAATGCTCTTACTGTTTTTATGGATCTGATGAACAGAATTTTCAGACCGTACCTAGATTGATTTGTTGTGGTGTTCATTGATGACATATTGATTTATTCACGTGAGGAAAATGACATGCTGAACAATTGAAAATTGTATTGCAAACTCTAAGATAAAAGCAATTGTATGCGAAATTCAATAAATGTGAATTCTGGTTGCATGAGGCTAGTTTGCTCGGACATATTGTGTTAGCTTCTGGAATTCAAGTTGATCCGAGCAAGATATTTGCTATTCTGGATTGGAAACTTCTAAAGAACATGTCTGAAGTCCGTAGCTTTCTGGGTCTAGCTGGTTATTATCGTCGATTTGTAAAAGACCTTTCGATGATAGCAACCTCATTAACAAGATTACTTCATAAAAAATGTGAATTTTGAATGGTCCGATAAATGTGAGAAAAGCTTTGATCAATTCAAAGTTTTTTTAATCGAACCTCCAGTGTTAGTATAACCAGAATCGGGTAAAGAATTTGTTATATATAGTGATGATTCGTTAAACGGTCTGGGATGTGTTTTAATGCAGGAAGGCAAAGTTGTAGCTTATGCCTCAAGACAATTGAAGTCGCATGAAAATAACTATCCGACGCACGACCTTGAGCTAGCTGCGATTGTGTTTGCACTAAAGATTTGGCGCCATTATCTGTATGGCGAGAAATGTCACGTGTTTTCAGATCATAAATGTTTGAAATACCTGACGACCCAGAAAGATTTGAATCTACGATAGAGAAGGTGGTTAGAATTATTGAAAGATTATGAGCTGGTGATAGATTATCATCTAGGTAAAGAAAATGTCATAGCTGATGCACTGAGTAGGAAATCATTGTTTGCATTACGTGCTTTGAATGCTAAGTTAGATTTGTCTGATGATAGTTCTGTGATGGCTGAATTAAAAGCGAAACCGTTGTTTATACAGCAAATATGTGATGCTCAAAAATCTGATAATGAGTTATTAGCGAAACGAGCTCAGTGTAGTTTGAATTCTGAATCTGAATTTTGAGTTGTTGATGATTGCTTGAGATTCTGAGATTGTATCTGTGTTTTGAGAAATCCAGAGTTGATTCAGCTAATTTTAAGTGAAGCACATAATAGCCGTCTATCTATTCATCTGGGAAGTACAAAAATGTACCATGATTTAAAGCAACACTATTGGTGGTCTGGTATGAAGCGAGATATTTTTGATTTTGTATCAAAATGTTTAGTCTGTCAGCAAGTCAAAGCTGAACATCAAGTTCCTTCTGGGTTGTTACAATCTGATTCTCGAGTGGAAATGGGATAGAGTGACGATGGATTTTGTTTCTGGATTGCCTTTGACTCTAGAAAGAAAGATGTGATTTGGGTCGTAGTTGACCGATTAACGATATCTGCCCATTTTATTCCGGTAAGATCTGACTACTCACTTGATAAGTTAGCTGAGCTTTATATTTCTGAGATTGTGAAATTGCACGGGGTGCCACTATCTATTGTGTCTGATAGAGATCTAAGATTTACATCAAGATTTTGGAAGAAATTGTAAGAAGTTTTAGGCACGAAATTACATTTCAGTATAGCTTTTCATCCACAAACAAATTGTCAGTCCGAATGAATTATTCAGATTCTTGAAGAGATGTTAAGATGCTGTATACTTGAGTTTAACGATATGTGGGATCAGTACTTACCTTTGATCGAATTTGCCTATAACAATAGTTTTCAGTCGGGTATCAAAATGGCACCTTATGAAGCTTTGTACGGACGTAAATGTCGTACACCTCTGTATTGGACTAAGCTCAATGAAAACAAGATACATGGGGTCGATTTGATAAAAGATTCAGAACAGAAAGTGAAAGTAATTCGTAATAGTTTGAAATCAGCATCCGACCGTCAGAAGTCTTATGGAAACTTGAAACGAAAAGAGATAGAATTTGAAATCGGTGACAAAGTGTTTTTAAAAGTATCTCCGTGGAAGAAAGTACTCCGATTCGGACGTAAAGGCAAGCTGAGTCCGAGATTCATCGGGCCATACCAAATTATTGAACGTGTTGGGCCTATTGCATATAGATTAAGGTTGCCCTCTGAGCTAAAAAAGACACACAATATATTCTATGTTTTGATGCTCCGTAGATACCATTCTGATCTGTCACATGTGATTACGCCATCTAAAATTGAAATCTAATCTGATATGACATATGAAGAGGAACAAAACCATATCTTAGCTCGTGAAGTGAAAGAATTGAGAAATAAGAAAATTTCGTTAGTTAAAGTGTTGTGGCATCGACACATAATAGAAGACGCTACGTGGGAGCCCTAAGATTCAATAAGACAGCAATATCCAAATCTGTTTAATGGTAAGATTTTCGGGGACGAAAATCCCTAAGGGGGGAGAATTGTAACAGTCCAGTTTATACCCTAGTCAAAATAGTGGTTTCGGGACCACAAATCTGAGTCTGTATAATATGTTAATATTATTTTCTATGCTTTTGATATGTGATTAAGCATGTGGTAATGTTCCGTAAGTTAATTTGTCTGTCTGTGTGTTTAATTTGACGAAAGGATTGAATTACATTAAATGCAAAACTAGTAGGCTATTTGCTAATGTACTAATGTGTTGTGGCTTTTAAAAGAAAAGGCCTTATGAGGCAATAAGACCACTATTTAGATAGTGGATGGATAAAGGTCACATATGCCCTTGTTATATATATATATATATATGTTTCTTATTAAATGAAAGGATATTATAGTAAATGAATTAATAATATGATATTAACAAAATAAAACATGAATAAGTGGCCATATTCATCATCCTTGGCCGAATAAGAGAAGAAAAAGAAAGAATTTGAACTTTGAAGCATCAGCTCTTATCTTCTTTAATTGAGGTATGAGTTTTGTTCGATTTTTGACAATTTCTACGTTTGCGTAATCGTTGCTTTATAAACTTCAAAGCCCATGTCTCAATTTTGTGTATTGATGATGAAAATGAAATGTGCCATTGATGAAATGGTGAGCTTTGTGATGAGTTTAGGTGTTAAATGAAAGTTATGTGTTATATGAACATGTTTTGTTCTTGAATTTTTGATGAATTTAACTAAATAAGGCTAAATTGAGAAAAATGATAATTTAAAGGACTAAATTATGAATTTGATGGAAAATAAGGGCTTGTATGATATACATAAGCATTCGGCTAAGCATGATTATGTGATGATTTAGTGTATTTGATGTTTTAAGAAAAATGGACTAAATTGATAAATTGTATAATATGAGGGCTAATTTGTAAATTTCCCTAAATATGTGTATTTGGATTGAATTGGATGAGTTAGTGAATAAAAGAGTTTAATTTCAATATGTATAGATCAAGAAACGAAAAAAATAGACTTAGATCGTGGGAAAGCAAAAGTAATTGAGTAGCCGTATTCATTTTCGTTAAATCGAACTTGAGGTAAGTCATTATGCAAATAAACGTATTTGTATTGAATTATGTATGTTCATGTGATTATTGATAACGATGAATGTTTACGAGATGATGTGTACATGAATTCCGAGATAAGATTGACATAGTGACAATGTCCAAGAAGTCCAGTACGAACCTAGGAATAGATAGGATTAGATATGTCATGACATAGGTATCTGTTCCATTTTATCATATAAGACCACGTCTGGGACGTTGGCGTTGATTTGAGATTTCGTGTAAGACCACATCTAGGACATTGGCATCGATACAAATTTTACGTGTAAGACTATGTCTGGGACATTGTCATCGTATTAATTTGTGTAAGACCCCGCCTGGGACAATGGCATTGATATCTGAGTACATGTAAGACCTCGTCTGGGACGTTGGCATTGAACGATTATTCTGAGCTTTGTGAGTATCCTATTAGATTCCGAACGGTTCAACGGGCAAGTCTGTTGTAACAGACCAATTTTGACCCTAATCAGAACGGTGGTTTTGAGACCACGAATCCTAGTCCGAGAAATATTTTAATATTATATTTTGAGTCAGTTATATGTGAATTAATGTGTGTGAAAGTTTCAGTATAAAAATTTAACTGCTTGTGTGTTCAATTAGTTAAAAAGGACTAAATCACAGAATCGGTAAAAGTGGCCTTTTATTTGATTTATGGCTAAATTGATGTGGCTTTATTTTAGTGAAGTCCTTAAAGGGTAATATACCCATTTTAAGTTATAGTGGACGGCAATGTGGTCTTATAACATGTTTTTAAGTATTATTTTATATGTTAAAGATTATATTATATTATAATTGTTTTATAATTTATAACTATATTATAATACAACCAATATGAAAGTGGGATTTTATTCATCCTTTCTTCCACCGAATAACAAAGAAAAGAAAAGAGTGTTGGAGCTTTGTACATTTGGCCATTTGCTAGCTAAATTAAAGATCAAGAACAAAGAAAAACAGGAATTGGATCTGGGAAAGACAAAGGTTCTCGAATAGCCGATTTACACGGTCTATCGACAACCGAGGTAAGTCCTTAAGCAAATATACGTTAAAGATTTATTTACGATTATGATGAATGATGGAACTTAAATATTTAAAGTATAATTATAGATAATAGCCGAATGTAGAAGTATGGTATTGTATTGAATTTATTTTGTAAAACGAAAAGTGTATAAAATGTTTTGGTTAGTACGTGAAAGTAATATGATCTATATGAGTTGTTTGCATTGTTGATGTTATGAAATGAGTGTTGAATTGATGATCATGTCTATATCGGGCTTTAA
Organism: Gossypium rotundifolium; assembly: GCA_025506655.1. Lineage (NCBI taxonomy): Eukaryota > Viridiplantae > Streptophyta > Magnoliopsida > Malvales > Malvaceae > Gossypium > Gossypium rotundifolium. The sequence continues at coordinate 79,651,571 of CP106729.1, read as the reverse complement.
GCCTCAGCAGCTTCATGCCGTGTTATTTATCTGCTAAATCGTGCTTCGTGGTGTTATTTATCGGGCTAAATGCCCAGCGTGCTTCGTGCTTGATGTAATTCGGCTATGAGCCCTAGCGTGGCCTTGTGCATGGTGTAATTCGGGCTATGAGCCTAGCGGTGCCTTGTGCCTTGGTGATGTAATTCGGGTTATGAGCCCAGCGTGCCTTGTGCAGTGATGTAATTGTGCTATGAGCCTAGCGGTGCCTTGTGCCGTTGATGTATATTAGGCTTATTGCCAGCGTGCTTAATGCCTGGTGATCAAATTCAGACCTTGGGTCTAGCAAACCTTAATGCTGGGTGATGTGTTATAAATTCTTTACAAGGTGGGATGTAAATACTTCAATAAACAAAATGCTAAGGTAAAAAATAAAGGTTTATAGATGCAAGGAACAAGGTAAGTAATTATCTTTCCTTTCAAATTACATAAGTGATAGAATAATTAAAGTTTTTGATAATGAGTCTTTATGATATGTGCATTTGAATTACTCATTAATAAGTGTGATATGTGTATTGAATATAAGCTTGGTGATATCTTTGAGATTCGGTCAAAGGTAAAAATGTCCAAAGTGATAGTTATTGAAAATGCATATCCGTATATATATATATGATTAATCGTATATAATTGTGATATATGTTATACTTGTTAATAAAGTAATATGCGAATACTGAAGGCTTAAAGTGCTGGAAGGGTTGTATACCTTCAATGAGGGAATAATAAATGATAAGTTACGAGATGGTCATTCGACCATATTGAAATTATTAATTGTTAAATTCTTGGATTTATAGGTATATTTATATATGTATGTGTGCTAAATGTTGGAATATTTGACTATTGTTTCAGAATGCTTAAGACTTACTAAGCTAGTGAGCTTATTTCGTGTGTGCTCTTTATTCTGTTTTATAGATTTTCCACTAAGCTACGGGCATCTGAGGATCGTCGAAAATGTCAACCACACTATCACCCCCTTTTGGTACTAAATTTTAGTTTTGAATCGAAGGCATGTATAGGTTAGACTAAGGTTTAGATTAATGATATTCGGTCTTGTATATATATGAATAGCCTTGCGAAAATGGCTATTTCTTTTGATCAAGTTTAATTCCTATGTTCTTGCTATGATGGATGTGATTATATTATTAGGGGATGTGAAATTCGGCCATGGTTTAATCATTTTGGAATGTGGTCAAATAATATGCCTATTATATATATAGGTGATGCATATTGAATAAGCATGATATTGAGATGTTTTGCATTTGTTATTATGACGTAAAAGTTGCATGGAATTGTTTACCTCATATTCGGTTATGGTATAGACTAATATAGTTATTATAGATAAATGTTGTGGGTGATGACATTAGTTATACGAAATAGGTGTGATTTGTTCAGTTATGTTTTATGACTATTAAGGAAAATGGTGATGATGATTAATGATTCATGTAGGTAATCTACTTATATATATAAATAGTAGTTATGTAATAATCTTGTACTATGTTTGGATTAAAATACCTAGTTTTGAATTATATATGCAAAATGTAGTTGTTGCATTGTATGTATAATTTTGTCCAAAGTTTATTCGTGAGTTACTCGTAGAATATCCATTACTAATGATAGTCTTGAGTTAACATGTGCTTTGGCATTATATTAAATGATGTATATTTAAGGTAGTAAGGGTAAGAAACATCCCATGTAGGCAAGAATCCAAATGGTAAGTAAAAAAAAAAAAAGAAAAGAAAAATATGGTTTGATTTTAATAATTGAACCACAGTGATTAGCTTATGATATTAGTAATGGTATGATCGAACCTTTGGTTAATAAATTGCAAAGTTTAGGTACACTAATAAACATATTAATAGTTGGTGTATGATGTATGAATAATCATGTGCAAGTATAAATGTGACCCTTGTTATAAGGAAATGCATGCGATATATGTTCGTAACAATAGATGTATGTTCAGTCAGGATGTAACTTTGATATGCTTATATATGCAATTGTTACGAAAATGCTATAAATGGTTCTGTTGGTTTAATATGTATATGTATTAAAGTATTATGAGTACATATTATATTATATTATATGATGTGATGGAGATCACATTGCTCGTATTGAATTCAATTGAATGTCTATTCAGAATTTAGCTTAGTTTGGTAATGCCTCATAACCCTAATCCGGCGACGGATACGGGTTGGGGGTGTTACATCTGTGACACGAAATGTTATGTAAATTGTAAATCTGTTTCAGATACGTTTATTAAGTACACAAGGTGTGTATGAAAGGTAAGTACCTATATGAGTTTACTAACATGAATATGAGCTATGAAATGATGAGATGATATGTGAAATTATGCTATATGATCTATGTTCATATGTGGTGATGAGATGAAAAATGTGATAAGTTATGGTTAAATAATTGAACCAAACTTTATGAGAGATGTATATGTTATGTGCATTTTGAGTTAAGTTTATTTGTATATGACTTACTAAGCTTTTGAAAGCTTACTCTCTGTGTGTGTGCTCTATTTTATAGATCGTCAAAGCTACTGAAGGCTCGGGACCATTGAGGATCATTATCACACTACTCAATTTGGTTTGGTACTTTTGAAGTATGATTATAGTTAAATATGGCATTTATAGGCTAGTCATTTTGGTTATGTTTGAAGTGTATATTATAGCCATGAAAGTTGGCTTGATAAGTGTTTGTAATATGTACGAGTCAATATGAAAATGATGTATGTTTTGGCATGGCTAAATAGCTTATGAAATGGTTAAAGATTTGGTAAGCATAAGAATGCACCATGAACATGTTTGATTGATTAAAGGAATGGATATATGAAAGGTAAAGATGGATGAATTATGCTTAATTGCATATGTGTTTAGTTGTACAATTTGGCATGGTTGAAGTTGCAATTGCAGGTGAAGAATTGATGATTACTTTGATATGTTTTGGTTTTAAAATATGCATAAAATGATTTGGTAATTTGCTTGTAGAGATTGAACCTTGTGTGGGTGGCATTTTGGCCTTGCAAATGGTCTGTTTTGCCTACACGGTTATGGCACACAGGCGTGCCTAATGGCCGTGTGAAAATGGCAGTATTTAGCTAAGAGTGCACGGCCATAGCACACGGGCATGCTTAGTAGCCTTGTGATATAGTCAGAATATGGCGAGAGAGCACACGGCCATGGTAGACGAGCGTGCCTAGTGGCCGTGTGGAAAAGTCAGTAAACATGCTTTGATTTGGCACGACCATGACACATGAGGGTGTCGATGCTCGTGGAAGACACACGGCCTACCCACATGGGCGTGTGTCCTGCATAACTTAGAAATGTTTTAAAATTTTGAGAAATTCTGTATGTGTTTGGTTTAGTCTCGACCTTACTCTAAAGCATGATTAAGGTCTCGTTGACTTATTTTAGGGACACTTTGGTTGCGATTGATAAATTGTTGTATAAAATGTTGTAAAAGTTTCTAATCTGTCAGGTAATGCCCTTAACCCTAATCTGGCGACAGATACAGGATAGGAATGTTACATTTGGTTGGTATCAGAGCTACGGTTTAGTCAATTCTCAAACTAACGTAGCGTGTCAGAGTCTAGCTATACATGCCATATATCTAAACTGTGATAGTGTGATGAATCCTGACGTGTAAAATGTGATATTTGTATAGTAATGGATTCCGAAAGAGCCGTAGCTGACGACGTAGAAAGTAATGCACCTACTCCTGCGCCTTCTGATACGAGACCGGCTACTAGCGATCAAGAGAGAAAAGCTAAAAAACTTTTCTTCCAGATGATAAGTGAGTGGTTTACTCAATTTGTAAGAAATAACCCGACTGTGTCGCAACCTCCGCCTCCGGTTAATCCCCCTCAGACATCTGATATGCCTCCGAATACAAATTTAAATCTGTGGAATATATCTCCGGTTGACAAAATCTGTAAGTATAGGGCTGAAGAGTTCAGGGCTACCAGTGATGACGATGCCGAGAAAGCTGAATTCTGGTTAGAAAACACTGTCCGGGTATTCGATAAAATGTCTCTGACTCCGGAGGAATGCATAAAATGGGTTGTATCTTTGCTCTGAGATGCAGCTTATCAGTGGTGGAAAACTCTGATTTCTGTTGTTCCAAAAGAATGAGTCACATGGGATTTCTTTCAGATTGAGTTTCATAAGAAATACATCAGTGAAAGATTCATCGATTAGAAACGAAAAGAATTTCTGGAATTGAAAAGGTCCGTATGACTGTTACTGAATACGAACGAGAGTTCATGAGACTGAGTCAATATGCCCAAGAATGTATATCATCTGAAGCAATAATGTGCAAAAGATTCAAAGATGGCCTTAATGAAGATATCCGTTTGTTAGTCGGGATTTTAGAAATAAAAGAGTTTGTAATACTTGTTGATCGAGCATGCAAAACTGAGGCACTCGGGAAAGATAAAAGAAAACCTGAGTCTAAAGCTAGAGATGTGAGAAAGAGATTTTAGAGTAGATCATTTTAGTCTACTTTGAAGAAATTCAGAGATGATCAAAGTCGCTCAAGAGATAATATGGGACATTCGAATAGCTAGAACACAAATAAGCTCCAAAACTCTAGTAACTTCAGTAGCAAGTATTGGAATTGTTCAATCTGAAAAACCTAAATGTAAGCATTGTGCAAGAAGGCATCCGGGAAGTTGTAGATTAAATGACAGAGCTTGCTTCAGATGTGGATCACTTGATCATTTTATCCGTGATTGCCCTGAGTTTGTCGAGCTAGAGACTGTTCAAAATTCGAGATCTGATAATGCACCTGTGAGAGGTAGATCTTTGAAGAATGTGAGAAATGTCAGTGGTAGACAAAGAACTACAAGAGATACTATTGCGAGATCCGAAGGTAGAGCGCCTGCTAGAGCGTATGCTACCCGAGCTCGTGAGGAAGCTTCATCTCCAGATGTTATAGCGAGTACTTTTACACTTTATGATACTTTTGTGATTGCATTGATAGACCCTAGTTCTACTCATTCGTATATATGCATGAATTTAGTATTCAATAAGATTTTTCCTATAGAGTCTACTGAGTTTACTATAAAAGTATCGAACCCCTTAGGTAAAAGTGTCCTGGTTGACAAAGTATGCAAGAAATGTCTGTTAATGTTTCGAGATATCTATTTCCCTACCGATCTGATGCTTTTGCCATTTGATGAGTTCGATATCATTCTGGGTATGGACTGGTTGACATTGCATGATGCTATTGTAAACTATAAAAGAAAGACTATTGATTTGAGATGTCCAAATAATGAAATTGTATGGGTTGAGTCTAATGATTTAAATGGATTGCCTACAGTGATATCTATATTGAAAGCTCAAATATATGTGAAAAAGGGATATGAGGCATATTTTGCTTATGTGATTGATTCGAAAGTGTCTAAAAAGAAAGTTGAATCAGTGCCAGTCATTTGTGAGTTTTCTGATGTATTCCCTGAAGAATTGCCTGGTTTGCCTCCAACACGTGAAGTTGAATTTTGTATTGAGTTGTTGCCTAGTACTACACCTATTTCGATAGCTCCATATAGAATGGCACCATCAGAGTTGAAAGAGTTAAAGTCACAGTTGCAAGAATTAACTGATAGAGGGTTTGCTAGACCGAGCTTTTCGCCTTGGGGTGCTCCTATCCTGGTTGTGAAAAAGAAAGATGGCACAATGAGAATGTGCATTGATTATCGTCAGTTGAACATAGTGACCATAAAGAATAAATATCTGTTGCCCAGAATTGATGATTTATTTGATCAGTTAAAAGGAGCTACTATATTTTCCAAGATTGATCTGAGATCGGGATATTACCAGTTGAGAGTGAAAGATTCAGATATACCTTTTTGTATATTTCCATAGTTGATGGCTCATTATGACTAATTTATGAAATATAAGGTTATTCAAGAAGTTTTTTCTTGCATAAATTGATTTTCTTAATGATTTGTTGTATGGAATCTTATTATGTGGGATAGGGTGACAAAAGAGTTTGGCAAATACCTTTGTTCCTGTCCATTTGGGTAGGCACACGGGAGTGTGTCTAGGCCGTGTGTGACACACGGTCAGCCCCATAGGTGTGTGACCAGGCCATGTGTCCCCTGCATGTTAGTTTTGCAAGTCAGTAAGCCTTGTAGTAAACACATGGGCAGAGACACGGCCGTGTGTCTCAACCGTGTGGGAGGCACGACACGGATATGGGCATGTGCCAAGGCCGTGTGAAGTCCGCACCTTGATTTTATAATTTAAATCGCCACACGGTTGAATCACACAGGTGTGTGACAAGCCGTGTGGAATAAGTCAATGTCGACCACAGGTACAACACACAGATGTCTAGCTGACTATGTGATACAAGTCAGTGTTGACCACGGGTGCAAGGCACGGGCGTGTGAAATACCACATGGGCGTGTGCCCCCTGTTAGGTAAAATCTTCCTAAGTGCGTGCAAGTTTCTAATTTATTTCTGAAACCTTTCAGAAGTGTGTTTAGGGCCTCATAGGCCCGTTATAAGGATATTAGAGGTGTGTATGGAGAAGTTTTTAATTTGGAATGGAATTTGATAGCCCAAAGCTGTAAGTCCATGTGAGTTAAGTACGGTAACACCTTGTATCCGATTCCAGCGTAGAATACGGGTAAGGGGTGTTACATTCTGGCCCGTGTGACGAACTGAATTTTCGAAAATTTGATGCAGGGGACACACAGCCTATTAACACACCCATGGGGCTGACTGTGTGACACACACGGCCTAGACACACGCCCTTGTTTCTACCCGTGTGGACAATTAGAAGGCTATTTACCAAGCCAATTGCCTCCCTGAAAACAAACACACTTATACCACCACAAGCAACTCATAACATAGCAATAATACACTATGTAGAATCACTAATTCATCATGCATACACTTTACATCTTTCTAGATCAATTACACGAAATTGCACTTCATGAAAATCATCATCATTGGATATATATATATATATATATATAACACTTAACCAGTATTGGCCAATTCTCAATTGCCATTTACAAAATGAATGAGTAACAATAATAGCCAACACTTTGGCTAACAAATATGACATAACAAAATGACCAAGTTCCTAAACATGCCATACCCAAAATAAATTAACTTTACTATACCAAAAGAATAGTTGATAGTGTGATCTGAACTTTGACATTCTACGATCCCTGAGTTAGCTTGGCGATACTACAAGGAAAAGGGAAAAGAGAAAGGTAAGCATAAAGCTTAGTAAGTTTGCATGAAATAAATAGCAACATAAAGACTTATGATAACATCCATTCATCTCATTGAATAATAGCAACACAAGTTCTCAAGCACATCAACATAACTTGCTCATGCATAATCTTACCAAATCACACATCACATTTTGAATTTATATCTCGTAAGTTACTCATGGGTACCTGTATCACTTCATCACACAACTTTAGCACTTTTATTCTCTTAAACATAGACTTATCTCTTTGTTATGTGTACATAAACTTAGCTCTTTTCCAGTTGAACTACTCAGAATATCAAAGGATACTCAATCTCATCATACAAGTATCATGATGCCAATGCCATATCCCAGATATGGTCTTACATGGGATGACATCTTGATGCCGATGCCATATCTAGATATAGTTTTACATGGGATCTCATATCTCGATGTTGATGCCATATCCCAGATATGGTCTTATATGAGATTGTATATAGATGTCGATGCATGTCCCAGACATGGTCTTACACGAGATCTTTCTTTTGTGCCGATGTCATGTCCCAGACATGGTCTTATACGAGACCTTTTTTATCTCATGTTGTGACACATGTATCCTTGCTATTCGAATGTTCAACCGGGACTTCAACTTAACATGATCTTATTAGAATTTCATCGAGGCATCATTAATCAACTTCTTGGAAATAATATACATTTCTCATAATATAAAGTAATTAAAAACATAATAACATTATGTAGCTTTAATTTCACACAAACTTACCTCGGTACTCAAAATACGTATAATTGTTCGATTTAGTCCACAACCTTATTCTTGCCTCAGTTTCGGTCTAGGCTTCGTGTTTCTTGATCTATAACAACAATTTACCTTGTTAAAGACTCACATTGACTAAATTAACCCATGAATCATACTTTGGCAAAATTACAATTTTGCCTCTAAAGTTTCACATAATTAAACGTTTTCCCCTAGGCTCGTAAAATGATTTTTATTTAATTACCTTGTATTTTAATCCTATCCGAATCATTTTCATAACTACAACGCCCCCAATTTTCGCTAATTCACTCATGTATGACCATTTTCATGACTTTTACGATTTCGTCCTTTTTATGCATTTTTCATGAAAATCTCTTAGAAAAAGATGTTTATCATACATCAAACTTTCATATTCCTCCATAAATCATCAAAATACATGCATGCCATGCATGGGTAAATTTTTTAACATAAACCCTAGCTCAAAATATAGCTAGAAATAACTAAATCGAGCTACGAGGATCTCAAAAATACGAAGAACATTAAAAACGGGGCTAAGAGGTACTTACAATCAAGCTTGAAAATTGAAGAAACCCTAGCTATGGAGTCCTTGTAAGTTTTAGCTATGGAGGATAAAGATGGACAAGGTTTTTAGCTTTTTTTCCCTTTTAATTCTTTTATTAACCAAATGACAAAAATGCCCTTAAGTCCCTTTTCTTGAGATTTTTGCTTCCCATGTCTATTTTTGTCTATCTTGACTTATAATGGTTTAATTGCTAAATAAGGAATTCTAATAATTTTTATAATTCTATTTCATACTTAAATCTTCTATTATCTCATATTTTCCAATCTTTACAATTTAGTCCTAATAGACAAATTGTTCACTAATTTATAAAATTTCTTCATGAAATTTTCACACAATTATGAAAACATGCTATAAACCTCATAAAAGCCATAAAACACTTATTTCTACCTCAGATTTGTGGTCTCGCAACCACTATTCTGACTAGGCCCTAAATTGAGCTGTTACAAGTTGAATGAATGATTCATGATTTGAGAGGTGAATGAACTATTGACTAGGGGTGTAACGCCTTGAATTTGGGCCTAGAATAAATGGGTTTCATGTGTCGGGAGAATGGATTTTGGTGTTCCAAAAAAAAATATGATTACATGTTTAGTTTAATTTTTAGGTGATTTAGGAAGGGTTGGTGGTGTTGGAAAAGTCCTGGGCTCGATCTAAGGCTTTAGCAAAAAAAAAATGTTTTTACCCTTAAGTGAGGTTGGTGTTAGTAAAAAGGCTTTTAAAATATTTTTGGGTTAAAAGATAGCATAAAGAAGTAGGTGATTTGGTGGCTTGGAATGTTTTGAATAAGCTAGTGGTTAAAGGTTGAAGTCTTGGACTTGGCAAAAAATCTTATTGCGCATAAGTTAGTATGAAGGCTAGAGTTTAGGCCTTATAATTAGTTGGGGCTGATTTCCAACACAAAGAAATGCCTGGCCTAGTGGCAAAGGCGTTAGGAGCAGGAGAGGGAGCAGGGTTCTAGTCGCGGCGTGCGCTAAATGTTGGGTGTTTTTTAAGTAAACCTGGAGTGTGGCAGAAAGGGTTATAATTATTTAGGGAGGAAATACGACTCAAATAAAATAAGCGGCGCAGTGGCAAAGGACGTGTGTCATAGTGAAGAGGTCAGAGGTTCGAAGCTGGGTGCTGGCTAATATTTTTAGATTTCTTTGGATGATTCGGTCGCTAGAAAATATGTTAGAGAAGTTGTGAATGGAACATATCACAAGAAGGGTTGTGGTGTAGTGGCGAGAAGCGTGTGGTGGTGCTTGAAGGTCTTGGTTTCGAGTTGCCTTGTGCACAATAATATGCTATTTTTCTGCTGGCGTGGGGAAGGTATTTAAAGTGGACCAAAATGCCAAAAGATGGCTACTGTTCGGGGAAGTAATTTGAATGTAATTCAAATTGAATTTTTGGCTAAATAAAGGAATTTTTGGGATGAGGATGAAGATAAATTTTGGAGAAAATAAAGAAATTTAATTGGTGATAAGTTTGATTCGATTGGGGAGTGTTGGTTTATTTATTTATTTATTTATTTATTTTAGTATATATATGGGTGCCGAATTAACTTCCTAGAGTAATACTGGATTTTTACTTTCCTTCTAGCCGAATTTCTTCACTTGTGAGAGGCTCAGACATTTTCTTTCTAAGCGTGCCAAAGCCGAATCCTTCATATCCTTCCTTCTCAAATTCCATTTTGGTTCACCACTAGGTTCTAGCCAAATCACTTTTATTTCTTATTCCCCTTAGTTTTGCCGAATTACCTCTGTCACCTTACTAGTCTCAAAAGCCGGACTTAAGCCGCAGGATCAAAGGAGGATTTTGATAACAGCTTAGTTCAATTTTTAGTATGTTTTATTAAAAGTCGAAGGGCTATCTAACCCCTCTTTGCCGTTACCATGTACTAACAAGGGTGAGGCTCAGCAATCGCAAGTGCGGTAGGTAAGGATTGTTATCAAGGCAGTAAGTATTATCGATTCAGTTAGAGTTTTAATAAGTGACCAAATCTATTGTGGCTTATAGGGGTGACTTATGATCAATATGGGTCACTTGGTTTTGACGATATAGGTGTTTGGGTGCAGATCTTGAGGATAATCGCCAATAGTAGCAAAGGAAGGGCTACTAGAACGTGAGGCACACGGTAAGGGTACGGTGAGGTTTCGATTTTTGATAAGTATGTGTTAAAGCCTTGGTTAATCGCTAGTAATGTCGATTGTAGGTTCGTGACTAAGGGGTTTGCAGCGCGCGTGGTTACCAATTGTGTACAAACACTACACACACGAAATTGGTAATGCCGAAAAGCCAAAAAGCCGAAAGTGGCTAAATGGGCCCGGTGGGCCTTGAGGCTAAGTTTGATGAAATTGTTTGGTTTGTTATACGAATTAAGTTAGTCACGCATGATACACGATTTGGATTTTTTTTGGGCCTAATAGGACATTTGATCAGATTCGGGCCTAATGGGTCGTAAGGTTGGAATTTGGGATTGATAGGCTTTATGGGGATGTAGACCAATATGCTAGGGTTCATGGACTTAGGCCTAGTTTGAAAAAATCTTAAATTCCATAAGATTTAATCTAATTAAACATGTCCGTGAACAAGTCGCTGGGTTAGGGTGTGGCAACGGGCATAGGCATGTCTAGGATTGGATCTAGGGAGAGCTTGGTACTTAAGCGGTTCTAGTGACCTACCTCCTCTTCGCTAGAATCCTACCTGGTGCATAGTGTCTGTTCACTTTAGCCGCGAGAACTTGTTGATGGGCCAAAGTTCATAACTAAAACCCGAAAGGGACCAAATACCCTATCCTCGTAAAATTGCTAATATACCCCTAGTTTTGTAAAGTACCAAAATACCCATGTTTTGCAAATTTACCCAAAATACCCCTATTTTGCAAAAGTACCAAAATACCCTATTTTGCAAAATTACCTAGATACCCCTATTTTGCCAAATTACAAAAATACCCCTATAAGGTAGAATTACAAAAATACCCCTGGGTAGTGAAATGACGAAAATACCCCTACGTGACGAACATAAGCTTATAGATGTTACTTGTGTGTTTGATGCATTCATATGATATTCTGCTTAGGATGCATATGGGTGGGAATTACGGTACGAAGGAAGATTTGAGGATCGCATGGCCGTATGGTATGGATCCACCGGAGGCTTTAAGCCCAATATATGATTAAGGATCGCATGGCCGTATGGCATGGATCCACCAGAGGCTTTAAGCCCAATATATGATTAAGGATCGCATTGCCGTATGGTATGGATCCACCAAAGGCTTAAAGCCCAAAATATGATTAGTAGCTTTGCTACAACGTTCGGTAGTACCACAACCGGGCTACCCTTGGTGTGTAGTGGAGGGGTGGGTCGAGCTAGAATTCCCCACAGGAGTCATAAGGTTGGAAGGGAAGTGGTGTGTGTAGCGGATGGACTTTTGGGGTGGGTTTTTGCATTATCTTATTTGTATATGATGTGATATGATATGATATGAGGTCATGGTGGGCTAAAGCCCAAGACCACCGATATTGATAGGGCTTTGTATGTGATTTGTTTGCCAAGGGTTGTACACACTGTGTTTCGAAACTCACACCCTTAATTTTAATGTTTCAGGTAATCTTGAATAGACGGCTCGACATGGGAGAGGACTTGGAGATGGCCACACTACAAGCTGTTCAAATGTTTTAATTTATTTGAATGATCTTATTTTAAATACTTTTTTTTTTGGATTGCAATAAGGCTATATAATCTCCTAATTAACTTTGAACTTTGGGTTTATTATTATCGTTTCAACTTCCCACTTAAGGAATTTCATAAAATTATTAAAGTGTTAATGTCGTTTTCGAAATAAACTTAACCAGATACAATGCTTGGGCTTTTGGGCCTTAAATGGTTAATTAGTAAATTGTTTTGAAGTGCGCCTTTAATGTGACATTCCAGATTCGGGCCTAACTTCTAGGTCAGGTTTGGGGTGTTACAAGGGAAACTCTCAAATCAGTGTACCAAGCAGCAACAATTGTAACACAAATTATGAAAATTTCAAAATGCATCAACATAAAGTAAAATTATGTAAAATTAGTACCTAATTACTCAAAAATTATAATCTTATTTTAATTGTGCCAAGATTCACAATATGTATTAAAAACACATAATTAGCAATAAAAATACTCAGGATTTGCATAAATAGTAAGTTAAAAGGTGCTCTAAAAATTTACATAATTTAGAGTTATCAAATAGCAATAAAAAAAGAAAAAGAAAAACAATTTTTTTTCCAAAGTTAAAGCACACATTGTAGAATGCATTTTTATTCTCTCTCCTAAAAACGCGTTCTATAGGGCGCGTTTTCCTTTCTATTTCCAAAAACATCGTAGATCGGTAAATTTTAAAATTTTCAACATACTTTCTCAATTGTGTTTTTTTTCCAGCATATTTTGATTAATTGACCGTAAATTATATGATTATATGAGTATATTTTATATTTTTATAAATCAATAAAAATTGTTCATAATGAGATTTGAACCAAAGACAACGTGAATATAATTTTTTTCATTTATCATTTGAACTAAAACAATTTTATTTTATTTTATGTGAAACTTTAATAAATATATTTGTAATATACATTTTATATATTTGTGTATCTATAGTATTATTTAAGTCCCTAACTGAGTTTGTGTTACAAGTCAACTCAAGACGAACTCAATTATGAAAATTATGAAAATGTCCTTCGTAATTAAAATAAATCATATTATTCAAGAATTTTTTAGTCTTTTAATTTGTAAAAGAAAACCAATAAAATTTTTGCATGTGATTGGATTTGAACCTATGCTATTTACATCAATAAAATATTATTTTTACCATTGAACCAAAGTTTTATTTTAATATAATATTTACATTTTAATATTATACATTTTTTATGTGTTATTCGTAACAACTCGATTTTGGGTCTAGTCGGAACAGTGGTTTCGAGACCAGAAATACGACGAAGAAAAATTTATTTTTATTATAGTTTTATGGTCTACAATTTTATGAAATGATTTCGTGAAAATTTCATTTGAAAATTTTGATGTTTGGGCACTCAATTTAGATAAAGGGACTAAATTGCAAAAAGTGTAAAATTTGAGTTCTATATGTTAAAGGTGTAATTGCTGTGAGATGTTAAATTAGAGGTCCTTAAATGGTAATTAGACCATTATACTTCATAATGGACAAAAAATGGACATTGTTAGGTGAATTTCCAAAGTTTTGCATTAAAGGCATTTTGGTAAACTAGTAATTAAATGAATTAATAAGTAAAATAAAAATCAAATTTTGTTTATCTTCTTCCTCCCTTGGCCAAACTTTGAATAGAACCATAGCTAGGGTTTGTCAAGCTTTCAAGCTCGATTGTAAGTCCGTTCTTGCCCGTTTTTAATGCTCTTTACATTTTTGAAGTCGTTGTAACCCGATTTATCTATCACTACCACTAATTTAAGCAATGATCAATGTCTAAGGTTTGACCCATATTAGACATAGGTGTATTTTGATATTTGATGGTAGAAAATGCTTGTTTATTGTTTGTTTAACAACTTTTGTAAAGTGATTTTGGGTAAAAATGACAAATAGGGACTTAGTTGTAAAATTTTATAAAATGAGTAGAAAATTGTAAATAAATTAGAAATGTGGGCTGTTATGAGTATGAAAGTGGTTCGGCTAGGCTTAGGTTTTTAAGAAATTGAATAAAATTCATTTTACGAGTTTAGGGACTAAAGTATAAAATGTCAAAAGTTTAGAGGAAAAAAGTAATTTTGTAATAATGTGATTTTTGGGATGAAATGAATAGTGTGATGATTGAATGAGATGAATTTGGTATTATAGATCAAGAAAAACGAAGTTTGCGTCTAGATCGGGGAAATACCAAAGTGTTTGACGGTTAGGTCTATTTCTGCTATTTTTGTACTGAGGTAAGTTCGTATGTTAATAATGCAATGTTATATTTGTATTTTAATGTTTTGATGATGCATAAATTGTATGATTGACTCTATAGGTGTAATTGACAAAGTTTCGACAAGTGAGAAAATCTCGGTTGAACCTTAGGAATAGATTAGGATACAAGTGACATGTCACTAGGAACCCATGTGATTATGTGATCTATGTGTCCCGGGTGCTAGTCTCGTACGACCTACCGGTGGTTGAGTACACCGGCATATGTTGTGGATGCTTGACAGCTTGTGTAAGCAGCATCAAGTAGCTATGTCTTAACTGACAGCTTGTGTGAGCAGGCCCAAGGATAGCTCGAGAGCGAGTCTATATGTGTTATGAGATTTGTGGTAGCATTAGCTACTTATATGCAATAATTCCGCTTATCTGATAGTATTCCAAGTGGTTCAACGGGTAGTCAAATGTGAATATGTTATGAGATGGTATAGGTATGTACGTAAAACTCAAAGGAAATGAACTCAATATATGATGAACTATTGGTAAGAATGTGATTGAGTAAGTTATGCTCATGAAGTTTTGATGACATTTATGTTAATATATGTTAAGTTATTTATATAAAAAATGTATGAATAATGTTTTGTATTATTTGCATATGGACTTACTAAGCTATATAGCTTACCCCTTTTCTTTCCCTTATCTTATAGTGTTACTGAGCTAGCTCGGGATCGAATATCATCAGAGATTCGGATCACACTATCAAACCCTCCCATTTTGGTATTGATGATCTTAGTATTTTGAAAGTATGGCATGTATAGAGACTTAGTCATTTTGTTATATGTGTCATTATGATTATAGCCAATGTGTTGGCTTGTAATTGTCAAAAGCTTGTTTTGATATTTGGCCATGTAGATTGGCTTATTTGGGTTAACATGGTTGTAAGCCTAAGTATATTTATATGTGTGCCAATGTCCTTGGTGATATGGTCTTGGTATGCTTGGGGAATGATGGAAGTGTGATTTATGACATGAATGTGAAATGTTTGATAGTGTGGTTTATTGAAGAGATGATAAAGTGGTGTACAATTAGGTATTTTGAAAGCAGTCAGTTGTGGCTTAATAAATGTTGTGAGTATGATAGATGTTGACATTGTGTTGGCATGTGTTGGTCATAATTGTCAATGTTTTGGTTGCCTAAGTATGTTATGTTTTGTTCCTTTGAATTGGGGTATGTGTATGTGTGAATAATGGTGACAAATGGCTTGGTAAATAGTCTTATTTTTATCCACACAGGTAGACACACGGGCGTGTGTCTAGGCCGTGTGTGAGACACGGTCTACCCAGGAGCATATGTTTAAGCCGTGTGTCCCCTACATCTTAATTTTGAAAAACAGAATGTCCAAAATTGAGCATACGGGCAGAGACACAGGTGTGTGTCTCAGCCGTGTGTGCTACACGGCCTAGCACAAGGACGTGTGGCACGGCCATGTGGCACAAGTCAGAGAGTACCTTAAATTGAAAATGGTCTGAAGCACGCGTGTGTCCCAGGGTCCTACAGGCGTGTCCCTTGGACCACACAGGCGTGTGAGCCCTACAATTAGCAAAAATTTTCTAAGTTTAATGAAAATTCCCTGAGTTCTCGGTTTAGTCCTGAACCACTTCCAATGTATGTTTTGGGCCTCGTAGGCTTGTATTAGGGACTTTATGATTGAATACAAATGTTTTCAAATTGGACGCAAATTTATGACTCTGATTTGTGTGAATTCTTGTGTTGTAAGTTTGATAATGCCTCGTACCCTGTTCTAGCGTTGAATACAGGTAATGGGTTTTACATTTAGTGGTATCATAGCTACGGTTTAGTTGATTCTAGGACTAACGTAGCGTATGTGAGTCTCTGCTAAGGGTTTAGTGGCATGAGGAAGGCCCAAATTGTGGTTGCTTGAAGCCCAAGTTTTAGGGCTAAAATTTGACACTTAAAAGAGTAAAGGGGGGACGACACAAGGATAATTTTTAGGAGTTTTTAATGATTAAAATATGAGGATAATAAGCAGATAAAGGGGGAAGGAGTTGGTGATAGTTAAGGCTATTTCTGAGGAGATAACAGATTAAGATAAGGGAAGAAAGATAGGAGCTATCAAATGTTGCAGTGTTGGCCGAAAATCAATCTCTGCTAAGGAAGGAATCAGTTTCTATATACAGAGAGGGGTGCCAAAATTTGCTGTCAAAGCTTTCACTTTTTCTCTTTTCTCTGCCGAAATTTCTACTCAATTCTCCCTCTCTTTTCTTTTCTTCAGTTGGCTGAAACCTCTGACAGATCCCTTTCTCATCTTTTTCTAACACTCTAGCCGAATCTTCAAGTCTCTCTTTGCTCTCCTTTCACTTTTCCTTTTAGCCGAAACCATATCAGTTCATCCTTCCGGGATTTTCATAAAAAGCCGAAATCATTAGGATCTCACCTTCTGAAGTTGCGAATTTTCTTTAGAGGAGTTTGCTTGTGCCAAACCTTGAAGGGGACAATAGGTAAGTGTCGATTTTGAGATTCCAATATTTCTCTGGCTTTTAGAAACCATAGCCAAATGGCCATTTGGAAACTAATCCCGGGTTCTTTTCTTTTGCGGCACATCGGGATTTAAAGGAGATCTCAATTGTCAAGGTTTTCACTGGTAGTGTTCAAACCATCCTACTTTCGGGATCTAATCAGTTTAGGTGAGGAGAATTATTTATTTTAAATTCATAAATCGGGTAGAACACCAACCATGGCCGAATATAGGAGGGACCCTATTTTCACATCTTTTCAGCTTTTTGAGCAAAGTTGTAGATCGGTTTAGCAAGGGTATCGACAATAATCAGGTGTGTAACCTTTCACACTATTAGATTGAGTGCTAATATATATATATATATATATAAATCGCTATACTACTGTTAGATGTCGAAATCCCGGCATTATGATTGAAAACACGAGGAGGTAAAGGCTAATCATCGTGTTAGTGATTTCATCCTTCTTGAGAATATGCTCGTATGTCGATTACTTTGTATGCTTGGGGTTGGGTAATTGATGAAAAGGGAAGTACTGCATTTCGGTGGCTTATGCCATTTCACTGGTGACTCTGTCACAACTCTATTTCTGGTGGCTTATGCCATTTTAGCCTGGTGACTATGTCACAACTTGACTCTAACATCCTAAATTTTTGGGCCTATGCGTTTAATGGTGAATATGTGGAATGAGTTAATTTAAGTGTTAGGGGCCCAAATTTTAAGTTTTAAGGAGCCCAAATCTTCTAATTTAAGTTAGTTAAATTTGGCATTAGGGATTAGGGAAGTGGACTGACAAGGCTATTTTTTTTTGGGAATTTTATTATATTTATTCTATGTGGATAATAAGAAGATAAAGGCTATTATTTAGGGATTTAGTCTTTAAGGATAATAAACAGATAAAGACTTTTTTTGAGGAGATAATAGATTAAGATAAGGGAAAAGGGATAAGAGCTATCATGTGTGGCTGTGTTGGCTGAAAATCAATCACTGCTAAAGGGAGGAATCAATTTTCTATATAAAGAGGGGGTGTGCCGAAATTTTGGAGGCCTTTCTTTTATTTTATTTTCTCATCTTCTTCCTCTCAAAAGCCGAAAACCACCATTTTCTTCACCCTTTCTTCCTCTCTAAAATTTCCTGTTGACCGAATCTTTTAACCTCTATTGTTATTTTTCTTCTAATCCCTAAAAGTCAAAATCACATCCCTATTATTCTATTCTTCTCCTTAATATTCATTGGCCAAATCTCTCTTAGCCATCTCTTCAATTCTTAAATCTTCTAAAAAACTGAAATTCTTAGATCTCACCTCCTAAAGTTGCTGAATTTTCTTCAGTAAAGTCTGCTTGTGCCTAATCTGAAGAAAACAATAGGTATGTGTCGATTTTGAGTTTCCAATATTTCTCCGGCTTTTCAAAGTCCCTAGCCGAATGGCTATTTAGTGACTAATCAAGGGTTTTTCTTATTTTTGGCATTTTGGGATCTGAAGAGGAGTCCAATGCTTAGATCTCTAAGTCAAAGATCAGTAACACTCAAGTCGTGTTATTTTAGGGATTTCAAGGTAAGGAGATTGGTTTATTTATAAATATATGAAATTGAGTAGAACACAAACCATGGCCAAATATAGGAGAGGCCCTATTTTCACATCTTTTAGCTTTTTGAGCAAAGTTGTAGATCGAGATAACAAGGATATCGACTAAGAATATTGGATTTCATGATATCAGGTGTGTAACACTTTCCCACCATCTAGATCTGTTTGGTTAATATATGATTATAAGTCTTATATGTTTTGATAAATGCCGAAATCCGGGCATAATAGAGGAAACCCAAAGAAGGTAAAAACAAATCATCAGGTTAGTGAATGTTCTGATTAAACGATATAAGTATATTGATTTTATGTGATTGCATGGGTTTGGTTTGATGAAAGGAGGAAGTTATATGTTGTATTGCATGGGTTTGGTTTGATGAAAGGAGGAAGTTATAGTTTTACCATGATCTGTTGTAGCGATTTTACCATGAGCGAGCGATTTTACCGTGATCTCTTGTAGTTGCTTTTGTCGTGATTCTGTTGTAGTGGCTACTACCATGATCTGATGATGAGCAGCACGACTGCCATCAAGGCGTGTAGCAGTGTGGGTTGATTGTAGAAATCCCTAATGGTGTGAATGGCTGGTACAGGGGCGTGTAGCGGATGGAAACCTAGGAATTGGGTTGGGCTTGCATATTATTTTTATTATGCATATTAATTCTGATTATTTTAGTTGTATGGGGCTAAGGCCCAAATCTAATGGTGCATGAGGGTTACACACTGAGTCTCGCGACTCAACCAATTAATTAACATTTCAAGTAGCATTTAGTGCATCAGACCGGGCTGGAGGGGAGCGCAAGGTGGCCATGCAAAAGAACATTTGGATCCAGCGAAAAACTCTAGTTATTATTTTATATTCTTATTTAATGGATTTTAAATCTCGTTGTAATAAGGCCATGGGCCACCAGTTTATATTTTGTTTTATTATGGGCTTTTATTACTTTTAGTTATTTAAATTTTTATTTTTAATTGAACTAATGCATGTATTTAAATTTGGATTTTTAATTCATAAAGGCATATTTTATTTAAAACTATAAATTATAAATTTTTTCCCGAATAAAAGGTTAAACTTTACCAAAATATTTTTCTGAAAATGCGACATGTTTTACAAAATTTCCTTAGTGACATACCAGATATGGTCGTGGTGTTTGGGCCGGGTTTGGGGTGTTACATTGACGATGAGCAGCTAACTGCAGCATGACTTCCATCGACGGTGTGTAGCGGTGTGGGTTGATTGTAGAAATCCCCAATGGTGTGATCGGCAGGTAAGGGTGGCGTCTAGCGGATGGAAACCTAGGATTGGGTTGGGTTATGTATGTTATCTGCTATATTATGGCTTATATTTTGACCTGTGGACTAAGGCCCAATCTAATGGTGCACGAGAGTTTCACACTGAGTTTCGCGACTCACCCTATTATTTTAACAATTTCAGGTAACACCTAGTGCAACGGACAGGGTTGGAGAGGAGAGCAAGGTGGCCATGCAAAAGAACATTTGGATTCAAGAAAAAGACCCTAATTTATTATTTTATATTTTTATTTAATGGGTTTTAAGTCTCGTTGTAATAAGGCCATGGGTCACTAGACTTTTATACCTTGTTTTGGGTTTTATTATGGGCTTTTATTTTTGTCAGACACTTAAATTTTAATTAAACTAAGGCATATATTAAGATTTTGGTTTTTAATTCATAAAACAACAAATGAAATTTATAACTTAGTTAAACTTATCAAGTTATCAAGTTCTTCCGAACAAAAGATTGAATACAAGAAAAAAAAATATTTTTCCGAAAATTTTGACATCTTTTACAGAATCTTTTTAGTGACATGCCAGATTCGGCTATAGTATTTAGGCCGGGTTTGGGGTGTTACAAATTGGTATCAGAGCCCAGTTTAAAACTTGGCTCTGGGGTTTTTGGGCTCAAAACGTTTTCTAAAAATAGGTTTTCAAAGTATGCATGTTTTATAAATGTTACAGGATGGGTTTTTCGGCATGGCACCTGCGTCTCCGGCCTAAGTCCGCCAGGTAAGTATTCTGAACTATTGTATGATATATATATGTGGGCTTGATGTGCTTATGGGACATAGATTATTTTAGTTAGAATCTGATGGACCTTAGGCTTAGCTTAAACTACTTCTTAAATCTCATAAGACTTAAACTTACTAAACAAACCCGTGAACGAGTCGCAAGACTAGGGTGTGGCAACAGACATACGCATGTCTAGGATTGGGTCCGGAAGAGCCTGATACTTAAGCAGTCCTAGTGACTCACCTCCTCTTCGCTGGAACCTTACCTGGTGTGTAGTGATTGTTCACCTTAGCCGAGATAGGGTGTGGCAATGGGCATACGCATGTCTAGGAGTGGATTCAGGGAGAGCTTGGTATTTAAGCAGTCCTAACGACTCACCTCCTCTTCACCGGAATCTTACCTGGTGCGTAGTGACCGTTCACCCTAATCATGAGGACTTGTTGATAGGCTAAACCCTATAATTAAAACTCGAAAGGGACCAGCCACCTTTTTTTTACAAAATTGCTAAAATACTCTTATTTTGGAAAAGAAAATATATACCAAGATTTGCAAATATACCCCGATTTACAAAATCAACAAAATTTTTCCTTAGAAAAAAAAACTCACACAACAGGACAACAACTAAAAACACCTGAACACTACTATATTCCTTTTAAAATCAAATTCTCCAAGATACTCTCTTAGTTTTGTAAAATTTTGAAAACACCCTTGATTTGTAAAAGTTACCAAACTACCCCTGATGTGCAAAATTACTGAAATACCCCTAGATTTCAAAATTATCGAAATACCACTAAATTTTTGAATTTCCAAGCTAACCTTATTTTACAAAATCACCAAGGAACCCTATTTTTGAAAAATTATGAAAATACCCATGTAGGATAAATTACGAAAATACCCCTAGGTAGTGAAACAACGAAAACACCTTTATTTGATGAATGTAAGTTCATGGATGTTCTTTGTATGTTGATTGAATGTATGTGTTTCCTAGAACTAGGGGATACGAACATGAGACTGAATTGTGAATGGGAATTCAAAATAACTACTCCTAAAACTACTATTCATAAGATTGTTCGTGGTTAATCCGTGGAACGAATTAATGATTCATAAAACTCTTAATCAGATAAACGTCGATCAAAAGGATGAGTACAAGAGGTAGAGGACGCGTCTATCGCGTGACGCCTTGTAGGGTAGGATTACTTTGTGCGAGCCAAGAGGGTGCAGCCACGGATCAAGAAGCGAGATGCCGGATCCACCAGCTGTGGAGGGAGAGTTATGGGATTAGGCGACCGGAGATGATGCGGCATCACAGGTGATGCTGCGGGTTCTCGAAAGAGTTGCTGGAGTAGGCATGGGCATAGGAGCCTGGAAATCTATGCCGAAGCGGCTTAAGGCCAATGGGGCAGAAGTGTTTCGGGGAATTTCTGGCGTGGCCCCTAACACAGCTGAGTATTGGATGGAAGCAACTGAGTGCATAATGGATGACTTAGATTTCACGGTGGAGGAAAAGTTGAAAGGGGTTGTGTCTCTTCTTTGAGACGAGGCTTATCAGTGGTGGCTTACGGTGAAAGAGGGTACCGTCGCAGATTGAATTGACTGGGACTTCTTTAGGGAGTCATTCCAGGAAAAGTATGTTGGGGCCAGCTATGTGGATGCACAGAGGAAGGCATTCCTAAATTTGGTACAGGGAAGTAAATTTGTGGTTGAATATGAGACGGAGTTTCTACGCTTGAGCCGCTTCGCTCGAGGAATAGTAGCAACTGAATATGAACGTTGTGTTCGGTTCGAGGATGGATTGCAGAATGAGTTAAGGGTTTTGATAGCACCACAGAGAGAGAGAGAGATTTTACTGTTCTGGTGGAGAAGGTTAAGATAGCTGAGGAGGTAAAATGGACGAAAAAACAGGAAAGAGATAAGGAGTGGGGAAGGAATAAGAGAAATTTTGGGCCGGCAGGAGCATCTAGGAATTCACAGAAAAGGCCTAGGTTTGATAGGCCAGCTCGTGCTTCGACACCTGCTAGGGGAATCAGAATCGATTATGTATTTGGTGCGAAAAAGCACATTTTGGGGAGTGTAGAACAAGAACCGGTGGATGTTTCAGGTGTGGATCCACGGAACATATGATTAAGGACTGTCCACAGAAGGAACAGGTGTAGCCAATTAGACGAGGTTCTGATCAGGCAGGAAGCGCGTAGTAGCCCATATGCTATGTATCCTGGTAGGAGTAAGATGTATCGGGATCAGCGTAAATAGTTTTGGTGGCCGGGTCTAAAGCAAGAGGCTACCGAGTTTGTGGGTAGGTGTCTAACATGTCAGCAGATAAAGGCAGAACATCAGTTGCCTTCTGGGTTGCTACAGCCAGTGAAGATTCCACTTTGGAAATGGGAGAGGATAACGATGGACTTTTTTAGTGGACTACCTCTCACGCCTACTAAGAAAGATATTGTGTGGGTAATTGTCGATCGGTTGACAAAGTCTGCTCACTTCATACCTGTTCGTGTTGACTACTCCCTACAGAAGTTAGCTAAGTTGTATGTAGAAGAAATTGTGAGGTTACATAGGGTACCTGTGTCTATCATATCAGACAGAGACCCTAGGTTTACATCGCGGTTCTAGAAGGCGTTGCATCAAGCGTTGGGTACGAGACTGAATTTCAACCTGACGTTTCATCCTGGTGATCGATGGTCACCGGAAGGTAATTCAGATCTTGGAAGACATGTTGAGAGGCTGTGTTATCGATTGGGGTAGTTGGGAGGAGTTTTTACCATTGGCAGAATTCGCATACAATAATAGTTATCAATCCAGTATTAAGATAGCACCCTATGAAGCATTGTATGGTCAGAAGTACTGTACTCCTACTTGCTGGACGGAGTTAGGTGAGCGTCAGTTGTTGGGTCTGGAATTGGTTTTGGAAACAGAAGAAAAGGTTAAGTTTATTAGGACTCAGTTGAAAGAAGCTTCTGACAAGTAAAAATCCTATGCTGACCTGAAGCGTAAGGATATAGAATTTGCAGTGGGTGATCGGGTTTTCTAAAAGTTTTACCTTGGAAGAAGGTTTTAAGGTTTGGACGGAAGGGCAAGTTGAGCCCCAGGTTCATCGGGCCTTATCTTGTGTTGAAACGTGTAGGACCAATGGCATATCAACTCGAGTTACCTCTGGAATTGAGGCAGATACATGATGTATTCCATGTCTCAATGTTAAGGCACTACCATTCGGATCCATCTCACATAGTGCCAGTGGAGGAAATCGAGGTAAGACCTGATTTATCCTTTGAAGAAGAGCCAGTTTAGATTTTAGACAGAGATGTTAAGGTATTGCGAAGGAAGACGATTCCATTGGTTAAAGTTTTGAGGTGGAATCACGGTTCAGAAGAAGCCACGTGGGAGTTAAAAGATGTGATGCGTCAACAATACCCTCACCTCTTTTGACCAGGTAAATTTTGAGGCCAAAATTTCTTTAAAGGGGCAGAATTGTAACATTCCTGGTATTAGGGGCTCGACATTTTATGTTTCTATATGTTTGGCATGATTTGTCTGTTAATTTGATGTGTTTGGGGGTCCCGAGAAGGCTCAGAGTTAAGCTTGAGCCTTGGTAAAAATTTTATTTTTAGGCGCTTTAGGGGATAGCTAGTTGAGGCAGGCCTTAAAGGTGATTACTTGTGTTTGTTGACACAATAAGTGGTGTGGTAAAGTGGCATGGAGACGCCACTTAGGATGCAGGGAAGTGGAGTCACAAGGAAGCAGTAGGGGGAAGAGGTTTTGAATCCCACAAGCCTCACTTTGAAGCTTTATTTTTGGCACCTAGATGGGGAAAAGGTCAATTCTGCAGGGACTCTCCAAGGATGATGGTTGAATGGGTCAACATATTTGAATGGGTGGATAAGAATGCTTGAAAGGATTTGAATTGGTCAAACAGATTCGAAAGCAAATCGAGGGATTTCAAGTTGGTGAAGTGATGGCAGAAAGTGGGGAGCTTGAAAGGGGGAGGAGAATTCGATTTTGTGCGAGTTGGGTGGTGTGCTGAAATTCTTAAGGCTGGAGGCACTTGATTCTTTTCTTTTGTTTTGCTCATTCGGTCATAAGGGGTGTGGTGTAGTGTCATTTATGCAAGTGTCTTTTGAGTGAGTGTTAAGCCGAAACTGTCTAGAGGGTCCTCCCTTTTCTTCTGCTCTTTGATCATTTGGTCTCATTTCCTTGTTGTTACCAAAGAAAACCATAGCTCTCTACTCCCTTTCCCTCATCATTTTTTTTCTTTCTACATCTTTTTCCCATTTCATGTGTTACCCAAAACTCCTTAAAGCCCTTGTTGAATCTTGTCTTCTTCTTTGCTTTTCTCTTAAGCACCATAACCTAACCTCCTCTCCTATCATCTCCTCTCTTGCCAAGTCGAAACCTTCTTCTCCTCTTCCTCTTCTCTTCTCGTTGTTCATACCTTATAGAAGTCGAAACTTCCTAAGTGTCAGCTGTAGGCATTCTCCCGTTGTTTTGTCAGTAGCCGAATATAGCCTTCTCAAATGGCATCTCCTTGTTATTTTTGGTAAGGGATTCTTCTTCTTTTCTGTTCATTCTTTTCCTTTACTCACGTTGGTTGTTAAACCAAAAGTGCTGACTCGGTTCCTTTGGGGCTTTGGCCGATTGTAGGGGGCTTATTCTCGAATTCTCTTCTTCATTTAGCCTACATTCGGGTGGTCTTTGGTAAGTGGGATGTTGGCTGATTGGGGATAAAAGGGTCCCTTCTCATTTTGGTTTGGCCGAAAGGCCATTTCTTTTGTTCAGTGTTGAGAATCGGTTCTAACTTGGTATTATCTAGGGACTCATTTGGTTTCACAAGCCAACCTTCTAGTGTTCGATTTTCATTGATCAAGGTAAGGTATTCTCTTTGGTTTCTTTTCATCTCCTTTATCTTTATTCAACAAACCGGCTACTCATCCTTCCGTAACGTGTTCTCTCATGTTTCATGGCTAGTAGCCAAATATCAGGAAGAGAAGTGCTAAGACTTCTTGTGTCGCTGAAAGTTCTTTGCCAAGCAGTTTAGCTTATTCGCGTTAGTAATAAAGGTAAGGAGTTACCCTCTGATTCTATTCATTTGGCCATTCACTATTTATTCACCGCCTTAGTCTGATATCGTTATCAGATAACCGTTGTTTCCATTATAGTATTGTACTGACCAAAGATTCTCCATGGATGCAAGTGTCGGTCAATCAAAAGAAGGAAGTGAACCCCTAGTCTTGGTTCCTAAGTTTAAAAGGCGTGCTGTGTCGATGATTCGAAACTTTCCACTGGGTTGTGGTAGAGAGCCGACGTCTGCCTGGGATAGGCAGATAGCCGTTATCCCTATTAGCAAAAGTGTCAACGTAGAGAGTCTAGTTCTATGCGTTATCAGGTGTGTGTACGTTCACACTTTACTTTAGTGATTTTCATTATTAACTGTGTTGGTTGAAAGCCGAAATGACTGTTTAGACAGTCGAGATACTCTCGTGGGTAAAGTTTGGGACACCGGGTAAGTACTTATACAGTTCTACGTTTGATTATATGAATGTATGATATAGTTCACCATTGTGCTTTGGGAGTATGTTTGCATTCATATCATTATGTCAATATGTGTATGGGCTTGGGATATGATGTAAAAGGGGAAGTGTGATTCTAAGACTGTCACTAGTGGTTTGGTACCACAGTGGGTTGGCCTCACATAATTTATCCAATGACTATGTCTCAGTGGTTTGGCATCACCAGTGGTTTGGCACCACATAGCTTATTTCTGTGACTCGTCCCTGTAGTTTGATACCACAGTGGGTTGGCCCCACATATTATATTTAGTGACCCTATCACCAGTGGTTTGGAACCACTAGTGGTTTGGTACCACAGTGGCTTGGTGCCACGGGCGTTTGCCTGATTCAGGTGATGTAGAGGATGGAAAATTAGGTTGGGCTGGGCTGCATTGCATACATGATTAACATGCGGTATTATATGGGTTTAAAGCCCAGTTTGCGTTATACGAGGATTTACACACTGAGTCTCGGTGACTCACCCCTCTGTTGAATCTTGCAGATAATCTCTAAATCGCGAGTTTTGGAGCCGGGACAAACTCGACGTGGCCATGCACTACTGTTACTTTCGTAAACTTCGTATTTTATCTTGAACTTATTTTAATTTGGGTTTTATTATGTAATAAGGCTACTTTAACTTAAATTTGGGTTTGAATTTAAAGCGATATTATACATTTGATAGACTGTCAAATATGGAGTTTTTTCTAAAATTAAAAACACAAACAAACAATTTTCTAAGTGTTAACAAGAGAGGGCTTGCGATTAACTAAGTAATTAAATTGGTGGTAATGCTAAAACTGCAACATTGTTTTCAATTATCACAATTTTGAAATTCTTCTAGTTCAGTTTTGATAAAACAAACCTGTTTTCAAATCTTAGTTATTCTAATAAGAAGATGGTAAGATATTAACTAACAAGATTTTAAATAATTCTCAATATAGGAACACCATTCAAAAGTTTTCTATGAAGTACGATTATTGTTTTCAAAACTACCTTTCCTGTAACAAACCAGATTTGGTCGTAACGTATTGACCGGGTTTGGGGTGTTACACGGCCTAAGGACACGAGCGTGTGTCTTGGCTGTGTGACCATAGTGAGGTGATGATGTCATAAACAGAATGCCAAGGTTTTGGCACACAGGTGTGTGGAGGCCGTGTGAGGGACACGGGCCAGAGACACAAGCTTGTGTCCAGCCGTGTGAAAACCCCTATAGGTTCAAAATGAAAATAAATTCCACACGGGCTAGGAATATGGGCATGTGTGACCACACGGCCTGCCCACACGGGCGTGTGGCCCTTGTTTAGGAAAAAATTTTCTAAATGCGTAAAAAGTTTCCAGTTTAAATTCTAAAACCTCCCGTAAGTATGTTTTAGGCCTCATAGACCCATAATAAGGATGTCATTACTATGTATGAAAAGTCTTATGTTGAAATGAAATTTTATAGCCAATGTTGTTTGTTGAAGCAAGATAAGTTCAGTAATGCCTCGTATCTGGTTTCGGTGTTGAACACGGGTAAGGGGTGTTATAGGTGAAGTCTCTGATGATCCCCGAATCGAACTAGCTTTGAAATCATTATAAAACATGTAAAAGCAACAAAGTAAGCTATATAGCTTAGTAAGCTCGTATGTTAACAATTAGCAATTATCATCATTCATTGATCATTCATATAATGGAAAACAATGTGCGGCAATTCTATTAAATCTCAAGTTATCAAATGATCATTCATATAACTTACCAAGGAACTCATCCATTTCATAAATTTCGATACTTAATTCATTTTCGTACATACCTATACCACCTTGTACTAATCTCAAACTCAACCACATCCTTCATTTACTCGTTGAACCATTCGAAATAGAAGTCGGATAATCAAGGTCTCACTCGATTACTACCTATACCATGGCCCGAAGCCAAATCAAGGTAACTTATCCGAAATTCTGATATCATGGCCCAAAACCAAATCAGTCGATATGCATGGCCCGAAGCCAAATCGGTTTATCTCGTGAACATAGTGCTAAATCATGGCCCGAAGCCAACTCAAGTATACCTAATGACATGTCACTAGCATCCTAAACTATTCCTAAGGTTCAATCGGGTTTCCAACTATTGAATCTTCATCGAATCATTTCTGAACTTGTATGTAATCACATAAACACAATTCATGCTATATCAAAGCATATAAAAATACATTTGAAATGAATTTATAACATACGAACTTACCTCAGATGTTAAAACGAGGAATCGAGTCAATTAGTCAGCCACTTTATCTTTTCCCCGATCCAAGTCTATATTTCGCTTTTCTTGATCTAAATATATTCAAATTTGACTTATTCAATCATACATTCATTAAATTTAGTCCAAAACATACTTTAAAACACATTTACTCTTTCTCCCCACATATTTCACATTTTAATCACTAACTTTACACATTTCACAATTTAATCCCTATTTTGTATTTTTACTCAAAATCACTTAACAAAACTTGTTTAACTATCACCAACTATTCAAAATCTATCATCAAACATCAAAATACTCATGTATTCATCAATGGCATCATTCAAAATCTTTAACAGTTTTGCAAAATAGTCACTGCACTAGCTAGTACTAGATGCAATGATCTCAAAAACATAGAAATCATTAAAAACGGGACCAAAAATGGACTTACATGCTCAAGATACCATGGCTGAATACTCCAAGCTTTCAAATGGTATTTTTTTTCAAGCCCTAATTTCGGTGGTGTTTAATGAAGATGAAGACTTAATGTTTTTATTATTTTTAACTTAAGTTATATAATAATTACTATATTAACCTTAAATAATTAACCTTTAATACTATTTATAAAATGTCCATAAATGTCCAATCACCAATATAATGGTCTAATTACAACATAAGGACCTTAAATTTAAGGTTCTATAGCTATTTAACACCTTTAGCTAATAGTACAGCACTTTTGCATTTTAAGCGATTTAGTCCTTTTTATCAAATTGACCATTCAAACGATAAAATTTCTTAAAGAAACTTTCACACAATCATTAAATCATGTTGTACACATTAAAATAATAATAAAATAAATATTTTGACCTCAAATTTGTGGTCCAAAAACCACTGTTCCGATTTCACTAAAAATGGGCTATTACAATTGAAAATCATCAAAGCATGCAAAAGCTAAAAGCATTGTAATGACTTCCATTCTAGATGCGGGAGCATACATTTCATCATAGCCTATTCCTTTCCCTTGAATGTATCACCTAGCCTTGTTCCTCATTATGTTACCACTCTCATCTAGCTTATTCCTAAAAACCCATTTAGTACCTATAGTAGATTTTTCACAAGGTCTTTTTACAAGGGCCCACACTTTGCTTCTCTCAAGTTAATTTAATTCCTCTAGCATAGCCAATATCAAATATTAATTATTTAATACTTCTTTGATATTTTTAGGCTCAATACACAAAATAACTTCAATATAATTACATGTATTTCTAAGAGGAGATCTAATAGTTACCCCTTTAGATAGATCTCCCAAAATCTTACTGCAATATCCTGATTTTGGGGGTCTGTGCATTTGGTTTTTGCATGGCTAAATTAGTAGGTTAAGGCCTTGAGGTGTGTATTGGGCTCAGGATTGGGCTTAAACCCGGGTTAATCTGCTGATAAATAGTGTTAACGTGTAATCTAAGTCAGATAATTAAATTAGTAGCAAGTTGGGCTTG
Source organism: Gossypium rotundifolium (assembly GCA_025506655.1). Taxonomy (NCBI): domain Eukaryota; kingdom Viridiplantae; phylum Streptophyta; class Magnoliopsida; order Malvales; family Malvaceae; genus Gossypium; species Gossypium rotundifolium. Next base: position 79,621,697 of record CP106729.1, on the reverse strand, counting down.
TGGCCAAAGTTGGAGGTGCTATAAGTGGGCATGAAGGTGGTGTCAAAAGAGGGAGGAGTTTGGGCCTTGTGTGGTCGCTTGGGGCCCAAATGGATGGGCCAAGATTTGGCACTCCAAGGGGGAAAGGGTGGACGGCATAGTGGCTACAATTTAGGAGTTTATTTTCTTTTTTTTTTTGGGAAATTAAAAACTGATAATTAAGAGGGAAGAGTTGGTTTCAAGGTGGCCTCTTCTAAAGTTAAGATAATGATTGGGTTATCAGGTGAGATAAAGGCTATCAGGAGGGAGAGAGTTGGCCGAAACTCCAACTCTGTGTGTGTTTGTGTGTGTGCTGAAACTTAGTGCTAAGATGATATTATTTTCGACATTTTTGGGGGGATTTCTACTTCTTGAAACTTTGTTATTCTTTCAATCTCTCTTTTGCAAAAAATCACCTAAGCTTTTCTCCTCTTTTCTCTTTTTCCTCTTATAGCCGAAACCCCTTTAGGCTTCTCTCTTTTCTTCTTCTTTTGTGAAAACCGAAACTCCCTAGTTGTTTCTCCTCTCCTTGAAAACTCTTTAAAAGTTGAATACTCCTTGTGCATATCATCTTCTTCCCATAGCCGAACCTACAAGGGTGGATTTTTCCCGAAGGTGCACCATAAGCCGAGTACTCCTCTTTAATCTGGTGAGTTTTGGGATTTTGTTTCTCTGCGATTTCTCTATTTTCATTAAGTTGCTAACCCGAACCATTTGTTCTAAGGCTGTCGATTTCCCTCTCTCTTCTGAAGTTGAATCATCTTCACTTCGGTGATCGAGAGTGCCGATTTGTGGAAAAGCCGAAGGTAGGTGGTAGGTTCGGCCGAATGGCCTTTCTTGTCCCTTTCTTTTGGCGAATATCATAAGGTGTTTGGTTGGTTGTAATCAAGATTTGGTTTAATATTTTGGGCTTGGCGGATGTAGGTAGGAAGGTGGACTTTCTTAAAGGCTTTTCGGGATCCAAAAACTAGGTAAGAGTTTAGTTTAAACACTATGATTATTGATTAGATCTCATCGGTTTGATTGGTTTAGTGACCAAGGATTATTATGGACTCGAATAGCAGTCAAGCAGTAGGAGGGGTTGGATCTGTAAACCTAACACCAAAATACAAGAAGCGATCTGTGTCAGGAGTGTGCGATTGGCCATCCGGGTGTGGGCCAACATCGGAGTTAGATCATAGGCCAATAGTGGTAGTCTCGTGTGATGGCGTAAAAGCGAGAAAAGCGTTAGTACAAAAACCAGGTGTGTAACTCTTACACACTTTCTATACTTAATATGTTAAATGTTGTATGTTGTTAAAAGCCGGAGTGACGGTAATGGTTACTAGAATACCCTTGTGGGTAAAAGCGAGGATGTCGGGTAAGTTGTTATTATTTCTCGCGGTGATTGTGATTTATGAAAGCATGTTATTCTGTATGCGTAATTTTGCATGTTAAGCATGATCATATTGATGTTGTTGGCATAAATATATGTTATGGGTGATGAGAGGAGGGGGAAGTATGATCTATCAGACTATCACCAGTGATTTGGTATCACACAGTGGGTTGGCCCCACATATTATAAAAATTGTGACTAAGTCTCAGTGGTTTGGCACCACCATTGGTTTGGTACCACATATGTTATTTTTGTAACTACGGTTACAAGTGGTTTGGCACCACCAGTGGTTTGGTACCTCAAGGGTAGATTTGGATGGGTTGCATGACATGCATATTTGTATTTGAATCTGTGTAGGAGCATATTTTCTTTTGGGATGGGGACTTACACACTGAGTTTAGGTGACTCACTCCTTCCGTTACATTTTGCAGATCAGACCTAGATCGTGGATACGGAGCTGGAGTGGACTCGAGGTGGCCATGTACAGCCTTCGGTTTATTACAAAGATTTCCATTCGGACATAGTTATCTTATTTAATTTTGGTTTTCAGTTCTATAATAAGGCTGCTTAAGTTTTATTTTGGGTTCTTTTATTTAGCTGATTTTCAAGTTTCTATTAAGTATGTTGATTAAACTATGAACTGGATGTTTCCAAAAGCTAAATAAACACTTGTTTTTTTGAAATATACAATGACTACGTAGTAAATACAAAGTATCAATAAGGCAACTAAGTTTTTCTAAACCGAGTTTCAACATGTTTTATACATTACCAAAACACAACGGCGTTTTCTTTAAAATTTTACAATAACTTACCCTTTAAACAAATCAACAAATCGGTTTCCAAAAACATTTTCTTTTCCGTGGCACGCCAGATCCGATTGTAGCGCTTTGACCGGGTTTGGGGTGTTACACTTACCATCCTTCACACAATTGTACTCTCTTGGATAATTGATTTCATTTTCCTCTATGGTGAGCTCTTTTAAAGCTTCTTGTGTTTGTTCTTGAATCTTTTCATTTGATGAATGATCAGACTTATCATCATTTTTTAATATTCCTACATCATCATCATTATCAACAACACAAGTATCCTTTCTAGGAAAAGGGTTAGATTGATCGAAAACAAAATGTATTGATTCTTCAACAACTAAAGTTATTTTATTAAAGACTCTATAAGCTTTAGAATTTAAAGAATAATCAAGAAAAATCTTTTCATCACTTTTTGTATCAAATTTATCAAGAGTTTATTTGCCATTATTTACAACAGAACACTTTCATCCAAAAGGATGAAAATAACTAACGTTAGGCTTTTTGTTTTTGAAAGTTCATATGGAGTTTTCTTTAAAATAGGCTTAATCATACTCTATTAACAATATAACAAGCGATGTTTGTGACTTTTGCTCAAAATTATTTTGATAAATTATTTTCACAAAGCATAGTTCTAGCCATTTCTTCTAAAGTTCTATTTTTCCTCTCAACAACTCCATTTTGTTGAGGGTTCTAAGTGCTGAAAAGTTATGGCTAATCCTATTTGAGTTGCAAAAATTTTCAAAACCAAGTTTTTGAAATTCAGTTCCATGGTCACTTCTAACACTAGTGATAGAGTGATAGAGTAACCGTTTTCATTATGATTAAGTTTTCAAAATGTGATGAATTTTTCTAAACCTTCATCTTTAGTACTTAAGAGAAGAACCCAAGTAAATCTAAAGTAATCATCTTTAAGCACAAAAGCATATTACTTTCCACCTAAGCTACTAGTCCTATTTGGTCCAAAAAGATTAATGTAAATTAACTGAAGAAATCTACTAGTAGATACATTATTTACAAGTTTAAAAGAAGCTCTCTTATGTTTGCCTTTAACACGTGAATCACAAACTTTATCTGTAACATCCTAAAATTTGAGTATTGATATGATGCGTGTTTTGGTGCTTAACTTGTGTATAATTAAAATTTTGCATGTTTAGTATAATCTTGAGAAGACTTGAGAACTATTCAGAATTTGAATAAATTTTAGTAAGGAGTATTTAATTGAAGTGGAACAAGTGACTTTGAGGTTTAAGTAGATTTAAGTGATAAAAACTAGCATAAGATGAGCTAGTAGCAAGGTGGAGTTGGCGCATGCATGTTTGCTTGAGGGGAGAGGTTCGAATCTCTTAGCATGCATTTTGAAAGCTTTTATTTTTGCTTTCCTTAGCAAGTGTCGGTCATGGATAAGGTTAAGGGATGAGTTGGATATCATTTTTTGGTAAGAAGACCAAAGGAAAAAGGTAAGTAAAGGTTTAAGGAAAAAAATCTCATGAATTAAGGTGATAAGGGGACATAAGGCATGAATCAAGGGCTTTGTTTTGAAAAGCTTTGAATGGCTAATTTTCGATGAACTTGGACGGTTTTTGGGGCTAGGGAGGTTGGCCAAATTTTTTAGTAGTTTGATAGGGATTAGGAGCTAGTTTAGTCATTTGGTGTTTTTTTTCTCAAAGCTTGTTCCTCTCTAATTCTCTCCTCTTAGCCGAATGTTTATTGGACAAAAGGTAAACCATTTTTTTTTCTCTTTTCTTTTGGCCATTTGAGTTTTGACCATTTTGGTATTATTTTGTCTATTCTCTCAAACCATTCCTCCTAGTGCCGAAATCACAAAGGCATTGGAAGGCCATCTTCTTTTTCTTTTCACCCTTGCCGAATCCACACAAGCCTCAAATTCAATTCTTTGTTCATCTCCCATTCTTGAGAAGAACCGAAACATAAACACCCTCTCTTATTTCTTTTTGTTCTTCTTTCCTTCTTTTTGTTAAGAACACTCAAACATCACCATTTTCCAAAACCTTTGATCATGGCCGAATGTTGATGGTAAAACCTTAGCCGAATCTTTCTTTTATTTTTAATCTTTTCTCCTTCAATCAAATCCTTCTTTCTTTGTAGTGGTATAGTGGAGTGCCGATTTCTTTTCTACATCTTAAGTTGATCATAGCTATTATAGATTGGGTGAAAAAAGAGATTTCATCAGTCAAGTTAAGGGATTATTTCAAAAAGGGATTCTATTTTTATCCTTCTATTTTGATAAGATTGTATTGATTAAATCGATTTTATCATAGGGACTCTATCAATCGACTTCCACCTTTTGAACGAAAGAATCTTGTGGTAAGCCAATCTCACTCTTAAAATCAATTGGTGGTGATAAGGAAATATTAGTTTGACTAACAATTATTTGTAAATGGAGGCAATCAAAATAGGGACAAAAAGGGCAGTAAATAGTGTTCGGAAGAGGGGTGGTTCCGTTATTCCTCCTAAGTTTAAGAGAAGGACTATTTTGGGAATTCGAGATTTTCCACCGAGTTGTGGACCCTCGTCTGGCGAAAATCAATTATTCAAAGTCGTACGTACCCCCGAACCATTGTTTACTTGTGGTACTGAACCTTTGATCGGAGAGAAATTGAAAATAGTGGTTGTTCGAGATTCTGAGGGTAAGATCTAGATCGCTCAATATTAGAATAGTTTAATATTAAATTTTGGTGTTCTAATCCTTCGTAATGTGTGTTTAGATATCGACGAGTGGGAGAGTGTAGTTCTCACCGTAATCAGGTGTGTAATCTCACACTGTATCTCATGGGTTAGATGACTATACAGTAGTAAAAGTTGAATTAAAAATCGTAAAGTTGGTGAAATCGGAAAATATGGTATTATCGACACTTTAGTGTTAAGATCATGAAATCGGTATTAAGATCGTGAAATTTTTAAAATCGCCCTTAATGGCTAAAACGATAATAAGTGATATTTGGGCCATATGTGATATTTGACAAATTTGGGCCATATGTGATATTTGATAAATTTGGGCCATATGTGATATTTGACAAATTTGGGCCATATGTGATATTTGATAAATTTGGGTCATATGTGATATTTGATAAATCTGGGCCATATATGTGATATTTGATAAATTTGGGCCATATATGATATTTGACAAATTTGGGTCATATGTGATATTTGACAATTTGGGCCATATGTGATATTTGACAATTTGGGCCATATGTGATATTTGAGAATTTGGGTCATATGTGATAATCGATAAATGGTCCATAAGTGAAATTTGATAATTGGGCCATTTATGATAATTGATAAATGGGTTATATGTGATATGTGATTTTAATGGGCCAAAATTTATGAATTATAATATGGTTTTCTTTACAAATATTTTGTTATGCATAAACATGATTGCATGGGTTCGGATCAATGATGAAGAGAAGAAAGGCTTGATGCCAAAATTCTAGATAGGTGACTCATCACGATGGCGCTGTTAGAAATCTAGATCGGTGGTTCTACCACAATTATTTAAATGGCCGTTGCCACAAATATTATATTGGGCTTAAAGCCTACTTTGGTGTGTTGGCGGGGTGGGTGACTAAAGCTCCCCACAAGTGTGCTGGTTGGTACGGGGGTGTGTAGCGGATGGAAATCTAGGTTTGGTTTTGGGAATTGCATATCATTTGCATTTTTTTTATATGCTAAATTATTATATTTGAAATGGGCTTAGGCCCAAATAAATGCTTAAATGGTCATGGCCCAGTGGAGTATGGTAAGTGAGTTACACACTGAGTTCTAAGTAACTCACCCCATTTTTTTTACCCCTCTCAGGTAATAACAATTGATGGAGACTTGGGTCGGAGATGACTTCGTAGGGAGGCTATACTACAAATGGTGGTTTATAAAACTTTAAGACTTCTTTTATAATTTTTATTAAGTTCTATTTTTAATGACGATGTAATAAGGCCTTTTTAATTATGGATTTTATTATGTGGATTGATTTATTATGTTTTAGTTTTATTAAGTTGGATTGATTTAGTTTTTCATAAATGTTTTTCTAAAACTTTCAGTATAAAATAAAGGTTTTTCTTAAATTCTTTAAAACTCAGAAATCCTTTAACTCTTCCTTAGAATATTTTGATTAAATAAATTTCAAAATTTTAATCAAATACTACTCTATAGATCCAATGATAATCTCTTGTGTTTTTATCAAATAAACCTCGATTTTTTCGATAAAGTCATTCTCTTAATCATTTTGGAATTTGATTTCTACTTCGTTAAATGATTTGAATGTACGTTAAATTTGTGTGGCATGCCAAAATCCTCGCTTAATGAATAGGTTGGGTTTGGGGTGTTACATTTTATGGTATCAAAGCCCAATTTCAAAACTCGACTGTGGTTTGGGTTCAACAATGATTTTGTTTAAAAAAACCACTTAAATTTCTAGACTTTATGTTTTAAAGGTAGTATGGAACCACGAGCATCCGACACCAAGTCAAGTAAGTATGTTCAGTAAGTATTTGTTTATTAAATGTTTATTTTTGTGATGAGACCTAAGGAACACTTTAGAACTTCTAGTTTTAGGTGTTGAAAACGATAGAGATCGATACTATAGGATGTGATTAAGAAAACAACCCTATCTCTTATATCTCATAAAATATCGTTAATAAACACTGAAATAATATTCTGATTCATAAAACTTGTAATCAGATTAAAAACGAATTAGTCAATATGAGCACTAGAGGACGTGGTCGTGGACACGGTAGACGTGGCCGTGGTAGAGGACGAGGTGCTGCGTCTGAAGCATCGGGTCATATACCGGAAATGGATGCACCTGCGTCATTTGAGAGCGAAGCTGGATCTCATCATCATGCGAATGAGGATAATGCTTTGACTCAAGCAATGTTGCGAGTCTTAGAAAGAGTAGCTGGAGCCAGAACTGGGCCAGTAACTCGCGGATCAATATCGGAATGACTCAAGTCTAGTGGTGCAGAAGTTTTTAGAGGTGTCTCTGGTGTAGCTCCGAATGTGGTAGAATATTGGCTTGAGGCTGTAGAATGAATTATGGATGATTTGGAGTGCACCGTCTAGCAAAACTGAGAGGAGCCGTGTCTTTGCTAAGAGACGAGGCGTATCAATGGTGGCTTACTGTTCGAGAAGGCACCGAGGCTGCATTGGTTAATTGGGATTTCTTTAAAGCTGCTTTTTAAGGGAAGTACATCGGAACAAGTTATATAGATGCCCGAAGGAAAGAATTCCTGAATTTGGTTCAAGGAAGTAAGACTGTGGCAGCCTACGAGGTAGAATTTCTTCGTTTGAGTCGTTATGCTTGTACTATAGTGCAGACTGATCATGAGCGCTGTGTACGCTTTGAAGATGGACTGAATGATGAGTTACAGGTACTGATAGCCCCAGAACAAGTACGGACTTTTACCTCGCTTGTAGAGAAAGCTAAGATAGCCGAAGAGGCTAAGAATTCAGAACGCCAGAACCGGGAAAAAGTAAGAGGCAAGAGGAATTTTAAGTATTCTGGTTCTTCTAAAAGGTTTCAAAAGAGGCCACGGAATGATGAGCCAGTTCAAGTTAGGGCACCTGTGACTACCAATCAGATTCAAGAATGTGCCGACTGTGGAAGAAGACATCCCGGAGAATGTTGGAGGAAAACTGGAGCCTGTTTTAAATGTGGATCCAAGGATCATCAGTTTAAAAATTGTCCTCGACGGACTGAAACGGCTCAGGAAGCTCGTAAACCTGAGGTTCAGCCAACTAGAGGTACTCAGCAGCCACCAATAGGTCGTGGACCAGGTCGTGGTGGTAATGGTAACGGATGTGGACAAGGTGCACCGGGTCGAGGTAATGGTGCTAGAGGTAACACGGAGGCAAGACAGCTAGGATTGGTCTATGCTGTCAGGCATCGTGAGGACGGCGATGCACTTGATGTGATAACTGGCACGTTCTTCATCTCTGATGTACCTATTACTGCTTTGTTAGATATTGGGTCTACCCACTCATATGTTGCTAGTGTTGTATTTGGAAACCTAAATATTAGATCTGAGACTACCGATAGAGAGATGACGGTAATTAGTCCTTTAGGACAGTTGGTAATAGTGAATAAATTATTCAGAGATGTGCCCTTAGAGATTCAAAGAGAGGTATTTCTAGCAGACTTGATGGAATTACCTTTCGGTGAGTTTGATCTTATTTTGGGCATGGATTGGTTGGTGAAGCATCGGGCGCAATTAGATTGTCCTGAAAAGCGGATGTCAATTAGGACTGTGGATGATAAGGAGATAATAATGATAGGCGAGCGAAGAAACTTTTTGGCAAATGTGGTATTTGCTTTGAAGGTAGAAAAGTTGGTGCGAAAAGGGAATAGAGCATTCCTAGCATTCATCAATGCTTTGGATGCCAAGGATTTATCAGTAGAAGGTGTGAGAACGGTGAAAGAATTTCCAGATGTCTTTCCGAAGAACTTCCGGTCTACCTCGGATCGGAAGTAGAATTTGGCATTGAGCTCTTACCCGAAACTGCTCCGGTGTCCATTGCTCCTTATAGAATGGCACCGAAGGAGTTAGCGGAACATAAAGCTCAAATTCGAGAACTGCTAGATCGGGAATTTATTAGACCAAGTGTGTCTTCGTGGGGAGCACCGGTTTTGTTCGTCAAGAAGAATGATGGGTCGATGCGTATGTGCTGTAACAGACCAATTTTGACCCTAATCGAAATGGTGGTTTCGGGACCACGAATCTGAGTCTGAGAAATATTTAAATATTATATTTTGCGTTTATTATGTGTGATTTAGTGAGTGTGAAAGTTTCGTAGAAAAATTTAGTCATTTAAGTGCTTAATTTGATGAAAAGGATTTAATCGAAAAAAGCGCAAAAGTTGCATGCTAAAGTGAAAGGTACTAAATTGATTGTGGCTTTTTAAGTGGATGTACTAAAAGGGCAATTAGCCCAAAATCAATAATAAGGAACGGCAATGGGCCACTCCAACTACAAATTTTATGTTAATTTAAATTTTAATATAAAGTTATATTAGTATATTTGTTAATTAATGTTAAATACAACATAAAATAATAAAAACAAGTGGGAAGAAAGAGAACATACCTTGTTCATCTTCTTGGCGAAAGTTGGAGGAAGAAAACTCCATTGTTGAAGCTTGAAATTTCGCAACTTGGAGCTTAATTAGGGGTATGTATTTTGCTTAGTTTTTGATAATTTTACATTTTGGAATGGTTGCATTGAATACTATACAACCCATGTGGAAATTTTTGAGATTTTGGCACATTGAAATTCGGCTATGGTTGTATATGCATGGCATGAAATGTTTGATAGTAGATTATAATTAGTATGTGTTAAATCATCATCTTTAGAATTAGAAGTTGTGATGAAATTGGATGTTAGGGATTTATTTAAAAAATAAAATTCTAGAAGGACTAAAACATGAAATAAATGAAATGCATGGACACACATAGCTATGGGAAGATTCGCCTAGCTATGGTGTTAAGGAATTTTGAATATTTTGAGTTTTGTGTAAATAGGACCAATTTGTAAAATGGGAAACATTAGGGGCAAAATGGTAAATTGCCCATTTGTGTGTTTTGGGACTAAATTGAGATGAAATGCAACTAAATGAGCTAAATTTTAATGTGTTAGATCAAGAGCAAAGAAAACGAATTAGACCAGGGAAAGACGAAGGTTCTTGAATAGTCAATTCAGACGGACTATCGACAACCGAGGTAAGTCCTTTAGCTAAAATATCTCAAGGAATTAATTATGGTTATCTTAAATAGTAAAATTAATGAATTTTAGTACCCATTTATATCATGGCGAATGTATATAGGCATACTAGGTTGATAATTAAAGTTGGTTGTGTGATGGGAATTGTTGGATTGTATTATGATATAATGGTTTTGTTGGTTTAATGTGATCGAGCCCAAATGAATTGGACATGTGTATATAATAGTTATGAAGTGTGTTGGGGATGTTTAACTACATTGACATGACTCGGGCTTTTACGCCTAGCGTGCCTTGTGCGGTGTTACTAATCGGGCTTTTACGCCCAGCGTGCCTTGTCTTGGAGTTACTAATCGGGCTTTTACGCCTAGCGTGCCTTGTGCCGGTGTTACTAATCGAGCTTTTACGCCTAGCGTGCCTTGTGCGGCGTTACTAATCGAGCTTTACGCCTAGCGTGCCTTGTGCTTGGCAAGCATTAATCGGGCTTTTACGCCTAGCGTGCCTTGTCTTTGGTGTTACTAATCGGGCTTTTACGCCTAGAGTGCTTGATGGTGAAGTATTTTACAAAAGAGAAACCAAAATTGTGTTCAAGGCTAATTAAAGCTAATTTATCGAGTTAATGGCTCGTAAGCATGTAAAAGTAGGAATTTACTTCTTACACATTTTAAAATAAGGTAAGCAAGTAATTCAGATTATTTATTACAAATTGTATGTGTTACAAATGAAATTTATACACATATATATGTGGTTATAATATGTATTCTCGGTTTTACTAATGAATGATATGAATATTGTGGCTTTGGTTTTCTAATATGTGGATATAAGACTAGGTATATTCGCCACATGGATTGTTGTGTATTTGATGCTATATTATAAAAATTTAACTTTAAGTATATGAATGTTTGTACCTATGGATACATGATGACAATTTTTGGGTTTTGAAAGATTGGATTATGAGTAAATATATTTTGATCATAAGCATGCGGTTAAAGAGAAATTGTTCTATGAATTCATACGTTATATAGGTATGAAATTGGAAGCTTGAAAGCAAATGTGAGTACAAAGTACAAGTTGAATTATTGTAATTTAAATATTTGAATGTATTTTTTTTTTCATGAATTTAGGACTTACTAAGCTAGTAAGCTTATTTGTGTGAAATGTTTCCTCTGTTTTATAGATTAGGTACAAGCTACAAGCTCGTCGGGATCGTTCAGAAAGTCATCCACACTATCAAACTATTTTGGTACTCTTTCATTTTGGTTTTCGAATGAAGGCATGTATAGGAAAGACTTTGTCTTTGTTTGATTAAAACTTTTGGTTCATGTATATAATAGCCATGCGAATATGGCTAAAGTTTTAGTTAAGTATGCTTTTGTGCTTTTGATACAATGTCGGTTTATGTTAGTAATGTTCGTGCATTTTTAGTGAAGTTTAATCGTTTTGGTAAGGAAGTGTATGTTTCTGAAATGAACCTTTGAATTAGGATATTATGTGAATGTTTTAGGTATAAGTTAATTTGCATAAAGGATTTAAAATGCCCGGACAAGAGGAGTTGTATGTGGGTATGTTCGATTATAAACTAGTAAATCATATTTTGCAATGAAATAGTTTTTAGTTAGTAGCAGAGATGTGATTTTGAAAAATCACCAAAATAGGATAAATTGAATTAGAAAGTGAATAAAATATAGAATTAAAGCTTATTGTGTCTATTTTTATATGAAAGAAACAGAGTAGGCAAAGGAATTATATATTATGAGATATTTAAGTTTTAGTGAGACTTGTCTGAATGAATTAGTAAGTCCCCTGCTACATCTTGGAAAAATTGTTAAAAATTGTATGGAGCATAGTTTAAATGTTTAGAATCCTTAATGAGTCTTTGATTGGAATAAACAAGAACATTATTGAAATTTTGTACAATGAAATAAGCGAGTTTTGTAAAGATAGGTCAATTCTCAAACAGTGAAATAGGGTAACTTTGATGACTAAACTGTACTAATTGGCCATATGAAAAATTCTGGAAAATTATGGTAAAAATTTATATGAGTCTAGTTTCAATGAAAATTTACGGATCTAAATTTTGAGTTTTGTAACTCGAGTTATGGTCAATTTAGTCGACATGACGCAGTTGGATGACTTTAAATTTTATGCCCCAGATTAGTAGTCAAGTCTAGTAATGCCACATACCGACTCAAGCAAAGGTTTGGGTAAGGGTGTTACATTTGATTGGTATCGAGCTTACAGTTTAGTCGATTCTAGGACTACCGTAGCGCGTGTGAGTCTAGCTATACATGCCTTTATCATATGTTGATAGTGTGGTGACTTTAACGACTGAACTTTGTTTTATATAGTAAATGGATCCGATCCGAAAGAGCCGTAGCGGATGATGTAGAGAGTGTAGCGCCTGACCGTGCACATGAATCAGTGCCGGTAGACTCTCGACCTGTTTCGGGTAGTCATGAGGGAGAGACTAAGCAAGCCTTCTATCAAATGATGAACGAGTGGTTTACCCAGTTTATTCAGACTAACCCGGCTGTACACCAACCTCCACCCCCGAATAATCCAACTCCGATTCCTTCAGCACCCCCGATGATAGATCCGGTGAGATCTAGTAGGCCCCCAGTTGATAAAATTCAAAAATTTGGGGCCGAAGAATTTAAAGCCAATGATGATGATGACGCAGAGCGAGCTGAAATGTGGCTTGATAACACTATTCGGGTGCTTGATGAGTTATCATGTACTCAGATGAATGCCTGAAGTGTGCTATATCTTTCTTTGGGACACCTTGCATATCACCGGTGGAATACACTAGTATCGATGAGTTCAAAGAGAAAGTGACATGGGATTTCTTCCGAATGAATTCGCAAGAAATATATCACCAAAGATTCGTTGATCAAAAACGAAAGGAGTTCCTTGAATGAAACGAGGCGAATGATCAGAAGCGGAATATGAAAGAAAATTTGTCGTGCTCAGCAGATATGCTAGAGAGTGTGTTTCTCTTGAAGCTATTATGTGTAAAAGATTTGAAGATGGCACGAATGAAGATATAAAGATGTTTGTTGGCATTCTTGAAATTCAAGAGTTTGTGACTTTAGTTGAGAAAGCTTGCAAAGTCAAGAGCTCGGGAAAGAGAAAAGAAAGGTCGAGGCGAAGCTAGAGACATTCGTAAAAGACCTTGGGTAAGGTCTTTCATTCCACAACCAAGAAGTTCGAGATGACTACAGTAGACATAAAGCTACTACCGATCCACCTAGACGGGATCGACCTCCTATGAGCTCTCGAGCAACCTCGATAGCCAGTGTTGGTAACGTTCCACAGAATAGAGTTGAATGCAAGCACTGTGGAAAATGGCACTCAGGGAGTTATAGATTTCATGATCGGTCTTGCTTTAAATGCGGTCGCCGATCATTTTATCGTGGAATGTCCGAGGTTGGTGAAAGCGAATCTGATTCGAACATGTTAGCGAAGTATGTGAGAAAAGGTGTGAAGCTTATTTAGCTTATGTATTAGATAATAAAATGTCCAGAAACAAATTGAATCAGATCGGTTGTATGTGAATACCCGATGTGTTTCTGAAGGACTACTGTGGTTTACCACCAAGACGAGAGATTGAATTTGGCATTGAGTTAGTACCTGCACGAATCGATTTTGATAGCTCCGCATCGAATGGCACCTCTTGAATTAAAAGAATTGAAAGCGCAGTTTCAAGAGTTGATGATAGGGGCTTCGCACGACCGAGTTTCTCTTCGTGGGGTGCACCAGTTTTATTTGTGAAAAAAAGATGGGACTATGCGAATGTGTATCAACTACCGACAACTAAATAAGGTAACTATAAAGAATAAGTACTCGTTACCTCGGATTGATGATTTATTTGATCAGTTGAAGGGGGCTTCAGTGTTTTCGAAGATAGATTTGAGATCGGGCTATTATCGATTCATGGGTCGAGATAAAGATGTGCCAAAGGCGCATTCGAACGAGGTACGGACATTATGAGTTTTTGGTTATGTCTTTTGGACTCACTAATGCACCTGTTGTTTTTATGGATCTAATGAACCGAGTCTTTCGACAGTTTTTGGATCGGTTTGTAGTAGTCTTTATTGATGATATACTGATCTACTCCAAAAATGAAATGGAACATGCTGAGCATTTAAGATTAGTACTACAAACTTTGAGAGATCAACGATTGTATGCAAAGTTCAGTAAGTGTGAGTTCTAGATAAATGAGGTCAGCTTCTTGGGTCATGTTGTTTCAGTGTCAGGTATTCGGGTAGATCCAAACAAAATAGCAACTATACTCGATTGGAAACCACCAAAGAATGTTTTCGAGATCCAAAGTTTCCTAGGCCTTGCGGGATATTATAGACGATTTGTAAAAGGTTTTTCTGTAATAGCTACACCTTTGACGAAACTACTACAGAAAGATGCCAAGTTTGAGTGGTTAGAAAAGTGTCAGAAAAGTTTCGAGCAGTTGAAAGCCCTTTTGACTGAAGCTCCAGTGTTAACTCAGCCTGAATCGGGTAAAGAATTTATTGTTTTTAGTGATGCTTCCTTGAATGGGTTGGGTTGCGTTTTAATGCAAGAAGGCAAGGTGATAGCCTACGCTTCGAGACAATTGAAGCCGCATGAGAAAAATTATCCAACTCACGATCTGGAGTTAGCAGCCATTCTGTTCGCATTGAAAATTTGGCGTCACTACTTATTCGGTGAAAAATGTCATATTTATTCAGATCATAAAAGTCTAAAATATTTGATGACTCAGAAAGATCTAAACTTGAGACAACGCAGATGGTTAGAATTGCTGAAAGACTATGAATTAGGGATTGACTACCATCCGGGGAAAGCTAATGTTGTTGCGGATGCGTTAAGTCAAAAATCATTATTTGCTCTTCGTGCATTGAACGTACAGATGGCTATGTTTGATGATGGTTCAATCATAGCCGAGTTACAAGCAAGACCGATGTTTATTCAGCAGATTTGTGATGCACAGAAAGTTGACAAAAATTTGATTTCTATTCGGATTCGGTGTGAAAACGGTACAGAATCAGATTTTCAGATTGATGCAAATGATTGCTTGAATTATAAAAGCCGATTGTGTGTTCCAAAGAACTCAGATTTGATACAGATGATCCTGAGTGAGGCCCATTGTGGTCGACTATCGATACACCCGGGTAGCACTAAAATGTAGAACGATTTGAAGCAGTTCTATTGGTGGCTTGGTATGAAATGGGATATATCTGAATTTGTTTCCAAGTGCTTAACCTGTCAGCGAGTAAAAGCTGAGCATCAAGTACCATCTGGATTACTTCAACCAATCATGATACCTGAATGGAAATGGGATAGAATTACAATGGATTTTGTATCCGGTCTTCCTATGACACCGAGTAAGAAAGATGCCGTATGGGTTATCGTTGATCGACTGACTAAATCAGCTCATTTTGTACCGGTATGTACCGACTATTCACTTGATAAGCTTGCCGAATTATATGTGTCATAGATTGTAAGGCTGCACGGTGTACCGAGTTCTATTATTTCAGACAGAGACCCGAGATTCACATCACAGTTTTGGAAGAAATTGCAAGATGCTTTAGGTACTAAGCTTCATTTTAGTCTGACCTTCCATCCATAAAATGACGGTCATCGAGCGAACTATTTTGATACTTGAGGACATGTTGAGGTGTTGCGTTCTCGAATTTGAAGGTACGTGGGAACGATACCTACCTTTGGTTGAATTTGCTTACAATAATAGTTTCCAATCTAATATAAAAATAGCGCCTTATGAAGCCTTATACGGGCGAAAATGTCGCACACCGTTGTACTGGACTGAGCTCAATGAAAATAAGATACACGGGGTTGATTGGATTAAAGAAACAGAACAGAAGGTGGTTGTTATTAAGAGTAATTTGAAAGCTGCTTCGGATCGTCAAAAGTCTTATGCCGATTTGAAACGTAAGGACATTGAATTTTAGGTTGGAGATCGGGTGTTCTTAAAAGTTTCTCCGTGGAAGAAAATACTCTGATTTGGTCGGAATATCAAGTTGAGTCCGAGGTTTATCGGACCTTATGAAATCATCGAGCGTATAGGGCCTGTTGCTTATAGATTGAAATTGCCCCTTGACTTAGAAAAGATACACAATGTATTTCACGTTTCGATGCTTCGCAAATACAGATCGGATCCGACCCATGTGATCACACCGTCGGAGATTGAAATTCGATCTGATTTGACATATGATGAGGAACCGATCCGTATCTTAGCTCGGGAAATAAAAGAGTTGAGAAATAAAAGAATTCCATTAGTAAAGGTGCTATGGAATAAATCACGGAGTTGAAGAGGCTACGTGGGAACTCAAGAGTCAATGAGGCAACAATATCCGACCTTGTTTAACGGTAAAATTTTCGAGGACGAAAATTCTTAAGGAGGAGAGTTGTAATGCACCAATTTTGACCCTAATCGAACGGTGGTTTCGGGACCACGAATCCGAGTCTGAGAAATATTTAAATATTATATTTTGCGTTTATTATGTGTGATTTAGTGAGTGTGAAAGTTTCAGAGAAAAATTTAGTCGTTTAAGTGCTTAATTTGATGAAAAGGATTTAATCGAGAAAAGCACAAAAGTTGCATGCTAAAGTGAAAGGTACTAAATTGATTGTGGCTTTTAAGTGGATGTACTAAAAGGGCAATTAGCCCAAAATCAATAATAAGGAACGACAATGGGCCACTCCAACTACAAATTTTATGTTAGTTTAAATTTTAATATAAAGTTATATTAGTATATTTGTTAATTAATGTTAGATACAACATAAAATAATAAAACAAGTGGGAAGAAAGAGAACATACCTTGTTCATCTTCTTGGCGAAAGTTGGAGGAAGAAAACTCCATTGTTGAAGCTTGAAATTTGGCAACTTGGAGCTTAATTAGGGTATGTATTTTGCTTAGTTTTTGATAATTTTACATTTTGGAATGGTTGCATTGAATGCTATACAACCCATGTGGAAATTTTTGAGATTTTGGCACATTGAAATTGGCTATGGTTGTATATGCATGGCATGAAATGTTTGATAGTAGATTATAATTAGTATGTGTTAAATCATCATCTTTAGAATTAGAAGTTGTGAAGAAATTGGATGTTAGGGATTTATTTGAAAAAATAAAATTCTAGAAGGACTAAAACATGAAATAAATGAATGCATGGACACACATAGCTATGGGGAAGATTCGGCCTAGCTATGGTGTTAAGGAATTTTGAATATTTTGAGTTTTGTGTAAATAGGACCAATTTGTAAAAATGGGAAACATTAGGGGCAAAATGGTAAATTGCCCATTTGTGTGTTTTGGGACTAAATTGAGATGAAATGCAATTAAATGAGCTAAATTTTAATGTGTTAGATCAAGAGCAAAGAAAAACGGAATTAGACAGGGAAAGACGAAGGTTCTTGAATAGCCGATTCATACGGACTATCGACAACCGAGGTAAGTCCTTTAGCTAAAATATCTCAAGGAATTAATTATGGTTATCTTAAATAGTAAAAATTAATGAATTTTAGTACCCATTTATATCATGGCCGAATGTATATAGGCATACTAGGTTGATAATTAAAGTTGGTTGTGTGATGGGAATTGTTGGATTGTATTATGATATAATGGTTTTGTTGGTTTAATGTGATCGAGCCCAAATGAATTGGACATGTGTATATAATAGTTATGAAGTGTGTTGGGGATGTTTAACTACATTGACATGACTCGGGCTTTTACGCCTAGTAGGCCTTGTGCCGGTGTTACTAATCGGGCTTTTACGCCTAGCGTGCCTTGTGCAGGTGTTACTAATCGGGCTTTTACGCCTAGCGTGCTTGATCTTGGGTGAAGTATTTTACAAAAGAGAAACCAAAATTGTGTTCAAGGCTAATTAAAGCTAATTTATCGAGTTAATGGCTCTGTAAGCATGTAAAGTAGGAATTTACTTCTTACACATTTTAAAATAAGGTAAGCAAGTAATTGATTATTTATTACAAATTGTATGTGTTACAAATGAAATTTATACACATATATATGTGGTTATAATATGTATTCTCGGTTTTACTAATGAATGATATGAATATTGTGGCTTTGGTTTTCTAATATATGGATATAAGACTAGGTATATTCGCCACATGGATTGTTGTGTATTTGATGCTATATTATAAAAATTTAACTTTAAGTATATGAATGTTTGTACCTATGGATACATGATGACAATTTTGGGTTTTGAAAGATTGGATTATGAGTAAATATATTTTGATCATAAGCATGCGGTTAAAGAGAAATTGTTCTATGAATTCATACGTTTTATAGGTATGAAATTGGAAGCTTGAAAGCAAATGTGAGTACAAAGTACAAGTTGAATTATTGTAATTTAAATATTTGAATGTATTTTTTTTTTCATGAATTTAGGACTTACTAAGCTAGTAAGCTTATTTGTGTGAAATGTTTCCTCTGTTTTATAGATTTGGTACAAGCTACAAGCTCGTTGGGATCGTTCGGAAAGTCGTCCACACTATCAAACTATTTTGGTACTCTTTCATTTTGGTTTTCGAATGAAGGCATGTATAGGAAAGACTTTGTCTTTGTTTGATTAAAACTTTTGGTTCATGTATATAATAGCCATGCGAATATGGCTAAAGTTTTTGTTAAGTATGCTTTTGTGCTTTTGATACAATGTCGGTTTATGTTAGTAATATTCGTGCATTTTTAGTCGAAGTTTAATCGTTTTTGGTAAGGAAGTGTATGTTTACGAAATGAACCTTTGAATTAGGATATTATGTGAATGTTTTAGGTATAAGTTAATTTGCATAAAGGATTTAAAATGCCTGGACAGTATGAGTTGTATGTGGGTATGTTCGATTATAAACTAGTAAATCATATTTTGCAATGAAATAGTTTTTAATTAGCAGCAGAGATGTGATTTTGAAAAATCACTAAAAATAGGATAAATTGAATTAGAAAGTGAATAAAATATAGAATTAAATCTTATTGTGTCTATTTTTATATGAAAGAAACAGAGTAGGCAAAGGAATTATATATTATGAGATATTTAAGTTTTAGTGAGACTTGTCCTGAATGAATTCGTGAGTCCCTGTTCTGTCTTGGAAAAATTGTTAAAATTTGTACAAAAATAATTATGGAGCATAGTTTATATGTTTAGAATCCTTAATGAGTCTATCTTTGATTGGAATAAACAAGAACATTATTGAAATTTTTTACAATGAAATAACTGAGTTTTTGTAAAGATAGGTCAGAATTCTCAAACAGTGAAATAGGGGTAACTTTGATGAATAAACTGTACTAATTGGCCACATGAAAAATTCTGGAAAAATTATGGTAAAAATTTATATGAGTCTAGTTTCAAGGAAAATTTACGGATATAAATTTCTAGTTTTTTAACTCGAGTTATGGTCAATTTAGTCAGCATGATGCAGTTGGACAGCTTTAAATTTTTATGCCTCGGATTAGTAGTCAAGTCTAGTAATGCCACATACTCGACTCCGGCAAATGTTTCGGGTAAGGGGTGTTACATGTGCATTGTGTTGGGAGGGTACCACTATGTGGGAATCCCTCAAAATCTGCCATGCTTTATGGCATTTTTTTATTTCCTTTTGTTCCTTTTTTTTACGTGATTTATGGGCGCCAATTTTAAATGAGAGAGAGAGAGCAAAAATCAGATTTTAAGAGATTTTCAAGAGGGGAGAAAAAGAGAAAACAGAGAGCTTTGAAGCAGAATTTTTCTCATTTGCAGCTGTGATCATCTCTTCGATCGGAGGTCCATCCGTGGTTCGATTGAGCTGATTTTTGACAGCAGCTAGGCGACAGGGTATTCTTGACTTTGTACGGTCGGATTTTTCATCTGAGACCTGTAGCGTCAGAAATACCCATTTTACAGCAGCTTCGATTTTGGTGATGTTCTCCAATTTTTCTCTTTGCTAAAGATTACATATTGTTAGCCTTGTTGGAGTTGAATGCTTGTTGTAGGCTTGATATTGTAATTTTGTAGCTGAACATTTGATTATAGTGGAGCTTTTGATCGGACTCTAAAGTCCCGTGGTTTTTACCCTTGATTTAGAGGGTTTTCACGTAAAAATATCGGTGTCTCTATTTATCATTTTGTTGTGGTTGCATTGGTTGATTTGTGGTTGATAGGTTGCTAGAGAACATATTTTTGTGCTATTGTGCTTGCCATAATATTTGACAAGAGTTATAGGAGAGAAAGAACACCGGTTTTGCTTCCGCTTTGTTTGGTTGTTCGATTTCTTCCCAACAAACCGTATCGAGCTCGGTTATTTCGTCAAATAATTATGGAAATCAATACAAGCAAGATGATTATGTTGAATGGCACAAATTATCAACTTTGGCGGAATAAAATGAAGGACTTGTTGTTTGTGAAGGCTCAGATCTTCGGTATTTGCTACTCAAAACCCGATTCAAAAGTGATGAAGAATGGGAATTTGAGCATCAACAAGTATGCGGCTTTATTCGGCAATTTGTTGAAGAAAATGTTTACAACCACATTGATCAGGAGACACATGCTCGAACATTGTGGGAGAAGCTTGAAGCTTGTATGCTTCGAGATCAGGCAATAACAAGTTGTTTTTGCTGAAGAAAATGATGGCATTGAAATACAAAGAAGGAACGTCTATAGCTGACCATGTTAGTGAATTTCAGAGCGCGATGAATCAGTTGCTTGGTATGGGTGTCCAATTTGATGACGATATTTTAGGGCTTTGGTTGCTTGCTACCCTACCAGACTCTTGGGAGACCTTTCGGGTCTCGCTCATTAATTCTGTCCTACAGGGTATTATTACCTTGGATTTGGCTAAGAGTGGTATGTTGAATGAAGAGGTTCGAAGAAGATCTCAGGGTTCTACATCACAGTCCGAGGTGTTGGTTACTGAGAATAGGGGGAGGAGCAGAGACAAAGATGAAAAGGGTAGAGATAAAAGTCAAAGCAAGTCAAGACCGAGATACAAGAATCTTGAGTGCAATTATTGTGGCAAGATAGGCCATATCAAAAAATATTGCTTCAAGTGGAAGAAAGAGAACAAAGGTGGTGGTGATAAACACGATCGGAATGATGATGAAAAATTCAAGCGTGTTGCTACTGCTACTCGTGAAGATCTATTGGTCATTCGTGATGAGAATTTGGTCAACCTAGCATGTGACGAGACTAGTTGGGTGATTGATACTGGTGCATCACTTCATGTCACGTCGAGGAAGGATTTCTTCACATCTTATACTCCTGGTAATTTTGGGGTATTGAAGATGGGTAATGACGGTTTGGTTCTGGTTGTTGGTATGGGAGATGTTCACTTGGTGAGTAACAATGGAACAAAGTTAATTCTCAAGGATGTCAGACACGCACCAGATATTCGCTTGAATTTGATCTCGCAGAAAGCTTGATGATGAGGGATTCTGTAACACCTTCAGTGAAGGGCAGTGGAAGCTGACTAAAGGCTCCTTGGTTGTGGCTCGAGGAAAGAAGAGCTCAAATTTATATTTGATGCAAGCTTCAGCTTCTCGAGAGACGGTGAATGTGACGTTGAATCACACTCAACCGAGTTGTGGCATAAACGACTTAGTCACATGAGTGAGAAGGGCTTAATTGTTTAGCGAAGAAGAATCAACTGTCAGTTTGAAGAATGCTACATCAAGGATTGTGCTCATTGTCTAGGTGTAAACAGAGAAGAGTTTCTTTTAGAAGTCCTTCTCATAGAAGATCGAGTTGCTAGAGTTGGTTCATTCAGATGTTTGTGGTCCGATAAAAGTAAGGTCACTTGGCGGTGCACTTTATTTTGTGACTTTCATTGATGACTAGTCGAGAAAGCTATGGGTTTACACTTTAAAGTCTAAAAATCAAGTCTTTGAGGTGTTTAAACAGTTTCAAGCATCGCTGAAAGGGAAACAGGAAGAAGTTGAAGTGCATTCGATCGATAATGGTGGCGAGTACAGTGGCCATTTCATGAGTATTGTTGCGACATGGAATCGCACATCGAGAACACCACCAAAGACTCCACGCTTAAATGGGTTATTTGAAAGAATGAACCGAACATTGATTGAGAGAGTCGATGTTTGTTATCGATTCAAAGTCGCCAGATCATTTTGGGTCAAGCTTTGAATACAAAGGACACATGTGATAAATTTGTCACCTAGTGTTCCTTTGCAGGCGATGTGCCGATAGAGTTTGGTTTGGCAAAGATGTGTCATATGATCACCTACGTGTGTTCGGTTGTAAAGCATTTGTTCA
Source organism: Gossypium rotundifolium (assembly GCA_025506655.1). Taxonomy (NCBI): domain Eukaryota; kingdom Viridiplantae; phylum Streptophyta; class Magnoliopsida; order Malvales; family Malvaceae; genus Gossypium; species Gossypium rotundifolium. The sequence goes on along the minus strand of CP106729.1, from coordinate 79,599,507 downwards.
TGTTCCAAAGGATGAAAGATCCAAGTTGGATGCCAAGACTCGACAATGCATCTTTATTGGTTATGGTCTAGATGGTGAGTTTGGTTATAGACTCTATGATCCCGCTCGTAAGAAACTCGTGAGAAGCGAGATGTTGTCTTCATTGAGGATCGCACCATCGATGACATTGATAAGACGGAGAAAGTGAATTCACAAGATAGTGGTGATTTGATTGATGTGAATCCAGCTTCCCTAAACTCTTCACCGGATCCTATCCGTGATGATGTGCATGGTGATATTATCGATGACCATCGGGATATAGGTGACTTTGATGCTCCCATGGATGATGTTGTGAATGATCAACAACAAGCACTGTAGCTCCACCAACAGTTCCATCAAGGTCTTCCGAGATCGACGATCTTCTGTCAGATATTCTTCTGATGAATATGTTCTTTTGACTGACGGGGGAGAACCTGAATGTTATGAAGAGGCTATGGAGAGTGAATGCAAAGATCAGTGGGTTGAAGCGATGAAAGACGAACTTCAATCCTTGCATGAGAACCATACCTTTGAGTTGGTAAAATTGCCCAAAGGCAAAAGAGCCTTGAAGAATCGGTGGGTTTACAGGTTGAAGCAAGAAGAGAAGTCTTCATCTCCACGATACAAGGCTAGATTGGTCGTCAAGGGTTATACTCAGAAAAAGGGGGTTGATTTTGAAGAAATATTTTCTCCGGTTGTGAAGATGTCCTCTATCAGAACTATACTGAGTTTGGCAGCCTGTTATGACTTAGAAGTTGAACAAATGGATGTGAAAACTGCTTTTCTTCATGGTGACTTAGAAGAAGAGCTTTACATGGAGCAACTAGAGGGGTTTGTTGCACAAGGGAAAGAAGACTATGTGTGCAGATTGAAGAAGAGCTTGTATGGTTTGAAGCAAGCTCCAAGGCAATGGTACAAGAAGTTTGAGTCTTATGGGGAGCAAGGCTACAAGAAGACTACTTCGATCATTGTGTATTTATTAAGAGATTCTCCGTAACGATTTTATAATTCTTTTGCTCTATGTTGATGACATGCTTATTGTTGGTCAGAATGCTTCTAGAATTGAGAAGTTGAAGCAAGAGTTGAGTAAATCCTTTGCAATGAAGGATTTGGGGCAGCAAAGCAAATTCTTGGCATAAAGATGACACGTGATAGAAAGGCCAAGAAATTATGGTTATCACAAGAGAGGTACATCGAGAAAGTACTTCAAAGGTTCAAGATGGACAAAGCTAAAGCGGTGAGCACTTCCTTTGCTACGACTTCTTGATTGAGTATTAAGCATAGTCCTTCCACGAAAAGGAGAAGGAAGAGATGCGTAAAATTCCTTACTCTTCACCGTGGGGAGTCGATGTATGCAATGGTTTGTACGAGGCCGACTTGGCTTATGCCGTTGGTACAGTCGGTCGTTTTCTTTCTAATCCAGCAGAGAGCATTGGAATGCAAAGAAGTGGATTATGAGATATCTTCGTGGCACTTCCAACATGAAACTTTGTTTGGTAATGAGAAACCTATTCTTGTTGGTTATACGATTCGCATATGGCCGGAGATATTGACTCGAGGAGATCTACTTCAGTTACTTGATCACTTATGCAGGGAGTGTGGCATGGCAATCAAGATTGCAAAAGTGTGTTGCATTGTCTACCATCGAATCGAGTTCATTGCAAGAACCAAGCGTGCAAGGAGATGCTTTGGATGAAGAAGTTTATGCATGAGCTCGGTTTTACTCGTGAAAAGTATGTCTCAGATTGTGATAGCCGAGTGCTATTCATCTTGGTAAGAATCCAACTTTTCATGCTAGATCTAAGCATATTGATGTAAGGTACCATTGGATACTTAGATGTTCTTGAAGCTAAGTCGTTAGAGCTTGAGAAGATACATACCGATGATAATGGTGCTGATATGTTGTGAAGGCTCTACCAAGAGGAAAATTTGAAGCATGTTGTTTGATCTCCCAGATGGAGGCATTCCCACATAGTCGGAGGGGGAGATTTGTTGGGAGGGTACCACTATGGGAATCCTCAAAATCGCCATGCTTTATGGCATTTTTTATTTCCTTTTGTTCCTTTTTTTTACGTGATTTATGGGCAGCCAATTTTAAATGAGAGAGAGAGAGCAAAAATCAGATTTTAAGAGATTTTCAAGAGGGAGAAAAAGAGAAAAAGAGAGCTTTGAAGCGTAATTTTTCTCATTTGCAGCTGTGATCATCTCTTCGATCGGAGGTCCATCCGTGGTTCGATTGAGCTGATTTTTGACAGCAGCTAGGCGACAGTGGTGTTCTTAACTTTGTACGGTCGGATTTTTCATCTGAGACCTGTAGCGTCAGAAATACCCATTTTACAGCAGCTTCGATTTTGGTGATGTTCTCCAATTTTTCTCTTTTGCTAAAGATTACATATTGTTAGCCTTGTTGGAGTTGAATGCTTGTTGTAGGCTTGATATTGTAATTTTGTAGCTGAACATTTGATTATAGTGGAGCTTTTGATCGGACTCTAAAGTCCCGTGGTTTTTACCCTTGATTTAGAGGGGTTTTCAACGTAAAAATATCGGTGTCTCTATTTATCATTTTGTTGTGGTTGCATTGGTTGATTTGTGGTTGATAGGTTGCTAGAGAACATATTTTTGTGCTATTGTGCTTGCCATAATATTTGACAAGAGTTATAGGGAGAGAAAGAACACCGGTTTTGCTTCCGCTTTGTTTCGATTGTTCGGTTTCTTCCCAACACATTGATTATAGGCAGTTCAATAAATTGACGATCAAGAATAGGTACCCATTGCCGAGAATCGACGACCTGTTTGATCAATTAAGAGCAGCTTCAGTCTTCTCCAAGATTGATTTGAGATCGGGTTATCATCAACTCAAGGTGAAAGAGGCAGATATTCATAAGGCGGCATTTCAAACTCGCTATGGACATTATGAGTTTTTAGTGATGCCATTTGGTTTGACTAATGCACCAGCTACATTTATGGACATGATGAACCGAGTCTTTCAACCTTATTTAGATCAGTTCGTAGTAGTGTTCATAGATGAAATCTTGGTATATTCGAGGAATGAAGAAGAGCATGACCTCATCTGCGCACTGTGTTGCAAATTTTGCGAGATAAGCAACTTTATGCCAAATTCAGTAAGTGTGAATTTTGGTTGAATGAAGTGACTTTCTTGGGTCATGTAGTGTCAGCTGAAGGAATAAGAGTTGATCCTCGAAAGGTAGAGGCTGTATTGGATTGGAAACCGCTAAAGTCAGTAGCTGAGATCTGAAGTTTCTTGGGTTTGGCTGGTTATTATAGACGCTTTGTTGAGGGGTTTTCGTTGATTGCTGCACCCCTAACTAAGTTGTTACGGAAGAAAGTACCGTATGTATGGACCGATAAACAACAAGAAAGTTTCGAAACCAAGAAGATTCTAATGAAGCGCCGAGATCGAGTCAACCAGAGGCCGAAAAAGAATTTGTTGTTTACTGTGATGCGTCACACACAGGTTTAGGATGTGTACTAATGCAAAGTGGAAAAGTGGTAGCTTATGCTTCTCGACAGTTGAGGCCGCATGAAGTCAATTATCCTACTCATGATTTGGAGTTGGCTGCGGTAGTGTTTGCATTAAAGATTTGGAGACATTATCTTTACGGTGAGAAGTTAATCATTTATACGGACCATAAGAGTCTTAAGTATCTCCTTACCCAAAAGGAATTGAATTTAAGACAACGAAGATGGGTGGAGCTGTTAAAGGATTATGATTTCTCAATCGAGTATCATCCTGGAAAGGCTAACATTGTGGTAGACGCTTTAAGTCGAAAGGTTGTATCGGAGTTAAGAGCAATGTTTGCTCATCTCAGTTTGAATGAGGATGGCAGTTTGCTAGTGGAACTTCGGGTGAAGCCTCTATGGTTGGAACAAATCAAGGAAAAGCAATTATCCGATGAAAAGTTGGGTCCTTTAATACAACAAGCTGGAAGTGGTGTAATAGGAGATTTTGGTTTGAACAAAGATGATGTACTGTGTTTTCGTGGAAGGGTTTATATGCCCGAGGATTCAGATTTGAGGCAAATGATTCTTCTAGAGGCGCATAGTAGCCCTTATGCTATGCACCCCGGAGGAAATAAGATGTATCGGGATCTCCGTGAACAATATTAGTGGCCAAAGTTAAAACGGGAAGTTACTAATTTTGTGGGAAAGTGTTTGACTTGTCAACAAGTAAAGGCAGAACATCAATTACCATCGGGATTATTGCAACCAGTAAAGATTCCATTATGGAAATGGGAGCGGATAACGATGGATTTTGTTAGTGGGTTACCCTTAACACCTACTAAGAAAGATTCTATCTGGGTTGTAGTAGATCGATTAACGAAGACTGCTCATTTTCTACCAGTTCGTTCGGATTACTCGTTGCAGAAGTTGGCTAAACTGTATGTATCTAAAATCGTGAGGTTGCATGGGGTACCAGTGTCTATCATATCGGACAGGGATCCTCGATTTACATCACAGTTTTGGAAAGCTTTGCATGAGGCTCTGGGTACAAAGTTAAACTTCAGTACGGCTTTTCACCCTCAGTCAGATGGTCAGTCGGAAAGAGTAATCCAAATTTTGGAAGACATGTTAAGAGGTTGTGTGATTGATTTCAGAGGTAGTTAGGAGGATTTTCTACCATTGGCAGAGTTTGCGTATAACAACAGTTATCAATCCAGTATTCAGATGGTACCCTATGAAGCGTTATATAGTCGTAGGTGTCGTACTCCTACTTGTTGGACTGAATTAGGGGAACGACAACTTTTGGGTCCTGAATTGATATCAGAGACGGAAGAAAAAGTAAAGGTAATTCGAGCGCGGTTAAAGGAAGCTTCGGATAGACAAAAGTCGTACGTGGATATGAAGCGTAAAGATATCAAGTTTGCGGTGGGAGATCAGGTCTTTTTGAAAGTTTCACCATGGAAAAAGATTTTCAGATTCGGAAGGAAAGGCAAGTTGAGCCCTACGTTCATTGGGCCGTACAGTGTGTTGAAGCGTGTAGGACCAGTGGCCTATCAACTTGATTTACCTCCAGAATTGAGTCAGATTCATAGTGTTTTCCATGTTTCTATGCTGAGATGCTATAGATCGGATCCATCGCACATAGTACTAGTAGAAGAAGTGGAATTAAGGCCAGATTTGTCTTTCGAGGAGGAACCAGTGAGAATCTTAGACCGAGATGTTAAGGTGTTAAGAAAGAAGACTGTACCGTTGGTCAAGGTTTTATGGCGTAATCACGGAGTGGAGGAAGCTACATGGTAGCCTGAGGATGCAATTTGAAAACAATATCCTCATCTCTTTTAGCCAGGTAAATTTTAAGGACGAAATTTTCTTTAAGGAGGGTAGAGTTGTAACATCCTAAAATTTGAGTATTGATATGATGCGTGTTTTGGTGCTTAACTTGTGTATAATTAAAATTTTGCATGTTTAGTATAGTCTTGAGAAGACTTGAGAACTATTCAGAATTTAAATAAATTTTAGTAAGGAGTATTTAATTGAAGTGGAACAAGTGACTTTGAGGTTTAAGTAGATTAAAGTGATAAAAACTAGCATAAGATGAGCTAGTAGCAAGGTGGAGTTGGCACATGCATGTTTGCTTGAGGGGAGAGGTTCGAATCTCCTAGCATGCATTTTGAAAGCTTTTATTTTTGCTTTCCTTAGCAAGTGTCGGTCATGGATAAGGTTAAGGGATGAGTTGGATATCATTTTTTGGTAAGAAGACCAAAGGAAAGAGGTAAGTAAAGGTTTAAGGAAAAGAATCTCATGAATTAAGGTGATAAGGGGACATAAGGCATGAATCAAGGGCTTTGTTTTGAAAAGCTTTGAATGGCTAATTGTCGATGAACTTGGACGGTTTTTGGGGCTAGGGAGGTTGGCCGAATTTTATTAGTAGTTTGATAGGGATTAGGAGCTAGTTTAGTCATTTGGTGTTTTTTTTTTCTCAAAGCTTGTTTCTCTCTAATTCTCTCCTCTTAGTCGAATGTTTATTGGACAAAAGGTAAACCATTTTTTTTTCTCTTTTCTTTTGGCCATTTGAGTTTTGACCATTTTGGTCTTATTTTGTCTATTCTCTCAAACCATTCCTCCTAGTGCCAAAATCACCAAGGCATTGGAAGGCCATCTTCTTTTTCTTTTCACCCTTGTTGAATGCCCACAAGCCTCAAATTCAATTCTTTGTTCATCTCCCATTCTTGAAAAGAACCAAAACATAAACACCCTCTCTTTATTCTTTTTGTTCTTCTTTCCTTCTTTTTGTTAAGAACACTCAAACATCACCATTTTCCAAAACCTTTGATCATGGCCGAATGTTGATGGTAAAACCTTAGCCGAATCTTTCTTTTATTTTTAATCTTTTCTCCTTCAATCAAATCCTTCTTTCTTTGTAGTGGTATAGTATAGTGCCGATTTCTTTTCTACATCTTAAGTTGATCATAGCTATTATAGATCGAGTGAAAAAAGAGATTTCATTAGTCAAGGTAAGGGATTATTTCGAAAAGGGATTCTATTTTTCTCTTTCTATTTTGATAAGATTGTATTGATTTAAATCGATTTTATCATAGGGACTCTATCAATCGACTTCCACCTTTTGAACAAAAGAATCTTGTGGTAAGCCAATCTCACGCTTAAAATCAATTGGTGGTGATAAGGAAATATTAGTTTGACTAACAATTATTTGTCAATGGAGGCAATCAAAATAGGGACGAAAAGGGTAGTAAATAGTGTTCGAAAGAGGGGTGGTTCCGTTATTCCCCCTAAGTTTAAGAGAAGGACTGTTTCGAGAGTTCGAGATTTTCCACCGGGTTGTGGACCCTTATCCAGCGAAAATCAATTATTCGAAGTCGTACGTACCCCTGAACCATTGTTTACTCATGGTACTGAACCTTTGATCGGAGAGAAATCGCAAATAGTGGTTGTTCGAGATTCCGAGGGTAAGATCTAGATCGCTCAATATTAGAATAGTTTAATATTAAATTTTAGTGTTCTAATCCTTCATAATGTGTGTTTAGATATCGACGAGCGGGAGAGTGTAGTTCTCACCGTAATCAGGTGTGTAATCTCACACTGTATCTCATGGGTTAGATGACTATACAGTAGTAAAAATTGGATTAAAAATCGTAAAGTTGGTGAAATCGGAAAATATGGTATTATCGACACTTTAGTGTTAAGATCATGAAATCGGTATTAAGATCGTGAAAATTTTGAAATCGCCCTTAATGGCTAAAACGATAATAAGTGATATTTGGGCCATATGTGATATTTGACAAATTTGGGCCATATGTGATATTTGATAAATTTGGGCCATATGTGATATTTGACAAATTTGGGCCATATGTGATATTTGATAAATTTGGGTCATATGTGATATTTGATAAATCTTGGCCATATATGTGATATTTGATAAATTTGGGCCATATATGATATTTGACAAATTTGGGCCATATGTGATATTTGACAATTTGGGCCATATGTGATATTTGACAATTTGGGCCATATGTGATATTTGAGAATTTGGGTCATATGTGATAATCGATAAATGGTCCATAAGTGAAATTTGATAATTGGGCCATTTATGATAATTGATAAATGGGTTATATGTGATATGTGATTTTAATGGGCCAAAATTTATGAATTATAATATGGTTTTCTTTACAAATATTTTGTTATGCATAAACATGATTGCATGGGTTGGGATCAATGATGAAGAGAAGAAAGGCTTGATGCCAAAATTCTAGATAGGTGACTCTGTCACGATGGCCGTTGCCCGAAATCTAGATCGGTGGTTCTACCACAATTATTTAAATGGTCGTTGCCACAAATATTATAGTGGGCTTAAAGCCTACTTTGGTGCGTTGGCGGGTTGGGTGACTAAAGCTCCCCACAGGTGTGTAGCGGATGGAAATCTAGGTTTGATTTTGGGAATTGCATATCATTTGCATTTTTTTTATATGCTAAATTATTATATTTGAAATGGGCTTAGACCCAAATAAATGCTTAAATGGTCATGGCCCAGTGGAGTATGGTAAGTGAGTTACACTTTGAGTTCTAAGTAACTCACCTCATTTTTTACCCTCTCGTGTAATAACAATTGATGGAGACTTGGGTGGAGATGACTTCGTGGGAGGCTATACTACAAATGGTGGTTTATAAAACTTTAAGACTTCTTTTATAATTTTTATTAAGTACTATTTTTAATGGTGATGTAATAAGGCCTTTTAATTATGGATTTTATTATGTGGATGGATTTATTATGTTTTAGTTTTATTAAGTTGGATTGATTTAGTTTTTCATAAATGTTTTTCTAAAACTTTCGTATAAAATAAAGGTTTTTCTTAAATTCTTTAAAACTCAGGATATCCTTTAACTCTTCGTTAGAATATTTTGATTAAATAAATTTCAAAATTTTAATCAAATACTACTCTATAGATCCAATGATAATCTCTTGTGTTTTTAATCAAGGATTTCAAATAAACCTCGATTTTTTTCGATAAAGTCATTCTCTTAATCGTTTTGGAATTTGATTTCTACTTCGTTAAATGATTTGAATGTACGTTAAATTTGTGTGGCATGCCAAAATCCGGGCTTAATGCATAGGCCGGGTTTGGGGTGTTACATTATCTAAATCAAAATCAAAATCAAATTTTGGCAAACCTCTTACTAAGTCATTTTTGGCTAACTTATGCAATATGCTCATGCTAGCATGTCCTAATTTTTTATGCCACAATAAAGAATTATTTTCATTTTTAGCAATAAGGCATATGTTTGAGTCATGCATGTCATCTAAATGCACCATGTAAATATTTCCTATACTATGTCCTACAAGCATAATCTTATTAGACACAATGTCAATTAATTTACATCCATTTGATTCAAAGATGACATTGAAGCCTTTATAACATAATTGACTAATACTTAATAGATTATGCTTAAGACCGTTAACATACAAAATATTTTCAATAAAGATTGAAGAGTTTTTACCAATAGAGTCAATTCCTTTAATAAGTCATTTGCAGTTGTCATAAAATGTAGCTTCTCCATTTTTTGGCTTCAATTCGATAAAATTGCTCTTATCATTGGTCATGTGCCATGAGCATCCACTATCAAGGTACTATGAGTTTTTGCTTGATTTGCCCACCTTGAAGCAATGCTCCTTTTTCCTAAAAACATAGAATTAATTTTTTATTTTGGTACCCAAATTCTTTTAGGTTCATAAGCATTGGTTTTCAAGATTTTAATCCTTTTAAGTATCCATTTAGAAAGGATATATTTATCTTTAGTAGTAATGAATCCTTTAGGGACCCAAATACTTCTAACTAATTTTCCCTTATAAGTTTTAAAATAACCTCTATGTTTATAGTGATTAAAGCTATTTTTAACAAATTTTTGTTTGGAATTTTCTCATTTTTTAAACCTTATTGGAAAAACTTTGTTCGAGTGAGATTTTTCACTCTTAAGCAACTCAAGTTGCTTTTCATAATCTTCATGAAATTTTGAGAGTAAATTATGCAAATATAAATTTTTTTCTCAAAATCATTAATAATTTATTGCATTTTGTTTACTTTCTCTTCAAGTTCATGATTGGTTTTGGAAAGCAAGTCATTTTCATTTTTCAACTTTGAAATATTTTTCTTAAGCTCTGAAACCATGACTTCAAATTCCAAACACAACTCATCATAGGCATCTTGCAACTCATTCAATGAATAGAAAATTGAACTAGACGAGTTAAAAGTTACCTTAGATTCATCAATGACCATTAAAAAAAGGTTGGTTACTTCTTGATCTTCTTCATCGGAGGAATCCTCATCGCTCCAAGTAGCCATATTCGCCTTAAGCTTTTGTTTGTTTGATCCCTTCTTATTCCATCGATGAAAATCAAACTTGATATGTCTCAGTTTGCTACACTCATAACAAATAATGAAATCTTTCTCCTTGGTAGATTCAAGCTTCAATCCATTATTCTTTTGAAATCTTTTTCCTTTATTGGGCTTCATGAACCTGTTGAATCTCCTAGCAAACATGGCTATCTCTTTGTCTCCATCCACCTCTTCACTTGATTCACTACTTTCATTTGTAGTGGATTTAAGAGTAACACCAACATTTTTCTTCACAACTTTTTTCTTACTCAACCCCTTCGTTGAGTCTCATCTCATGTGTAAGCAAAGAATCGATGAGCTCATTTAAAGTTAACGTTTCATTCTTTGCCTCTTTAATTGAAGTCACTTTGGCTTCCCAATATTTAGGTAAGTTTCGAAGCATTTTGCTTACCACACCTTCATTTGGATAAACCTTACCATAAGACTTTAGACCATTGATGATGATGGTGAAATGATTGGACAATGTCTTAATATCCTTTTTTGGCTTCATCTTGAAAGTTTCACAATTGAGAGTGAGAATTTCGATTTTGTATTTCTTCACTTGACTTGTTCCTTCATAAATGACCTCTAACTTGTCCCAAATTTCCTTAGCATTTGAGCATGACGACACTCTACTATACTTGTTCGGACCAAGTGTACAAAATAAAGTGTGCATTGCCTTAACATTAAGTTGAACGCTTCTCCTATCTTCCTCGTTCCATTCCTTCTTGCTCTTTGGAACTAAAAGCTCTCCTTCTTGCTTGAGTGGTATGGAGGGACCATCTATGATGATGTCCCATACGACAAAGGTCATTTGCTTGGATGAACATTATCCTTATCTTCCAATAGGAATAGTTAGCACAATTATACTAAAAAGGCTTGGAGATAGATTGGGATTCTCCAAGAAAAACTGATCCGAAAGTAGACATTATTATTTGAATTAAGTTGATGATTGTTGAGCTTCCTCAAGAATCTCCTTTTTGGTAGCTAAACCGTCTAAAATAGACTAGCTCTGATACCAATTGTTAGCTATATGAAACAACAGAAATTTCAAAGAGGGTAGTGAATTGACCTTTTAAAATTTTGGTGGAAGCAAAGAAAATAAATGGAGACAATGAACACAACGATATACAGTGGTTCGGCCCTAATTGCCTACTCCACTACCTTAGCTTTCCACAACTAAGGATTTTTCCAAATTCACTAATTTGACAACATTTGAGAACAATGTTTAACCTTACAAACTCCCTTAAGGTTTCTACCCAAACCTTAAGACACAAACCCTCTCAAAGAAATACAAATAAGCAAACAAAGAAATAACCCTTACAAGATCAACGTGTTTACCAATTAAGCACAATTACAAAGAAGAACACTTAAGCTGATAGAATAACAATAAAACTCACAAGTGTATGTAAGAAAAATATAGAAAAATTTTGGACAAAGGTTGTTTGATTTATTTTTAGCTTTGATTCTCTTCTTGTTGTTATAGGACCTTTGGAAACTGGTATTTATACCCTCTAATTGATTTCCAACTGTTGTGGTTGTTATGGAAGTAAATAAAGCCGTTAGGGATGAAAATATCAGTTCAATTAATTCATCTACAAAAGTATAAATAATATTAGCATTTAATGTCTTGATTCAATGATTGTTAAACCGATCAAATCGATACTAGGATAAAATTATCAATACCAAATAAAATGTATCGATATCGGATCGATACTTAATGAATACCTCAAAATGCCAGAATGTTGATTTCGTATCGATACTAAAAATGTATGAATTAAAGTATACCAAAATCGATACCATTTATAATTTATCAATACCAAGCAAAAAGGTATCGATACCGTATCGATACTTGGTTACTCATTTGCAAGTTAGTAGCCTATTTTGGTATTGATTTTTAGAAATTTATCGATACCTGGCAAAAAGTATCGATACTGGATCGATACTTTTGGTCTGGAGCATTTTTAACTTGTTTGAAAATGTCAAACATTTGAAGCATTGTTTTTGATTAACTTGGCCTTAAAAAATTTTCTAATTATAAATTTAACATTTTTGTATTTTAAATACGATTTGAAGTACAATTTTTATCAAGCGTTGTTTAAAATAATTTTTATTCAAAACATAGTGTTTGTTATAACAAAATGACTATGTCAAGTAAAGGTTGGGTCAACAAACTCAGCTCCCAATTATGAACCCATGAGAAAATCATAGATAAATAAGATTCAACTATCAAGAGTAATGAACCAAAGCATGGAGAGTCCATGAACAACTACAACATAACTTTTTATAACATTTAAACGTTTTTACAAAACAATAAATAGTCAAACTTTTTAAAACAAAAAGAAAAAGAAAAAGAAACATGTTGGTAACATTTACTCACTAAACATCATTATGGAGGCAATGAGGAAATAAATCACGAAGATGCGTCTCATGTCGTTGTTCCATGCCTTCAATCCTAGAAGTCAAGCCATCTAATTTTTCTAAAATTGTCCCTTATCGTTGTTCCATGAATTTCATCCTAATTCGCAATCCATCTAATTTTTCTAAAATTGACTTTTACGCACCTTGAGTACTAAAGGATTCACAAAAAGATTGCATCTGAACTAGATTCTCGGGTTCTTCTACTTCCATTTGTGGTTCCCCTCCTTTATCTACCGTCGTTACTTTTTTTACCCAATTAAATTCAGTAGTTTCCTCGTAACCCATTTGATGTAGTGAGCATCTCTCAATTTCCATCCTTCGAACAAGAGAAATAGTCGAATCACTTGATTTATTTATACCAAAACTGGTAAGAAGTTTACTAATAACCATAACAAATACACAGCTGCACTCATGCTTATCCTCAAATATAAAGTTGCTCAAGTTTGGTTTTCGCTTATCTTTTATCTTGTAAATCCACCAATAATCTTATTTTCTTATAGTAGAATATCTTATTCCAAAAGGTTTTATATTGTGTGTAATGATTAGATGTGGTAGCCGGTCATGCATAGTCAAAATAGCAGTAGAGGAAGGGATTTGCATTAAGGTTTCATCGGCAAAAATTCCCGCGCAAGACCAAGGGTATTTGAGCTGAGTATTGATTTCTCCTTCCTTAACTACCCCTAAGGCATTGGCCAGCAATTGTCTGGTTACCAAAATTTCTTTACCCATCACGTAAGTCTTAAATCTACCAACATAAAACTTATTACCATGGTTATTCAATTCAACACAAGAGGCATTACTATAAAATGCTTTTTAGTTATCATGAACGATACTCAATCTCTAAAATTCCATCCACCCAAATTCCACAAATATTGAGATATATGGAAAATTAATACACTGCAAGCAGCCAAAGTCAATTACCTTACCCTTCCAGCCCTGACTTCTCGGTGACAGAACTTTTGGTAGTAACGTGCTTCATCTTCCGGATTTGAAACACAAACTAAAATTTTGCATTGGAGTCCTAGTATTCTGTACAGGAGCTGATGGTGGAGGCTTTTTCCGTGTACAAGGGGTGGCAGCATGTTTTCTTTTACGTGCCATTGATGAATTCTGCATATGCTATAGGGAAAAAATTAATTATGATTCAGCTTAACACTTGAGGCCATTCATTCATGAACTCTTTTGTCTCTCAGCTGAAAGGTCAAATCTTATTACAAATGATAAAGAAAAAAGCAACATCATAGAGGAAAGAACAGTCTGAAAATTTAAACTAAAGAACACCATGGACCAACTCTTCTCTCTTATAGAAACATGCAAAACTCACCTTCATTAACTTAATGGTTATTAGTTAAACAAGACCAACTTTTTATTTTACCAAAAAAACATGCCCAACATGCTACTTTCATATTAGCTGACCAAGGTCATTCATGTCATTAAACACGTCAAAACCTCACGGAACCAAAAATAGAGCATAGCCGAGTTCCATACTTCACTGCCATGTCACATTTTTCTCTGCGTATGTGTGTGTTTTAAAATTATTGTTTTTCCAATTCTCTAAATTTTTTCATTGATGAAAACTGAAGTAACCAGAAATGTTATTTATTAAGGAGATCAATTGCACTTTAGGCTACGTTGCTTTAACTTTTCATTTGCCTTGGAAGTATTTTTGCTGGAAACCAGTATCTAATGCTTATTTTGACATGAGCACGGGGTTCATAAGTTAAAAAAAGAAAGAACATTTTGGTGATTTTTCCAGGCTACTACGTGCTTTCTCATCTAAACATTAAATGAAATCTTTCTTAACTTTGAAACTTCAAAACTAATAAGTAAAAGGAGATTAAATATAGGAGAAGAGGTTAAAAAAAAAAGGAGGATAGAGAAACTTGAAACTTGGGTTGTTTGCCACGAATCTTCCTACAACCTCAAGAACCCACATTAGGACAAGATTTGAACAGTGGTTTGAGATAACAAATTAGTTGGAAACGTTGAGCAAGTAAATCAAGACAAAATATAACATAACAAGAAGGTAATCTCATTATCTCTTAACTTTCTTTACTTTCAATTTCAACACTGGACACAAAATATTAAAATATATATATCTAATCCACTTAAGACTCACATAAAAGAGTACATAATAAGACTGAAAAAAAAAACAATGGAATTTTTTAAAGCAATTGGAAATGGGTTATCAACACTAGCCTAGAATAAGAAAAGATATAACCAATTGTAGATTCAATTCCTCAAATTTTTACTTTGATTGATGCTTGAGATATAGATTCTTGTTCTTTTTTTCTGGTTGGAAACGTAAGAGAAGGAGAATAAGACCGACAAAAAAACCAAACAGATGAATCCGTTGGGGTATGCTTATTTTGTGATTTTTTTTTAAAAAATTTAAATTACTTAATTGTGATAACACATGTTTTTAAAAAAAAACACGTTTAGAGGAAAAGTGTAAATAATTAAATTTTTTGAGTCTCTTAAATTTAAATTTTTTAATTAAATTAAATTAAAATCTACAATGTTGCAATAAATGTTAATAATGGGCTTAATAAAATGTAACTTACTTTTCTTAAATTAGGGGTTAGGGTAAGGTGTACATGGGCCCGCCCGAAATGTGGGAGGTTTGGGCAAAAATATAGCCGAAAAATAGGCAGGTAAAAAATAAGGCTGTTTAAAAATGGGCAGGCCTCGCATGATTTTTTGGCCCGAGCCGCCTTTTACCAACCAAATATTTTAGTTTTATTTTTTATTTTTTTATTAATAAAATTTTAACTTTTGTATTTTTTTTTGGATTGTTGGTGATGCTGTTTTTCTGCTGTTTTTATGCTGTTTTTGCCACTGTTTTGGTCTTAGTTACTGTTAGTTGCTGTTAATTGCTGTTAGTTGTTGTTTGTTGCTGTTTGATGCTATTTGATGCTGTTTTGTGGTTGTTTTGGGCTGTTTTGGACTGTTTTGATGCTGTTTTATGATATTTTATAGTTTTGTTGTTGCATTTAATATTATTTCGATATTGTAGAACTTTTATTTTATTATTAATTTGGTTATTATTTTAGTTCAAATAAGTTGTTTCAATTTTAGTATAATTACTTTTTACTGTTCTATTGTCATTTTTAATATTATTTCGATATGATTTTTGAGATCCTATAATATATTGATTGAATATCAAGACTTAAAAAAATTATTTACTACTTTTTTATATATTAATCATTAATATTTAAGTTGAAGGCTCCATATCTCAAGTTTCCAAGTGACTAACATGTGTTTTAAGTTACTTACAAAAGTTGAAATGTCACTTGATTTTTGTTACCAAATTAGGAACGTGTGTTTATTTTATTCCATATTTAATTTTTTTAAAATTAAAATTTTGAGAACATGAAAAAATTATTAATAAATTAAGCTAAACAAATTAAGCATCTATTTTCGTAAAGTAGAAAATTAAATGGTAGAATAGTATCATTATGAGATTCAAAGTAGAAAATAAGCATCTATTTTTTTAAATGTATTTGATTCATTATTTTTTATTTTTTATTTAATAAAATAAAAAAATAATACGGGTCGGGCCGGGCCGGGCTCAGTTTACCTATTTCATGTCGGGCCGGGCTTGGACAATTTTTTAGGCCCATATTTCGGGCCGGGCTGGGCCCGGGCTTACAAAACGGGCCTAGATTTTTAGTTGGGCCCGGCCCAGCCCATGTACACCTCTAGGGTAAACATATATATTTAATTAGTAGGGAACTGTATAAACTTACCACTTAGTATTTGTTTTTCTCTTCGTCATTCTATAAGTCAATTTTAATAGATATTTATTTTCAATATATCAATTACACATTAACAGTGTATGACAGACACTATTTCAAAGGTATTTCTTTATATTTATGTTAGCTTTTAATATTTAATTACTTTATTGTTTTAGATTACATTTTAATTCTCAATTCATTACAGAAGGTTTTGAACAAGCAATGGATTAGATTAAATGACAGAATCAGTGTTGTTTATGTAGGTGGAGTTGGTGCCTTCTAGAATTCGTATTTGATAAGGTAAATGCCCGTCACAATATTAGATGCCCTTATGCTTATAGTTAAGTTAAAATCGAATTAACCGACTCAATCAATATACTTCAATTGATAAATCAGTGATCGAATTTAACTCGGTTGGAGATTGATTAATGATTTTTTAAAATTTTGATTATCGATTAATTCAGTTCAAAATCGAGCAATTAATCAAAATAAATAATATATATTATATATAATATATTTTTATATTAGCAACGTATTTTTGAATTATTATTTTATATTAATCGAAATAAATAATATATTTTTAACTATTACAAAAATGAGTATTAGCAATATATTTTTATATGTTTTATATTTATTTTAACCAAAAGACAAAAAATACAAATTTCGGTTAATTCAATTAACTGACAGAATTAACCGAAATATTTTGGTTCAGCTAATGTATTTGAAAAAAAAGTTTGATTTAGTAACGGTTAAATATTTTTACATTTTAGGTAATTCGGTTCAGTTAACAACTAAACCGACCGTTTGTACACCACACCTACAATAGTTGTAAGAATGTGATTTTCAAAAAACAAATATTTCAAGAACGGAATTCTAAATAATTACACATTCTAGTATCACGGGCTGCAGTTCAAAGCCTGTGACCATCGCATAAAATACATCCCATAGAGGTCTATCGGTTAAATGGGATCATTTGACCCACGAGAACTGGTTTGATTCAAAGAACTGATGCAAAAGTCTGCCTATTTGAAGCCCGAATGGCCTAACGAATCAAATATGGGAAATTAGGCTACCTTGGTAAATACAGAAACTAATCTTAAAAGATTGAAGGGAATCATATTTGATTGGATTTGAGCTTATTTGATTATATAAATCTTGTAAATCCCTTAATTGTAGTGATATGCTTCACCTTGTTCGTCGTTGTAATTCAATCTATACCATCGGTTTTGGGGAGCTTAACTATAAATAAAGAGCCTCCCCTTTAGTTGTAAATCATCCATTGCACCCATTGTTTTGTATTCTTTGAGAGTGAATACAATTGAGAGCATTTACTCAAACACCTCTCGTGCATTATTTTCTGTGACTATTCTGTTCTTTTGAGCATTCTTTTGGCTTTGTGTTGCTTCCACTATAAAAATTATGGTTCCTTAGAGGAATTCTACGAGAATCCTCACTTTGTGAGAGGTAGGCTGACTTAGACATGTTTGAAATGATAAAATTGCCTAAAGCTGCACGAATTGCGAGACTAAAGTTCTAGCGCCATGACATTGGAACTTACATGGAGAAACAGAAGAAAATAATGGTAAAGATCCTACTAATGAGATAAGACATGATGATATGATTGGAATGTTACATGATGGATGTGGTTTGATGGATATGATCTAGATTTTAGTGACACATTTGTATTAGAGATTGTTATCATTATATATTCCGCGACCTAGTTCATGGCTCGCCAGATGGAGTTTGCCATCTTTATATTCACCAGATGGAGCCCGCCATCTTCATGCCCATTAGATGGAGCTCCCCAGCTTCGCATTCGCCACGTAACATAACTTTTCATCTCTCGTGTCCACTAGATGTCCACAGTCCCCTATGCCATTGTCTGCATTAACGGACACCTCATAGGATACGTGTCAGGTTTAAGGGGATAATGTGTCTTCATGCATGGAACCCTGTTCTCCCCTAGCATGTCCTATCAGGGAACCATGCCTTATAAATATGAAGAACAACACCATGAGATGAGGGGTGAAAAAGATCTATCAACAATTGGTACGTTTAGCGTGGACACACTTTCGACCTTCAAATTCAATTAGAAAGTCAGAGATGGATCACCCGAATGAGTGGTTCTCGAATCGTCTATCTTCAAACCGAGAGGAGAGATACTAGCAACCACCCTCAAAGGTCAAATCTTTTCACTGGCTGGTTCGTTCACCGACCAGAGAACCTAGGTAATTCCGACCAACGACACATCCATAAATTTTTCAATCTTAATTTTTCTTCAAATCAAGGAATTTCTAATTCTTTTGACTAGGAGACATTACAACAACAGCTTATGAGCTTGCAGGAGCAAATACGTGTTTTAAGGGAGTAGACGTTACTACAAAATCTCAGATACGAACAACAACTTTTTCATCAAAAGTAGCTTAGAGAGAGCGAGCAGATGATAAAAAAGATATTGTCAGACCACTTTGACCACGATGACAATATCATGCCTCTGTAGGAGGAAAATGATATAATGTAAATGCAAGACCGTGGCAGTTGGAGATGGATGCCTTGTGCCAAGACATCCAGGCGCTACGTCCTTACGTTGAAGACATGGATTGGGTCTTTTGTTCTAACAATCCTTCAGCCCTAGAAATTGTAGTGGTGAGCTTACTTTCAGAGTTTAAAATGCCAAAATATGTCTTTAAGGGCAAAAGGGACCGACGGCCACACACTACAGCAAAACAGACTTTTAGCGATGTTTTTTTTTCATTTAGCGGTGTTTATAAGCGCCACTAAAAGTGTTTGCAGCGCTTTTCTAAGCGCCACAAAAAACGCCGCCAATACAACTGCCGAAAATTTTTGCGACATTTATGAGAAAAAAACGCCGCTAAAGACCATGACTTTTAGCGGCGTTTGTGAGAAAAGCGTCACTAAAGACCATGGCCTTTAGCGGCGTTTTCTTTACAAACACCGCTAAAAGTCATGGCCTTTAGCGGCGCTTTACCAAAAAATGCCGCTAAAAGTCATGGCCTTTAGCGGCGCTTTTCCAAAAAATACCGCTAAAAGCCATGGTCTTTAGCGGCGTTTTCTTTACAAACGCCGCTAAAAAGTCTTGACATTTAGCGGCGCTTTTATACAAATGCCGCTAATTTGTACAGATTTTGAAGTGCAATTTTTTCAATATTATACCCCTCCTGCACTAAAACTAACCAATAACAGTAAATATAGCATATAATTCCAACCCAAAATAGCTAATTTAGCATAAAAATCACACCAAATATATTAATTATAAATGATACTTGAAATTTAATAAATTAAATGAATGATAACTGAAAATATTATAACAATAATGTTAAATGTAATAATGTCAAAACATTCTTACAACGAGAAACTAAATGTCTAAGATGGCGGTTTCGCATCATCAAACATCTCGCATCATATGTCTTTCGGTGGTCTTTGGAGCTTTTCAGATTTTCTGCTTCGCTCGCTAGCATCGATCTTGCCTCTGCCTCCCTCGCATTGCCGCTTTGCCTCTCTCTCTCTTCTCGCCGCCTCCCTCGCTCCTCTCGCTTCGATCCGCTCTAAGTCATTGTGGAGTTCTTCATATTTTCTTTGAACATCAGCAATTTGCTACCTCTGCTCAACCATGCTCTCTTGCATCTGAGCTATCTGGTTTTGTAGCCTCTGAACTTCAGCACGAGATTGACCCCCGGAAGGCATGTACTGCTGGGAGGCGGATCCAAAATATTGGGTCGGGGTAACACCAGATCCTTTAAATCGAACCCGACCATACCTTTCAAGACCAAAAACATCAGTGATAATTCTATTAAAAATATACTAAAGATTAACAGAACTATCAATCAAGCGATCAGTACCTTTCAGACCCAAAACATCCGTAATAATTACATTATCAATATCCTCAAGATTAACAGAACTATCGATCAAGTACCGCTTCATACTCCGCCTTCTTCTCCTTTAGTTTATCCTAATAAATCAATGAAAGAGTTAGAAACGAAATATATAAATAAGAAAGAATGCAACATAATTTAACATTATAAATTTAAAACTATAAACGATGAATTAAACTATTATAATTAAACATTAGAAATATTTATAAAAAATAAAATTTTATTAAGTAAATATACCAAAATTTCTGCAGCTTCGGATGTCATCGGAGATCCATCCTTCTTTCTATGCCTAATGTCAAAAAGCTGAACGCATCCAACTTTTTGACCAGTCGAAGTTTCCTACATTTTAGCTGAAAAAATATAATTTAATAGTATAAAGTAATTAATATTTGACAGAATTAATAAATTATAATACCTCGGCCTCAGCTACACAAACAAAACTTCTAGAACCTGTCGTGTGCGTGAATTTTTGTTTCTGTCTGCTGCTTATTTCAACTCGCTCACGGTCCTACTTAATGCAATTTGAATTATATATATAGTAAATGCTATAAACCAAATAATTTATAAGATTTTAGAAGTACGTAATACCTCTCCTTTTTTTGAATTCCAAAATCTAACTTGATCTTCCCATTGGTACCTCAACATTCCCGGTGGAACATTTCTTAATTTTTCGTCGAGGCTTATGTCTTTCTTAAAATATTGTTTTTTGAGTGTGCTTTTATTGTCTCTCCATTTTTTACCCAATGTCTTCTTAACATAGTCATCAGAGACCTTTAAATTAAATCTACCCTGAAGAAAAAAAGTATAAAAAGTTAATATAAATGAAAATTAAATTAAAGTACTATAAATTACGTTCACGTTTTGTTACCTTAATATTATTGAGAGCCTGATTTTTGTTGGAATCAGGCATGTGATGCCATGATTCGTAGTTAATGGGCAACATATTGGCATTTCATGCTATAATGCCCAAATAGCCTCCTAACAGTCGAGCTTCAGATCCAACAGGCTGGCCATGATTGTTTCTCCTTACTTTAACATGATCGGTAGGCTCTAAGTCGTATAAATCTTTAAGTAATGTACGTCCCCGACCTCTCTGGCCCCACCACCTTCAAATTTGAAAAATGATATATTATTATATTAAAATTGAAAAATGAATCAATAATAAAATTCAACATGCATGTAAAATAAACTTAACATTACTTTCAAATTCTCCAGGCTCGCCATCTATGTCCGGCAAAGTAGAAGATCCAACAACTGTTTGCTGTTCACTATTAGCTTCTTCTAGATTTGGAGTATCGCGGACAATATTTAAATCTCGTAATCGTCTTCTAGGCATTTTTCCTGCAATACACATAAAATAGTTCAAAATTTTAATAACAAATAACAACAATAATAGGACATTTAAAATAGTTAAATTATATAACATGCCCAACATTAAAATTATAATATTACATATAAATAATAAATCGTAAAATCTTACTAAATCATATTTCATAAATATCTTCGTCCACATCTTGACGAACCCATTGAAATTGTTGACTAGTACTAGGATATTTTCATTTAAGTTTTGTTCGAAAAGGCAATGTTTCTGATATTTCGACTATGTCATCTCTACTTCCACTGCCAATGTCGAAGAAGTCTCTAGGGGTGTTTCGAAGTACAACGTACCAACCCTCATCAATTGGATCTTCCGAGTAAAAAACTTGTTTAACTTGAGAAGAAAACACATACGGCTCATCCATCAGTTGTTCCTGGTGTGAATTAATTGAGAGAAATTCACCATTGTAAAGCCATATTGATCGTTTTTAATTCCGCGATCCGTATTCACATCAGCCCAATCACCTCGAAATAAGACAACTTTGCATTTGCCGTAATAATCCAACTCAATGATGTCAGTAATAAGTCCGTAATACTCCAGATTCCCCTCGACCGGATTACTGTCCCTAGCACTAGCATAACTTGTAATCGAAGAATTAACAACAATTCCGTAATTTTGGGTTCTCCTCAATTTCTCGCGATACTTTGTATGAAATTTGTATCCGTTGATAAGGAAGCCACTATATCTTTTAACTAATCTGTTTGGACCTTGTGAAAGCCATTTAACGTCGTCATTTACTTCATTCTGACTCCAAACCTATCGAGTCGAAAGTAAATCGAGTAATTATGAATGTTATGAGAAAACCTTATTACTTGTCAATGAAAACTTAAATTGCATACCATTTGGCTTAACCATTCATGGAATGATTCTGCGAACAACTTACTAATTTCTCATCGATTTAATCTTCGAGATCGTGAACGAGCTCTCAATATTTGTTTGTACTCACTACGGTAAAAAAGGTTTTACTTTGTTAGAAGACAAACAAATCATAATTGATGAGTATTTATCAAATTGTAGAACGTACTTCCGAAATGGTTCCATTGAATCGTGATGAAAAAGAACGTATCGATGTGCTTGGACCCCGATCTATCGTCTAATTCTGTAATTTCGACTTTGCCGATCTGTTCTCCGAAACTTTGAAATAAATAAGTTTCAGCCAAATTATGATCTGTGAGCCCAGCATTTCTACTTGGTCTATTCATTCTTGTTTCAACATCTTCCAAATACCTCGAACAGAAAGTCATACATTCCTCTGCCAAGTAGCCCTCGACAATTGATCCTTCCAGATAACGCTTATTACGACAGTATGACTTCAATTTGGAAAGGAACCTAAACACGATATACAACATTATCAAAAGTTGCAACTAAAGGCATTGAGCTGAATGAAGGAATATTTTGCAAATAAAGTAAGACCTTTCAATGGGATACATCCATCGATAGAAAATGGGTCCACCAAGAAGTGCTTCACGCTGGAGATGAATTAACAAGTGCACTATAATAGTGAAGGAGGAAGGCGGGAATATCTTCTCCAGATTGCATAAAGTCAATGCGACTCGATCTTGTAGTCTCTCAAGTTCTTGAACATTCAAAACTTTACCACAAATGCCTTTCATTATATTTGACAGTTCAATTACAGGAGTCGTCACCTTTTTCAACATAAAACACCGCATAGCAACTGGCAGTAAGTCTTGCATTAATATGTGTGAAACACCCCACACCCGGCCCACGAGAATGGACCGGATCTGGTATGTTCCTAAAGTAAACCGGTTTCAAACATTTTCGTTACTTAGAGAAAATTTGTAAATTTTTAGAAAAACTATTGTTTTGAGTTGGGCTTAGGTTGTAAACCCATTTATTTATACTTGTAAACCCATTTAATTAAATACATCCAAAATAGTTCTTAGCATAAAACTTAATAGTAAAGCAAAAATAAAGAGAAATCACTTGGGCCTTATGGCCTTATTACATCAAGTAAAACCCAAAATAAAATAAAAGTAAAAGTCCAAACTAAATAAAATCTCCGAATGTAGCATGGCCACCTCAACGCTCACCGCCCGGTCCGTCACTTTGTTCATCACCGAAAATAGTTCCCATAACGGGTGAGTCAACAGACTCAATGTGCACACAATACTAACATTCAACAAATCAGGCATTCATGTTCAAATCATCGGATCCATATAAAATGAAATTATGATGCAACCCAAACCCAATCCTAATGGTCCATCCGCTACACACCACCGTACGCCATTCACACCGTGGGGACTACTAAGTCAACCCTCCATCCGCTACACACCATATTCAAATATTTGTGACCGTAGTCACCATATAACGTTAGTGAGACCAAGTCAACACCTTTAAATATAACATTGGTGAGACCAAGTCAACACCTTCAAATATAACGTTGGTGAGACCAAGTCAACACCTTCAAATATAACGTTGGTGAGACCAAGTCAACACCTTCAAATATAACGTTGGTGGGACCAAGTCAACACCTTCAAATATAACGTTGGTGAGACCAAGTCAACACCTTCTTCCCTTTCACATAAATCCCGAATGCCCCAAATATATATATATCATGCTTAACATTCAAATATTCACATGTTATAAAATAACATATTTCATAATCCTATCAAGTAGGAAACGACACGAGTACTTTTGTACCACATTAGGGTACTTAGCCATATTCATATAATCATATAATAAAAATAATTGCCATATGAAATATCGAAAGTTAGTGTGCGTACACACCGATTTGTTTAGCGATTCCTTGAGATTCGAAAAGCTAGATCTAAAGTTTAGATCCTTAGTCCCTACATTTGATTCATCCTTTATTACTTAGCATAAATTCTATTTGGCTATGATATCCAAATCCTAGTAGGATTTGTAAAAGACTTACCTTTGATGCCGATTTGGTGTTTATTTAAATCCAAAACTTGGTTTTCCTTCACTTGATATTCACCAACCTTGAATCTCAATATGGGTTAGTTTTCGCTTTTTAATAATTAAAGAACCGATCTAGATAATCATACAAGCTTTGGCGAATACTTTTAGGTACTTACCTTGTGGATCTTAAATCCCGAAATTCACCGAATAACTAGGGAACACGTGGCCTATGGTGTACCTTCGGGAAAAGAATTTCTTCTTCCATGATTCGGCCAAGATTAATAATCGAAATTAGTCTCTAAATTTCAATAAGTCTAGAATATAAAAGAATGGAAAACTAAACTTGGATCTTACCCTTATTTGAAGGAATCGATTGCACCTTCACTTCAACCTTTAGAGATTCGGCTTAGAGACTTGATGAACAATCGGCTATGATTCCCTTATGTATTTGGTTTCAAAGATGAAAGAAGAGAGGAATAATAGGCTTAGAAGGAAATCGGCTAGGAGGCTAAAAGAAAAGAAGAAAAGAATGGATGCTCAAGAAGAATATTTGGCGAGGAAAAGAGAGGAGAATGAATAATGAATGGCCCTAGTCCCTCCTTTTATAGCCGAATTTACTAGGCCAAGAATCCTTTACTTGGCCACCACTCTTCCTTATTTTCCTAATTAAAGAATAATTCTTCATTTATCCACCTATTTAGCGAATTTTAAAGAGAATTAAACTCTTCCCTTAAGAGTCCTTATGATCTTCTAATTAGCCAAGTTTTAAAGAGAGTGAAACTCCTCTTTTGCAAGCCTTGTGCTGTCCACCTCTTAGGCTTCTAGAAGCAAAATAAAACTTATTTTATTTGCTTCTTATGTGACTCGAACTCAAGCTCAAAACCTTTTGCATGTGGGCCATTTTCTAAGGCCTTAGGTGGCATCTTCAGGCCACTTTTCCAAGTCCGTTATTGGGTCAAATTTCATGTACTTTATATTTTAGGGTCACTTGGCCCTAAGTTCCCCTTTGGGCTCTAAAATTCGACATTCCGGGGTCATTTTTAAGTTTCCAAAAATTTTCGCGCGGCTCTGTATTTTCTAAGTTTCCAAAATGTTTAGTTTCCTCTTTTGGCTTGGTTTCCAAAATGTTCACTTTCCTAATTTACTTCGGTTTCCAAAATGGTCACTTTCCTATTTTAGTTTAGTTTCCAAAACTTAACATTTCTAAAGCATTTCCTTACATTTCCTTACTTTTCCTTATATTTCCTTTCTTTTCCTTACATTTCCTTACATTTCCTTTCATTTTCTTTCATCTTAGGGTTCTTGAAACTCTTCAGAACACATCCAACACACCCACTGATCCCACTATCTCATGAATTATACACGAACGCATAACCCCTAATCTAGGATGTTACAATGTGATAGTCATGCGATTTTAAGCCATATAATCTTCGATCCTTAAGACTCACACATCACGATATATTTGATGCATACGCATCCGGACCTTTATATCCTTCAACACCGCATGTAACACTTCTTTCTCCGTCTTCGACATTGAAAAAATAGTAGGCGGCAATCGATATTTCATCTTCTAAGTGCTCGGGGATGAAGCTCACGTGAATTCCATATGGACTAAATCAAGTTGATTCGAAGATTATCTTTCGATTTTCCATCGACATTCAAAATAGTCCCAATGATGTTCTCACAGACATTTTCTCTATGTGCATGACATCAAGATTATGGCGTAAATCGATGCTCCCAATAAGGCAACTCAAAAAATACTTCTTTTTTTCCACAAGCCTGCCTCATTAGGATCATCCTCTTCATCAGATTCATCATCAGGTTCATCCCTAGATTTTCTATTTCTATGCGGGTTTGTCGGTTGATTCATCTTCCCATAAATGAAATTCATATCTTTCAACATTAACAATATTTCGGATCCACCATCTGCGAAGGAGCTGGTCTGAACTCTTCAGTACCATCAAACTGAGCACTCTGAAATCTAAATGTATGATTTTTCGGTAACCACTACCGATGCCCCATGTAAGAAAACTTCTTCCTATTATATAACCATTGCGAACATGTCTGCGCAGTACAACACGGACAAGCATAACGTCCCTTGGTACTCCAACCAGATAAATTAGCATA
Organism: Gossypium rotundifolium; assembly: GCA_025506655.1. Lineage (NCBI taxonomy): Eukaryota > Viridiplantae > Streptophyta > Magnoliopsida > Malvales > Malvaceae > Gossypium > Gossypium rotundifolium. Next base: position 79,573,199 of record CP106729.1, on the reverse strand, counting down.
AGCCAAAAAGTCGTTAATAGTCCACATTAAAGCCGCACGTAAATTAAAGTTCTCTTTTCTCATTGATCATATGTCTGAACACCATCCCATAGTTGTTTTAACTCGTCAACAAGTGGCTACAAATAGATGTCAATATCATTCCCCGGCCCTTTCTCTCCAGGTATAATCATAGACAAGATAAAAGAAGATTGTTTCATGCAAACCCATGGAGGCAAATTGTAGGGAACAATCACCACAAAGCCAGGCATCAGACGTTGTACTCATGAGTTTGTAAGGGTTAAATCCATCGGATGCTAGCCCAAGCCTCACACTCCGAGGATCACTTGCAAGGCTTGGAAATTTGGAGTCAAAATATTTCCAAGCTAAAGAATCTGCAGGATGCCCTAACAACCCATCATCGGTTCGTCCATCACGGTGCTACGTCATTGATTCGGCTATCTTCGACGACATGAAAAGCCATTGAAGCCTTGGTATTAGCAAAAAATACCGCAAAATCTTAACTGGCTGCTTCTTTGACTGTGTATCGTGTTCATCCTTGTTACCGTCCTCTGTATTTCTATTAATCCAACAGGATTGGCCACATACATGACAGCACTGTTGGTTTATGCGGTCGCCCCAATACAACATGCAGTCATTTGGGCAACTGTGAATTTTGTTGTATCCAAGGCCCAAATCCTTTATCAATTTCTTCATATCTTTGGAAGATTGAGGATTTTTGCAAACAGAACATTTCTTGCGAAACTCTAACAAAGATTGTCAACGAGTTTTCGGTCCACCCCCAAACATTTCAAGTGAAAAAGACGAATCTGTAATGACAGTTTGGAAAATTTTGATCCCTCATACGCTTCTTCATTCATTTCACCAAGTAACGTGTAGAACCTCGCCGCTTCTTCATTTGGTCGTTCATCCAGACACTTCTTTCCCCTTCGGTGAAAGTATTTCCACCAAAATTATGATCATCGGTTGCACCCAAGTCGTGGAAATGACCAAACCATCATCACAAGCATATTAAAAGCATCCCCCAACATGTTTTCCATGTTATCGTCACTAACATTCTAATTGAAAGTACTATGAGGATACCCCAGATTCATCGATGAAGATGCTCCACTAGATGTACACTCTCCATGAAAAAACCATATCTTGTACCCCCAGACAATGCCATCAACAACTAGATGTTCGTAGACCACTTCACGATAATGCCAGTTAATATTGCAACACTTCTTACACGGGCAAAGAATCATATTCTCTTGGCTTGCATTTTGAAATGCGAAATTCAGAAAAGTTTCTACTCCATTTCGATAGCCGTTGCTTACCCTTGACAATTTCATCCAACTCCTATCCATTTCGTAGTTGTTGAAGTCTAAAGTTGACAATAAATTATACGCCTAAATTGTTAATTAATAATTTATGTAAATAATGCTATGAAATTTGATCTTAAAATTAAGTATTTTATATATTTTTATACATATATAATTATAGTATTCAAATTATTTGTATTAAATTGATGTTTTTAAAAATTATTTCACTTTATAATTTAATATAATAAAATTATTATTAATTATTTTTCCTATTAATAAATTTTAATATAAGTATACAATGCTTATGAAACACTTTCAAAAATATAGTCATTTATTTACATTTTATTTTTATTTTAAGTAATATTATAAAATTATATTAATTATTAATACTTATTATGATTGTTCAATTATAAATTGAGATTTTTGGGCTTTGGATTGAATTTATCTTGAAGTTAGGTCGATTGATCTTGAGCTTGAATCTATTATAGGTTTGAGCTTTCTCGAGCTCAAATTTATTACGTGCTCAGATCGTAACGAGTTCAAATTGGTACGGACGGAAAAATTATATTAATTATTAATACTTATTATGATTGTTCAATTATAATTTTCAAATACACGAAAAGTATAGAGACTTATAGCATATTTCAACCAATATAATAGGTTTTGCAGACACCATAAATTAAGGTTTTCAAATCGATACTAGAGTTTTGTAAAGTCCAAAGTCGACAGTTGTATGATATAGCAAGCATCCATATATAATAGCAAGCATAGACATAAAAAGATGGTCATGGGAATGAGAAGGGTACTCACGAATTGTTCCTAAAGTGCTGAGGACTCCAATATCCGGGATTTCACCAGAGAAAAAGTTGGTACACAAATTGCTGCCACAAATAGCAATCATCGAAATTTTTAGGAATGTGTTAATTCAATCCTAAAACATATTGCTACCACAAATCGCAAGTTTAGCACAAGGCCACGAAACTTAAGTGCTGCACAGGGAGGAGATAGGTGTGGATATTGAGAAGGTGCAAATGCTGCTATCGTTTAAGCAACAAGGGGCTCATCTTGTGACTGGTTCATTTAACGACCACCAAAGCCTCGTCAAAGTGGTGAAATTAGTAACCCACAAATACTGCTTCAACTCGTAAATACCTGACAGCAACTCAATGTGGATTAGCATACTTTCTGTTAGTGATATAATATTAGTATAAGTGATATAATACTGCTTAGTTTCTATATAAAGCAAGTAGAGGTTACCAAACCAAACCGAAGGATTTAGTGGCAAGATTTAGAGGTTACCAAACTCAACCAACCCACAGCAATTAAAAAGAATAATTTTTTCTCACTATAATGCGAAACCCAAAAGCAGAAGGCATTTTCTCATAGGAAATATGCAGATACTGTAAGGTCCAAGCAATATCATAACCCATCTGCACTATAATGTTAAACTATAATCTTTAACATTACACATATTTGTTTCCTTTCCTAAAAGTCATTAGAAGAAGACTGGCTTGAACACTTATTTCCTTTTCAAATATATAGCCCTCTAATGACAGAGAACTTCTACTTGATATGAGGCTTCTCAAATGAATATAAATGAGATTAAAAAGGATTAATCACAAAGACAAAACACCAATTTCTAGAACTCATTCAACTAAGCAACTCCAAGGAGTATTATACTTAGATCTCTGCCTCTTAACCTACTTTTCTTTGTATTTTCATTTCAAGTAGTTCATGAAACCACTGCTTATTTTATATTTACTATTTATTTGAAAAGTTGGTCACATTATAAACTTTTACTTTTACCTCTTTTAATATTTCAAGCTTCTTTTCTCTGTTATTCCTGAGTTTCCAGTTTTATCTTTTATTAACAAATGAGATGCAAATCTAATTAGTAAAAATAGCAGCTGAAGTGCTTATGCCAAATGGTTCATCCAGCTAGAGTTAGGAGGTGGGTTCCTGCAAGACTAGAGCTTGCTCTCTCAGGCATTTTGCAAAAAAAACCCCATTATTTTCCTACCTAAACTTTGGATTTACTTGAACCAATTTTAAAAAATCTAGCTACTTAAGTTTAATGCCATACTTAGAACAACAACGTTTAGGGTTTAAATGACTTACATGTTTAAATTCCCAGCAATCCTTCACTCGGCTTCTCTAACACATTTCAAAACAACTGGCTTTCCATTATCATCACGGTAAGCACCCTGTAAACAAATCCTGAACATTAACAACTCTTGCCTTTACATTTTAAGAAACAAAAGAAAATTGCTCGTCAAATTGGTTTTCTGAGAAAGCAAGTGACTATCATTGAACATTTTTCCTAGAATCAAAAGGTCGGAAAAAGTGTAGTCACAAAATACATTCATTCTCTGAAAGATACAAAACTAAACATTTCAGAAAGGGTAAACTTACATATGAATAACCCGAGATGCAATAATCAGGATGGCGAAGCAAAGCTAACGAGGTCTCTACAAAATCGAAGGGTTTATCTCAGAACCAATTTTATCTCAGAACCTTAAAATGCTTTATCTGTAACCAATTTTAGAGAGCATTACCTGTTAATACAAAGCCTAGCCCCTCAGATGCAGAAGTATCAGCAACTTTAGCAATAAGATTCAGATCCCTTTGAAGAGATCGTCCTGTACCAAACAACCCAACCTAAAAGCGAAAAAAAATGGTAATCAGAGACACGGAGAGCACAACTTCATGGCCATCTCATTTTCTTGTCTAACTCGTATCTTCTTTTAAATTTAATTAAAAATGGTATTCATCTGACACACGGAGAGCAGAGGCGAAGAACTTACTTTAATTTATAGAGATTGAGGAAGCAAGTACTCAAATTCGGGAGATTGGGGAAGTAATTGGGGATTTTGGAATTGGGGATTTAGGAAGTTAGGAAATTGGGGGAAAAAAATCGGGATCTTTGAACTGGAGGAAAGAGGGCAAATGAAATGTAAAAACAAAGAATTAAAACGACACCGTATGGCGAAAAGTTATCAACATTTGTGGCGTTTAAGCTAAAAACGTCGGTAAAGTATAAACATCTTGCGGCGTTTAGGACAAAACGCCAGTAATAACCAAGATAAAACGACAACGTTTAAAATATTAGTTTAAAAATTTGTGGCGCTTTTCTAGAAAAATGCCGGTAATTCATAACATTTGCGGCGTTTTCTAAAAAATGCCACTAACTCCGCAAAAGTGAAAACGGCACCTTCTAAACTGTTCACTATATTTTGCGGCGTTTTGTTTAAAAGCGCCACTAAAAACAAGCTGAAAATGTCATCGTTTTTAATATGTCGAAACATATTTACGGCGTTTATAAGCAAAAACACCACTAAATGTACACATGAAACGATATCGTTTTGCTAACTCTTTTGCGGCGTTTTCATTAAAACGCCACTAAAATTGCTAAACTTTGAATATGAACCACTTCCTATATTTTAATTTTTAATATAAACAAAATATATATTATTATATACTTATATATTAAATAATATGGGTATAGTACAAATTAAATGGCATGACTCTTTGTAAATTCCAAATATTGCTTCAGTTATCAACAATATATATACCTTGAAGCTCAAACCATAAACACTTTAGTTAATTTTTAATAGTATACCTTAATTAAACCTCAAACCATAAACACACTCTCAACCCTAAGTATAGTTGAAACTTTAATTTTGATTATATCATACACATTTTAAAAATAAATACATCAATATATTTTTATATTGAATAAATATAAATATTTATGCATGCATATATAAATAATAATAAAATAGTGTTAATTATATCAATATAATTGGATGTGTTAATATTTTACAACATCCGGATCAAATTAAAGTATACAATTGCACACTAAACTACTTTTCATGTATGCCTTTGAGATTTAACCCATTAATTTTGATATATATATATATATATATATATTAAAAATAATAATCTTTTTATATTTATATTCTAAAAAATCTAAAATTAAACCCTTAATCGTATACCTAAATATATTAACCCTAAACCACAAACACAAATCACCAACACTAACCCCTAAACTTTAAAACCCTAACTTATAACCCAAAATTAGTTTAAACCCTAAAATCCTAAGCCCTAAACACAAACCCTAAACCTCAAATCCATAACCCCTAAAATCATAGACCTTAAACCCTAAATCATTAAAACCTAAAACCCTAAACGCTTGTCATAACTACAGAATCTAACACCGAAACCTTAAACTTAAACTTACATGGCATTTTAACCTTAAAGTTAAATTTATTTTAAATAATAGTATTTTAATTTTTTAATTTTTAACATATATTTTTCTATGCTTTTACTTTCAATTTTTTTTCTACGTGTCATTATTTTTTTGAAGAATATAAATATTCAATTAAAAATAATGGTATTTTAATTAATATAAATAGTTAGGGTTTATGGATTCGATAAAGCAAAACTTTTAAATAGTTTAGTTATCAATTTGTAACTTTTCATAATTAAGTCGGTTTCAAATAGCAAAATAAAATTAATTTGTAAGTAAAAATGCAATCTCACCATTTCTATAGCATATATTTTATAAATTTTTAAAGATTAAATCAAATTTGTTATTCTGCCTTTATTCGATAAACCCTAAACCCGTGAACCTTAAACCATACACCCACAAACCCATAAACTCGTAAACTCATAAACTCAAGCCATAACCCTAATCATAAGACTAACCATAAATCATAAACTCTAAACACTAAATCTTGAAATACTAAACTCGAAACCCTAGTTAGCCCATACAAACCACTAAACCCTTAATTATAACCTTAAACCCTAAATTATTTAGATAAATTTTCAATATTATATATTCTTTCAATATATTAGGAAATTAATTTAAATAACATTTTCAATTTACTAATTAATTTTGTTTCTCTACAGATGCATGAGTTACCAATTTTTTTTTAATTTTAATATATATAAAGCTTATCTATTATTTCTAAAATAATTTAAACTATAATTTTAATTTTAATATATATATATAAGAAATTAAATAATTTAAACTATAATATATATGAAGTGTATTTTCTAGCGGCGTCTTTTAGTAGCGTTTTTCTAAAAGCGACGCTAATGCTCAGACTTTTAGCGGCGTTTCTCCAAAAGCGCCGCTAATGCTCAGACTTTTCGCTGCGTTTTTCAAAAGCGCCGCTAATACTCAGACTTTTAGTGGCGCTTTTCCAAAAGCGCCTCTAATGCTCAAACTTTTAGCGGCGTTTTTACAAAAGCGCCACTAATGCTCAGACTTTTGGCGGTGCTTTCCCATAAGGGCCGTTAATGATCACACCTTTAGCGGCGTTTTATGAAAAAACGCCGCTATATATCCTTTTTAGCGGCGTTTTTTAGATAAACGCCACTATTGCTCATTTTTTGGCGGCATTTTCCTTCAAACGTCGCTAATGTATAATACTTGCGGCGTTTGTCTTTAAAACGCCACTAAAAATGCCGCTAAAAGTCTGTTTTGCTGTAGTGACATCTGGTACAATATAACGACTACATGAATGTCGTGGGAGCTTCGGATGCTGCAAAGTATAAAGCCTTCTCCATTACTTTGAAGGGAAGTACTAAGGATTTGTATTTCTCTTTGCCACAAGGCACTATTAAAAGCTTCGTGTGGCTAGGTCAATTGTTTTTGGGAAGATTCCACACCCACAGAATAACCATGAGTACTCTAATGGGCTTAATGTTGGTGTAGAAGGAATGAGAGTCTTCGCAAGAGTATATAATGCATTTTCATGTGGCGGCCTTAAATAAAAAAAAAACTTGGAAGATCAATGGGCCATTGATGCTTTCATCGTGGGGGTGTTGAGTGAGCATGTTCAATATTTGTTCACAAGTAATAAACCACAAAACATAACAGACCTTTATGAAAGAGCTCACAAGTTCATAGAAGTGGGGGAAATCAAAAGGTCAACCCATTCTTTTCACTAGAAAGATAATCAAGCTAGGGAGTGGCCGAATACTAGTGGGCAACCAAGGTACGCCCCGTAGAGTTTGCGAAGACATAGTTGGGGACAACACAAGAACTATTTGTAAGGTGGTTCTCCACCAAGCTTTCAAAGTCCCCAACATGAGTCCACGTGAAGGTATGTCTCGTAATTTGATTTGATATATCAAGCTCGTTCCTATTGATTATTATAATTCCATATTTTTTAGTAAACATTAACCTCATACATTATAGGTTAGAATGCGAAATGGTTAGTTAGCAAGGAGAAATGATGAACTAGCGAGGTGAAATGGTGAATAGTAAAAAGGTGTGTTAGTGAAGGGTGTTAGCAAGTAGCGAGGAGAGTTAGCAAAGCAGATAACATAGCTTAAATAAAACGATACGCTCTGGGAACCAATGGTCTAGTCCACTAATTAACAAAATTTGTACCACTTTGGAGCTTCTTTCTCCCCTCTATTCGCCATCTCCCTGTCTACTAGTTAGCTGCATTTAGTTCACCATCCCATTGTCAGCTGGACAATTAACTTGTTGTCTCTGTGTTCGCACAATCTACAAGGATACCTCTTCGAGGAAAACCTATAATGATATATGTTAGGTCAAAGAGAAAGTACACCTACAAGATTTTCAAAATCTTACGGTCCGTTGATTTAAGATCACGGTTGATCATTATAGATCATTGATTTAAGATCACAGCTTTGTTTTATAATTCATCGATTTAATATCGCAACTGATTCTTATAGTCCTCTAATTTTAGATCACGGATGATCATTATAGCTTATTGATTTAAGCTCGCAACTTTGCTTTACCAGTATGTTGATTTAATATCGCAACTTTGTTTTACAATTTGCTGATTTAATATCACAATTAATTTTAATGGCACGTTGATTTATGATTGCGACTTTATTTTACAATTCACCAACTTAATATCACAGTTGATTCTCACAATCCATTGATTTAAAATCATGGTTACTTCATAGTTCATATATTTAACATCACAATCGCTGTCCAAAACAAGCCTATTCAATCCACTTAAGCATGTAGCAAAATATTTTCTTTTAATTTGGGCAGGTAATTTTAAGTTTTTTCGAGGACCACAAGAGCAGAGCGCATTTAGCACGTATAAGCGTCTAAGAAGGCCACTTTGTAACCCTTCTTAGACCAGCTTAGGGGACAAATTGGTATCATTCTATGTTCCGTGACCTGGTTCGAGACCCGCCAAATGGAGTCCGCCATCCTCATGCACGCTAGATGGAGCTCCCCAGCTTCATATTCACCTCAGAACACAACTTGTCATTTTTCATGTCTACTGGATGTCCATAGTTTGCTACGACTCTTAAAAGATATTAAGGAAGAATTGTATCCTGTGATAAAGAAAATTTTGAAACTATCTTTTATTATTAAACTTCTTCATTTAAAGTGTTTGTATCATATTACTGATATGTAATTTAATGCTTTGCTCAAGGTCTTAAGGCAGTAATTCCTAATAGAGATACTCTTCCTTCGTCATATTACAAGGCAAAAAAATCCATAGTAAAATTATGCCTTGACTATGTCAAATAGATGTATGTTACAATGATTGTGTAATTTATTAGGGTGAACATGAAAATGCACAAGAATGTATTGTTTGTGCCTCATCTAGATGGAAGTCGATTGAGATGAGTAATCATATTCCTCATAAATTATAAAGATAATTTCCTTTAAAATCACAGTTGTAAAGGTTGTATATGTCAAATATGATTGCATTTTCTATGTGATGTCACAAAGAGGTACGGGTATATAATGAGAGATTGAGTCATCCTGCTAATTCCATAGCTTGGAAGAAAAGCATCCTGATTTTCAAAATAAATATTATTTATTAAATTAATTTAAATTAATTAATTTTTAATTAAATAATTTTCTCAAAAATCATGATAACTGTAACATCCCAAAGTAGGGCTTAGAAGTTTGAGCCCGACGAACTGTGTTCGCTAGTAGGTTTGGCTAGCTGGTGTACGCCAGTAGGTCTAGCGACTTTGTTTATGCCAGAAGGTTTGACGAGTTGGTGTTTTCCAATAGGTTTGGCAAACTGGGGTCGCTAGTAGGTTTGGCGAACTAGGGTCGTCAATCGACTTGGCTAACTGGGGTCGCCAATGGGCCTAGTGATCTGTGATCATTGTTTTGGGCGAAGAGTCAAAAGTAGGGGTAGAAAAAGGGTATTTATACCAAATTTAGAAGTCAACTTACTTTTCTTTTTATAACCTATTCAAACACGTAACTATTTCTTGCGACTAGGGAATCCTAAGAACACTAAAACACTAAGTGCCTATAAATTAAGCTATTTCCATTAGCAATTTCATATTCTGTTAAACAACAAAGCTCTCTCACATTCTTCGTCGATTATTTTGTCATCAAGTTCTAAGAACCTAGAACTTAGTTCTTAGGACCTAAGGTAAGACTTTGTTCCTCTATTATGTTTAGAACATATGAATAATATTACATTTCTAAAAGATTGTGTTTTATAGTTTAAAACTAATTGATAACAAGCATTGACAAACAAGGTTGTAACACCCCTAACCCGTATCCGTCGCCAAAATAGGGTTTCGGAGCATTATCAGAGTTTACAATTCAAAAGGACAAAAACTTCAAAAATTTCATATCATAGGAATAAACATATTAAAACCAAATCAAATCATACATATTGTCCCTTATACGAGACCTCGAGGCCCTAAATATGTGCTAGAAACAAATCGGGACTAAATTGGAAACTCAGAAAATTTTTCAAAAAACATTGAAAATTTTCAACACTACAAGGATCACACGGCTGTGTGGCCAAGCCGTGTGAGTAGAGACACACTCGTGTCTCAGTCCGTGTGGACATTCAAAGTAGGGACACACGGCCATGTTCTGACCCGTGTAACTCACTGACTTGGCTCACACGACCAAGCCACACGCTCGTATGTCAGGCCGTGTACCCTTCGAAGTAACCTCACTCGCCCGTGTGTCAAGCTGTGTGCTAGGCCATGTAATAGCATGACTTGTAACCCTTTGAAAGCTACAGGGGACACAAGGCCGTGTCACTTGGCCATGTGTCACACACAGCTGAGACACACGCCCGTGTCTCTGCCCATATAGACAAAAATAGGCCATTTTACAAGCCATTTTTCTCACCCATGAATGCATATACCTATAACCACAAATGTACATATATTCAAGCCATAACAGGGCACCAAAATCATGCATATTCTAGCTTTATTCATATGGTATAATCACATACAACCAATATGCCCTTAGGCACCCCAAATGTCAATATATAAACATGTCTAACCATGTATTCAATTTGGCCAAAATGATCCATTAACTTCTAACCAAGTTTGCATTAAAACATACCATTGAATTTATTTACCCAAAACATACCAAATGGTACTAAACATGCCATTTAACTACTAGCACCAATCACCATATAAGTCATACATACTAAAGTACCAATTCACCACAATTTCATCATATCACAAAACACATTTAACTATTATTTTACCTTTCACTATTCAAACAAAACAAGCCATATATCAACCATGTCAAGGCTACTTATATACATACCAAAATATGCCAAAACACAAGCCAAATCAAATGGCCATGTTCACAACAAAACACATGGCCAACATTAGCCAAAATACCTATACATGCCATTATAACCAAAATTAAACATTCGAAAGTACCAAAAGAGTCGATGGATAGTTTGATATAGCTCGACAAGCTTCCAACCCGAACGAGCTTCTAATTCACTATAAAACAAAGAAAATAACACAAAGTAAGAATTTAATGCTTAATAAGTTCGTATAACATATAATATAGCTTACCGTTTAATCACAAATTAAGTATGTAACTTGGCATATTCCAACCATAATTTGGCCAAAGCCTAGACATATGCATCAAACAAGTTAGCCAAGTAAACATATACATAAACCAAATAAACATGGATGAGTACATCATATAATTATATTTCATATACATGTATCATCCGTTTCCATTTCCAAATACCATGTAACAACATTTCCATATAATTCATATGTATCCCTGTAATAGTTCGTAATGAACTCTTACCATTTCATATCAGAATAATGCCTGTTGAACCATTAGAATATCGTTGGATACCCGGGATAGCTCATACATAGTGTGCTAACTCATATAACTATAATCCGTCAAATCCTGTACATGTATGCTAATATGAACTGTGAATCGGTATGCTCACTCGAGCTGTAGATCAGTATGCTCTTACGAGCTGTAAATTGGTATGCTCACACGACCTGTGGGTCTGACCGTAGCTACACGATGTTGCTTACACGAGTTGTAGAGTATCCGCAACACATGTAGGACCTCAACTATTGGTAGGACGTTCAGGACCTGTACCCGAATCATGTAAACCCTAAGGACATGTCATTTGTATCTTACGAATTCCTAAGGTTCAAATGAGGCTTAGTAGCCATACGTAGTTGGATATGCAATCGTGTATACATGTAGCAAATTTACAATTCATGCATATTTCAAAATAAAACATATAATCACAATTTAATCACACGAATTTACCTCGACTAGTATACGTAGATATTGAGGCTATTAATCCGAGACTTTCTCTTTGCCTCGATCTAACTCCGTACGAGGTCTGACTTGATCTATACAGATAAATTTAACTCAATTAATATATAACTCATTCAATTTAGCCCAAATCATATTTTGGAAAAATTACCATTTTACCTCTATACTTTTAATTCTTTGAAAATTAGTCCTTAGCTCATAAAAATGGAAATTTATGCAATTTCACCACAACCCACAATGGTCGAATATCAAATAGTCCCTAGCATGCCCTATATTTTATTTATTTCATAATTTCACCATGTATAATTTTCTATTTTTCAATTTAGTCCCTATTTAACAATTTCACCAAAAATTACTTTACAAAAGTTGCTTATCTGACAATAACCATCCATTTTCTATCATCAAACTTCAAAACTCATGTACATGCATCAATGGAAAAACCCTAATAGTTTAACAGTTTCACAAATTAGTCCTCGGGCTAACTAGATTAAGTTACAACGATCTTGAACACATAAAAGTCATAAAAAATGGAACAAAAATGCATACCTAATTGAGCAAACAAGGATGACCAATTGTTAAGCTTCCCTGGTTCTTTTTCTATTTGAAGTTTTGGTTGAAAAAAGGTTAAAGATGAAAACAACTTTTGTTTTATTTAATATTAACATTATTTACTAATTACTTAATTAACCTTTAAAATCATTACTAATTACATAATATCCAAGCCATTAAAATCCACTATCAACTCTAATGGTCTAATTACCATATAAGGACTTCCAATTTAAATTTCTATAGCTATTTAATACCTTTAGCTATTAGAACTCAACTTTTGCACTTTACACGATTTACTCCTTTTTATCAAATTGAACATGTAAACGGTAAAATTTATTAACAAAATTTTTGTACGGTATTACTATCATACTTTAGGCAATAAAATAATCATAAAATAATTTTTTTACTTTGAATTTGTGGTCTCAAAATCACTGTTCTGATTTCACTGAAAACCGGATGTTACATAGTTTCTGTGTAAGTATGGCAAACCTAGTTCGCAAGTTCTGTGACCTCACCAAATCTTTTGTTTAACTTATGTTTTGTGCATGTTTTTTGGTTATTCTTTCTTGCATATTCACTGAGTTCGTAAGAACTCACACACTCTTTTCTATTCACTATAGATAGTTAAATCGCAATGTAAGCAGTAGCAAGGCAAGTGATCCAGACGAAGCATGAATATTGAAAAAGTGATACAAGCAAACTTTGGATAAAAGGCAATGTGGTAATATTGTTTCGGCTTAGAATGTAATTCTGTTGACTTCGCCGATTATTTGAGGACTTAGTTACTTACATGGTTTCTTATGTTTTTCCTTATGTTTTTATTTGTGAACCAACAATGCTTAGTAAACACATTTGAATTTTAAATATATAAATATATGCCAAATTTGATTGATGCTTTCTTAACTTTACAAGTTCACTCTTAAGTATTAATCTATAACATAGTGTTCTCCATAAATAATAACATGAATTATTCAACCTGGCAAAACTATACGGAGTTCACCAAAGTTGCTATGAAGTGACAGAGTTACAAACTGTGCGAAGTGTGAAACCCAGTTATTAGTGACCTACTAACCGCGAACCTTTAATGGATTTTGATATGTGTTATAAAAAACCCTATGAACCATGTTCGCAGTATCCAAACACATAGGAGTAGTTCGCAAAACTTACCTTGTTTAAAGAAACTTACCCATGGAAGTCTTAGATTATGCGAGGTATGCAGGGGTGCGAACCCCTGTGTCAGATAGATGAACAGTTGTGTCCTGCGAGGTACATTGTTTTGCAAAATTTAGGGTTCACATGTTCTTTATTTCTTTCATTCGGTAAATATTTTTGTCTTCAAGTAGTAAGCTAAATTCCTACTTGTGAAATAGGTTAGTAAGAAATTATCACTGCATATCATGAAACAAGCAAAATGTGTTCGTAAGCTTGTATTTTAGTAAATCTTCACATGTTTCTATCTTTTAACTTGTGGTGTGTTGGAGTATAGGTTGGGTAGTAATGGAGAGTCATCTAGGTGGCTAATGTTGTGTTCCATAGCTCGGGTACGGCGATTGGACTAAGTATGGGGTGTTACAATAACTTTACTATAAAAGAATTTAAGAGAAAATATATTTAATTTCTACATTCAACGGATTTCATAATAACAAATTCATTTCATTTCATTTTCAAACTTCAATAATAATTTGAAAAACTTAAATTAACTCTCAGGTCATTTCCCTACTCAATGAGAAACCTTATTCATTTGCGAATGTAACCCATTTCACTAACTTCATCATTTCTATCCATTTTTGTTCATTTGATTCAGCATGCAATTAATTTATGGTTTCAATGAGCTAGAGAAGGGACCGATTGGACATATGCAATTAGGGTTCAAATGATTTATAATTAAATTCTAGCATTTTGCCTATTAATTATAAACTCATTTAGTCATGAAGTCATTCCACCATAGTATTGTGACCGAGCTTTCCCCAGTTACATACAATTACGAAAGCTACTCGATCAATGCTCGTTCAATAACCTTATCGTAAGTGTGTTACCCTTATAGGATATCTTTAATCTCTTTGGGATAAATTCGTTCTCCCAATATGATCATATTTTATCTCATGGCAACCATTACATCTTCCTTCATGAAAAATCAATTACTATCAAATAGTAACAAACTCATTTATCACAAAGGCAAATGACTCATGACCACATTTACTTTTCATCTATCATGTAATGCCAATGAGAGGATATCATTTACCCATGTCTTCGGCTATAAATTCCAATATTGTGAATGATGCTACATATTGCAGAAGTCGTATTCCCAACGCATCAGCTTTGGTTCCTTATCTATTCGAACTCAAGCTTTTACTTACATCACAGTATACGAGTCATGCATAAATAGTTCATCATCCACTCAAGATTAAGGTATCTCACACTATGAATGTCATAAGTGAATAAATCCATAAACGGATTAAGGATCTATTCTACTTGGGTTCTATCTGATATATTGTCAGTTCCATCAATGACATTTATGTTTATATTTTCTAGGAGTCATTCGCTCCGATGCCCAAGATAAAGCATCTCCCTAATTGGATTTGATTGACGACATATTAGTATTTCAATCGATTTTCTCATTTTCAATTAGACTAAGGACATGTTGTAATGCCCCAAAAATTTTAGGAATTTAATTGTGAGACTCTGCAGTAATTAATTTCTATATCTGTGGTTCTATGTTCTGTGATTGAGTTAAGGTCTGAAGTTCGAGTCGCATCATTAAAATTTTTTGTTTTTGAAATAAACCCATAAGCACGCGTTACCCACTTAAGTTCGATTCAGTGTGAAATTGTGACAAAAATGAGCCCGCGATTTCACTAGTTAAGCATCTGTAACACCCCAAACCCGGTCTATGCATTAAGACTGGATTTGGTTTGTTACATGAATCGAGCTATCTTAAAAATTACAGTGAGTCGAAATCTACAATATTATTTTTTTAGTACAAGGTTTAGTAAATATCAAAAGAGTATTTTAAATTTGATGTATATTAGAAAACATTAGTTGAAAACATCAATAATATTGTATTATCAAAATCCTTAAGTAAATTATATAAAAGATAAAATACTAAAAATATTTATAAAAGAATTTCGCATATTTGAAAACCCCAATTTATTTTAAGAAAAACATCATATAATCATCAACTCATAATAAAATGTCCAAAATATAATTTAATCCAACCACACATAAAAATCCATGAAGTATTAATAGAGGCCCTTATTACATCAACCCAAAATAGTAAAAAAAATACTTATTAAGAAGTTCAAGTTTAATAAACCATGTTTTGCAAGATGGCCTCCACAAAGTCATCCTCTACCAAGTCCACGCGGTTTCCATTACCCGAGATGAAAATTTTGAGGAGTGAGTTACTTAGAACTCAAGTATAACTTACTTACTTGTTCACCGGGCCAGATTATCAAGTTATGGATTTGGGCTTCAGCCCATTAGCAGAATTAACAACATGAATAATAATGTGCATGCAAAATGAATTTTCCCTCCCAAACCTAATTTCCATCCGCTACACACCCCCGTACCAACCAACACACGTGGGGATCAAGTCAACCCACCCCCGTCACACCAATCGTAGGCATTAAGCCTTTTTATATTTGTGGCGAGCCACCGAACTAGATTGTGACAAAGTCACCGAACTAGAGACATTGAGCCAATTATTATTTGTGGCAGAGCCACCGAACTAGAGGCAAATAGCCATAATTTTGTGGCAGAGCCACCGAACTAGAGGCAATTAGCCATAATTTTGTGGCAGAGCCACCGAACTAGATTTTGGCAACAGGCCTTCTTCTCTTCATCAATTTCCCAACCCATGCCATATGTATGCAAGGTAGATTATGATCATACAATGATTTTATTAAAAAGGCCCATTAACAAGAGTTAATATTTCCAATTTTTATTAAGACCCAAAAATAACATTTGGTCCAATTAACTATATAACATCTTAGGCCCAAATTTACGATCTAGCAAGAGTTCGGCCCATTTATCGATCTAGCAGGGATTTCAGCTCGTTTAACAATTTAACAGAGATTAAGGCCCATTTATCGATCTAGCAGGGATTTCAACCCGTTTAACAATTTAACAGATATTACGGCCCATTTACGATCTAGCAGAGATTTTAGCCCAATTATCGATCTAGTAGAGATTTTGGCCCAATTAATAATCTAGCAGAGATTTTGGCCCATTCATCAATTTATCAGGCTTTTAGGCCCATTCTTACGAGACATACAATTTACATATTAACAACTAATTTCTCAAGGGCGTTTTCATAATTTTCACAATTTTAGTCGTTTTCGTGTATTTTCGTCAAAATACCAGTTATTCTGTTTTATACCGATCTAGTCGTTTTTACGATCTTACTCAATACCACAATTGACATCCAACCCGAGAAAAGTGTGAAGTTACACACCTCGATATTGTGAGTACTAATCCTTCTCGCTCCTCGACACCTAAATCATATTTCGATCCGTTAGAACACTATCATGTGTAAAAATACATTATCGATATTCGATCCAAAACCTTTCCCTCTTGATTTTGAATCACTTCAATTTTGATTTCTCCTCGCTTATCGTTTCGTTATTCACGAGAATCCACTAACGCATAAAGGCTCGGGAGTTCTAACTACTTGAATAATTGATTTCCTTGTAGATGGTCCGCAACCCGGTGGAAAATCCGGACTCATCAAAGCGCCTTCGCTTATACTTAGGGAAATAGTGGATCCGCCCTCTTACGATAACTAAACACCGCCTTTTCTTCCCTATTTTGAAAATCTTCAATATCAAAAGATCGTTAATCCTAATAATATATCGAAAAAATATACTAAAGATCTTATAGGCGTAGATTTCCTTACCACAAAGATTCTTGCTTCTCAAAAGAGAGTCGACCAAAACGTTCCAAGATGCACACGAACACTCGATTTTCGATCTTCGTTATCGCACTAAAGTAAAATAAAGAGAAACGTTAATAGAATGAACGGGTATTTCGATTCAAGAAATTCTCCTTAACACCATTCATAATCGGCCAACACCACCATAAAAAAATGAACTAAAAGAACTCTTACCTATTCTCCACGGTTGAAAAGAGATGATTGAGAAAATGCTTATGAAAAGAGAGATATTCGGCTATGAAAATCAATGAGAAAAGATATTGATAATATGGTTCGGCAAGGCACACTAACATTCGGCCATGAGAGATTTTTTTATGGAGATAGTATGATTGAAAAGAAAATTAAAAGATAAGAGTAAGAGATGATGATGATGATGAGGATTTGGTTCTCAAAAGAAGAAAAGAGGAAGTAGAGATGTGTTTAGAACATGGTACATTCGGCAATGGAGGAAGGAAGAAAAAGAATGTCTTTTGGTGTTGTATTTTTGGCACAATGAAAAGGCATATAGAGAAATGTGATAGCAAAATAAAATGACCAAATGGTCAAAAGAGTTTTTTTTGCAAACCAAAAGCACAAAGTCGGCCAAAGAGAAGGTTGAGAGAAAAAAATGAAAATCCAAGTTGCACAAGATGCTAAGAATGACCAAAACAAATTCCTACCCTAGCAAAGCTACTAGCAAAAATCGCCAACCTCCCTAGCCATATTGTCAGTCCAAGTTCATTGGTCAAATGACCATGAATTTGTTTCCAAAACATCTTCCTTGATACTAGCCTCATGTCCCCATATATTTCCAAATTCCTTTGATTCCATACCATAAGTTAAAATTACCTTTTTCCTTTAGTCTTACTTACCAAAAATAAAACAACACAACTCATCCATCCTTATCCCTTGCCGACACATGTATGAATTAAAGCCAAAAAATAAAATTTCTAGATGCTAACCAAGGGATTCAACCACTCCCTCATGCCATAACTTATGCGCCATCACCACCTTACCATTTACTCATCTTATGCTTCACTTTGACACTTATTTTACTTAAGTATTAATGTCACTTAGTCCACTTCATTATATTGTCAAAAATAAAAATTATTCTACTCCCGAAAAATTCTATACTCTTCTTCAAGACTATAATAACTACGAGAAGAAATAAGAAAATTTTTTTTCTTCATAAATTAAGCACCAAAAACATGCATTAAAATTGATACTCAAATATTAGGGTGTTACAACTCTACCCTCCTTAAAGAAAATTTCGTCCTCGAAATTTACCTGATTAAAAGAGGTGAGGATATTGTTGCCGAATAGTTTCCTCAGGTTCCCACGTAGCTTCCTCCGCTCCGTGATTATGCCATAAAACTTTGACCAACGGCACGGTTTTCTTTCTTAGCACTTTAACATCTCGGTCTAAGATTTCCACTGGTTCTTCCTCAAAAGACAAGTCTAAATTCAACTCCAATTCTTCTACCGGTATTATGTGCGAAGGATCCGATCTATAACGCCTCAACATGGAAACATTGAAAACATTATGAATTTGACCCAACTCCAGAGGTAACTCAATCTGATAAGCCACTGGACCAACACGCTTCAGCACACGATATGGTCCAATGAACCTAGGACTTAACTTGCCCTTCTTTCCAAACCTGAAAATCTTTTTTCAAGGTGATACCTTCAAGAAAACGTGATCCCCCACAGCATACTCGATATCCTTACGCTTCAGGTCTGCATACGATTTCTGTCTATCTGAGGCTTCTTTCAACCGTGCTCGAATAACTTTTACCTTATTCTCTATTTTAGATATCACCTCCGGACCTAACATCTGTCGTTCGCCTAACTCAGTCCAACAAATAGGAGAACGACACCTACGACCATACAATGCCTCGTAAGGTGCCATCTGAATGCTAGACTGATAGCTGTTATTATACGCAAATTTTGCCAGTGGTAGAAAATCCTCCCAACTACCCCTGAAGTCGATTACACATCCCCTTAACATATCTTCCAATATCTGAATTACTCTCTCTGACTGACCATCAGACTGAGGATGAAAAGCCGTACTAAAATTCAACTTTGTCCCCAAGGCTTCATGCAGAGCTTTCCAAAATCGTGATGTAAATCTGGGATCCCTGTCTGATATAATAGATACGGGTACCCCATGCTACCTCACAATTTCAGATACGTACAGCTTTGCCAACTTCTGCAATGAATAATCCGCGAATCGGTAGGAAATGAGCGTCTTCACAAACGATCGACAATTACCCAAGCGTAATTTTTCTTAGTAGGTGTTAAAGGTAACCCACTAACAAAATCCATAGTTATCCGCTCCCATTTCCAAAGAGGAATTTTTATAGGTGCAACAATCCGACGGTAATTGATGTTCGCCTTCACTTGTCGACAAGTCAAACATTTTCCCACAAACTCAAATTTCACGCTTCAACCTCGCCACCAATATCGTTCACGGAGATCTCGATACATCTTATTTCCTCCGGTGCATAGCATAAGGGCTACTATGTGCCTCTGAAGAATCATTTGCCTCGATCCGAGTCCTTAGGCATACAAACTCTTCCTCGAAAGCACAACACACCTTCCGTGTTTATTCCAAATTCCTCGATTTCACCATTTTCAACTTGCTGAAGTAAAGGTCCCAACTTCCCATCTGATGTCTGTTTTTCCTTGATTTGTTCCAGCCACAGCGGCTTCACCTGAAGTTCTGCTAACAAACTCCCATCCTCATACAAGCTCAAATGGGCAAACAATGCTCTCAATTCAGATACTGTCTTACGACTTAACGCGTCAGCTACCACGTTAGCCTTTCCAGGATGATATTCGATTGAGAAATCATAATCCTTTAATAATTCTACCCATCTTCTTTGTCTCAAATTCAACTCCTTTTGGGTAAGGAGGTATTTAAGACTCTTGTGATCCGTGTAGATTATAGACTTCTCACCATAGAGATAGTGCCTCCAAATCTTTAAAGCAAAGACCACAGCAGCTAACTCCAAATCATGAGTAGGGTAGTTTACTTCATGCGGTCTCAATTGACGAGAAGCATAGGCCACTACCTTTCCATTTTGCATCAACACACAACCTAGACCCGTGTGAGACGCATCACAATAAACAGTGAATTCTTTTCCAGCCTCCGGCTGAATCAAAACTAGAGCTTCCGTCAAGATCTTCTTCAATTTCTCGAAACTCTCTTGCTGCTTTTCAGTCTAATTATACAGAACTCCCTTCCGCAACAGTTTAGTTAGGGGTGCAGCAATCAACGAAAACCCCTCTACAAAATGTCTATAGTAACCAGCCAAACCCAAGAAACTCTGAATTTTAGCTACCGATGTTGGTGGTTTCCAATCCAGAATAGCCTCAATTTTTTGAGGATCCACCCTTATTCCTTCGGCTGATACTACATGACCTAAGAAAGTCACTTCCTTTAGCCAAAATTCGCATTTACTGAATTTGGCGTAAAGTTGCTTATCACAAAGTAACTGCAATACTATACGCAAAT
Source organism: Gossypium rotundifolium (assembly GCA_025506655.1). Taxonomy (NCBI): domain Eukaryota; kingdom Viridiplantae; phylum Streptophyta; class Magnoliopsida; order Malvales; family Malvaceae; genus Gossypium; species Gossypium rotundifolium. Next base: position 79,552,380 of record CP106729.1, on the reverse strand, counting down.
GCTTGTCATGTTCCTCATCATTTCTTGAATAAACCAATATGTCATCTATGAACACTACCACAAACCGGTCTAAATATGGTTGAAAGACTCGATTCATCATGTCCATAAATACGGCTGGTGCATTGGTTAATCCAAACGGCATCACTACAAACTCATAATGTCCGTAACGAGTCCAAAATGCCATCTTATAAATGTCCGCTTCTTTTACCTTGAGCTGGTGATAACCCGATCTCAAATCAATTTTGGAGAAAATTGAAGCTCCTTTTAATTGATCAAACAGGTCGTCAATTATCGGTAGAGGATACCGATTCTTGATCATCAATTTATTCAATTGTCTGTAATCAATGCACATACGCATCGATCCGTCTTTCTTCTTAACGAACAAAACTAGTGCTCCCCACGGAGACACACTTGGTCGAATACATCCCCGATCCAGCAATTCTTAAATTTGAGCTTTAAGCTCTGCCAACTCCTTCGGTGCCATTCTATAAGGAGCAATGGACACTGGAGCTATCCTGCAAAAGCTCAATGCCAAATTCTACTTCCGATCCGAGGTATACCGGAAGTTCTTCGGGAAATACATCGGGAAATTTCTTCACCGTTCTCACATCATTCACAGATAACTCTTTGGCATCCAAAGCACAGATAAAGGCTAGGAATGCTCCATATCCTTTCCAAACCAACTTCTCTGCCTTTAATGCAGATACCACATTTGCCAAGTAGTTCCTTCGTTCACCAATCATTATGACTTCCTTATCATCTGAGGTTCTTACTGACATTCGTTTTTCAGCACAATCCAATTGCGCCCGATGTTTAACCAACCAATCCATGCCTAGAATGAGATCGAACTCACCGAAAGGCAGTTCTATCAAGTTCGCCGAGAATACCTCTTCTTGAATTTCCAAGGGCACGTCTCTAAACATTTTATTAACAATTACCGACTGTCCTAAAGGACTAATTACTGTCATCTCACTATCGGTAATTTCAGATTCTAGATTCAGGTTTCCAGATATGGTGCTAGCAACATATGAGTGGGTAGAACCAACATCTATTAAAGCAATAACAGGTACATCGAAGATGAAGAACGTACCAGTTATCACATCTGGTGCATTACCGTCCTCACGGCGTCTAACTGCATAGACTAGTCCAGGTTGTCTTGCATCCGCGTTCCCTCTAGGACCATTACCTCGACCCGGTGCACCTTGACCACGACCAGCCCCATTACCACCACGACCTGGTCCACGACCTCTCGGTGGCTGCTGAGCACCTCTGGCTGGTTGTGCATCATTATTACGAACTTCTTGAGTCGTATCCATGCGTCGAGGACAATTTCTATTGAACCGCATTTGTAACAAGGGCCCATTTTCCTCCAACACTCTCCAAAGTATCTTTTTCCACATTCAGCACAGTCTCGACTTCGATTATTAGTTACCGGCGTTCTACCTTGAGCTGGTTCATCATTTCGAGGTCTCTTTTAGAATCTCTTTGAAGAACCAGACTGTTGTGTCTCTCTCTTATTTCTAAATCTTTCTCGGTTTTGCCGTTCTGAGTTTTTAGCCTCCTTGGCTATCTTTGCCTTCTCCACAAGCGTGGAAAAAGTTCTAACTTGCTGTGGAGCAATCAGAACCCTCAGCTCATCATTAAGCCCATCCTCGAAACGTACACAACGTTCATGATCTGTTGATACAATTGTCCGAGCATAGCGGCTCAAACGTATAAACTCAGCTTCATATGCTGCTACTATTTTACTCCCTTGTACAAGATTCAGAAATTCCTTCCTTCGAGCGTCTACATAACTTATTCCAACGTATTTTCCTTGGAAGGTAGCTTTAAAGAATTCCCAAGTAATCAGTGCAGCTTTGGTGCCTTCTCGAACAGTGAGCCACCACTGATACGCCTCGTCTCTTAACAAGGACACAGCTCCTTTCAGTTTTTACTCATCAGTGCAATCCATATCATCCATAATCCGTTCCATAGCTTCGAGCCAGTATTCAGCCACATTTGGAGCTACACCAGAAACTCCTTTAAAAACTTCTGCATTATTGGATTTGAGTCGTTCCAAATTGACCCACGAGTTGTTGGCCCAATTCTAGTTCTGGCAACCCTTTCTAGGATTCGCAGCATGGCTTGTGTCAAAGCATTATCTTCTTCCATGTGATCGCGTGATCCCGTCTCACTCTCAAATGATGCAGGTGCATCCATTTTCGGCATATTATTTGGTGCTTCAGTCATAGCACCTCGGCCTCTACCACAGCCACGTGTACCGCGTCCACAACCACGTCCTCTAGTGCTCATGATGGCTTATTTGTTTTTATCTTATTACAAATTTTATGAATCAGCAAATTATTTCAGTGTTTATTAACAATGTCTTATGAGATTAGAGAGAAAAAGTTGTTTTTCGCAACATATCCTATAGTCTCAATCTCTACGATTTTTCACATCTAAAATTAAAAGTTCTAGAGTGTTCCTATGATCATCATAGTAATCATTAAGTAATAAATACTTACTTGACTTGCTGTCGGATGCTTGTGACGCCATACTGATCTTTAAAACATATTTGAATGAATTCATACAGAAATTATTTGTGAACCCAAACCACAGTCGAGTTTTTGAAACTGGCTCTGATACCATTAAATGTAACACCCCAAACCTGGTCTATGCATTAAGACTGGATTTGGTTTGTTACATGAATCGAGCTATCTTAAAAATTACAGTGAGTCGAAATCTACAATATTATTTTTTTAGTACAAGGTTTAGTAAATATCAAAAGAGTATTTTAAATTTGATGTATATTAGAAAACATTAGTTGAAAACATCAATAATATTGTATTATCAAAAATCCTTAAGTAAATTATATAAAAGATAAAAATACTAAAAATATTTATAAAAGAATTTCGCATATTTGAAAACCCCAATTTATTTTAAGAAAAACATCATATAATCATCAACTCATAATAAAATGTCCAAAATATAATTTAATCCAACCACACATAAAAATCCATGAAGTATTAATAGAGGCCCTTATTACATCAACCCAAAATAGTAAAAAAAATACTTATTAAAAAGTTCAAAGTTTAATAAACTATGTTTTGCAGTATGGCCTCCACAAAGTCATCCTCGGCCCAAGTCCACGTCAGTTTCCATTACCTGGGATGAAAATTTTGAGGGAGTGAGTTATTTAGAACTCAGTGTATAACTTACTTACTTGTTCATTGGGCCAGATTATCAAGTTATGGATTTGGGCTTCAGCCCATTAGCAGAATTAACAACATGAATAATAATGTGCATGCAAAATGAATTTTCCCTCCCAAACCTAATTTCCATCCGCTACACACCCCCGTACCAACCAACACACCTGTGGGGATCAAGTCAACCCACCCCGCCGTCACACCAATCGTAGGCATTAAGCCTTTTTATATTTGTGGCAGAGCCACCGAACTAGATTGTGACAAAGTCACCGAACTAGAGGCATTGAGCCAATTATTATTTGTGGTAGAGCCACCGAACTAGAGGCAATTAGCCATAATTTTGTGGCAGAGCCACCGAACTAGATTTTGGCAACAGGCCTTCTTCTCTTCATCAATTTCCCAACCCATGCCATATGTATGCAAGGTAGATTATGATCATACAATGATTTTATTAAAAGGCCCATTAACAAGAGTTAATATTTCCAATTTTATTAAGACCCAAAATAACATTTGGTCCAATTAACTATATAACATCTTAGGCCCAAATTTACGATCTAGCAAGAGTTCGCCCATTTATCGATCTAGCAGGATTTCACCCGCTTAACAATTTAATGTAGATTAAGGCCCATTTATCGATCTAGAAGGATTTTACCGTTTAACAATTTAATGAGATTACGGCCCATTTACGATCTAGCAGAGATTTCAGCCCAATTATCGATCTAGCAGAGATTTTGGCCCAATTATTAATCTTGCAGAGATTTTGGCCCATTCATCAATTTATCAGGCTTTTAGGCCCATTCTTACGAGACATACAGTTTACATATTAACAACTAATTTCTCGAGGCGTTTTGTAATTTTCACAATTTTAGTCATTTTCGTATTTTCGTCAAAATACCGGTTATTCCATTTTATACCGATCTAGTCATTTTACGATCTTACTCAATACCGCAATTGACATCCAACCCGAGAAAAGTGTGAAGTTACACACTCGATATCGTGAGTACTAATCCTTCTCGCCTCGACACCTAAATCATATTTCGATCCGTTAGAACACTATCATGTGTAAAAATACATTATCGATATTCGATCCAAAACCTTACCCTCTTGATTTTGAATCACTTCAATTTTCGGTTTCTCCTCGTTTATCGTTTCGTTATTCGCTGAGAATCCACTAACGTACAAAGGCTCGGGAGTTCTAACTACTTCGAATAATTGATTTCCTTCGGTAGATGGTCCGCAACCCGATGGAAAATCTCGGACTATCAAACCGCCTTCGTTTATACTTAGGGGAAATAGTGGATCCGCCCCTCTTACGATAACTAAACACCGCCCTTTTCTTCCCTATTTTGAAAATCTTCAATATCAAAAGATCGTTAATCCTAATAATATATCGAAAAAATATACTAAAGATCTTATAGGCGAGATTTCCTTACCACAAAGATTCTTGCTTCTCAAAAAGAGAGTCGACCAAAAACGTTCCAAGATGCACACGAACACTCGATTTTCGATCTTCCGTTATCGCACTAAAGTAAAATAAAGAGAAACGTTAATAGAATGAACGGGTATTTCGATTCAAGAAATTCTCCTTAACACCATCCATAATCGGCCAACCCCACCATAAAAAAAATGAACTAAAAGAACTCTTACATATTCTCCACGGTTGAAAAGAGATGATTGAGAAAATGCTTAAGAAAAGAGAGATATTCGGCTATGAAAATCAATGAGAAAAGATATTGATAATATGGTTCGGCAAGGCACACTAACATTCGGCCATGAGAGATTTTTTTATGGAGATAGTATGATTGAAAAGAAAATTAAAAGATAAGAGTAAGAGATGATGATGAGGATGAGGATTTGGTTCTCAAAAGAAGAAAAGAGGAAGAAGAGATGTGTTTAGAACATGGTACATTCGACAATGGCGGAAGGAAGAAAAAGGATGTCTTTTGGTGTTGTATTTTTGGCACAATGAAAAGGCATACAAAGAAATGTGATAGCAAAATAAAATGACCAAATGGTCAAAAGAGTTTTTTTTGCAAACCAAAAGCACAAAGTCGGCCAAAGAGAAGGTTGAGAGAAAAAAATGAAAATCCAAGTTGCACAAGATGCTAAGAATTACCAAAACAAATTCCTACCCTAGCAAAGCTACTAGCAAAATCGCCAACCTCCCTAGCCATATTGTCGTCCAAGTTCATTGGTCAAATGACCATGAATTTGTTTCCAAAACATCTTCCTTGATACTAGCCTCATGTCCCCATATCTTTCCAAATTCCTTTGATTCCATACCATAAGTTAAAATTACCTTTTTCCTTTAGTCTTACTTACCAAAAATAAAACAACACAACTCATCCATCCTTATCCCTTACCGACACATGCATGAATTAAAGCCAAAAAATAAAATTTCTAGATGCTAACCAAGGATTGAACCACTCCCTCATGCCATAACTCATGCGCCATCACCACCTTACCACTTACTCATCTTATGCTTCACTTTGACACTTATTTTTACTTAAGTATTAATGTCACTTAGTCCACTTCATTATACTGTCAAAAATAAAAAATTATTCTACTCCCGAAAAATTCTATACTCTTCTTCAAGACTATAATAACTACGAGAAGAAATAAGAAAAAAAATTTTCTTCATAAATTAAGCACCAAAAACATGCATTAAAATTGATACTCAAATTTTAGGGTGTTACAGCATCTATCTGTATTCTGTCTGGTTTCAAGTTTGAATCCCATCGTATACGTTAGGAAAATATTTTTTTCAAATGCTAGAAATTTGTTTGGAAGTTAGGAAATTAATTAACGATAGTTTTTATTTCCTTTCTTCTTCATATTTTTATTTTCTTTCTTTTTTGTTTCTATCTTTTTCTTTTTTTCTGTTTGATTATTATGTTAATCGGAAGAGGTGAGGGAACATGGATTAACAGAAATTTCGTTGTTAGTCACTGGTTAGAAGGCTATCGGTAAGTAACTATCAATGCGAGCATCTCCATGATTTTTCCTTCACCTTGCAAATTGCTTGAAATGGAGTACTTTTGTGAGTCTCAAGAATCTCTTACTAACGGTGGTGTATTTACCTAGCAGGCGAGGCTGTTAACAACAAGGAATAGAAATAAGAAAATTAATGTGATTGTTGTTGAAGTTTCGGTAAGTTTGGGTTATTTGAAGGTTTCGTGTCAAAACTTTCGACGTGGGTATTAAGTGAGTAATTGGGAAGTTCTGTTGATTAATTTACTAAATTGTGTTGCTGGATGCTTGTTTTAGGTTTCGGGAATCTTTAGATTTGTTGTCTCTTTGATATCTTTTCAAGTGCCTACCAGAAACCTTAATTTTGCAAGTTTCGGGTCGTAAGAAATGGTGGTTGTCGACACCACACTACCAAGCACACGAGCGTGTGACTAGACTATGTTATCCACAAGGGTGTGTGGCAGGCCATGTGATCGACCGTGTAACTCACTATTTGTTGAATTAGGGCCACACGGGCTTGTGACCAAGTCATGTGTGGCCATGTTTGTGCAGAGTCCACATGACCAAGGACACGGGCATGTGCCTAGGTCGTGTAACTCACTATTTGTAGTATAAAAGACACATGGCCAGGGATAGGAGCGTGTGTCCAGGCCGTATGAGTGATACGAGAAAGAGCACGAGCATGTGTCTAGGCCGTGTATCTCATTGTTTATGCTTAAAAACCACACGACCAAGGCACACGGGCGTGTGACCCGGCCGTGTGGCAGGATGTTGGGTCGAGAACTATCCTTTTGAGGCCGGACCTGTACTTAATTTTGATATTACCTTCCTTAACGAACGAATAATTGAATTTGATTATATGATAACTGTCTAAGATGCTATGTGCACTATGATACCTACTCTGTTATAGGGTTGTCTTGGTTAATTGTATAATGAGTTGGAAAGACTGAACATATGTTACGGGATTTGTATTTTGCATTGGCATGTGATGAGATGTTGTGAAGGGAGAGAGAGTCTATTCTGAAATCATGGTTATGCCATAATGAGTATTACTCTAATTCTGGCGCTTGTCGCATATTAATCTAGCAGCTAAGCTCCATTTCTGTGGAAGTGTCAATGAACACTATAAAGGTGTGTAGGGATGGATGGGCATTCAATGTCCATAGTGGTGTGTTAGGATGGCTGCATATGGTGTGTAGCAAACAGAAATAGGATTATTACATCTGATTCTGATCTGAACCATGTTTGAACTGAATTTGTATATATGTATACCTACGTAACACATTTGCTTTGAATCTGGACTAAATATACTTCTATATCAAACTGAATCTCTAAATTTGGAATTTATTTATAATCAAGCATTGTTGAATTACATTCCTTTAATGCATTGAGTTCACAACTCACTCTGTTATTGATTGGATTTTAGGTGGTCCCCAATCTTGATCGGTCAGTGTCGTGGAAGCTCGGTCAAACTTTTATCTTTCCTTTTATGCATTACTATTATGGATTGATGTTCTATGATATTATGGAATTTATGAAGATTATAAGTTTAAATTATCGTTGTGATGGATGTTATGTAATGACTGGTTCAGTTTGACTGTGTTATGAAAGTAGGAGTTTAAGTATGGATGACGTGACTCTCCAAATTTGATCTGGACGTCTAGGCTGGGTTTAGGGTGTTATACATGTTTAGGTTCATCTACTAATATAAGTTGTCTTTTTGAATTTTTATCTGACCACATAATACCGTTTAGTATCAATTAAACATTAGACAACCAGTGAGCTAATATTTGCTTCCATTTTGCTTTGCATGCAAAAAAAATTAAGAAAAATATAATAAGGGTATTAATGTGATTCATGAATAATTTTATCAAACCAATCTGTTAGAAAAAAATACAAGTGTACATAGACGAAAATTCTACACCTAGGGCACCAGATCGAACAATCACCCACTTAACTTAGTGAAGTAGATGAATCATGTTTCGCATTCTTATTTACCACATCCACTATTACGTCAATCACTACAATCTCTCTTATGATACTTTCTATTAACGTGTTTTATCTTCATATGGTTTCTTTAGGGTTCAGCTATATTTGTACTATTATAGTGTCATAGCTTTTTCCATACCTTGTATTCAACCCTCCATAGTAAAGTTAGTTGATGGGCTCGAAACTAACTAATATTTTGACAAAGGCAAGTGCACCTATCAAACAATAGTATAGCTTTGATAAGTCTAGAATATCGTATCCTCAAGGACTAAAATTACTAGTAATAACTATCTTTTTATTATTTAGCCTAATAATTAAAGGGTTTTGTTTTAATCTAAAAAATCTAACTAACTAATTTACTATGAACGCGACCGAGAGTGAAGAGAATAATCAAATAAACCAATGAATAAAGATACTACCCAATGAAGAATCCACCTAGACTTCACTTATTATTCTGACTCTGAATTAAATGATTTATTCACTTGTCTTGATCCGTAGAAATCCCTAAATTATGTTAATATCTCTTTCGAGACTAAGAACAACTGACTCTAGGTTGAATAATTGAAATCTCTTTCTAATTAAAACCCCAATAGTCGTGTTAACTTGATCTATGGATTCCCTTATTAGATTTGACTCTAATCCGATAGATTTATGTCATTCTATTTCTAGGGTTGCAATCAACTCTGCTTAATTACGCAAGATCTACTCTTAAATAGGGACCTTTGCTTCACTGAATAAGCACATCAATCTTGACTTAATATCCTGAAAATATTAAAGCAAGGGTTAAGAACACATAATTAAGAATAAGTATTTATCATGTAATTCAGATAATTAAATAATAAGATTCATCTAGGTTTCATCCTCCCTAGGTATTCAGGGAGTTTAGTTCATAACGTGTGAGGAAAACATCTTAGGAATAAGAAAACAACAAGACATAAAGAACCCAAAAACTTCTAAAGAACTTGATAGAGATCTTCAATCTTGAAGTGAATCTATTTCTGAGATGATCCCGATGGCTTCCTTCGAGTAATTACTTCGATCTACTCTGCGTCCTCCTTTAGGTCTTCCTTTGGCATGTATTTATAGATTTAGAAGGCTCAGAAACCCTAAAAATTAGCTTTTTTCGAGTGAAAACAAAGTAGGGTGGGACAGGGACACGGGCGTGTGCTTGGCTTATGTGAGGGTGCCCAGGCCGTGTGGAAATTTGGGTGACTCGCGATCGACACGGGCTGGCACACGGGTGTGTGTCCAACCCGTGTGGTTCACACGGGCATGTGCCCTGCCCGTGTGGTTTTGGCTTAGCCATGTGGATCCTTAATATGGCTCGTTTTACCCTGTTTTGGCCTTTTTTCGCTCCTTTCGCTTCCCTATGCTCAGTTAAGTATAGAAATACAAATTTAAAGGATTAGGAGCATCGAATTCACATAATTGTATAAATAAACATCCAAAAACACGCTAAGCATGGGATTAAAATGTGTTACTTTTATGGTTTATCATTAGTAGTGGAACCCTACTTGACACATATTCACATTATGGACTTGACACCTAGGACAAAGATATAGCCTGATGTCGATTTCCTCGAATCCTGACATGTTTGGAAGTAAGAATTGGTATATCCAATAGGTGTAATGTCTCCTCTGGAATACACAAGCATATAATCACTTATTCTCTATAAATACTTGAGTATATGCTTAACTGTTTGACAGTGTCTTAGATTGAGATTCGTCCAATACGACTCACTAACCATACTGTGAAATAAATATTTGGACATGTGCATAATATAGCGTACATGAGACTTCATACTGTAGAAGCACAAAAACATTTCTCATGTTTTCTCTTTCTTTCACTGTCTTAGGACAGTCCTCCAAAGAAAGATGAAATCCTGATACAGAAGGTTGAGATCCCTTCTTGGAATTGACCATTGCATAACATTTCAGTATCTTGTATATGTATGAAGCTTGTGAGAATTCTATCAATTTTTTTTTCTTTTGATCCCTTAGGATTTGAATACCCAAAAAAAATTAGTTTCTCCCAAGTCTTTCATGCTAAACTATTGAGTTAACGACAATTTAACTGATGGCAATGTTCCTACATAATTTCCAATGAGTAGAATGCCATCGACATATAGAACGGGAAAGACCACCTTCTATCCTTAATATGTTTATAAACACAAGGTTCATCTTCATTTTTATCAAATCCAAAATTTTTGATCTCTTGATCAAATCTTTGATTCCTTGAGCAAGATCTTTGCTTAAGTCCATATATAGATCTAAGCAATCTGGAAACTTTATACTCATTTATTTTAGCTATATATTCGATGTGTTACATAATATAGGTGCTCTCTTCAAGATAGACATTCAAGAACGCTATCTTGATATCCATTTGTGACATCTCGTAATTGAGAGTTATTGCAATGGATAAAAATATACGGATTGAATTAAGCATGGCAATAGGAGAAAAGGTTTTTTCGTAACTAATACCTTCTTTTTAAGTATAACCTTTTGCTACAAGTTTGGCCTTGTAAGTTTCCTCTTTTCCATCCACATTTCTTTTCTTCTTGTATATCCGCTAACACTCTATGGGTTTTATCCATTCTTCTAAGTATACAAGTTCCCACATTGAGTTGGATTGCATAGAGTCCATCTCAACTTTCATAGATATTTCCTAGAGCTTAGGATCAACACTCTGCATCACTTCATCAAAAGTGAGTGGGTCATCATCTTCTTATTCAATAGACTTAGTATTTAGAATACTTCCACCAAATTGGAAGAACTCAGGCCTACAAGAGATTCTCTCATTGTGATGAAGCTCCCTATGTTGCTGATGTTTGTAGGTCTACTATTAAGAGTTGGTTCTAGAACCATTTCAATAGAACTTTGCGTATTTCTTGAAATTTCATCGAATACTTCTTTACTTTGAGTTTTAAAGTCGTTCATGCAACTTTCTTCAAGGAAGTATCATGAGTCAAAACTATCATTGTTTGCTCCTTCAGATTATAATACAAACTAACTTTGTTCCCTTAAGATATCCCATAGATATTCACAATTCTGTCCATGAATCTAACTTCCTCACATCCTTATCCAATACGTGGGTTAGGCATCCCCAAATCCTTAAATGATTTTGACTTGGCTTCCTACTATGCCACAAACCTTATGGAGTTTTAGATGCAATATTAGTTGGTATATCATTTAGACTATAACAAGCCATTTTTGAGGTATATCCCCAAAAAGAGATTGACAACTTTGAATAATTTAACATCGATCAAACCATGTCTAACAAAGTTTGATTCCTTCTCTCTACCATGCCATTTTGTTGTTAAGTTCCCGAGTCGATTAATTGGGATACTATCCCATTCTCTATGAGATACCCTTAAAACTCGTCCAATAAATATTCTCCACCTCGATCAGACTGAAGTGCCTCTATGGGTAAACTTAGTTGTTTCTCTACTTCTACACGAAACTCTTTGCATTTATCAAAGGTTTTACTTCTGCGGTGCATTAGGTACACATACCCATATCTTTAATCATCATCGATAAAGGTTATGTAATAATCATAACCACCTCTTCCACTAACGCTCATGGGGCCACATACGTTAGTGTCCACAAGTTCTAAAGGTTTCATGACCCTCGTTCCTTTGTATTACAAGATCGCTTAGTCATGTTACCTTCCAAGCAATATTCACCTTGTGGAAGATCAACTTCTTAGGCAAACTTATTGTGCCATCTTTCATAAGTCTAGTGATTCTTCCTTGGTTAATATGACCAAGTCTCACATGCCAAAGGTACGCCTCATTAGAGTGAGAATTTTTGAGTCTTTTATTCGAAATTTTAATTTCAAGCAATGTGTACATCTTTGGTTTAATAAAATAGAGATTCTTAGACTTTCATCCATTATAGATAAGATTACGATTTCTAAATATTGCAACATCATTATTAAAATTCATGGTCAAGCTTGTCGAAACCATTTTTATTTTGGGTTTAAAAAATGGGGATCGACTTTAAAAATAGGGAATCGTCACCGATCCTTTTTGTTTAGGTGTGATCAAGTCACCTATAAAAATATTTTGGTCTGCAAAATTCGAGAAAATGGGTTCGGGAGTCGGTTACGTGCAAGGAAGGGTTAGCACCCTTGCAACGCCCAAAGTTGGTACCAAATTGATTAATATTGTCCCAATGTCGAAAACCTGAAAATATTTAGGGTAAAAATTTAAAAAAATCACTAAATCGGAATTGAATCTCAAGATTAACTCGTTTCAAAGGAATCAAAGTATCATACCCAGCATGTTAGGATATAACACATTTATACTCTGACACCGAGATCATCTTTGATCTTCAAAACATATGAAAAGGGTATTTGGTTATTTAGTTGAATGAAAAATCGACACCCAACACGTTAGGATGTAATTTTCCATACTTCTAAACACACAAACATTGCCTTGTTTTTCGAATACGCAACCTTAACATTGGTTCAATATACGCTTTTAACGAAAGAAAGCATTTAGAAAGAATTTGAATATATTTGAGTTTGAAATATAAAATAATAACTAGTAACAAAAGTGATTAAGCATGACTTAATATATAATATCAATATCACATCATCGGATATAATTATTGAAAGAATTATCACACGAATATACAACAACAATCACATAATTAAACGGACATATTAATAATCAATATAATTCTACAAGATTCATGACGGTGAATTAATACAAAACATGCTTTAAAATGCTAATAAATAAATTTTAAATAAAGAGAAAATGGAGTTTGAGATTGATAATTTATGAAACCATTTAAAATACAACACATTATAAATGAATTTGTGAATAAGAATTTTGAGATGAATCATAAAGATGTAAATATATAATGAATTTCAAAATAATAACATATAATTATATATAAATTTACAAGAAACTATACAAACTATCAAAGGATCTCATAAGTACAATTTTAAAATTTAAACAATTATACAATACATAAAATAAATTAAAACAACTGTGGTAGCCATTAAAAATAATAAAGAAATTTAATACTATAAGAGAATTATAAGAATTATTAACTTAAATTAAAACTTAATTGAAAATAAAAATAAAGTTTAAAAGCCATTTTTTAAATAAATAGAATCATTTAAACAAAATTTGGTGTCAAATTAAATTGTGCATAAATAATCAGGGATCAATTGAGAAAATATTCCCATAGCTCAAAACACAACGCATGGAACGGATCAAATTGAAATGGTGAGCAAATTACGGAAACTAATTAAAAAAAAGAAAATATATAAAGGATCTGATTAAAGGCAGTATAGAAATAAAGGGACCAAACGTGCAAATTCCCCTTTAATACACAAACACGCGGACCCTGGGATTCTGGTTCGGATCGGGTCGAACGGGTTCTTCATTGCCAATGAAACGATGTCGTTTCTTTCATACTTAAGACCATCTTATGCTGCCAAAATCTAACCATTCACTCATTTTTTTTAAAAAAAAACATAAAGTGAAACCCTAATCTCGTCTCCTCCTCGCGCCACAATCAAAGACTTCTCCATCGTTCACCAAAACGCCACAAAAAAGGCGATTAGCGACATACGGAGGTTTGATCTGCTTTTATAAACTTCGATCTGCCAAATTCCAACTAGTATCCACCTCTAAAACTCTGATTAACGGAGAAAAGGAGGATAGAAACCACGGTAATCCCTTCTTTCTATTTTCATTTGTCTATTCGAAATAAAACAATGAAAAGAAATTTTGAATAAAATGAAATCACCTTTCCCTTCTTGTTTTTTTTTATTTTGTATTTTCTTTATGAATGTGTGTGTATACAAAAAGATGGGGATCCCCTTACATTGCTTCAAATCGGCCTTATATAGCCAAAAATGAAAAGTAAAAATAAAAATAAAATACAAAATCCATTTTAATTTATATTATTGCTGTCAAATTGTTGTTTTGCTGTATTAGCCTTTTTTTGTTATTTGCTTGTTGTTTGTTTGTAGGCGTGGACATCATGGAACGGCAAGGAGGCCATTGTTGAGGCGGGGCAGCCCGATTGCCTGGCTGGCATGAGATTTCGGGGCGCGTACGGAAGGTCGTTGTTGTGGATGCACGCGCGGAGCACGTGGGGAAGGCCATTAAGGCACTGAAGGGTCTAGCTACTACTGGTCAAGAGTCTGGAAGCCTCTAGGGTTTCCAGAATTCCTTAATGCAATTGGGCCATTTGGGCTGTATCTTGGATTGCTGAGTTCATGTGGGTTTTGTGTTAGTGTAATTTAGAAACGGGTATTGGGTTTGAGTTTGTAAATTTGGGCTCGGATCAAACCATCTGTAAATTTATTGGAGTGCTTTATTATTTATTGGACTTTATTGGTTTATTTAATTTTGGTTATGCTCAATTGGGCCCGTGCAGAAATTGAGTCTTACAGCTGCCCCTCTTTGCTCGTTGTCATGTAACGAGAATAGAGCAAAGACTTCAAAAAGGGCCAATTTTATCTGGTCGCCTCTTTTAGTGCTTTTCTTCTTCGAGTAACTTCATTCCATCCCACTGCATCTTCAGGGACATGCGAACTAGCGCTTCGATCTCAATAAGGACTGATCCTCAATGTAAACTCAGGGAGATAAGATCTAATGTTTTCGACCTGCTCCTACAACTTTAGGATTGCCGGATCTACTATCTTCAGTCTGCTTCTACAAAATCAGGATTACCAGATTTGCTATCTTCAATCTGCTCCGCTGCAAACTCAGGGAGACAAGATCTAATGTCTTCGATATGCTCCTGCAACCTCAGGATTGCCAAATCTGCTATCTTCAATTTGTTCCTGCAAACTCAGGATTGCCAGATTTGCTATCTTCAATCTGCTCCTACAACTTCAGGATTGCCAGATTTGCTATCTTCAATCTTCTCCACTGCAAAATTAGGGAGATAGGATCTGATATCTTCGATCTGCTCCTGCAACTTCAAGATTGCCAGATCTGCTATCTTCAATCTGCTCCTGCAACTTCAGGATTGCCAGATTTTCTATCTTTAATTTGCTCCACTACAAACTCAGGGAGACAGGATTTGATGTCTTCGATCTACTCCTACAACTTCAGGATTGCCATATTTGCTATCTTCAATCTACTCCTGCAACTTCAGGATTGCTAAATTTGCTATCTTCAATCTGCTCCTGCAACTTCAGGATTGCCAGATTTGTTATCTTCAATCTGTTCCACTACAAACTTAGGGAGATCGATGTCTTCGGATCGGGATTGCCATATTTGCTATCTTCAATCTACTCGCAATCGGGATTGCTAAATTTGCTGCTCCGCAAATTTATTTGTTATCTTTGCCACTACAAACTTAGGAGACAGGATCGATGTCTTCGATCAAATTTAGGATTCATCGCTATCTTCAATCTACTCCTGCAACTTCAGGATTGCTAGATTTGCTATCTTCAATCTGCTCCTGCAATTTCAGGATTGCCAGATTTGTTATCTTCAATCTGTTCCACTACAAACTTAGGGAGACAGGATCTGATGTCTTCGATCTGCTCCTGCAACTTAAGGATTGCTAGATCTGCTATCTTTAATCTGCTCCTGCAACTTCAGGATTGCCAGATTTGCTATCTTCAATCTACTCCACTGCAACCTCGGGAGACAAGGTTAAGTGACTTGAATCTGCTCCATTACCAGCACATAGAGATAAGATTCACCAAATTTAATCTGCCCCACTGCTATCACAAGAAGACAAGATCTACAATTTATTTAGTCTACTCCCTTACTACATCAGGAAGATAAGACTATAATCTTCAGTTCTGCTCCACTACCATCTCGAGGGAACAAAATCTAAACTTTCCAGTCTGTTTCCTTACTATCTCAGGGAGACTTCAATCTTCAGCTTGCCCCACTACCATCTCGAGGGGACAAGATCTGAACTTTTTAATTTGCTTCCCTACTATCATAGGAAGACTTCAATCTTCAGTTTGCTCCACTACTATCTCTAGGGAACAAGATCTGAACTTTTCAATTTGCTTCCCTACTATCTAAAGAAGACTTCAATCTTTAGTTTGCTCCACTAACATCTCTAGGGAACAAAATCTGAACTTTCCAATTTGCTTCCCTACTATCTCAGGAAGACTTCAATCTTCAGCCTGCTCCCTTGCTACTTTAGAAAGATAAGGCTAGGCAACTTGAATCTACTCCATTGCCAGTACATGGAGATAAGACTCACCAAATTTGATCTGTCCCACTTCTATCTCGAGGAGACAAGATCTACAATTTACCAATGGTGCTACACTGTCCTCTGAGGGCCCTGTCCTGTAGACTCAATTTCACATGCATATGTTTGTGCCAAATGATCATGATGCTATGATCAGAATGAATCAAATGCTCCTAGCCACATGTATTATGAATGCCAAAAATGTCATGATTCTCTCTTTCTTTTTTATTGTAAAATGATTAAGATGCAATGATCAGAATGAATCAAATGCTCCTAACTAGATGATATTTGTATGAGTGCAGAATGTCATGAGAATGACTTTTTTTTAATGGATAATGATTAAGATGCAATGATCAGAATGAATCAAATGCTCCTAACTAGATGATATTTGCAAAATTTTATGAGAATGATCCCTGCTTAAGGTGTCATCATTCATTATTCATCAAAGTAATATGTTGCCCTTTTATTCGGTTGGTATTCTTAACAAAAAACTTGAGAAACCATTATATCTTGCTCAATAGATTTGCCCCTCTATAACTTCAGGGTTCATCTCATTAAGACTCTGGAGTATAAAATCTGAATATTTTCCAATCCATCCCACTGCGAGTCCAAAATGTAGTATTTGTTTCTTCCTCAACCCATCCTATTGTTATTCACAGGTGCCTGACCTGTATCATTTTTTAGCCATACCATCACAACTCAGGGGTAGAAGACTGTAGATTGTTCAATCGCTAATCACTCCCCAGCTAACCTAAACAAATATGTATGCATGATATTGGCAAGTATGCATAATATCATTTTTCCAAGAATGATTCCTTTTACTCTTGGGTTAACATTGTCGATTTTCCATCAAAATTGTATTACTAATGCAATATCTTCACATTTTTTGAAAAAATCTAAAGAGATAGCCTTAGTCTAGACTCCTCCTTAAACTTGGTGAGTTTTAAACAATAATCCTGTTTCAAGTTCTTGTATTATTCAGAAGCTTCCAGAGTAATTTACGAAACTCCTTTCATGAAATTATTATTAGTCCACTAATCGTTATTTCAATGCAAAATGCTTGAAAAATATTAAAGGACAAGAAGGAAACTAATTAGGAGCATAGCTCGAAACAAATAAGCTAAGCAAAAATAGCAATCGCAATCAAGAAGGAAGTTTTAATGGCAATTTATTTTAAAATGGATACATCAATCAAAGATGACAAATTAAGAATGGGTAATATAGAAACTAGGTGCCCCAGATATCACAGCCTGAGCTTCTCTTGTTCAAACTTCTTGAGGACCATTTTAAGCTCAATATGCTTAGGGGATCTGGAGTACTTTGTCGATGCCCCAAGATGTCTCATGCTTCCTCATTGTTAATTCAAGCGTAGCAAGACTACTGTATGCTCCATTTTCGATCAAAATTTTAGCCACCCTTTTTGGGTTTTCAACTCAAATCCCCTTTGGACTCAAAGCGCCCTTTACGGGTTTTCGCTTTGGCTTCTCCTTTTTATTTCTCCTTTTTTTGATTGAAATTTCTTATTTTTTTCTTTTTAATTGTTTTGTTTTTTTTTTAAGAAGGTCTCAAGGCACCCTTTGCGGGTTTTCACCTTGACCTCTTCATTTTGATGAAATCTGGATTCCCAGCTTGAGCATGTTTTTTCCATCCATCTTGGTCAAAGTTAATGATCTTCGAGAACAAACCTTCTAATGTTTTTCCAAATTTGGCTTTTACTTTCCTCTGAAGTCCTTTTGTATGAGAAGGATCTTTTTTAATGCCAGGTCCCCATCATGAAATTCTGTTGGGCGAATCTCTTTGTCATAAGCCGTATCATCCTTTTTGAATATTTTCGATCAAGCTTACTGGAAACATTCTGTTTTATCCAATTCAAACAAAGTTTGGAGAAAAGGGATCTTAACCTCCAACAATTGCTCCCCTTTTAATAAGAAAGATGTTGCCCCAATAAAGGTCCTGGCCAACGTTCAAGAAACATAGAGAGTAATTGGTAACTTCTCTATGCCAACCTTTACAAGCCTCAGTCATTTTTCAAAAATTTGTGAATGGTTTTTTGGCTGCCTTTGCTACACTGATTTTGTGTCTGATCTTTGACAAGACTGTAAATTTTTTGACACTGTGCAATGATGTTAAACACGTTTTTTCCTGGCATTCTTTATTGCCACCTTTTTTCTTTTTCTTTTTTGAATTTTTTTGAATTTAAATTTTCCTTTGAATTTGGTCTTAGATTTGGATTTGAATTTTAATTTGGACATGAATTTAGATTTTGATTTGGCTTTGAATTTAGATTTGGATTTGGCTTTGAATTTGAATTTGGATTTGGCTTTGAATTTGAGTTTGATGACTGCTGACTTTGTAACTTTAGCATATGAAGCAACCTTCACCCTCTTAGTGAAGTACTTGATAATCTCGAAAATGCATTGGTATCGGCTAGATGCTTTTGACAAGATCTGTCCCATAACATCTATGCCCCACCTATAAAAAGAATGGAAGAAGCACATAGATCTTGTCTTCTCCAATTTGGCATTTACGGCGCAACTAATGCAATATCCTTTTCTCGATAAACCAATAGCCCAATCCTTTTAATTAGCCAGACCATCATAGAATCATTACCATGGGTTCTTAAAACAGCATACCCATATTTCCAACATGGCATTTCTCGATACGGTTGTGCGAAAACATCTTAGAATTCCTAAAAATAGCTCAAAGAATGTTTCGCCTTATTTCTGGAGAGAGTTAGGCTTTTTCCTAAGCTCGCAATGACCACTGACCCTTTGCAAAGTAGAGTCTATTTTCACTTGTTCTTAACAAAACAAAAGATAGGCTACAATCTCTGTCATCTTCAAAGTCTTTAGATCCCCTAGTCCCTTATCTCATTCAAAAAGGGAATTTGTAACAAAGTCTCTCATGTCGTTGATATCTAGGTACCCAGGTACAAAGGTAAAAACTCCAAAGAATAAATGATTCTAAGGATAATTATTTGTATAGTATGGTCATGAATAAAGAATGAAAGAATATTCTAAAAAAATAAAAGAATGTACAGTATGAAATGTAAAGAATGAAAAAATATTTACTTAAAAAGATGCATTTTATTGAAATAAAAATTCTGGACACAAGCCCATTTCACAAAAGGATTCTTATTGCTTCTAGGCTTAAAGTAACAAGCATGTTTTGAATATTACTCTAGATTAACCCTAAAAATATAAGGATTCTCTGGTTCTCTCTTCAGATATGTCATTAATGTTCAGATTCCCTTTGACTTCTTCAAGGAATTGTAACTTTTCTGCCTCCAATTTCAACTACCATATCCGAGTGATTGGATTCTGAGGAATCATCAACTTTCACGACTTCCTTTTCAATGAGCCTTTCAACCAACTTTTTAAATGTAGTGCAGTTTTCAATTGAATGCCCCGTTATTCCTGCGTGGTACTCGTATTGGGCGTTCTCATTATACCATTTTGGGTACGGCGGTTTCACAGGTTTCGTGCAGAATGGTGATAATACATGTGCAACAAAAAGATCCTGATACAGCTCTTTATATGTTATTGGGATGGTCATAAACTGGGGCCTTTCTGTACTTGATCTCGAATGGGTTCTTGCCTTGAAGAGCCTTGATGCGTACGCAGGCTATTTACCTCATTTTTCTTGTTTCTTAAAAATGATCTTTTGGTGCTTTCTCCCACTTCTATTTTTCCGTTTCTTATAGCATTCTCAATAATCTCACTGGACATTACCATATCTGAAAAGCTCACGATGGCATTTCCCAACATATAGTTAATAAACGGAGCCTTCAGAGTATTAATGAAGAGCATCGTGATTTCTTTTTCCATTAGAGGCGGCTGGACTTGTATAGCAACTTCCCTCATCTTTGAGCATACTATCGGAAACTCTCATTTATTCTCTTCTCCATATTCTGCAAAGTGATTCTATCAAGGGTCATATCTGTTACATGACTATACTGCTTCATGAAAGCTTGGGCTAAATCTCTCCATGAACTAATCTTGGTACGACTCAATTGGTTATACCATTTGGACACTGCCCCAGTTAAGTACTCTTGGAAGTAGTGGATCAGTAATCGGTCATTGTTGACATGCCCAGTTATACGTCTGCAGAACATTGTGATATGGGCCTCGGGACAACTATTTCCGTTATATTTCTCAAACTCCGGCATTTTGAATTTATGGGGAAGTACAAGGTTCGGAACCAAGCTTAGATCCTTTGCATCAATCCCTCTATAATTATTAGTACTTTCCATTGCTCTAAATTTTTCTTCCAGCCATTTATATCGGTCCTCTAATTGCTTTTATGATTCCATTCTTGCTCTTTCTCCTTCTGCTATATTATCAAGATCAGGAACAACGAGATTGGCACCCTCTGGAGTAAAAATTGATCCAGTTTGGGAATTCAATAGTATCGCGGCCCCAGCTTAAAACTGCTGAGGATTAATCATAACAAATGGTCTCTACAAAGTCACTTCAGGTCGTGTTTGCACATGCGGTGGGGTAAAACCATGGAGATGTTGAGGATACTCAGCATTCTCCTCAGCATTAACCATTAGACTCTTTCTCTTATCTGTAAACCCTTTAAACAACTGCGTCATTTGAGTCATCATGCTTTTCTGAGATTCCATCATTTTTTCCATCATATCCTGCTGAATCTTAGCCAATGCTCTTGCATCTCTGCTTGCATCTGTTCTTGCATCTCCTTCTGCGTTTGTTCCAATTTTTCTAGTCTTTTATCCATTGTTTGAGTTTTCTTTCTTGCACCGCAGGGATGTGTATCTGGTAAGGTTTTCTCTGTTTTCAGGTTGCTGAAATAATTTTAATAAATTAGTGGTCTTTCTACCAATTTTAATGCATATGATGTAATACAATGCAAATGTATGAAATGTAATGCCAATGCATATAATGAATGCAAACAGAAAGAGAGACGTTGATTCTGAATTAAATTCCATTAGAATAACTTTTCTAGAAAACAAATATCTTTACTTAAAACGGATTATATATGCGATTTCGTCCTCATGGTCCATGTGAAAAAATCGATCTTTTCCTTTATATCTAGATGTTGCGGTCGAATCCTTCAAATCTTCCCAAATACATCTCTCCTATTTCCACTCGGCTTGATCCGGGTCGTGGTTCGCTTCTCACTTATCCCTTGCGATATTGATTAGCTTCTTTAAGCAAGTTGGGGCATGACGACTCTTGCACAATTTTTGTCAATTTGAATCCTTCAGGCAAGGTTTTGCATTCCTCCATGGACTATCAACCTTCTTCCATTGTGTTTTCTCAGACCATGTCCGGACAACCATGTTATAATCCATTTTATCAAGAAATTCGTTTCCTTATGACAAACTCCTCTATTTAGTAATCGAATTATTAATCAACATCTCCTTTCTATGATGATGTAATGCAATGCAATGCAATGTAATGCAAACATAAACAACACAAAACGCGTTAGCACAAGAAAAATAAAAAACCAAAATAGATTATCTAAATAGGTGACCACTAGGGTTTAACACGGCTCTACCTAGGGTTAGCTCTTAGGATTCGCTATATGTGGTTTAGTTCTAAAGAGAGGGTACCTGAACCAGCAGATTCCTCAATCTTCACCCATTATAAGCTCATATGGATCAAGTTCGGTTCAGGGGAATACATTTCCCTATGGCCATGCGGAGGTGAAAATATCACGAAGCACATAGGTACAGATGTATACCGGAAAGATCTACTAGCCCATGCGGAGGTGAAAACCTCACAAAGGCATAGTTTCTTACTCCCACTTAAAGGTGTGACCACAACAGTCATGTAATGCAATGCCAAAGTATTTCATGAGACTCGACATTATAGCACAAACAAATACATCAAAAGAAATGATTTTTCAAAACAATTTTCTAAATTTTCAAACAACAGGACAAAAATTAATCAATTTATGGCCTGACTCTCAACCAGTCCCCAGTGGAGTCGCCAAGCTGTCGAAACCATTTTTATTTTGTGTTTAAAAAATAGGGATCGACTTTAAAAATAGGGAGTCGCCACCGATCCTTTATGTTTAGGTGTGATCAAGTCACCTATAAAAATATCTTGGTCTGCGAAATTCGAGAAAATAGGTTGGGGAGTCGATTACGTGCAAGGAAGGGTTAGCACCCTTACAATGCCCAAAATTGGTACCAAATTGATTAATGTTGTCCTAATTTCGAAAACTTAAAAATATTTAGGTAAAAAATTAAAAAATTCATTAAATCAGAATTGAATCTCAAGATTAACTCGTTTCAAAGGAATAAAAAGTATCATACCCAGTACGTTAGGATATAATACATTTATACTCTGACACCGAGATCATCTTTGATCTTCAAAACATATGAAAAGGGTATTTGGTTATTTTGTTGAATTAAAACTTAATTGAAAATAAAAAATAAAGTTTAGAAGCCATTTTTTAAATAAGCAGAATCATTTAAACAAAATTTGGTGTCAAATTAAATTGTGCATAAATAATCATGGATCAATTGAGAAAATATTCCCATAGCTCAAAACACAACGCATGGAACGGATCAAATTTAAATGATGCACAAATTACGGAAACTAATTAAAAAACAAAAGAAAATATATAAAGGATCTGATTAAAGGCAGTATAGAAATGAAAGGGACCAAACGCGGAAATTTCCCTTTAATACACAAACACGCGGACCCTAGGATTCTGGATCGGATCGGGCAGAGAGGGTTCTTAATTGTCAATGAAACGATGTCGTTTCTTTCATATTTAAGACCATCTTATGATGCCAAAATCTAACCATTCACTCATTTTTTTAAAAAAACATAAAGTGAAACCCTAATCTTTTCTCCTCCTCGCGCTGCAATCAAAGACTTCTCCATCGGTCACCAAAACGCCATGAAAAAAGGCGATTAGCGACATACGGAGGTTTGATCTACTTTTGTAAACTCCGATCTGCCGAATTCCAACTAGTATCCACCTTTAAAACTCTGATTAACGAAGAAAAGGAGGATAGAAACGACGGTAATCCCTTCTTTCTATTTTCATTTGTCTATTCGAAATAAAACAATGAAAAGAAATTTTGAATAAAATGAAATCACCTTTCCTTCTGTTTTTTTTTTATTTTGTATTTTCTTTATGAATGTGTGTGTGTATACAAAAAGATGGGGATCCCCTTACATTGCTTCCAATCATCCTTATATAGCCGAAAATGAAAAGTAATAATAAAAATAAAATATAAAATCCATTTTAATTTCTATTATTGCTGTCAAATTACTGCTTTGCTGTATTAGCCTTTTTCTGTTATTTGCTTGCTATTTGTTTGTAGGCGTGGGCATCATGGAACGGCGAGGAGGCCGTTCTTTGAGGCGGGCGGACCAATGCCTAGTCGCGTGAGATTTCGTATGCTGCATGAAGGCCGTTGTTGTGGATGCAAGCGGGCACGTAGGGAAGGCCGTTGAGGCACTGAAGGGTCTCGCTATGGCGCTGAAGAGTCTAGAAGCCTCTAGGGTTTCCAGAATTCCTTAATGCAATTGGGCCATTTGGGCTATATCTTAGATTGCTGAGTTCATGTGGGTTTTGGTTCAGTGTAATTTAGAAACGAGTATTGGGTTGGGTTTGTAAATTTGGGCTCGGATCAAACCATCTGTAAATATATTGGAATGCTTTATTATTTATTGGACTTTATTGGTTTGTTTAATTTTGGTTATGCTCAATTGGGCCCAGGCATAAATTGGGTCTTACAAAGCTGTCTTTAAATAAACATGTAACAAAATTAAGTTTTTTTTTTTAAACTTGGTACATAGAAAATATTTTTCAAAATAATCTTCCTAAAATTATCAAAATAAAGATGTACATCTCTCAATACTTTAACTGCCACACTTGTCCCATTTTTGGTCTGCAACAACAGGCTCTTATCTTTAAGATCTTTCGTTTCCTCGAACCTTTACAGAGAAACACACATGATTAGTGGCTACAGAATCAATGACTCGGTGGTCTATTGAATCTTTCACTAAGTAAACTTCTAACATAAAGAATTCCATACTTTTGCTCTTATTGGATAGGTAATCCTTTCACTCTTTGTAGTTAACCTTGAAGTGGCCTTTCTTGTTGCAGAAGAAACATTTAAACTTAGATATGTCTTAAGGATTCTTGGTTCTCTTCATTTCCACTTTAGATGGCCTAAGGACTTATCCTTTTTTCTTTTAGTGTGATTTCCCTTCCCTCTAAAGGAAGAAGCAACTACTAAGTTTGCTTTTTCTTTTCGGTCTTGGCCGCTATTTAGCACCACTTCATAGGATTGTAATTCCTTCATGAGTTGTGTAAGCGTCACATTCTTATTTCCAAGGTTATATATGACCCTAAAGTCACATGATATATAAGTCATCTTGGGACAATCTGGCCAAGCGACATGTGTTGACTAGTTGTCCTATTTAAAGGAAAATTTTCTTGTTATATGACAAGATAATACCTACAATGTGGCCAACCAACTATCATACGATTATAAGATAATTCTTCTTTCTTTTAGGAAATCATTTTAGTGAAATCCACATGACAATGTCTACCTTGGGGCAGTTGCATTTCATGCCATCATAAAAGATCATCGATGGAAGTTGTAGGTCTTGTTTAAGGACATTCTCCCGCTCATCCTTTGAAAAATATGTAAGGTTTCTAACGTCTGACTTCAATCATGAATGAATAATAAATGTATGACAAGTACATGTGATATTTTTTTCCTAAACTATATGGTATGCTTATCATACATATACATGAACATACTTTTGCAATCAATTTAAATATCTTCATGCTATCATATAAAATCATAAAATTAAATGACTAACTAGCCAAATTTTCTATGATTCCATCCTACCGGGCTACCGTTGAACACCATTTTTTACCATTGTTGACCACCGTTGGACCATCAGTTGCCTCCGCCATCAGACCACCGTCGTAGGACATGTTTAGGATCATTTATTAATATAAGTTATCTTTCTGTATGACGACCCGGCCACGTAATACTACTTAGTATTAATTAAACATTAGATAACTAGTAAGCTAATATTTGTTTCCATTTTGCTTTGCATGAAAAAACCATTGAGGACAATATATAAATGGTATTAATGTAATTCATGAATAATTTTATTAAACCAATTTGTTTAGAAAAAAAAACAAGTGTACATAGATGAAAATACTTCACCTAGGGCACCAAATCCAACAAGATCAACTACTCCTTTGAATGCGAAGAATTGGAATGAAGTTTTTATAAAATTTGAGGAGCAAATGTGGAGGTACGTAGAGGTAAAATTAAAAAAATTAATTTTTATTTAGTAAAAAATATAACATACTATGAATGAATATTGATTTGATAAATGTTTACAATGTAAGTTTGAATATCATGAAAATGAGGAGAGATTCAAAGACTATGTACTTGCGACCATGCAATGTTTGTTCAAGGGTTGGAAAAATATATTACACAAGTATTATCTACAATTTAGATCTGATTCGGAGCGTTTAGAAAATATACTGCCAAACGTAGAATTGGAACAATGGAAGCATTATATTAAATATTTTGGATCAAAATAATTTCAAACTATATAGTTTTTATATTTGATGAAATTTTTATTAATGATCAGTTTAACATTACAAATAAAATGTTAATGTTTTGTAGCTTATAAGTAAACGTAACTCAAGTAATACACTCAATTGAAAACAGGCACACACAACTGTAATGTTTCATGTGCTGAAACTGAGGAAATAATGGTAAGAATTCAATTTATAATCGAAATTAAGTTTTGATTTTCAAACTAATTCTAATCAATTGGTGTACGGTGGCTTTGTTTGTTCTTTGTGGCTTGTGATGTTAGTTTTATTGTTTTGTCTATTGGAGTTTGGTTGTTAATGATGTTTGTCGAAACCATTTTTAATTTAAAGACGAAAAACGGGGATTAACTTTAAAAACAAAAATAGAGTCGCCACCAACCCTTTTTTAGAAGTGTGATCAGGTCACATTGAAATTAATCATTTTAATAAAAAAATATTTTGATTTATTAAAACAATAATTTTGGTCTACGAAATTCGAGAAAACGGGTTCGGGAGTCAGTTGCGCATGATGAAAGATTAGCACCCTCGTAACGCCCAAAATTGGTACCTAATTGATTAACTAATGTCCTAATATCGAAAATTTAAAAAATTTAAAATACGGTCCTTTTTATTTGAAAGAAATCTTGAATAAATTAAATTGGATGTTAAGACTCTCTTATTTCAAAAATAAAAAGAAAAATAAAATGTCATACACAATGAGTTAGGATGCGACATTTCAAGTTTTCGAAACAAAGTTTGTTTTTATTTGTAGAAAATCCTTATCTCGAGATAAAAAAATGTCATATCTAATAAGTTAGGACACAACATCTCGATTTTCTGATAATAAGCTTTTATTTGAAACTTATAAGTTTTGATTTCAAAAGGGTACTCGATTGCTTAAATTCGATGAGAAAGATTGAAGCTCAGTAAGTTAGGGCACAATTCTTTCAAGGCTCCAAAATACCGAGTCTTGCTTCATTTTAAGAATTTTTTTGAATAAAATGGAGTAAGATTTTTAGTAAAGCAAAAAATGAATTATAAGGCTAATATGCATAATTGGGCAATAATTGCTATAATACAAATAATAACGAGAGCAAAAGAATCAACAATATAAATAAAATAACAAGCTAATGATAAATAAAACAATAAATAAGTGAAAATTAAAAAAGTTTAAACAATAATTGAAAAGAATAAAAATAAAAAATGAAAATTATAATAATAATGATGCTAATAATAACCATTATAAAAATAATAATTAAAATGATGTAAGTGAATACAAAAATATATATAGTATAATAAAGATAATATAAAATTATATAGTTAAATAATACTAAAATAATGCTAAGTAAATAATAATAGTAATAATTAATAATAGAAAATAATAATAATAATAATAATAATAATAATAATAATAATAATATGGAAATAATAATAATTATTATAATTATAATTATAATATTAAAATAATAATAATAGTGGTGGTAATAAAATTAATAATAATAGTAATACTAAAATTATAATATTAATATTAATAATAATAAGAATTTAAATTAATTAATTTTAGTGATAAAATAGCAATAATGACAGAAAGGATTAAATTGAAAGCAAAAATAAAGTTTTTAGGGTAAAAACGGAAATAAAATGAGGCAAAAGGACCGAATTATAACGCGCCCCAAAAAGATAGGGACTAATTGGGAAATTATTCCCCCAATCCAAAACATGTGGCATCAAAAGGGACTAAAACGAATTAGCAAGAAAATTACTAGGGCAAATTATAATTAAAAAACTGAATTAAAAAATAAAAAATAGGGAAGGGCTTGACGCACAAATAACCCATTTCTCAAAAACACGCGGATCCTCCCCGGGTCGGGTCAATGCACGAGTTAAGAAGAGTAAAACGACGTCGTTTTGGGCTATAGTAACCAGCCCCAAAACAAAGCCGTTTTAAATGCCTATATAAATAAAAAATTTTAAAAAATTTCATTCTTCCTCCCGCTTTAAAAAAATGCGTGACTCTCTCGCCTTTCCTTTGGTGATTTCCACCAAAGGTCCAGCAAAGCTTGATCAGGCGGCCGCATCACATCGTCGTCGGCCACCGTGCATGGTGGTCGAAACTCCCAAAACAGGTAAAATTTTCCCCTTTTTTAATATTTTAATATATATTTATTATATATTTAAAAAAACGGAACAAGATAGAGAGAAAAAAATAAAAAAGACAATATTCAAAAAAATAAAAATAAAAACGAAAAGGAATCGTCCAAAATCACCTCTGCTATTTTTTTATTTCTGTATTTTTGTGTATATGAGTATATCTCTTTGTGTTTGCCTGTATATGTGTGTTCTTTTACAGATTACATGGGGGTTTTTATAACCCAAAAACAAACTGGGAAATAAACCTAAGACCCTGTTTTGCTGCTACTGTTGTGTCTTTCTTTCCTTTCGCAGGTGAACGGCGTAGATCTCGGCGGTGGGGCATAATTCAAGGCAATTACAGCGTGACTGAAAGGTGGTCTTTGGGTTTATGTCCGAGGGTTTCCCAGAAACCCTAAGTCTCTAATTTCGTTTAGGTATTGGGCCCTTTCGGGCTGCGTGAGTTTTGGGTTTGGGGCTACTGGGTGTAATTGGGTCTTGGGTTAGCATTCAAGTTTGTTTTGCAAATGGACTGTAATAAAATTTGGACTTTGGTTTATTATTTTTTTGGTTTGTTTTATTTACATGGGCCCGGGCATAAATGGGCTATTACAGTTGCCCCCTCTTTGCTCATTGTCGTGTAACGAGAATAGAGCAAAGACAATAAAAGACCCATTTTGCCCGGTCTTGTCAAGTGGCTGTATCTTCAGTGAGATAGGTTAATATCTTCAATCTGCTTCACTACAACTTCAGGAAGACGAGATTTACTATCTCCAGTCTGCTCCACTACAAACTCAGGGATGCCAGACTAGTATCTTCGATCTGCTTCACTGCAACTTCAGGAACGCCAAATCTGCTATCTTCAATCTGCTCTACTGCAAACTCAGGGAGACAAGATCTGATGTCTTCAATCTGCTTCCTGCAACTTTAAGAACGCCAGATCTGCTATCTTCAATCTGCTACACTACAAACTCAGAGAGACAATACCTGATGTCTTCAATCTGCTTCCTGCAACTTCAGGAATGCCAGATCTGCTATCTTTAATCTGCTCCACTGCTATCTCAAGGAGACAAGATCTATAATTTTTAGTCTGCTCCTTTTCTACGTCAGGAAGATAAGACTATAATCTTCAGCCTACTCCCTTGCTACCTTAAGAAGATAAGGCTAGTGGATAAAATCTGCTCCCTTGCTACATCAGGAAGATAAGATTCGCCATCTTCAATCTGCCCCACTGCTATCTCGAGGAGACAAGATCTACAATTTTTAGTCTGCTCCCTTACTACGTCAGGAAGATAAGACTGTAATCTTCAGCCTGCTCCCTTGCTACATCAAGAAGATAAGGCTAGTGGCTAAAATATGCTCCCTTGATACATCAGGGAGATAAGATTATAATCCTCAGCCTGCTGCCTTGCTACATCAGGAAGATAAGGCTAGTCGCTAAAATCTGCTCCCTTGCTATATCAAGAAGATAAGATTCGCCATCTTCGATCTGCCCCATTGCTATCTCGAGGAGACAAGATCTACAATTTTTCAATCTGCTTCCTTGCTACCTCGGGAAGATGAGACTACAAACTTCAACCTGCTCCCTTGCTACATCAAGGAGATAAGGTTGGTGGCTTGAATCTGCTCCATTGCCGATACATGGAGATAAGATTCACCAAATTCGATCTGCTCCGCTACCGCTTAGGGAGAAAAGATCTACAATCTTCAGTTTGCTTCCTTGCTACCACAGGAAGATGAGACTACAAACTTCAACCTTCTCCCTTGCTACCTTAGGGAGATAAGGTTGGCGGCTTGAATCTGCTCCACTGCCGATACATGGAGATAAGATTCGCCAAATTTGATCTGCTATGCTACCGCTTACTAATGGAGTGGCTACTAGAGGAGTCTTGAATTAGATTGGATAACGGGAGTGTCTAATTAACTAATGAATGGTTGTAGAAGGGTTGAAAAATGATTCGATTGATGGGATTTGGTATGATACTTATGAGATCGATGATATTGATGAGATTGATATTCAAATATTTCTTCTTAGAACGTATTGATTTGACCCCATAAGCGAGACCACCACCCCATAGCATGTTGCTGCCAAAAGTAGCCCGCTTCAAGCTAGATTGACTAATCAACCCGTCTTGGGGTAAAGACTTCTTCCGCTTACGTTTTCTTACACTTAACTCTTGTACATAGGAAATGAGATTCTATTTTTTTGTTTAATTTACTGCGATGATTTTTTCCAGGAAAACCCCAACGAAAAATACATACTATTCCCTCCTTTCTATCGAATCGATCATAACCACTGCCTACATTCCAAAAAATCGTGCACCACAAATAGGAACTAATAAAGAGGCCTGCGATCAAGGACAGAGAGAGGCCAACATAGCATTCGATTGCATGAAACCCATGGTTTTCAAAGAGATGCTTCTAGTTGACCCAACATGCTCCACTGATCTTCTATCCTGACATTGACCAACTCCTTATCAATTTCGATTCATTATTAATATGAACAATAATTCAACATATTTGATTGACTAGAGTATAACAAAAAAAAAGAATCTATTGGAAATATATCGAATAAACGAATTTATATTTTATATAAAGGGAGATAAGATCTACAATCTTCAATTTTCTTCCTTGCTACCTCAGGAAGATGAGACTACAAACTTCAACCTACTCCCTTACTATCTCAGGGAAATAAGGTTGGTGGCTTTAATCTGCTCCATTGTCGATACATGGAGATAAGATTTGCCAAATTCGATCTGTTCCGCTACCGCCTTAGGGAGATAAGATCTGTGAATTCACCGATGTTGCTACATCATTTTTTGTAGACTAGATTTTATATGCTTATGTTTATGCCAAATGATTAGGATGTTATAATGCTCTTAACTAAATGTATTGTGGATGACATTTGCATGAATGCAGAATGTCATGATAATGATCCCATTTTTTAAATGTATAATGATTAGGATGCAATGATCGGAATGAATCTAATGCTCCTAACTGAATGATATTAAGGATGACATTTGCATGAATGCAGAATGTTATGAGAATAGTCTCCCTTTTTTTTATGTACAATGATTAGGATACAATGATCGAAATGAATCAAATGCTCCTAATTGGAAGTGTATGCATGAGAATAATCCCTTTTTAGGTTGTCACTACTCATAATTCATCAAAGTTCTATCACTGATGTGTTACCTTACTTTTTTGTTCAGCTGGTATCTTTGACAGAAAACCCAAAGAAACGATCATATTCTACTCAGCAAGCTTGCCCCGCTGTAATTTCAGAGTCCCTTCCACTGTATCTTCTAGGACATAAAGTTTGGACCTCCCACTGCAACTTCAGGGGAATAATATTTGATTTCTTCCATCCATCCTGTTACCATTCAGATGTATGGAATTTGTATCAATTTGATCCGTTACACCATTCCCTGGGTATAATGAACTGATGTATGTGCCTAAAATTTGCATGAATGCAGGGTATCTTTTTCTTTCCTCGAGAATGATCCCCTTCTACACTTGGGTTGACGTTACTCGTCATTTGTCAAGATGGTATCACTTGACAAAATGTCTTGTCTTTTTGTCTAACCAATAAAAATCCAAAAGAGATAATCATCTTTCAATATTTCCAAACTCTTAGGCTTGGTGAGTTCTAAACAATAGTCCTGTTTCAGATTCTCATATTATTTAGAAGCTTCTAGAGTAATATGCGAAACTCCTTTTATGAAAGTATTATTAGTCCATTAATCGTTATTTCAATATAAAATGCTTGAAAAATATCATAATAATGGACGTGAAAGAAATCAATTAGGAGCATAGCTTGAAACAAATAAGCTAATCAAAGATAACCTAAGCAATGAAAGAAAATTGATTGAGATTTATATTGAAAAGAATAAAGTAATCAAAGATAGCCAAGGCCATAAAAGAAAATTGATTGGGGTGTATCTTTGAAAAGAATAAAGTAATCAAAGATAGCAAATTCAAAAATGGGTAAGATAGAAGCTAGGTGCCCCAGATATTGCAGCATGAGCTTCTCTGTACAAACTTCTTGAGGACCATTTTGAGCTCAATACGTGTTTAGAGGATCCGGAGTACTTTGTCAATGCCCCAAGACGTAGCATACTTCCTCATTGTTAATTCCGGCATAGCAAGACTACCACATACTTTATCTTTGATCAAAATTTGAGCTACTCTTTTCGAGTTTTCGGCTCAAAACCCTTTTGGTCTCAAAGCACCCTTTGCGGGTTTTCGCCTTGGCCTCTCCTCTATTTTTATTTTTTTTTTATTTTGAATTTGAACTCAAGGTGCCCTTTGTGGGTTTTCACCTTGGCCTTTCCCCTTTCTGGTAAAATAGTTCTTGACTGAACTTGAATTCACCAGATTGGGCAAGTCTTTGGTATCTATCTTGGTCAATATCAATACTCCTCCAGAACAGGCCTTCTCTATAACATAAGGTCATTCCCAGTTTAGCATTTGCTTTTCTCCGAAATCCTTTTGTAAAAGAAAGATCATGTTCCCCTCGTGGAATTCTCTAGGATAAACATATTTGTCTTAAGCTTGTATCATTTGACCATGATGGATAACTTTTAACCTTTTCTTCGATTAGGTTCAATTGGGAAAACTGTTTCTATTCCAATGTGTTGCCCCAACGAAGGTTTTAGCTGACGTTCTATAAAACAGAGGGTAAATGGTAACTTCTTTATACCAATCTTTACAAGTCCCGGTCATCTTTTCTACAATCGTTGTTTTATTTTTTTTTCTTTTTGGTTGCCTTTATTGCTCTATGATATGGCGTCTGATCTTTCAACAGACTACAAACTTTTGACTTTGTCCTTTTTGGCATTCTTTTTCGGCGTCTGATCTTTTTTTTTTTAAGAATTTGATGATTATCGACTTTGTAACATTGTCATATGAAGCTACTTCCACCCTCTTAGTGAAGTAAACGATGACCACGACGATGAATCGATATTGGCTAAAAGCTTTTGACGAGATTAGCCACATCACATCCATGCCCCACATATGGAAAATTTGTGAAGAAATAAAGAAGGCACATGAATCTTGTCTCCTTAAATACGGCATAGCTGATATCGTCCCCTTCTATGTAGATTAACAGTACCCAAACCTCATGCTTAGCTTGACTATTGTAAAACCATTAGCATGTGTCCTTCTGATATCTTTATGGACCTCTTTTAAGATTTCAACGTACCCGTGTCTTAGTAGTCCAGGCATGTCCTGATATGATCATGCAAAAACATCTTTGAATTCTTGAAAATAACTTAATGATGTCTTGCCTTATTTCTGTGGTGAGCTGGGTTTCGATCTTCACCCCTTTCCTAGGCTCGCAATGTACACTGACCCTATGTAAGGTAGGATCTATTTTCATCATGTTCTGCTATCCTTAACAAATAAGAAGGTAGGTTACAATCTCTGTCATTTTCAAAATCCTGAGATCCCTCTAGACACATATCTTACTCGAAAGGAGACTTTGAGTCAGTAGTAGTGTTTCTCACATTGTTGATATCTGGAGACCTATTGTAGGTTCGAAGGAAGATTCCAAAGAATAAATTATTCAAAAAAATGATTATTTGTATAGTCATGAATGAAGAATGAAAGAATACTTGAAAGAAATTCCAAACAAAAGAAAAAAAAACTAAGAACAATTGTTTGTACAGTATGAAAAAGAATATTTTCTCAAAAAGATGCATTTTATTGAAATAACAATTCCGGACACAAGTCTATTTCACAAAAGGGTTCTTATTGCCTCTAAGCTTAAGGCAACAAGTGTGTTTTGAATATTACTCTAGATCAGCTCTAAAAATACAGAGATCTCTTCCACAGTCCCATTGTTCAAAACACTCCCAAGTATGCAAGGGTTTGGAAACTCCGTTCCCCAGTTTCTTCTCTGCTATTTCTAAATTAGGGATAACATGTTTAGCAGGGTTATCTCCTGGATTAGATCCTGAGCCAACTTGGACATTCATGGGTACCCTAATATCAGCTTGACCTTGTTGAGGCCTAATTGTAACAGATGGCCTTTGAGGATATGCTTGCTGTGGGGTAAAACTCGGAGGATAATCCTCATTATCTTCTCCAGCATTAATCATGAGACTTTTTCCTTTGTCCATTGCCCCATTCAGTAGCTAAGTCATTTGAGACACCATATTCCTTTGGGCTTCCATCATTTTTTCCCTCATATCTTGTTGGATTTTTGCCAACTGCTCTTGCAACTGGTCTTGCATGTCTCTTTGGAACTATTCAAGTCTTTAGTCCATATCTTTTGTCTTAGCGCAAGTACTATAATGATGTTTAGTTTCTAGATTAACTTCAACTAATTAGGGTCTTTCTATAAATTTAAATGCATATGATGTGATGTAATGCAAATGCATCAATGCAAATAGGCATCGATTCTGATTCAATTTCATTTAAAAAACTTTACTAGAAAACAAAATCCTTTACATAAAACGGACTACAAATATGCTTTTGCCCTAATGCCTAAAGTCTTAACTTTTCTAAACAACAAGGCTAACTCTTGACCACGATCTAACTGCAGCTGATATTTCATGCTCAACGTATCAACCTGTACTGCTAGGGTCTGTAAATAATCAGCTACCTCTCGAATCTGAGCTATGGCCTCACCCATGAGGTAATCCTTATTTCTAACTTGATCTTGAAAATGGTGAAGCTCTTCCTTCCAATGCCCTTCTCTTGCTTCAAGAAACTCAATCTGTAGTTCACAATTTTGCATGCCGATTCCAATTTTTTGATCTTGCCCTTCATTTCCTCAATCTTGTTCAGACTCGACTTCAGCTCAATTGCAAAATTACGGCTTCAATGGTGGTGAAGAGACCACCCAATTTCAGCCACTCTAGCCTTTAATCCATATTTCTCCTTCTGGCTTTCTGTTAAACTCCTCTCTAGGACCTTGTTTTGCGCTTGAATTTCATGGAATTTCCTTTCCCATCGGTCAGCTTTGGCTTTTTCCTTTTGAATCTCCTGTTGCCACTATTCCAAAGTCTTTCCTAATCTGGTGTTTCTCATTGATAGATGCAATTTCTTGTAATCCACTTTCAAACTACCCAGGTCTTCTTCAACTTCAGTCTTTCTTTTCTTTAATTTCCCGGCTTTTAGCTTTTGAAAATCAGTATCTAACCCCAAATACATTTTCTCTTCCTCTAATTGTTCTATCTTCTTTTCGAGCTCTGAACTCTTCCTTTCGAAATCTTATTTTATGATCTCTAATTCTGATGGGACCACTCGTAAATACTCTTCGATCGATCGAGCGTCTTTTAAACTTGGCACAAGGATATTATCGTTGACTCTTCTACTCCACCATCCATCGTACTCTAGGGTCGTCATTGGACATACATCCACTCTCTTTATACGACGGGTTTGATTTCAGGCATTAGAAATCTCCTTAACCCTTTTTTTGTAGCTATCTCACTTATACAAAAACTCACATTGAGATAACCCATGTGTAGCTGGTATGAACTGCCTTGATCTGTATTGTCTTAATACGAGTAAGAGTACATATCCAATAGCTCCCCAAATTCCAAGTAGAGGGACCCAATCAAAATTCTCACACCGGTACAGCACCTCATCAAGAAGCATCTAGGGAGCTCTCCACTCAATGTCTTCTTCTTGGAGATTTCGTAGAAGCGCTATCCAATTTTCTTCTGATATGTCATCTCTCCTTGGGGTAGCCATTATCTCTTTTAATGGGGAATAATTTTTCGAGAAGACCCGATAGGAAACCTTATCCACCTTCCAAAAATGACTGTGAAACCAAGCCAACAACAATCACAAGACACCCTATAAATCGCCTTCATTGACTCTCCTACATGCATTCAGCGATTGAAATGTCTCAGCCAAGATTGCAGGTATAGGCGTGACTTGTTTGTCAAGTCGATTAAAAATATCAGAGACTGCTTCATCCATATATCCCAATGCCCTAGGAAAGATCACTAATCCGTATATACTCAAAGTAAAAACATCGACCTTCTTTTTCATTTCAAGATGTACTAGAATCAAATCCTTCAAAACTTTCCATGGGATGCATTTACACTCACCTTTTTGCTTGATTCTGGCTGTGACCCACTGTTCACTCATCCCCGTAATACTCATCAACTTTCTCTAAAAGGAAGGAACACTAGCAGCCCTTGAGTAAGCTTTGTCAAATAGAACTGTATACTCTTCCACCGTGGGTACCAAATCAACCCTTCTGAAAGTAAAGCAACTATATGCAAGATTCCAATATTGGGTGATGGCACGAAATAGATGTCCATCTACCTTAATATCCAACAGGTACGGCAAATCCTCATAGCTGTAGTAAAATAAATGCTTGGTCTCGTTACTCCACTGATCCCATATCTCTCTTAATTCTTGGAGATTGTTCTGCATCACACTGATGCGAGTGTAGTCCCATAATTCTGATGTGTACCCTTCAGGTAGACTATCCCCTTTCTCTAATTGCGTTTGCTCTGACCACTTACAGACGGCTGCATTGTCCTCAACTTTATCAAGGAATTCGTTCTCAAAACCAGCTTTCTAACTTAGTAACTGACCCTGAATCGATATCTTTTAAAATATGAAATGACATGCACCAAAATAAACATAACCAGTTAGTAACATGAAATAAAACATAAAGCAAATAATCAAGCACATATATAGGTGTTTGCTAAGGTTTGGTATAGTTCTACCTAGGGTGAGCCCTTAGGTTTTCTACATATGGTTTAGCTCTAAAGTTGAGGTACCTGAACCAGCAGATTCCTCGATCCTCACCCATTATAGGCTCATACGGACCAAGTTCAGTTCAGGGGAATACATTTCCCTATGGAAGCACGGAGATGAAAATCTCACTAAGACATAGGTACGGATGTATCCCGAAAGCGATTCACTATCCTGCACGGAGGTGAAAACCTCACGAAGGAGTAGCTTCTCACTCCCACTTAAAAGGGTGTGACCACAACGGTCATGCAATGCAATGCAAAAATACTTTACAAGATTAGAATAACATGCAATAAAAAGGATCATAATTTTTCAAATCGAATTTTTAAATTTAGCTAAAAGGACAGGAAATAATCAATTTTACTGCTTGGCTCTCTTATTATGTTCCCAGTGGAGTCGCCAAGATGTTGAAACCATTTTTCATTTGAAGAGAAAAAACGGGGATCGACTTTAAAAACAAAAATAAAGTCGCCACCAACCCTTTTTTAAAGGTGTGATCGGGTCACCTTGAAATTAATCATTTTAATAAAAAAATTGATTTATTCAAACAATAATTTTGGTCTACAAAATTCGAGAAAACGGGTTCGGGAGTCGGGTACGCACGAGGAAGGATTAGCACCCTCGTAACACCCAAAATTGGTACCTAATTGATTAACTAATGTCCTAATGTCAAAAATTTGAAAAATTTAAAATACGGTCCTTTTTATTTTAAAGAAATCTTGAATAAATTAAATTGCATGTTGAGGCTCTCTTATTTCAAAAATAAAAATAAAATGCCATACCCAATGAGTTAGGATGCGACATTTCAAGTTTTCAAAACAAAGTTTGTTTTTATTTGTAGAAAATCCTTATCTCGAGATAACAAAATGTCATATCCAATAAGTTAGGGCACAACATCTCGATTTTCTGAGAATAAGCTTTTATTTGAAACTTATAAGTTTTGATTTCAAAAGGGTACTCGATTGCTTAAATTCGATGAGAAAGATCGAAGCCCAGTAAGTTAGGACACAATTCTTTCTAGGCTCCCAAATACCGAGTCTTGCTTCATTTTAAGAACTTTTTTTGAATAAAATGGAGTAAGATTTTTAGTAAAGCATAAAATGAATTATAAGACTAATATGCATAATTGGGTAATAATTGCTATAATACAAATAATAATAACGAGAGCAAAAAGAATCAACAATATGAATAAAATAACAAGCTAATGATAAATAAAAACAATAAATAAGTGAAAATTAAAAAAGTTTAAACAATAATTGAAAAGAATAAAAAAATAAAAAACAAAATGAAAATAATAATAATAATAATGATGCTAATAATAACCATTATAAAAATAATAATTAAAATGATGTAAGTGAATATAAAAAAATATATATATAGTATAATAAAGATAATATAAAATTATATAGTTAAATAATATTAAAATAATGCTTTGTAAATAATAATCATAATAATAATAATAGAAAATAATAATAATAATATTATTATTATTATTATTATTATTATTAAAATAATAATAATAGTGGTGGTAATAAAATAATAATAATAGTAGTACTAAAATAATAATATTAATATTAAAAATAATAAGAATTTAAATTAATTGATTTTAGTAATAAAATAGCAATAATGATGAAAGGATTAAATTGAAAGCAAAAATAAAGTTTTTAGGGTAAAAATGGAAATAAAATGAGGCAAAGGGACCGAATTATAACGCGCCCCAAAAAGATAGGGACTAATTGGGAAATTATTCCCCCAATCCAAAATGCGCGGCATCAAGGAGGACTAAAACGAATTAGCAAGAAAATTACCAGGGCAAATTATAATTAAAAAAATTGAATTAAAAAAATAAAAAAAATGCGGAAGGGCTTGATGCGCAAATAACCCATTTCTTAAAATTACGCGGATCCTTCCCGGGTCGGGTCAACGCGTAGGTTAAGAAGGGTAAAACAACGTCATTTTGGGCTATAGTAACCAGCCCCAAAACGGTGCCGTTTTAAATGCCTATATAAACAAAAAAATTTTAATAAATTTCATTCTTCCTCCCTTTTTTAAAAAAAATGCAGCAGCTTTCCCTCTGCCCCTTTCTTTTGGCAATTTTCGACCACAGGTCTGGCGAAGCTCGCATCACGCATCGCTGCCGCACCACCGTCCGCCACTATGCACGATGGCCGGAACTCCCAAAACAGGTAAAATTTTCCCTTTTTAATATTTTAATATATATTTATTATATAGTTTAAAAAAACAAAACAAGATAGAGAGGAAAAAAATAGAAAACGACAGTATTCGAAAAAAATAAAAATAAAAACGAAAAGGAATCGTCCAAAATCACCTCTGTTATTTTTTTATTTCTGTAGTTTTGCGTATATGAGTATATCTCTGTGTGTTTGCCTGTATATGTATGTTCTTTTAAAGATTACATGGGGGCTTTTATAACCCAAAAACAAATCAGGAAATAAACCTAAGACCCTGTTTTGCTGCTACTGTTGTGTCTTTCTTTCCTTTTAAAGGTGAACGGCGCGAATCTCTAAGAAGGGGCGTAATTCAAGATAGATTATGGCGCGATCAAGGTTGGTGCTTTGGGCTTTATGGCGAGAGGGTTTCCTAGAAACCCTAAGTCTCTGATTTCGTTTAGGTATTGGGCCCTTTCGGGCCGCGTGAGTTTTGGGTCTGGGGCTACTGGGTGTAATTGGGTCTTGGGTTAGCATTCGGGTTTGTTTTGTAAATGGACTGTAATAAAATTTAGAACTTGGTTTATAATTTTTTTGGTTTGTTTTATTTACATGGGCCCGGGCATAAATGGGCTATTACAATGTTTATTTTGTTTTATGTCATCCTTTATATGCTGTGTTTATGCTTTGTTGATTTGAAGTTGATGTAATTGGGCATTGTTTTTTGCTCCCTTCTATGTTCATCTTTTGTATTAGTTAAAATTCTTGAATGAAATTTTATCATACTTCATAAAAAAATCAAAATAATGCAAGAATTTAGCGCACTAATTTTTTTCTTAATTGTTAATTACACTTTTTTGTAGGCTGATCCAATGACCAGAGAGAAACCTACTACTAACAAGATTTTTTTTTTCAACATGCTCGTAAAAATCAAGAAGGAATTTTGGATTGGGCAAATGACCATTCAAAATAAATTAGGGTAAGGCATTGAGAAAGTATAATTTTATTATGCTTATATTATTATTTATTTATATAATTTAATAATGATTGTAAATAAAATGTAGGACAAGCTCACGAGTTTGGTGGAGATAAAGTTCTCAAACTACTACTCCAATGAAAATAAAATAAATGTATTGTAATGCCCTGGCTCTGGTGGGTACAAGGGCTAGTGTAGTCTTTTAGAGGTATGGTTGGCAAATTGGTATTCACCCAAGTGCCCCTTTCTGGCATATAGAGTGGGCGGATACAGTTATGTGTTTTAGATGATGAATTCTCCACGCTAGGTTGCTATGGTTTGTTGGAATAAAGATGTGGTCAAGTGAATTGATATTGAGGGTTGAGTCCTAGAGGTATGGTGCGCCATTTTCCAGTGGAACTGTGCAAGTTAAGTTATAAGGTAAGCTGGTTAAGAGCTAACCGGACGTGAACCAAGATAGTTAAAGATAAGGGGAAATACTCAATTAGGTTTCTCGGAAGCTATGGACTTTAATAAGACAATTCAATAGTGATGTGACATTTGCCAAGTTCCAATAAAGACTTGGACTATTTTACTAGGTCTTCCAATTTGATTAAAGGGAGTCCTCTTGTTCCCTTTTTCCAAAATAATGAAATCTAAGGCTGGAGGAATAAAAAGTATCCTTTAGACTTGGGTATTCATTGCTTAGGGTTTTCCAAAATAATGAAATGGTTGTAAAGGTTATTTGAATGGGTTTTAATAGTGACCTTCTGATTTAAAAGGCAGTGGTTGGTACAGTCCCTGATTGAGTGTTGGATCTGAAGTCCATGTTACTATCCGAAGTAGTCAGGTTATTCCGTAAGTCGAATCATGTATGTTGTATATTGTTTATTCTAGATACTTCCACGAAAGATCATATGAACTGTGATCTGAAACTAATAGGGATGGTATGATGAATATTTGATATATTAATGTTGGATAGGATCTGTATGTATAGTTTGTATGAACCTAACAAGTATAGAGTATATGATGAGAAATTTGAAGTCGAAAGTATGACTGTAAAAGAATGTCTGAAATGTATGTTAAGTTTGGTGCAAATGCATAAAAGGGCTGTTAAGTGAGTCTATTTTTGTTCATCATGATAGAGTCTAAAAGGGTCCGTCGGGACTTAAATCACAATCTCTAAAATGAAAACCCATTACCATGACACTATATCGTGTAAGACCATAGCTGATGGGCTATGGCATCATATGGAAAGAACTAAAAGAAGGTTATTACCTAATGGGAATAACTAAAGGAAGGTTATTACCTAATGGGGTTCTCTGCGTGACCCATGACGATGAGGGGCAAACCTCACAAAAAGTGAGTTTAGGCGAATCCTTATCATGGACACGCAAAAAATGAAAGCCTTTGTGACAATCTATGAAATAGAAGCCTTTGTGGCAATCTATGAAACGAAAAGCCTTTATGGTAATATATGAGATGAAAGCCTTTGTGGCGATTTATGGGAAGGAAAGCCTTTGTGGCAAATGATGAAAGAAACACCTTCGTGGCGTACATAAAAAAAGGGCCCTTGTGGTAACCATCTGAAGAGATTGTATGTTCGTGAACTCTGAAGGGATAGTATGTATGGCACACTCTGAAGGGATAGTAAATATGATGAAATCTAAAGGAAAATTCATTGTGGTGTACCATGTTACACTTTTGATAAGAAAATCTAATGAGTTTTCTTTGTAGTGAGCTTCGTATGAGTTGTTGGAGTGGATCCTTGCATGATCTTAAGATAAGAACAAAGAAATTGGGTGAATACAAAGTATGGGCGAGTTAGACTTGAAAAACAAATTTGAGTAAGGGATATATCTAGTAAATTGAATAAGGTAATTTGTCTGTAATTATTAGAGGAAAAGAAGGTGCCCTCTAAAAAGGATCAAACCGTATAATTAAAGAATGTATCTTCTACGTATGTATGAAATCATTCATGGATTTTGAAGAACCGATGGCTTAGAGTATGAATGTAATAATAATAGTATTTTGTCTGTATGGGCCTCTAAATGAGGATGGTTAAGGAATCATGAAAGTGCCGAGTGAAGAAAATGGGTTATGTATTGAAGATTTGGAGGGTAAGGCATGATTCCAAAATAAGTTGTGACATCTATGGCATGAAGAATGGAATTCTATGAAGGTATTCGCCAGAGACGAGTTGAAGAATAAAGAACAATAAGATGGTTAATTAGATTTCCAAATACGACCTGTAAAAACCATTCAAGTAATTGGTGTTTATCTCACTAAGTTCTCATGAACTTACTCATGTGTGTTATATTACAGGTAGAATGATTTGGGTCTTCACCAGGAGGGACAACGCCAGGGCTACGCCAAATGAGCTACGTATCGGGCTATTATGCATACAAGAGCAAGATTGTTGGTGTGTTCGAGTCTGAGTTGCTTTATAGAAGTCTTTTACACGGAATAATTATAATAGATCAGGACATCAATTCAATCATAGTTGTAAATAAATTCTTTGCGTATACCAATTGAATTCTCATATTACTCACACTTCTACATTTCTTAGGGAAATTTATAAATAAAACTGTTGTCATCGAATGTAAATTTATATAATTGATTGAGCTACATATGTACTTGAGTAGTAACACCCTAGATTCGAATCCTGTTCATCGAATCGGTTTGGCGCGTTACATGTATGACAATGTAATGGAGTTAGATCTAGTTACATGCGAGGTTTTGGTAATGAAAATGAAGGATATACTAAAAAGATGAGTGTTCAACAAGATCGCGAGCAAGAGGTATTAGAACTAAAAGGCACATTCACTGAGCTTCAAGAAAAGATCAACAATTTTGAAACAAATCGTACAACAATTTAAGAGAGAATTCACACAAAAATCCTTGAAAATGTTCAAGCAAATCGAGTAGAACACTAAAAGCATATTCAGAGTGAAATCAGACAACAACAAAAGAAAAAAAACAAATGTTGATGTATTCGCTTATAAGTTTTCCTACATTTCATTCAACAGAGCTAAAACCTCTAATAAGATTATTTTTAGTTATATTTACAACTTCATAATAAAAAATTTAAAAATTTAATACTTTATTATAAAAATAATATAATATTTATTGTATAATTTGCCATTTGTAGGATTAAATTTAATTATGGACAAAGCTATTTGTATGTGCGCTTATTCAAATTTCAAACTTCCTTATTGTTTAGGTGATATAAACCTTTATTTTTATTGCCGTCAACTTTTATTAATATTTTGATTGGTAATGATTTTAGTAACGATTTATATTAGTTGTTTTATTATGATACAATATATATGATGTTACAATTTTCAGACCTTAAATTGTATGGGTTCTTTCAATTTTATTTGTGAAATTATTTTTTATTACAATATTTCTTATAATTTTCTATGTTAGATTATTATTTTAATTTAATTTCAACTAAATAATATTATTTCTAAATAAATAACTAATATCTTTAAGGTGGTTGTTGTTGTTTATTTTATTACCAACTAGATTATATTTTAGTTCAAAATAAAATTAAACCACAATAATATCATTACGTATAAACTTTTGAAACTAAATCTTATGATTTCTAAAATTAGTTTTACATAATGACTAAATGTCGTTGTGTAATATAAAGCACATCTAATTATTACGTTGTTGCAAATTAATATTTCACAGCTATATCAATATCGTTGTATAAAAGTATTAACTTCATATTATTATTGCGTAATGTATTTGACAACAATATTTGATGGTTGTTAAAATAATTTTTGGCAATGACATATACATACAATCAATTAAAATATCATTGCAAAATAATATTTGGTAATCATGTTGGAAATGACATTTAATCATTGCATAATGTAATATGCAACAAAATAAAATGTCAGTCACAAAATAATATTTGACATCCATTATATTATGGTTACATAAAAGATTTAACACCTAAATTTATATTGTTACTAATTTTATTTTACAACCAATATATTGTTATTATGTAATAATTTTGCAACTGAAATAATGTCATTGAGTTATAGATTTCATAACAAATTTTATTGTAACTAAAACATTTTTACATATATATAAATTAAGTCGTTGCTAAAAAAATTATATTTGAAAATGAAAAATGTCGTTACAATATATATAACTAAAACCTATTTTTTAATTTGCAAAGATCTTTTGCTGTTATAATAAAATTCTAGAACCAATAATACAATATTTAATAACGAATTTTAGCATTGGTAATATCCATTTTTTATATTGTGTTATTATTAATTAGTTTGAAACCTTACATTTTAATTATTTATTGTATATTATATTCAAATGCATATATATATTTTAAATATATTATTCTCACATGCATACATATGTGATAGATGTACTAGTAATTAACAATAGTTTTAGAAATTTTGATACATAAAACTAAGAGTTTTTGTGTACATGCTATGAATAAACTTAAGTATATAAATATGAATAAAAATAAGGTTAAATTTTGTTATTAGTCTTTGTATTATGCATAATGGTCAATTTTAGTCTTGTACTTTTCAATTGGTCAAATTTAGTTCTTATACTTTTAGAATTTTAATCTTAATCCAAATGATAATAATTAAATTTGTTTGGTTAAATTCTCGTTAGTCATATACTATGCATAAATTTATAGATTTATTCTATGCTCTCCAATTTGATCATTCTTTACTTTCTATGCTCTTTGAATTTTAAAATTTCAATCTAGATATAAATGACAGATATTAAATTAATTAGCTAGGTGTTTTGTGAGTAACATGTAAAAATAGTAAGATGGTAAAGTATTACACA
Source organism: Gossypium rotundifolium (assembly GCA_025506655.1). Classification (NCBI taxonomy): domain Eukaryota; kingdom Viridiplantae; phylum Streptophyta; class Magnoliopsida; order Malvales; family Malvaceae; genus Gossypium; species Gossypium rotundifolium. The sequence continues at coordinate 79,507,679 of CP106729.1, read as the reverse complement.
TGTCATAAAATATTTACTGTATAAAATTTTAGAAAATAACATAACTTAATTTAATAATTATTGTTTGGTGAAGAATGAAATTTTAAAATAAATATATATATAGACTAAAATAATCATATTAAAATACAAAACCTAAATCGAGAATTAATAACAAAATTTAATCCAAAAAACAGCTACCTAACTTATTTAAATCAGACCCAACCCCCTTCTTATTTTCATTTTTCATAATTTAATAACAATAAATAAAAATAAAATAAAATAGCATCAAGTCGTGACTTATTCAACCTATATACGGCACTGCCTTTTTCTCTATCTGCAACAACATCCTTTTCACTATTTCTAGAACACGCGTTTTGTAAAAGGAAAAGATCACACATGGGATTATGATTTGCTCTATCTGCTAGCTCACTCTCTTTGCTCTGCAAAGAGCGATGTAATTCTCAGTAAAACCATGTATCCCTATGCATAGCCAGCCATTAATTACTCTATACTATTTTAAAGAAACTAGTGTGTTCTTTCCATACATGAATCCACCCACCTGATAACAAAATGTTAATTTTTAATACAAGTTCAATAATAATGTGGTGGAGCCAAAAAAAAGGTTTAAAATTAGTGCAGTGTGAAAGGCGATTGTTGATACAAACCAGTGTCAGTTGAATTACGGTCCAAAATCATGGAGAGAAACAAACGCGAATTTTACTGTATATCATTCTTCCTTTGTTCATCACCGAGTTGAAAATTATAAACAAATCAAATATTTCAACTCTTATTCCTCAATTACTTTAATTGGTTTATCATCAACTGAGAAAATCCGAAATTAACGTCGGTTAGAGCTTTTTATTAATTTGATTAAATCTATTTCAGTTTTACATTTTATTTATTACTTTTGCAACAGTTTAACCTCTCTTTTTCTTTATTTTCGCAAGTTTGAGCATTGCCCACAACAATTTTGGCCCAAAGTTGTTTTAATTTTGATTAATCCAATGCTTTTAGGGAGTCCACTCTGCTTCTGTCTAGTGATTTTAATCTATTTTTAAGAGTAAGATATTTAATTTTGGTGGATTCAACGTCCATCAAATTTTGGCATTCTCGAGGATTAGCACTAATTAATTTTAATTTTTCTTGATGAACCCACTTGAGTACAACCTAGAAACTGAAAAGACAAATCGTGCTCTAAGGAAAGAAGCTATCGCACGAGACAAGCAGCCAATAGAATCATCTTCTTCGCCTCCTAAAATGATAACAAGAAAAATATTGAATTAACCGAGGCAACTGAAACAGAAGCCATGGTTGTCTATAATCGGACACTGAGACAATTGTTGAGGCACCTGTATATCAATAACCAGTTTACATCGCTTTTTAGATGTAGAGGCGTCGTTTGAATTAAGATCGGGTTTAATTCACCTACTTTCCACTCTCCACGGTTTGTAGTATGAGGATCCACGTAAACACCTCAAGGAGTTCTATATAATTTATTCAAGCATAAAACCGCAAGGAGTGACAGTGAAATAGATAAAGCTTTCAACTTTTCCTTTTTATTTAGCCGAATCAGCTAAAGAATGGTTAGTTTACTTGCCACTTGGATCAATTACTACATAGACAGATGTGACACGTTTATTTCTTGACAAGTTTTTTGAGATCCAAAAGAAGATTTGCAGCATTAGACAAAAGGATTTCGAACCATTGTATGAATATTAGAAGAGGTTCAGCATGGCATTACAGAACAATCCTTTGTTCAATATTTTTACAAAGGTTTGCTTCTTATAGACACGAAGATGATTGGTACCAAAAGTGAGAGAGCATTGATGAATATGACTTCTAAAGTTGCGCGAGATTTAATATATACAATGGTTGCAAACTCTCAGCAATTTATGTAACATCCCAAACTTGATTTAAAAGTTCGATCAGATTCGAAACGTCACTTTGGTTATCAGAGCAATCCATTCGATCAATTTTTCATTTAATATGCATTAAAACATAAAAATTAAACATACAAATAATAAATAATTTATAAAAAAATCATGCTTATAGAAATAAATATAAAAAATATTAAAATCAATTAACACAACTTAGTCAAATAACCCATCAATTAACCAATTATAAAGTGACCCACTATTTTTATGGGCCAAAGCATGCCAAAGCTAAAACCAAGTGATAACGTATTTATAAAATATGAATTGCGGAGACTCTTCGACAATGTTGCTCTATCACCAACTCTTTAGCCCAACTACTACTTAAGTATGAAATTAAAAATCAAAATATTTAGCTTTTCACAGCTAAATGGTGTTCTACTAAAGTCTAACAAAATATCATAAAATTAGTCTAAATTGCAAGCACTCAAACATTTGAGAAAGGTAGTTACAATTTTGGGATATTAGAATTTAGTACCAAGATGAAACCTTTGAGAAAGGTTCATGAGGTAAGTGTCTCTTCCTTGAAGAGCACAATTGATAAAATTGCTAATATATTCAACATTTGGCCATTGGAAAGGAATCACAAGTTAGGTATCTGACAGACACCTGTGCTATTCCTAACCATTAAAGGATGTTGGGATCTAGTGCTTTTAGTGTAGCATTTAAGTATATTTGTAATTTTTGAACAAATTGGTTTGATAAAATATTCATTGATTACATTAATAATCTTTGCACACAAAGCAAAATAGAAGCAAATATTGGCTCACTAGTTATCTAACATTTAACTAATACTAAGCAATATTATGTGGTCGGATCGTAATACTAAAAGACAACTTATATTAGTAGATGAACCTAAACATGTCCTTATTCTAATAAAAAAAATGAGAAAACCAGTTGAAAGACTAATATGTTATCTATTAAGTCCAATTAGGGATATGCTTTGTCTTGAGCATCGGAGCAGACGACTCTCAAAAGATAGAGACATAGATTTAACTGACTAGACTGACATTATATCGAACGAGACCCAAGTAGAATAGATCCTAGATCTGTTTATGGATTTATTCACTTGTGACATTCATAGTATAGCATACCTTAATCCTTAGTGGATGATGGACTATGTATACGTGACATGTATACTTTGATGTAAGTAAAAGCTTGAGTTTGAATAAATAAGGAATCGAGAGCTAGTCCATTGGGTATACGATTTCTGTAGTATGTAGCATCATTTACAATAGTGAAATTTATTGTAACACCCTTATACCATGTTCGACTCAAGGAACCTGATATAGGAATATTACATTTGGTGCCAACGTAATTCTTGGCTAGTCACTAATATATTAGAACATAAAAAAAAACGGACAAATAATAATTTAAAATAATTTATAATTTAGTCCTTACTACTACTTGGAACATCCTTGATTTTTCCTAAGTACATGCCATTCTATTCAAAATTTTAAAACGTACCCTCTTGTTGCTTGAAGATGTGATGAGATGAAAGCTCGTAATCTCAAATACAACTTTTCAAAATTTCTGTACCTAATCTGTGCATGGAAACAAATCGTACGCTGAGTATGCACCCAGTGGTATTACTATAATTCAAAATTGTAACAGCCTAAATTTGGGTCTAGTCGAAACAATGGTTTCGAGACCACAAATCCGACAAGTAAAATTCTATTTTTATTATATTTTTATGGTCTACAATTTTACGGAAAGATTTCGTAAAAATTTCGTTCAAAAATTTTGACGTTTGGGCACTCAATTTAGTCAAAAGGATTAAATTGTAAATAGTGCAAAAGTTGAGTTCTACATGTTAGAAGTGTCCAATTTCTATGAAATTTTAAATTGGAGGTCCTTAAATGGAAATTAGACCATTGGTTAAATTGTTGGACAAAAATGGACATTAGATAAGTGAAATGGGATATTTTTAAGTTAGGGGCATTTTGTTAAATTGGTAATTAAATGAATTAAAAACAAAATTAAAATGCCAAATTTGTCCATCTTCTTCATATGGACGAAATTTACCAGGGTAAGACATGCCTAGGGTCTTCTAAACTTTCCAAGCTCATGGTAAGTCTGTTCTAGCCCCGTTTTTTAAGTTATTTACGGTTTTGGAGTCCCGGTAGCTCGATTTAGCTTATGCTACCAATAATTCATGCTAAGGTCCACCTTTAGAAAATTACCCATAGGTGAAAAGTATGTATTTAGATGTTTTATGATAGAATATGAAGGCTAAAATTATGTTAAACAACTTTTACTAAGCAATTTTACATGAAAACGAGTAAAACGTCATAATCGGTAAAAATACCTATTGTTTATAAGTACATGTTAGAGTGAGAATTTGATTTTGCCATAGAAGAGAAAACTGATCAGCATGTTATAAAACATATGAATAAGGGCTGAAGTTTAATTTTCGAGTATTGAGGCGAAAGTGTAAATATGTAAAAGTTTAGGGGCAAAATTGTAATTTTGAAAAAGTTGAGTTAGGGACTGTTTTGAATAGTACATTAATTAAATAAGTGAAATGTGATGTTTTAGACCCCGAGAAAACAAGATTTGGACCTAGAACGTGAGGAAAATCAAAAATCGGGAAAGTTGGTAAAATGGTCGTTTTGGTATAGAGGTAAGTTCGTATGTTAATAAGCATTAAATTTAATATGTTTAAATGTTTAACTGATACCATGTGTTATTTTGTATGTTATTATTGGATCATGAATAATATAAAAATTACGAGATTGTATTGAAAGATCAAATTAAGAGAAATGCAGGGTGGAGTATGATCGAATTTCGACATGTGATGAATTGATAGTAAAGACCATGGTTGGACCATGGCAATATGTGTGCCAGTGTAAGACCATGTCTGGGACATGGCATCGGCCATGATATGAGAGCCAGTGCAAGACCATGTCTGGGACATGGCATCGGCATTGATATGTGTGCTAGAGTAAGACCATGTCTGGGACATGGCATCGGCCACGATATGAAAGCTAGCGTAAGACCATGTCGGGACATGGCATTGGTACGATACATCATGTACGAGTTTTTCCAGTATCCATCCTTAGTATCCCAAGAGTTTCAATGGGTAAATCCAAAGATGATATCAAAGAAATGACAAGGTATGATCATGTTGAAAGGGTACAGGTATGTACGCAAAATTCATGAGTACTAAATTTCGATGTATATGGTACATTTGGTAAGAATGTAAATGAGTAAGTCATACCTATGAAAATGATCTTGTGATGACCTTGTGACGATAGGTCTATACTTATGGTGTATAAATAGGTGATAAATTTGATTTATGACTATGTGTGAGGCTTTTAGGCCAAATTAAATTGTGACATGATAAGTTTAAGTTTTGTTGTTGATGTATAGGTTAAAGGGGAAAATGAATGGCATGTAAATATTCGATAATGGCTAGCTATTGGAATGGCTAGTTAAGGATATGTTTTGGGGTTATGTATGATTAAATGGATGTTAATACAAAGCAATCATGAAAGAGTAAAATTTGCAATAAAACTATTTTGGATAGCAGCAGTGACGTGAATTTGAAAACTCACCAAAAATAGTAGAAATTGAATTATAAGTTGGATGAGATATTTATTTAAATCTTATTGAGTCTATTTTCATATAAAAGAAACAGAGAAAACAAATGATTTTTATATTTCGAGATATTTAAATTCTTGTGAGATTGGTTTAGAATGATTACGTGATCCCCTATTCTGACTTGGAAAAATCATTAAAAATTGTACAAAAATAATTATGGAATAAAAGCTATATGCTTGAAATCCTTAATGAGTATAGTTTCAAATTAAACAAATTATAACATCATTTTAATTCTGTACAAGGAGAAAATTTATTCGTAGTGAAAAGTGGTCAGAATAGTCAAATAGTGAAACAGGGGAAAGTTTAATGAATAAACTGTACTAATTGGATTAGCCAAAAATTCTGGAAATTTTATGGTATAAAGATATATGAGTCTAGTTTTATGGAAAATTAGCGGTTTTAAATTTGGATCTCTGTAGCTCAAGAAATAAATAATTTAGTGACAGCGATTCAAGTAGACAGATTAATGTGAACATGAGTAATAAGGTATAAGCATGTGATTTAATGTTTGTGTCAAATTGAGAACTTGTTGTGAGGATTTGTCATGTTGAGGCTTTGATAAGGCTACAAACGAGTAAGTTGGGAAAGTAAGAACTTAGCATTATTTATGCAAGTTATGATAGCTTAGTAGTAAGCTAAATTCATTGCTAATGCTTATTATTTTTACATGTGAACTTACTAAGCTTTATAAGCTTACCCCCTTTTCTTTCCCATGTTACAGAGTCCTACTAAACAAGCTCGGGTTGGAGGTCGTCGGAGATCACTTCACACTATCAAGCTAACAAGCTCGTACTCTTCCAATCCTATGGCATGCCAACTATATCCGACTCAGCCCGACTAGTTAATAGGGTATTCAAATCATTTTTTCTATTTCAAATTCACTTTCAATTCACATATAACCATACTTCGATTCAATTCAAACCACTTTTCAATCAATATACAATTCACATATTCACACATATTCATAATTTAATTTACTTTTATTCAATTCATATTTTTAATTCATTTTTCAATCAAATTCAAATCATTGATTACTTTTCAATCAATATACATTTCAAATACTCACATATTTTCTTCATTTAATTCAATTTGATTCAATTCAAATCACTTTTAGTTTTCAATCAATATACTTTCAAATATTCACATAATTCATAATTCAATTACTTAATTCAAATCACTTTTAATTTCCAATTTGTTCACATTCAATTTCAGTAGCCATAAACATTTTTGAATCAATTTCATTCAAATCAATATTATCATTTCAATTGCTTACCTAATTTTACTTACCATGCATTTTAATTAAAATATAACAATTAATAATAAATAGATTTGAATTATAGTAATACAAACCGTGATTTCTCGTTTTTACTCCTTGTCTACTTTTTTTTTTCCTTTCTTTGCGGATGTCTCGGGTGCAATATTGGCAATTTGAATTTCAACCTTGAAAACCCTAAATTCTTTCTTTTTCTTTTTCTTTCGCCTTTCTCTCTATTTCGTCCATGCTATTCTGTTGTTTTAATTTCTTTGTTTTCTTTCTTTACTTTACTGTATATATATAATATAATAATATAATATATAATGTATAATAAAACATAATAAATATATTTATTATTTAATAATATAATATATATTAAACTTAAAATCTCAGATTTTAAGGATTAATTGCCTCAACTTATGCTTTTAGTTTAATTGCCCTTTTAGTCCTTTTTACTTTCTTTGTATTATATTTGTTTATTAATTTAACAATAATATCATATATAATTATAACAAATATCTATTACTTAAATAATTAGTAAATTAAATACATATATTACAAATGTACATATTTTAATTAACACACTTATATTTAATTATCACCTTACACTTGTCTTTATTTATTTTATTTCATAATATGATAATAATTAATAAATATCTTTTACTTATTATTTAAGAAAATATACAAATATATTACAAGTGTATTTTCATATATTTTACATATGTTTATTATCATTACCATACATTTTTCACTATTTTAATTTATTTAATAATAATAATAATAATTTTAATATAAAACCATAATAATATTTATATATAATATATAATCTAACAAAATTTCTTCCCATTTGCCGCGTCACCTAATGAAGTAGGCACAACTGCCTATTTAATCCCCTTTATTTTATTTTAATCTATAATTAAACTTTTACCTTTTATTCCATTTAGTCCTTTTTCCTAATTTCTCTTAATTAAGCTAAATGCACCTAATGAAAGCCTAATTAAACACACTACTAGACTCATAAATATTTCTATTAATTATTTACAAATTCGATTTGTTAAGACAGAGGCCCGATAATGCACTTTTTCGATGCTCGTGAATTTTGGGTCATTACATTTATAACCCAACTAATTAGTAAATGATACCCACTCATTGGCATTACATGATAGATGAAAAAAAAGTGGCCACTAGTCATTTGTCTTTCTAATAAATGACTTGATTGCTATTTGATAGTAATTGACTTTTCATGAAGGAAGAAGTAATGGTTACCATGAGATAAAATTGAATCATATTGGGAAAATAGATTTATCTCAAAGATATTAAATATATCTTATAAGGGCAACACACTCATGACAAATGTCATCGGACGTGTGCTTATTATGCAGCTTTCATAATGGTATGTTTAAATCTAATTAATTTATTTTTTCTTGCATACATCATATGTTAATTGAAACACTTGGATTGATTGGAATATGAATTGGCTAATTGTTAAACTTGCATTGATTGTGTTCATTTGGTTATTGCTAATGTTATATTGACTTAATCATGAAAGTACCACTCATTGCTTAGCGTATTATTTGTTCATTCTGTGCCCAGGTATCAGTAGATCTCGAAGTCTCGAGAGGTGAAACAACATTCGGATAATTGATTCTCAACTAAAAGATGTTTGTACTATTCTTTACGTTTCAATAAATGACTTGTACCTAGAATTAAATCGGTTTAAAGTTGTAAGTGGTCAACTAGGTATTTTGGTTAGTAAATGTTAGATGGAATTGACTTATGAATTGTTTAGATCATGTATATAAGTGTTTTAAAGTTTTAAGGAGTTGAAATGTGGAAATGATCATCATTTAAGTTGAATAGAAATACATATTGGGTCGTTAGACTATTGGCGTTTTATAATTTGGCAAGTTGAATAAAATGAAGTAAACTTTGTGGGAGTCTGCCTTTAAAGCTGCGATGCTTAACCATTATTTTAAAAGTCATCACATTGCACTCCTATAGCCACGAGGCCAACCCCCTTCCGTTAATGTTGTGATGTCAGCCCGAAACATTTTGAAACTTTGTATTTTAGTCCTCAAATAGTCTTAGGTTATCATAGGAGCTTTCATAAGCTCATATAACCTCAATAAGAATATATAGCATGTTATAGTAATGTATTAGCTGAATTAACTAGTATAAATTATTGAATGGATCAGAGTTTTATTTGTAGTTCCTCCAGCAATACATGTGACATCCCGCAGCTTAGATTTGGTGATCGAATCGGGTGTGCCTGTTACAAAAAAAAAAAAAACTATATTAATTGGCTTGTGTGAAAATTCTAAAATTTTTGTTGTAAGAATTCCATTGAGTATACTTTCAAAAATAAGAAGATCTTAATTTTAATTTTTTGGGCCAATATATAAATAATTTAGTGACTAATAATCAAGTAGACAACCTTGTTAAGAGTATCTGTATAATTAGTAAAAGAATAATTAATATTACATATATGCATGTTATACTAAAACCAAATATTCTTATATATATACATGTACATATAGAATGTGGAATGAAGAGGAGGAAGAGATAAATAACAAAAGAGTGGTAGTGCTAAGAAGTAGATATAAGTGATAGAATTGCTAATATGTAAGAAAAGTTTAAATGAAATTTTGGGAATAGAGTAATTTTTATATAATGAATTAAAGAAGTATTTGTCGATAAATTGAAGTATTATATGGATTTAAATTTATTGGTATGTGTATTGGATTATGTGGTATTGATCTTAACACAAATATAAAGAAGTTTTGACTTGTTTAGCATAAGAGCCGTCAAGGTAGCGACACTAGCCACAAATGGTCTATAAAGCCTTAAATGACTTTAAAATGTATAAAATATGAGGATAACTTGAATAATAAATTTGATTCTTGAATAAAGTATTTTTCCTGAAATGCAACATTCATTGCTTAGGTTTAGGTATTAGCTAGGGTAAGGAGGTGTTAGTCTCATAATCTCAATGATGTAAAGCTCAACCAATTTCTCTATTGATTAGTCAGCTCTCATAGGTATAAAATAAGCTGACTTGGTCGATATATCAACAATAACCTATATTGAATCATTTTTCCTCAATTTCAAAAGTAGTCCCACTACAAAATCCATAGTGACACACTCTCATTTCCACTCAAGAATTGAAATGGGTTGCAAGAGTCCTAAAGGAACTTGTTGTTCTGCTTTGATTTGTTGGCACACTAAAAACTTGGATATAAACTCAATTATGTCTATTTTCATGCCCAACAACTAGTTGTGTGGTTTAAAATCATTATACATCTTGTTGCTTTTAGGATGCATCGCATAGACGTTGTTATACGCTTCATTAAGAATGACTCGCTTCAACTCAACATCTTTGGGAAAACACATCTCCCTTGGAAGCACAAACTCCCATAACCACATATAGTAAACTCATTCAGTTGACCACTTTCCACTTTAATTCTTTTTACTTCCAACTTGGCATCCACTTTCTGAGCTTCCTAAACTTGTTGATTAAATGTCGGTTTAACCCTTAACTCAACTAAAATTGCATCATCCCTTTTTATAGCCATAGGAGCATTCATATATTTAAAAGCTACTAGTGATTTTTGAATCAGTGCATCAACTATGACGTTTGCTTTCCCTAGGTGATAATTAATAATCTAGTCATAGTTTTTTAGTAATTTGGTCCATCTCCTTTGTCTCAAGTTTAGCGCTTTCCGGGTGAACAGATATTTCAATCCTTTTTGGTCTGTGAAAATATAGCATCGTCTCCGTACAAATAAGGTCTCCATATATTTAAGGTGAAGACCATTGAGTCCGGTTAATAGTGATTATAAGTATGAATTTGATAAATGTTATTGAATTGAAAATTATAGTATGAAATGATTTCATATGTGCATATATATAAAAACAAGAATGTGGAAAGCATGTGAAAGATCATGCGCTTCAAATATTACAAGCCCTGAAGGTTAGCACAAAAAAGAAATGAATCAAACTATTGGAGTAAGTGTTAATAAAAATGGATAGATAGAATGAAATGAAATGAAATAGAGATTTTATGTTATAGTAATGTATGAGATAGTATGTGTATATATACTTGATCCAATGGGAACTTTACGTAAATTATGGTACTTGGTATAAATGGTATATGAATTGATTGAATGTAAAACTTGAATTGATTATGTATATGTGTATATACTTAGCTAAATAGAATCATGTATATACTTGGTGTTTGGTATAAATATTGTATGAATTGATATGTGCACATAAAGTTGTTGAAATGATATAGTGCATTATACTAGTACTTGATATATGAATAACAATTGAATTGGTTGGTTATAGAAAATGTATTACTTGTGTTCAAATGGTGTTTGTTACCTTACTAATGGCTTGAATCATGTAAGTATCGCTGAGCTTTATTGCTTGGTGTATAGTTTGTTTATTCTATGCATAGGTTATAGTAGATTTCGAAGTCCTAAAGTGTAGTATATGTAACACCCCTTACCCGTATTCAACGCCGGAACTGTAACACCCCTTACCCGTATTCGACACCAGAACAAGGTACAAGGTGTTACCTATCTTAAAGACAAGCATACCACGATTTTGAATCATAAAAATCCGTTCAAATTTAAAACTTTTCAAACTTCCTCTTAACATCCTTAATATGGGCCTACGAGGTCCAAAACACATCCTAGAAATATTTTCAGATCAAATCAGGTTCTTTGGAAAATGTCACTAGAAATAGGGGCACACGCTCTTGTGACTTGATAACATGGTCATGTTGACAGATCGTGTGATTCGCATGGCCTAAGTTTATAGGAACACACTCGTGTCCCACAGCTGTGTGGATTTATTTCACAATTCGAACCTATAGGGGTTTTCATATGGCCTGACACACGCTCATGTCCATAGCCCGTGTCCCTCACACGGTTATGGCACTCCCGTGTCTTAGCCCATGTGCAAAAACCTTGACATTTTGTTTTTGACATCATCAACCTAATAAGGTCACACGACCAAGGCACACGCCCATGTCCTTAGACCGTGTGGCGAATTAAATTCTTAAATTCAGGTGCAGGCTTCACACGGTCTGGGCACACGCCCATGTCCTATGGCTGTGTCTTCCACACGGTTGAGACACGGCCGTGTCTCAGCCCTTGTGGTTACTATTGGGCATTCTGTTTTGCCAATTTAGAATGTAGGGGGACACACAGCCAAACCACACGCCCTTGGGGCAAATCGTGTGTCACACACGACCTAGACACTCGCCCGTGTGTCTACCCATGTGTACAAGAATAAGGCTATTTACCAAGCCCTTTTCTGTCATCCCTACTAGCACCATCATAAGCCACATCAAGCAACCCATTTATTCATGTATAACTATACCATTTACTCAACCATGCAACTTGCACATTCATGAAAAACATCATCATTTCATATATTAATAAAAATAGCCATCAACTATGGCCCAATACAAAAGAATTCATCTTCAATTAAGCCAACACATTGGCTAAAACAATATGACTTCGATAAAAGACTAAGTCCCTGTACATGCCATACTCAAAATGCTAAATCTAACTATACCAAAATGTGTGGATAGTGTGGGTGATCCTCCGACAGTCTCCGTATCCCGAGCTAGCTCTTCGACACTATAAAACAAGGGAAAGAGAAGGGACTAAGCTTTAAGCTTAGTAAGTCTATATGTAAAAAATAAACATCACACCACATCCTTATCAATCAAGAACATTACATACTAATCAAGAACAATTCAGATCCTCGTAATTATACTTACTCATTTAAATCTTACCACATCCCAAACACATATCATAATCATTGCTCACATTTATATGCACTTATACCCTGCACTTATCACCACAAAACCACATGTAATTTCACTTAGACAAAGTTTCTCAATGAACACTTTGGGTAATACTGGATACACGGTGGTTTTGTACACAGCCCACCAATAATCACATGTTCACGGTGGTATCGCACATAGCCCACCAATAATGATAAATACAGTGGTATCACACACAACCCACTAGTAATAATAAATACGGTGGTATCGCACACAACCCACCAATAATAATATGAACACGGATGTTTATCCATATCTTTTTTCCTATTCCGAAAGTTCATCCGAGAATTTCCTCACTTTCTATCATTTTAATAGATATCAATAATATTCATTCACATTTCACACAATGAATTAATATGTAAAAACATAAATAAAAAGGATGTATCATTTACACATAAACTTACCTCGATACAAAATATGTCAATTTGAAATTTAGTCTGAAACCTTACCTTTTCCTCGGTCAAGGTTGATTTCGCGTTCTTCTTGATCTATAATGACATATTTATCTTATTAAATAATCACATAAAATTACTCCAAAATTCATATTTTGGCAAAATTACCATTTTGCCCTTAGACTTTTACAAAATTATGATTTTTCCCCTAGGCTCGTAAAATGAAATGTGTTTATTTTTCACACACCCAAGCCTAGCCGATTCATATTCCCTCTTATAGCAACTCAAAATTCCAATTATTACACACATTTTCCACCTATTTTACAACCTTTACAAAAAGGTCCTTTTAGGTGTTTTCATGGAAACCCCTTTCATAAAAATTGTGTATTTAACAACCAAGATTCATTTTCTTCCATAAAATTTCAGCCAAAAAAATATTTACTCACATGTAAAAACCCTATACTCTCAACAATTTTGCAAAATAGTCCCCTCATTAGCTAGATCATGCTACAAGGGTCCCAAAAGTACAAAAATTATCAAGAATGATCACCAAAATCACTTACTTGCAAGGAGTGTAAGTTGCTGAAAATTTCAAGCTTCCAAACCCTTATACTTGAGTGAAAAATCGATGGAAGAAGAAGATGATAGGAAAAAGATGATAGCTTTCTTTGTTTTATCTTATTTTATTCATTTTGTCACCTAATGTCACCAAACATTGACCAAATTAAATCTCTTGTCCCCTATGGCTGGCTATCACCCTTAGAAAGGCCTAATTTCACATTAAGGACCTCTAATTTAAGATTCTATAGCTATTTAACACATCTAGCTTGTAGAATAAAACTTTCGCACTTTATGCGATTTAGTCCTTTTTTCAAAATTAAGCATGCAATCACTAAAATTAATGCACCAAAATTTTCATGTACTCATATAATCATGCCATAACCCATAAAATAATATTAAAATAATTTTATTCGATCTCAAATTAGTGGTTTTGAAACCACTGTTCCAACTAGCCCCAAAATCGGGCTGTTACAGGAGCAGGGTACGAGGCGTTACCGGACTCATACGCAAGAAATCATACAAAATTAAGACATGAATTTCCACTTAAATTTAAAAATTTTCATAAACATTCATATCGTCCCTTAAACAAGCCTATGAGGCCCAAAACATACATTAGGAGTGGTTCGGGACTAAACCGAGAACTTTGGAAACTTTTGAGAAAACTTACAAAAATTTTCATCAAAAAGGTCTACATGCCCGTGTGGGTGAAGGGACACGCCCGTGTGGCATATCACACGCTCGTGCTTCAGGCCGTGTCCAAAATAGGGGACATTCTGTTTATTACGTCATCAACCAAATAAGGTCACACGGCCAAGGCACACGCCCGTGTCCTTAGGCCATGTGATGAATTAAATTCAAAAAATTAAGTGTAGACTTCACACGGCCTAGGGACATGCCCATATCCTATGGTCGTGCCTCTCACACGGCTGAGACACACGGTCGTGTCTTGTAACAGCCTGATTTTGACCCTAATCGGAATAGGTTTTGAAACCATAAATCAGAGTCTAAAAAATATTTTAATATTATTTTCTATGTTAGTTATGTGTGAATTTACATGTGTGAAAGTTTCGTGAATTAATTTTATTGTTTGAGTGCTTAATTTGATAAAAGGGCTTAACCGCATAAAATGAAAATTTGATGGTTAATTATGAATGTGCCTAATTGTTGTTGCCTTTTTAATAGGGGGATTCATGTTGGAATTTTTCCATTAATAAATATAGTGGACGGCATTATGTTTATATTATATATAGTTTTTATATTATTTATAAAGGTTAAATAATATATATTATATTATAAAGTTATTATAATAAGGCAAACATAATTAAAAGCCATGTGCTCATCTTTTTATGAACCGAAATAAAAAGAGAAGAAAAAGAAATAAGAAAGCTTTGAGTTCGGCCCTTGTTTAAGCAAATTGAGGTATCTTTCAGTTTTGGTTTTTGATAATTTTTACGTTTTTGAGATCGTTGCTAAGTTATCTACAAGACCCATGCTTGAATTTTTTATTTTGGTGAATGTTTTGAATTATGCCATTGTTGAAAGCTTGTGATTTTTGTTGTTTGATGATGAAATATGAAAGATATGTCTTAGATTAACATGTTTTGTATTGGAGTTTTTGATGATTTTGAGTAATTAGGACTAAATTGCAAAAATAATAATTTGAAGGACTAAAATTTGAAATAAATGAAATATGTGGATTTGTTTGAGAGTGGGTAAAATTTGGCTCAACATGGGTATGCTGAAATTTTGTGTATTTTATGTTTTGTGCAATAGGGACGAAATTGTAAAAAGTGTAAATGTTAGGGGTAAAATGGTAATTTAATCTATTTATGTGTTCTTAGACTAAAATGAATGAAATTATATTGAATTAGTTTATTTTGAATACATTTAGATCAAGAACCAAAGAAATCGGATTTGGATTGGAGGAAAACTAAAATCGTCGATTAATCGTCCTGTTCCGATTACCGTTGTCTGAGGTAAGTTTATAAGCAAAAAGACGTACTAAATTTTATAAAATGTGATGTATACATGTAGAAATAAATATATGAATTTTTTTTTGCCTTAGCCAAATGTATAAATGTTTATGAGATTTGGGAACAAGTTCGATTCAATTGAGATAGATGTTTGAAAAGCTTCGTATGAACCTTAAGGATGAGTTAAGATTTCCGATATATGAATTATGTGTAAGATGACTTTTTATTAGTGATATCGGGCTTTATGCCTAGCAGGCTTTTTTTCGGTGTATAATATCGGGCTTTATGTCTAGCAGGCTTTGTGTCGGTGTATAATATCAGGCTTTATGCCTATCGAGCTTTATGCCTAGCAGACTTTGTGCTGGTGTATAATATCAGGCTTTATGCCTAGCAGGCTTTATGCTGGTGAATTATATCAGGCATATTGCCTAGCAAGCTCTGTGCCGGTGTATTATATTATGCTTTATGCCTAGCAAATTTTACGTGAGCAACGATAAAAGTAATCAAATGTGTTAAATGAGCTAAAGTGAACAGGTATGTGACAATTTATTACCTTTTAAGAAATAAGGTAAGTTGATTATTGGATATGTGATACAAGTTATAAATGACGTTAATGGTAGTGAATGTGTGTATGAAAATCTATATGTGGATTAGTACATAAATATGTGATATTAATGTTTGATTTTTAAGCTTATATTCGCCTAATGTTACATGAGGAATAAATTGAAATGTGAAATTCATATTGATATTTAAGGATTTATATGCATTTGATTAGTAGGTATTTGAAATGTGAACCTTGAACGTGTTTATAGGAAATATAAATATATATATATATATATATATATATTCGCAAAATAAGGTCTATGGGATATTAAACATGTTAATGAATCAATGTGTGTTTGGAAATGTTATAATTTATGTGTAGATAAATGTTTGGTAATTAAATTTCATAAGTAAGGCTTGGTTATACCTTAATAAATTATCAATGCCATTGAGATAATTTTTGAATTAAAAATTAAGCTATGAATGAAGTGAATGAAATTATATGTTTGAGTATATGATTGGTCATATCCGGTTTAATGATATAAATATATGTATGATATGGAAATGTGAATTTCATACTCATGTTAAAGTTTATATGTGCATTTGTCTATATGGTAATTGAATGTGAAATTATGACTAAGGAAATGTGAATTGTATAAATGTATTATGATAGTATGTTTTCGATCAAATGAAATTTCTATTGATGTTGAGTATGAAAGATGATTTTGGATAAAGAACGGATGCGTGTTTGGACAAAACTTAATTCATGTTTATTTATATGTGAATATTTGAATTTACAAGTATGGTTTGGTTATGTATTATTAAACTATTATTGTTATTGAGTTAATATTTGCTTATGACTTACTAAGCTATGATAGCTTACTCTGTGTGTATTTTTACTTCTATTTATAGATTTTGGAGACTAGTTGCAGGCTCGGGGATCATCAGCGAAGTTTATCACACTA
This sequence comes from Gossypium rotundifolium, assembly GCA_025506655.1. Classification (NCBI taxonomy): domain Eukaryota; kingdom Viridiplantae; phylum Streptophyta; class Magnoliopsida; order Malvales; family Malvaceae; genus Gossypium; species Gossypium rotundifolium. The sequence goes on along the minus strand of CP106729.1, from coordinate 79,490,620 downwards.
TTGACTACTTTCGATACTTTTAAAAGTTGAATTAGAAATTTATTGCATGTATAGGCTATACTACTTTTTGAATATGGTTGAAGTTGTATATATATATGCATAAGCCATGCGAAAATGGCTTGTCCATCTTGTTAATCTTGGAATTTATATTTTGGCTTGATGGTTATGTTTGGTTGTGGTTTTGGTTGATTTGGTTTTGGTATATATAAGTATGGTTATGTTTGATATTTTACTCATGAATTATTGATTCGAATATGTCTTGTATTTGCTTTTATTGAGAAGTGGGATTTTGTGCATTGGCTAATACTTCGGTTTTATAATGATAGGTATAAAATTTTATTCATAGTGTACTTATGGTCTTGTGATTTGGAAAAAGCATAATTCCTATATGTATTTTAAAGCATATGAATTTAACTTGTTTATATTCGGCAATTGTATTTGGGTTTTGACCATTTGAATAGTAAATTTGGATGTTTTGTTGTGTGTTTTCAAATTATGTTAGTTTATTAATAATTATCTGTTTGAAGAGTTTCAATAAAATTATGCATATGATTATATATTCGGAAGTTATGTTTCGTCTGGTAATTCCTCGTAACCCCTTTCCAGCGACGGATATGGGTTAGGGGTGTTACATGTCTCGTGCCCGTGTGTTTACTACTGGGCATTCTATTTTGCATTACTTAGGGTGAAGGGGACACACGACCATAACACACGCCTATAGGGTAAGCCATGTGTCACACACGGCCTAGACACATGCCCGTGTGCCTAACTGTGTGGACAAAATAATGCTATTTTCCAAGCCATTTGTCACCTTCAATAACACATGCACACTTACACATCTCAATGACATCTAACATGGCACATGTAAGCACTTAAACATTCATAAACATGGCTCATACATGGCAACTCCTTATCATTCGACCATCAATAACCATAGGCCATATCATAATGGCATTGGCACATGCATGCATACATGGATAGGTTTACAACCCAATAATCAATATGAGCCATATCCCATGGCCTTATACAAAATGAATTAAATATCATCATAAGTCAACACATTTGGCTAAACCAATATGACATATAACAAAAAGACCAAATCCCTATACATGTCATACTCAAAATGTTGAGATTAACTATACCCAAAGGTTCCAATTGATAGTGTGATCGAGTCTCTGACGTCCTTCGATCCCCGAGCTAGCTTGGCGATACTATAAGGAAATGGAAAAGAAAGGGGAGTAAACACAAAGCTTAGTGAGTGTGCATGTAAATAATTAACAACATTAACCATGCCTTATTGTACACATAACATAATATAATTTATCACCATGTTATCAAGTATCATAGATACATTTTAAATCATGTCATTTACATAATGTACAATAAAACTCGTGATCATGATCATGATTTATTCATTCACTTCTTATCGAGGTCTCATCGATTTATAATCTCAATATGTATGAGCTTTGTGTACATACCTGTACCCTTTCAACATGTTCATACATTGTCATTTCGTTGACGAAATCTTTGGACTTCCCGTTGAACCACTTGGAATACTAAAGGATACTTGGGAATCACATACACATAGAATCATACCAATGCCATATCCTAGATATGGTCTTACATAGGATCACATATCGATGCCTATAGCCCAGCTATGGTCTTACACGATTCTCATATCGATGCCATGTCCCAGACATGGTCTTACACAAAATCTCATAACGATGCCATATCCTAGATATAGCCTTACACGTAAACTCATAACCCTAATGTCATGTCATTTGTATCCCAACCATTCCTAAGGTTCAACCGGGAGTTTCGCATATTTACACACGGACAAATCCATAATAATAATTGTACAAATCATGCAATAATAATATATTAAATACATAATATAAGTTGCATTATTTACACACGAACTTACCTCGGTACCAAAATATGGCTAACTATTCGATTTTATACACAACCTTGTTATTTCCTCGGTTTAGGTCTGGGCTCCATTTTTCTTGTTCTGTAATAGCAAATTTATCTCATTTAATTATCACATTGTTCAAATCAGTCCAAAAACCATACTTTGGCAAAATTATATTTTTGCCCCTAAACTTTTACATATTTACAAATTAGTCCTTAGGCTCGTAAAATAGAATGTGTCCATTTTCTTTGTTACCCAAGACTAGCCGAACCTAACACATGCTCATCGCAGCCCACATTTTCCTTCAAATCAGATTTTTACTACTCATTTCACAACTTTTACAAAAAGATCATTTTTAGGTGTTTTCATCAAAAATCACTTAGTAAAAGATGTTTATTACACATCAAACTTTCATAATCTACCATGAAACATCAAAACACATGCATGTCACACATGGGTAACTTTTTAAACATGAACCCTAGCTGAAATAAATGGTAGAAATAACTAGATCTGTTGATAACAACTTCAAAAACGTAAAGAACATTAAAAACGAGGCTAGGGTGCACTTACAATCAAGATTGAAAAGTGAAGAAACCCTAGCTATGGAGAGCTTCAAAGTTTTGGCCCTATCTTGAAGAAAATGAGAAAATTTTGCATCTAATCTTTTAATTACTAAATGACCAAAATGCCCTTTTTACTAAACTTTCAAATTTTACCTATTCATGCCCATTTTTGTCCATAAAAATAGAAATTGGTCAAATTGCTATTTAAGGACCTCTAATTTATAATCCAAATCTATTTCATACTTAAAGCTTCTAGAGTTTCATATTTTGCAATTGGACACTTATTCACAAAATTTCTTCATGAAACTTTCACACAACCATGCAAACATGTCATGGACCTTACAACAATCATAAAACAAATATTTCTACTTTGGATTTGTGGTCTCGAAACCACTATTCCGACGAGACCCAAAATTGGGATGTTACAACACTCCCCCTTAGGGATTTTCGTCCTCGAAATTCTTACCAGTGAAAAGGTTTGATACTATTTTCTCATGGCTTCCTCGAGTTCCCACGTAGCCTCTTCAATCCCATGTCTTTGCCATAATACTTTCACAAGGGCTATACTTCTATTCCTCAACTGTTTGACTTCTCGAGCTAAAATCTTAACCGGCTCTTCACTATAAGTCATATCCAGTCGAATCTCAACCTCTATTGGTGAAATCACATGCGAAGGGTCTGATCGGTAACGACACAACATAGACACGTGGAGCATATCATAGATCTTTTCCTACTCAGATGGCAAAGCCAACTGATATGCTACCAGCCCTATTCTTTCAGTAATCTCATACGGTCCAATAAAGCGTGGACTTAATTTGCCTTTCCAGCCAAACCTCAAAACTTTCTTCCACGAAGATACTTTCAAGAATACCTTATCACCGACTTGAAACTCGATCTCTTTCCATTTCAAATCTGCGTAGGATTTCTATCTATCCGAAGCAGCTTTCAAGCAATCACGAATTACCTTTACTTTTTCTTCAATTTTCCTGACTAAATCAACTCTGTGAATCTGATTTCTCTAAGTGCGATCCAATACAATAGTGTTCGACACTTACGACTATATAATGCCTCATATGGTGCCATTTTCAAAATCGACTGAAAAATGTTGTTGTAGGCAAATTCCACCAACGATAAATACTTTTCCCAACTACCTTAGAACTCGAGAACACAATACCGCAACATATCTTCAAGAATTTGAATTACTTGTTTAGACTGACCATCAGTTTGCGGATGAAAGTGGTACTAAAATTTAATTTCGTACCCAATGCTTCTTGTAACTTTTTCCAAAACCGTGAAGTGAAGCTTGGATCTCTATCCGATATAATCGACAAAGGCACTCTGTGCAATCTCACAATTTCAGAAATATACAATTCGGCTAATTTATCAAGTGAGTAGTCAATATGTACAGGAATAAAATGAGCCGATTTCGTAAGCCTAACAACTACAACCCAAACGACATCTTTCTTTTTCAGTGTCAAGGGCAAACCCGTCACAAAATCCATAGTAATTCTGTCCCATTTCCACTCGGGAACCATCACATGCTGAAATAAACCCGAAGGTACTTGGTGTTCGGCTTTCACTTGCTAACAAACCAAGCATCTCGATACAAACTCTGAAATGTCTTTTTTCATTCTCGACCACCAATACATTTTCTTCAAGTAATTATACATCTTCGTACTGCCTAGATTAATAGATAAACATCCACTATGTGCTTCATGCAAAATTTTCCAAATAAGCTCATCATCTCTCGGTACACATACCTTATCTCAAAACATCAAACATCCATCAAAACTAATTCAAAAGTCTGATTCAAGACCCGACTCACACTGAACTCTTTTGGCTTGCAAATCACTGTCGCCTTTCTGAGCTTCACAAATCTCTTGGAAAAACATCGGTCTAACTCTCAACTCAGCTAGAAAAGAACCATCATCTGATAAAGCCAACCTTGTATTCATAGCCATCAATGCAAACAAGGATTTCCTACTCAAGGAATCGGCAATTGCGTTCGCCTTTACCGGATGGTAGTCAATCATTAATTCATAATCTTTTAACAACTCCAACCATCTCCTTTTCCGTAAATTCAAATCCCTTTGAGTCATCAAGTACTTTAGACTTTTATGATCAGTGAATACCCGACATTTCTCTCCATACAAATGGTGTCTCCAAATATTCAACGCAAACACAATGGCAGCTAACTCCAAATCATGTGTTGGATAATTTTTCTCGTGCGGTTTTAGTTGTCTCGAGGCATAAGCTATCACCTTGCCCTCTTGCATAAGTACACAACCCAATCCATTCAAGGATGCATCACTATAAACCACAAATTCTTTTCCTGGTTCAGGTTGTACTAAAACTGGAGCCTCAGTCAACAATGCCTTTAGTTTTTTAAAACTCTGTTGTCACTTTTCAGTCCATTCAAACTTGACATCTTTCTGTAACAATTTTTTCATCGGAGTAGCAATCATGGAAAATCCTTTAACAAATCGTCTGTAATAACCGGCTAAGCCTAGAAAGCTTCTAACCTCGGATACATTCCTCAGTAGTTTCCAATCAACAATTGCTAAAATCTTACTCGGGTTAACTCGATTACCATCACCCGAAACAATGTGCCCCAAAAATCTGACTTCTCGAAGCCAAAACTCACTTTTACTCAACTTAGCATACAATTGTTTATTTCTCAAAGTTTGCAAAATCGTTCTCAAGTGCTCGACATGCTCGGTCTCATCACGAGAATAAATCAATAAATCATCAATAAAAACAACAACATCCAAGTATGGCCAGAAAATACGATTCATCAAATCCATAAATACAGCAGGAGCATTCATTAAACCAAAAGGCATAACCAAAAATTCATAGTGACCATACCTCGTCCGAAAAATAGTTTTTGGCACATCCAAGTCTTTAACACTCTACTGGTAGTAACCGGACCTCAAGTCAATCTTGGAAAATACTGTGCCTCCCTTCAATCGATCAAACAAATCATCTATTCTCGGCAAAGGATACTTATTCTTTATGGTCACCTTATTGAGATGTCGGTAGTCAATGCAAAGCCTCATAGATCCATCTTTCTTTTTCACAAATAATACCGGTGCACCCCACTGAGAAAAACTAGGTCTCGCAAAACCTTTATCCGTCAATTCTTACAACTGAGCTTTTAACTCATTTAATTCGGTCGGAGCCATTCTGTACGGTGTAATTGAAATAGGTGCAGTACTAGGGACTAACTCAATATCAAATTCAACTTCTCTAACTGAAGGCAATCAGGGCAATTCTTCCAGAAACACATCTGGATACTCACATACTACTGGCACTAATTCAATTTTCAACTCAGATTCTTTTGTATCCAACACAAAAGCAAGATAAGCTTCACAACCCTTTCTTATACATTTCTGAGCAGTCATAGAAGAAATCACTACATGCAAGCTATTCGATTCATCTGATTCAACCCAAAGAATATCACCACTTTCACATTTCAATTATATAATTTTTTTTCCACAATTTACTACCACATCATGAATGGTCAACCAATCCATACCAAGTATTATATCAAATTCATCAAATGGAAAAAGCATAAGATTAGCCGAAAAACAGTGACTTCTAATCATCAAAGGATAATTCCTACATACTTTGTCAACTAACACATACTTGCCTAGAGGGTTTGACACTTTTATCACAAATTTTGTAGACTCAACAGGCATATTTTAATACTAGATACCAATTTCATACATACATACGAATGGGTAGATCCCAGATCAATCAAAGCAACAACATAGGTATCATAATAAGAAAAAGTACCCGTAATCACATCAGGAGATGAAACCTCTTCGCAAGCGCGAATGGCATAAGTCCTCGCAGGTGCTCTACCTTCGGGCCTCACAGTTGGATCTCTAGGTGTACTCTTACTACTCACTCTATTTCTCGGGTTTCTCTATGGCCTCCCTCTAGGAGTAGTATTACTTGATCTTGCACACTGAAATTTCTCTTTTTTAACCATCTCGGGGCAATCTCTAATGAAGTGATCTTGAGAACCACACTTGAAACAAGTTTGATCATTCACCCGACACTCACCGGGGTGACATCACTGCAATGTGGACATTCAGGTCTACTAGGTCAAGCATTACCCACACTCGCTATTGAAGTAGTCTGAGCCTTATGACCCAAATACTGTTTCCCATGGTTTCTGTTTGAAAACCCAACTGAAGCACTGGATCAAGTATTAAACTCTCTTGGTTTCTTAGATGAGAACTGAAATGACTTTCCCATCTGCCTTTTCTTTGAATATCGAGACTTAAACTTGGCTTTTCTTTTCTCTTTAGCCAACTCCTCGGCCTTACAAGCTCTCTCTACAAGCACAGTGAATTCTTTCAGTTCGAGAATGCCAACCAATAATTGGATGTCTTCGTTCAGCCCATCTTCCAATCTTTTACATATGATGGCTTCAGTAGAAACACATTCTCCAGTGTATTTGCTCAGTCTCACAAACTCACGCTCATATTCTGTTACAGTCATTCGGCCCTGTTTTAACTTAAGAAACTCCTTTCTCTTCTGATCAATAAACCTCTGGCTAATATACTTCTTTACGAAACTCTTCTTGGAAAAATTCCCAATTAACTTTTTCTCTTGGTACAACCGACACAAGAATGTTCCACCACTGATAAGCCGAGTCTTTCAGAAGTGACACAACATATTTCATACATTCCTCAGGTGTGCATGATAACTCATCAAATACCCTGATGGTATTCTAAAGCCAGAACTCTGCCCTTTCGGGATCATCATCTATACTAGCTCAGAATTCTTCAGCTCCTTGCTTTCGAATTTTATCCATTGGATGTCTATTCAACTCATAAAATCAATACCTTGGGGTGCTACAAGAATAGATTGATGAATAGGTGGGGGTCGAGGGGGTTGAGCGTTCGGATTCGTTCGAACGAACTCCGTATACCAAGCATTCATCATAAGGGGAAAGGCTTCCCTTGCCTCTTCTTCTCCTCCCTGACTCACAGTTATGGGTCTACTTTTAACTGGCACCGCCCCTTGAGCAGGAGCCGGCGCATTACTTTCTACATCATCAGCTTCAGCTCGATTGGGATCCATTACTATATGAAAACACAATTTAAAAAGGTCAGGAGTCGTCACACTATCACAATTCACTGATGACATGTCTAGCTAGACTTGTGCATACGCTACATTAGTCCAAGAATAGACTAAATCGTAGCTTTGATAACACATAATGTAACACCCCTTACCCGTATTCAACGTCGAAACAGGGTAGAGGCGTTACCAGAATTATACACAAGCAATCATATAAAACCGAGACATAAATTTCTAATCAAATTTAAAAATTTTCATAAACATTAATATCGTCCCTTAAACTAGCCTACGAGGCCCAAAACATACATTAGGAGTGGTTCAGAACTAAACCGAGAACTTTGGAAACTTTCGAGAAAACTTAGAAAATTTTCATCAAAAAGGTCCACACGCTCGTGTGGATGAAGGGATACGCCCGTGTGGCATATCACACGCCCGTGCTTTAGGCCGTGTCCAAAATAAGGGACATTCTGTTTATGACGTCATTAACCAAATAAGGTCACACGGCAAAGGAACACGCCCGTATCCTTAGGCCGTGTGGCGAATTAAATTCAAAAAATTAAGTGCAGACTTCACATGACCTGGGCACATGCCCATGTCCTATGGTTGTGTCTCTCACACGGCTGAGACACCCGGCCGTGTCTCGTGCCCGTGTGTTTACTAATGGGCATTCTGTTTTGCATTAATTAGGGTACAGGGGACACACGGCCATAACACACGCCTATGAAGCAAGACGTGTGTTACACACGGCCTAGACACACGCTCGTGTGCCTAACTGTGTGGACAAAATAAGGCTATTTTCCAAGCCATTTGTCACCCTCAGTAACACATGCACACTTACACATCTCAATGACATCCAACATGGCACACGTAAGCACTTAAACATTCATAAACATGGCTCATACATGGCAACTCCTTATCATTCGACCATTAATAACCATAGGCCATATCATAATGGCATTGGCACATGCATGCATATATGAATAGGTTTACAACCCAATAATCAATATGAGCAATATCCCATGGCCTTATACAAAATAAATTAAATACTATCATAAGTCAACATATTTGGCTAAACCAATATGACATATAACAAAAAGACCAAGTCCCTATACATGTCATACTCAAAATGTTAAGACTAACTATACCCAAAGGTTCCAATTGATAGTGTGATCAAGTCTCCGACGTCCTTCGATTCTCGAGCTAGCTTGGCGATACTATAAGGAAATGGAAAAGAAAGGGGAGTAAGCACAAAGCTTAGTAAGTTTTCATGTAAATAATTAACAACACTAACCATGCCTTATTGTACACAAAACATAATATAATTTATGACCATGTTATCAAGTATCATAGGTACATTTTAAATCATGTCATTGACATAATGTACAATAAAACTCGTGATCATGTTTTATTCATTCACTTCTTACCGAAGTCTCATCGATTTATAATCTCAATATGTATGAGCTTTGTGTACATACTTGTACTCTTTCAACATGTTCATACCTTGTCATTTCGTTGAAGAAATCTTTGGACTTCCAGTTGAACCACTTGGATTACTAAAGGATACTCAGGAATCACATACACATAGAATCATACCAATGCCATATCCCAGATATGGTCTTACATGGGATCACATATTGATGTCTATAGCCCAGCTATGGTCTTACATGATTCTCATATCGATGCCATGTCCCAGACATGGTCTTACACGAAATCTCATAACGATGTCATATCCCAGATATGGCCTTACACGTAAACTCATAACCCTAATGTCATGACATTTGTATCCTAACTATTCCTAAGGTTCAACTGGGAGTTTCACCGTATCGAATCTTTGCCAAACAAATCCATAATGATAATTGTACAAGTCATGCAATAACAAAATATTAAATACATAATATAAGTTGCATTATTTACACACGAACTTACCTCGCTACCAAAATATGGCTAACTATTCGATTTAGTCCACAGCCTTGTTCTTTCCTCGGTTTAGGCCCAGACTCCATTTTTCTTGATATATAATAGCAAATTTAGCTCACTTAATTATCACATTGTTTAAATCAGTCCAAAAATCATACTTTGGAAAAATTATAATTTTTCCCCTAAACTTTCACATATTTACAAATTAGTCCTTAGGCTCATAAAATGGAATGTGTCAATTTTCTTTGTTACCCAAACCTAGCTGAACCTAACACATGCTCATAACAACCCACATTTTCCTTCAAATCAGATTTTTACTACTCATTTTACAACTTTTACAAAAAGGTCCTTTTTAGGTGTTTTCATCAAAAATCACTTAGTAAAAGATGTTTATTACACATCAAACATTCATAATCTACCATGAAACATCAAAACACATGCATGTCACACATGGGTAAATTTTTAAACATGAACACTAGCTCAAATAAATGGTAGAAATAGCTAGATCGGTTGATAACAACTTCAAAAACATAAAAAATATTAAAAACGAGGCTAGGATGCACTTACAATCAAGCTTGAAAAGTGAAGAAACCCTAGCTATGGAGAGCTTCAAAGTTTCGACCCTAGCTTGAAGAAGATGAGTAAATTTTGCTTCATTTTTCCCTTTTTAATCTTTTAATTACTAAACGACAAAAATGTCCTTTTTACTAAACTTTCAAAATTTACCTATTCATGCCCATTTTTGTCCATAAAAATAAAAATTGGTCAAATTGCTATTTAAGGACCTATAATTTATAATCCAAAGCTATTTCATACTTAAAGCTTCTAGAATCTCATATTTTGTAACTTTTGCAATTTAGTCCAAAAAGTCAAATTGGACACTTATTCACAAAATTTCTTCATGAAACTTTCACGCAATCATAAAAACATGTCATGGACCTCAAAAAAATCATAAAACAAATATTTATACTTTGGATTTATGGTCTCAAAACCACTATTTCGACTAAACCCAAAATCTAGATGTTACAGTACAACATCCAATCAACAGATCTTGACTCAATAATGTTTGTATAGTCTCATTCTGTTTAAATATATGGCATGTACCTAAGTTTTGAGTCAGTTTTGTATTATAAATGGTTAAATAGAAAGTTTGAATAATTATGTTCATTTGAATTATGTATATATGGTTGGCCATTATGTATGAAATTAGCATAGTAATTTAAATGGTTGTGAATTGGAAATATAGCTCATGTTGAATTGCCAATTATACAAATTAGATGAAAATGTTGTTGAAATGGCAATGTATGAGGCTTTGGAAGTATGCTTATATGTTCAACAGGTTGAATATGGAATTGGCCAAATTGTTAAGCCATTATGAATTAGTACCACTTAGATCTTTTGAAAACAGACAATCATGTCGCGAAATTGGATCCTTAATGTCACGACAATGAATCAACAGTAAGTTGACAAGGAATCGGCAGTAAGTTATGTCGCAATCTAGAACCCTCAAAGTTGTGATGTCAACCTGATACTTTACAAACTTTACATTTTGGTCCTAATTCAATCTTGAGTTGGCAAAATAGCTTTTGTAAGCTCGTACAAGACTCGAATATTATTGAAAAACATATTGTGAATGTCTAATGTAGTTAGTAGCATGTGTAAAAGGTTAAATTGGATCATAGTTGCTTCAAAAGCGAATGTGGCATTCCGTAACTGAAACCCGACAATTGGGTCAGGTTTGGGGTGTCACATTTTTTATATGATGTACTATTGTTAGTTTTATGGTTATATACAAAATTGCTTTTTCACATATTACCCTTTCATATATTACCAATCACCAAAATAAAATTACCCTTTTCATATATTGAAAGTTTTATGCATATATACAAAATATTTGAGTGAAAAGAATGAAAAATGGTCTAATATATATGCATAAAACTTTGACGACGTATTGTTTGGACGTATTGTTCTTTGATGATGTCAATCGCATTCGAAGAAAGGTTTTTGAAATTATCTTACAACCATCTCATCTCTATTCGGTCATCTTGAAACTTATTTGGCACCTTCCTTAAAAATGCCTTGCCTTTATCGAGAACGACCACTGATGTAACACCCCTTACCCCTATTCGACGTCGGAACAGGGTACGAGGCATTATCGGACATAAACACAAGAAAACATACATTATCAAGTCATAAATTTTGCGTCCAAATTAAAACCATTAATGTTCCATCATAACATCCCTTATACAAGCCTACGAGGCCCGAAACATGCTTTGGAAGTGGTTCAGGATTAAACCGAGAACTTAGGGAATTTTTAAAAAACTTAGAAAAATTTTCATGTTACAGGGGTCACGCGCCCATGTGGGTTCGGGACATGCCCATGTGACCTTGGACACAACCGTGCTATAGGCCGTGTTTAAATTAGGGTGCTCTCTGACTTGTGCCACAAGGCCGTGCCACATGCCAGTGTGCTCAATTTTGGACATTCTGTTTTGCAACAATTAAGGTGCAGGGGACACACGGCCAAAACACATGCCCGTGGGGCAGACCGTGTGTCACACATGGCCTAGACACACGCCCGTGTGTCTACTCGTGTGGACAAAAAAATAAGGCTATTTACCAAGCCAATTTGCCACCCTCACTTGCACACATCAACACAACATCACATGGCACAATTTCAAGCATTTAAAAGCACCTAAGCAACCACAACCAAGACAATAGCATGCCATTCTCATGCCATTATTTATCAAACTTAGAACTTCAACCTTTCCACACCAATTCATACAAGATTCCACATTCATGGTTAAAACATATCAACTTTATATCTTTGCCTAACATATTCACTACATTTATTAATCCCTAAATCAAACATACAAATTTCACATTCATTAGGCATACCATAATCATATCACCATAGATATTGACACATATATGAATATACTTAGGCTTGTAATCATGTTAGCCAATATGAGCCAACTTACATGGCCAAATAGCAAAACAAACCTTTGACAATCACAAGCCAACACATTAGCTACAATCACAATGACACATTAACAAAATGACTAACATGTTCATATGCAAATAATACAAAGCATTATTCATACACTTGGCATACAAATATCTTAACAAATATTAACATAAATGTCATTATAAATTCATAAATACAGCTTACTCAATCCCAATCTTACCAACAGCTCATCATATAAGTAACATAAAACATTTCAACATGAATGTCATTAACTTCATGAGTATAATTTACTCAATCACATTCTTACCTATAGCTCATCTCATGAATAACATAACATATATCAACATGAATGTCATTAAAAATTCATAAATGTCATATGAACATAAATGTCATTTAATATCAACATAACACATGTCAACATAATTGTCATATACTAATGGCTCATCATATGAATTTCATAACACATGTCAACATAATTGTCATGTACCAATAGCTCATCGTATGAATAACGTCACACATATCAACATAAATGTCATTTAAGCTTCATAAGCACAACTTGCTCAATCACAATCTTACCAATTGTTCATCATATACTGAGTTCATTTTCTTTGAGTTTTTCGTACGTACCTGTACCAACTCGTAACATAATCATATACTTTCTCACCTTTGACATACCCATTGAATTTCCCATTGAACCATTTGGAATACTAAAGGATACTCGGGGATCTCGTACACACAGTACCATACCAATGTCATATCCCAGATATGGTCTTACATGTAATCTCGTATCGATGCCAATAGCCCAGCTATGGTCTTACACGAAATCTCACATCAATGCCATATCTCAGATATGGTCTTACATGAAGTCTCATATCAATGTCATATCCCAGATATGGTCTTACACGTATTCTTAGTGACCCTAATGTCATGACATTTGTATCCTAACTATTCCTAAGGTTCAACCGGGATTTACTCGCTTGTCGAAACTTCGTCAATTTCATCCATAGAGTCAATCATACAATTCATGCAATAACAAAGCATTATAAATACAATTATAATGTTGCATTATTTACATGCAAACTTACCTCGACATAAAAATGGTGAAAAGGACTAAATTGTCAAATACTCATTTTTCCCTCGTTCTAGGTCTAAACCTCGTTTTTCTTGATCTATAATATCACATTTAACTCATTTATTATTCATATTATTCAATTCAGTCCAAAAATCTTATTATGGAAAAATCATATTTTTGCCCCTAAACTTTTGACATTTTATAATTTAGTCCCTAGGCTCGTAAAATGAATTTCATTAAATTTTTTCAAAGCCCAAGCTTAGCCGAACCTATTTCATGCTCATAACAGCCCACATTTTTCATTTAATCACACTTTTACAACTCATTTTATGTCCTTTTAAGCATTTTCACCGAAAATCACTTAGCAAAAGTCGTTTAACAAATCATAAACATGCATTTTCTACCATCAAACATCAAAATACACAAATATTTATCATGGGTAAAATTTTAGACTTTGATTATGTCTTAAATTAGTGGTAGAAATAGATAGATCATGTTACAAGGATTTCAAAAACATAAAAATCATTAAAAACGGGGCTAGAATGGACTTACAATCGAGCTTAGAAGCTTGCAAAACCCTAGCCATGGTTTCTCCATGTAAGTTTCGGCCATGGGTTAGAAGATGGGCGAAAATTGGCTTTTAATTTGGCTTTTTAATTCATTTAATTACCAAATTACCAAAATGCCCTAAATGAAAAACTTTAGAATTATACCAAACCATGTCCATTTTTGTCCACCAACTTAACCAATTGTCTAATTACCATTTAAGGACCTCCAATTTAAAATCTCATAGCAATTAGAAACCTCTAACATATAGAATTCAAGTTTTGCACTTTTTGCAATTTAGTCTTTTTGACTAAATTGAGTGTCCAAGCGTCAAAATTTTCGAACAAAATTTTCACGAAATCGTTCCATAAAATTGTAGACCATAAAAATATAATAAAAATGAATTTTTATTCATCAAATTTTTGGTCTTGAAACCACTGTTCTTACTAGACCCAAAATCAGACTGTTACAACTGACCCTGTAATGATTGGCTTATCCATAGGTAAACTGAGTTGTAAAGCTACGTCCTCAAGTGTGATTGTACACTCACTGCACGAAAGATGGAATGTGTGTGTCTCGAGTCTCCATCTTTCCACCAACACGTTGATAATTGCAGGATCCAATTTATAGATCCCGAGTATATAAGACGCATGTAAGAATCTTGCATTTTGCAAATAACCACAAATTTTAGTGGGTGCACTATTTGATAAATTGAGTATGAAATCTTCCAAAACACGATCATTCGCCTATTTATATCAATAAAATAAAATAATTTAAAAACTTTAAAATTAACTTAATTGAAAATCACTAAATTTAAAAATTTTCCTTACCATTACTAGTTGAGCGGTGAAAATGTGCTTGTCGTCAAAACGAATAAAAGGACTTGTCAGTCGTGAAAAATTAATCGAAATGAATGATCTATGAAATAAAATAAAACTACAATATTTTTATAGAAATTTGTTGGAAAAATTCGAACAAATCTCGAGAAAATTGAGAGTTTAGAGAGAATGAAGAGAGTTAGATTTGAGTGAAAAGAAAGAAAAATGGTCTAGTATTTATAGGAAATTAAAGTTATCATTGGACTGTTTAAAAATTTTACCATTTGCGTGTATGAATTTTTACCGTTGGGGAAATGACTGTTGGAGGAAAGTACGTCTAGATGAGTGTGCTTTCACACACTCTCTCCAAAATTGACATATTTCTCTAAATCTTCAAAAAAATGACCTACATGACCAATTAACAAAAAAAAGGCATATTTAAACAATTTAGCCTTTTTTTTAGTCTTTCAAATTCTAATTTTTATTAATTTTAGATAAAAATTATAATTTTTGTGATTTTTTATGTTTTTAAACAATTTTAAGGAAAATTACTAGATTTCACCACATAGCACAACCTTACGTACCACATGGTGAAGTTAACAGTGTTTATACGGAAATTGACTTTTGAATGGCTTAATTGATTGTCTATATTCGATTAAAAATTTAATTGAGTGTTATTTTTAATTGAGAGTTCAATTAATTATTGAATAATGTTATAAATTATATAATAAGCATAAAAAATTAAAATATGTATTATTATATTAATATTTATATATTTTTATAATTAAATTTAAATAAAAATATTTCTAAAAATTATTTTATCTCTTACATATAAACAAAAACTGGTTGTCGGGGTGGCCAGATTTTGCGAACCAGCCGATCCATGTGTTGCTCTAAGTGGGACCAAAGGGACAACTCAGCCTACATCAGGTTCTCATGTCCTTAGAAACAACTCAAAACAGACACCTCCCCTATAAGGTACACTCCTTTTTTTCTATGCAAAATAAGAGAGCCCTTATGCCTTGTCCTTTTGCACATCCCAAACCATTTATTCCTGTAAAATATAAAATTAAGGCAATTAGTAATATTTGTTTAAAAAATATAAATAAAATTAAGGCAATTATTAGTTATAATTTCGACCAAAAATAATCTTTAGTTTTAAAACTAATTCATTATTGAAAAAGATATATTAAATTTTAAAATTTTAGAATCAAGTATTATTTTATTAATACCTAATAGGTCCTATTCTATAACATGAATTTAATGTGTGAAGGGGCAATAAGGTCAATTGGATAGTGCACCTGACCGAAATTAGCATCTTGGACCGTCTCATCGGAAGGAAATGTAGGGGTCCACAATTTTAAGGGACCACTCCCTCTCACTCTCACATAATAATGCGTCCAAAATTTTCATCTGATAACTGACCTGCATCACAAAAATACAAAACCAGGATGGATCTGTAGAAAATTTTATTTAGGTGAAGTTGATTTTTTTTATTTTTTATTTGTTTAAGTCTTAAATAGCGATTTAACCATTTTATTTATACATGCTAATGGACCAAAAAAAAAAAAATTGTCTGCCAATGAAATTAAAGCACTGGTTTCTGTAAGTACTTGTTCCCAATGCCATGCTCCGCAATCTTCACCTCTTCAGTTTAGTCCAGTTCTTTTACTCTGTTGTTTCATTTTTGGGGGGTTGATAATTGAGATTCTATTATAAAGCAATCTGTTCTGACTACTGAAAATCTTAAGTCACATTTCACGCTTACAAACAACCACATCGTTTACTGCACCTTTTTCACTTAATTTCTATTTCTTCCATCTTTCAATAATTTCCCCAAATCTTTGAGTATCAGAGATTCTTCGGCTCGGCAGAAAATTGTACAGTGCAACTGCAGCTGCACTGAAGAAGCAAATTTGGGTTGGGGCACTTTTATTTAAATAAAACGTATTTCTTCTAACAACCCAAGGAGATAAACAAAAGGGTGTCTCAGCTTTTAGGCCTTAAACCACAATCATCCATAGTGTGCTAATTTTATTAAAGCGAAGATTAAAGAAAAGAGACAAGAGCCGGATTCTCTGAAGTAGGGGCCCTTTATAGCTCTTTTCTTTAATATACAAATCAAAAGATTTTTGTTCCTATCGTATAATAATTCCAAACCAAAGATTCAGCCTCAGCGGTGCTTGTAATATATGATCAATCAAAACTCATGTGGGATTTTTCTCTCAATAAAAAAATATATATATATATATTAAAGGAAACACGATTGAGATTTGAGGATTGCAGTTACAAAAGCTCCAGTCACGTGAGCTACGTTGGCTATGGTGTCTTCTTCTTTAAAGTTCACCCAAACCTTTCTTCAGAATTTACTCCCCTTGCCTATGGCCATTATCATCCTTCCATTTTTATCTTTTATCTCTTCTCTTCTTTCCCATCTTCCCCTGTAAATATTACTGTTTCTTCTTTTGGCTATGGAGTTTAAGCTTTTGTTTCACTTCCTCTGTTTCCTCCATTTTTTGTTATCGATATCAGGGGCAACGAGAGAGCAAGCAGACGGAAACCCAGACAGGGGAGCTCTGGTTTCCTTCAAAAGAGGGCTTCAAAAACCTCATTTTCTATCATCATGGAACCAAAAAATCCATTTCTGCAAGTGGGATGGTGTCACATGTCGGCTCGGCCGAGTCACCTCGCTTTCTCTTCCATCTCGGTCCTTGGCAGGTTCTCTCTCTCCGTCCCTTTCGTCCCTCTCAAACCTCACCCTCCTAGACCTGTCCTCTAACTCCTTCTTTGGCCAAATTCCGACTGAGTTGGCCGAGTTGACTCTCCTCGAGACCCTCAAACTCGGGTCTAACTCTTTCACCGGAAATATCCCTCCCGAGCTGGGCAGCCTGAATGCACTTCGTACGCTAGAACTTTCCACCAATGCACTCACTGGCACAGTGCCGGCTAAGCTTGAACAGTTAACTCAGCTACAGTTCTTGGACCTGGCTAACAATTTCCTTTCAGGTTCTTTCCCTTCAACACTCTTTAAAAACCTTCAGTCTTTAACCTCTCTGGATATTTCCAACAATTCTTTCTCTGGTAATATCCCGCCTGAAATTGGTGAGCTAAAAAACCTGACCGCTCTTTACATTGGAATCAACCAATTTACGGGGAAAATACCACCTGATATTGGTAAACTTTCACTCCTTGAGAACTTTTTTTCACCCTCTTGTTCCATAACAGGACCTTTGCCTGAACAACTATCCAATCTAAAATCACTCACCAAGCTCGACCTTTCTTATAACCCATTGAAATGTTCCATTCCAAAGTCTATAGGAAAGTTACAGAATTTGACTATATTGAACCTCGTCTACACCGAGCTCAATGGTTCAATACCAGCGGAGCTTGGGAACTGCCGGAATTTGATGATGTTGATGCTGTCTTTCAATTCGCTGTCCGGGTCCTTGCCTGAGGAGCTTTCAAGTTTGCCTATGCTGACGTTTTCTGCTGAAACGAACCAGCTTTCTGGGCCACTGCCACCTTGGCTTGGGAAATGGACCCAGGTGGAGTCTTTGCTACTTTCAAACAACCACTTTTCAGGTAACATCCCTCCTGAAATTGAGAATTGCTCAAGGCTTAAGCACCTTAGTTTGAGCAATAACAAGTTGTCGGGTTCGATACCAAGAGAGTTATGCAATGCAGAATCACTCTTTGAGGTTGATCTCGATGGTAATAACCTTTCGGGTACCATTGAGAATGTGTTTGTGAACTGTAGAAATCTTGCTCAATTGGTTTTGCTTAATAATCACATTAATGGTTCAATCCCAGAGTATCTTTCAGAACTTCCATTGATGGTTATTGACCTTGACTCCAACAATTTCACTGGCACCATTCCTGTGAGTTTATGGAGTTCAAATAGTTTGATGGAGTTTTCTGCTGGAAATAATATGCTAGAGGGGACTCTGCCAGTTGATGTTGGAAATGCGGTTACATTGGAAACGCTCGTTCTTAGCGGTAATCGTTTGAAGGGAAGTATACCAAAGGAGATCGGCAATCTCACAGCTCTTTCTGTGCTAAACTTGAATTCGAATTTCTTGGAAGGAAATATACCTGTTGAAATTGGATACTGCAAAGCATTGACAACGCTGGATCTTGGAAACAACAATTTCAGTGGATCAATTCCCATGGAACTTGCAGACCTTGATCAGCTGCAGTGCCTGGTTCTTTCTCACAATAATCTATCCGGTTCCATCCCTTGGAAACCATCTTCATATTTCCATCAGGCTAATCTGCCCGACTTGAGCTTTGTGCAGCATCATGGAGTATTCGATCTGTCACACAATAGGTTGACTGGTCCCATACCTGAAGAATTGGGAAACTGTGCAGTGGTGGTGGATCTTCTTCTCAACAACAACATGCTTACTGGCAGGATTCCAGGATCACTTTCTCGTTTGACAAATCTTACAACTTTGGATTTGTCTGGAAATTTGCTGACAGGTCCTATTCCTGTTGAATTCGGTGACTCTCTCAAGCTTCAGGGCTTGTATTTGGGGAATAACCATCTTACAGGAACCATCTCTGAAAGCTTAGGTCGTGTGGGTAGTTTGGTAAAGTTAAATTTGAGTGGCAATAGGTTATCTGGTGTAGTTCCTGCAAGTTTTGGGAACTTGAAAGAGCTTACTCACTTGGATTTAAGCAATAATAAGCTTGCCGGTGAGCTACCTTCGTCATTGTCCCAGATGCTTAACCTGGTGGGGCTCTATGTTCAGAAGAATAGGCTTGCTGGTGAGATACATAACCTGTTCTCAAATTCCGTGTCTTGGAAGATTGAAGACTTGAATTTGAGTAATAACATTTTCTATGGAAGCTTGCCCCAATCTTTGGGCAATTTGTCTTATTTGATGTACTTGGATCTTCATGGAAATAAATTTACTGGTGCCATTCCTCCAGAAATTGGTAACTTGATGCAACTAGAGTATTTTGATGTATCCGGAAACAGATTATCCGGACAGATTCCAGAGGAAGTGTGCGGTTTGTTCAGTCTGTTCTACTTGAATCTAGCAGAAAACCAGTTGGGAGGACCTGTGCCCAGAAATGGTATTTGTCAAAACCTGTCAAAAATCTTTCTAGCTGGGAACAATGATCTGTGTGGAAGAATTACAGGTTTGGAGTGCCAGATCAGAAATTCTGAAAGATCTTCTTTGTTAAATGCCTGGGGGCTTGCAGGGATTGTGGCTGCTAGTGTCTTTATCATTTTTGCTTCAGCCTTTGCTGTACGCAGATGGATTATGCGGAGTGGCCAGCTGAGTGATCCAGAAGAAATTGAGGAAAGCAAATTAAACAACTTCCTGGATCAAAATCTCTGCTTCTTGAGCAGCAGCAGCAGGTCAAAGGAGCCGCTGAGCATCAATATAGCGACATTTGAGCAGCCACTCCTGAAACTCACACTCGGTGACATCCTTGAGGGAACCCATCACTTTTGCAAGACCAACATAATCGGAGATGGAGGCTTTGGAACTGTTTACAAAGCTAAGTTGCCTAGTGGGAAGACTGTTGCAGTTAAGAAGCTAAGCCAGGCCAAAACACAAGGCAATCGAGAATTCATAGCTGAAATGGAAACCTTGGGAAAGGTGAAGCACCAAAATCTTGTTCCATTGCTTGGATACTGTTCTTTGGGTGAGGAGAAGCTCCTTGTTTACGAATACATGATCAATGGAAGTTTGGATCTTTGGTTGAGAAATCGCAGTGGAGCTCTTGATGTCCTTGATTGGTCCAAACGCTTCAAAATCGCTGTTGGTGCTGCTCGGGGACTAGCATTTCTTCACCATGGTTTCATTCCCCACATCATCCATAGAGATATCAAAGCCAGCAACATCTTACTCAGTGAAGACTTTGAAGCAAAAGTTGCGGACTTCGGGCTGGCAAGACTGATTAGTGCTTGTGAAACTCATGTTAGTACTGATATAGCAGGGACTTTTGGTTACATTCCACCAGAATATGGACAGAGCGGTAGGTCCACTACAAAGGGAGATGTTTTCAGTTTTGGTGTGATACTACTGGAATTGGTGACTGGGAAAGAGCCAACAGGCCCTGAATTTAAAGAGATTGAAGGAGGGAATTTAGTTGGATGGGTGACTAAGAAGATAAAAAAGGGTCAGGCTGCAGATGTTTTAGATCCTGTGGTTATGGGTGTGGATTCAAAGCAGATGATGCTTCAGGTGCTCAGTATTGCTGCAGTTTGCCTGGCCGAGAATCCTGCTAACAGACCTACCATGCTTCAAGTGTTGAAGCTCCTCAAAGGGATCCACAAGGAGTAACTGTCTTTCTGCCTGGAAATGTGACACTTTTCTTTATTAATAATCCTGTAAAGTATGAAGAAGTTAGAATGTGCACGGTGTAAGGTTTCAGTTGCTAATCTAATTATGCATCTTGAGACTGTCTCTTGTCAATTCCCATATTTGATAGTCTTTATCATTTCTTCCACTTTTCTGTAAATCAATATTCTAGCAATTAGGAGTATTGCAATGCAAGCAGAGAAGTCTCATATCATCCGTGCTTTACAACTCACAGTTGCAATGTATGTTTGCTTTGAATCCTAGCTTGAAACCATTTTAAGACCGAGGCCTAGATTTCTTGTTTCCTTTTTAACTGCTTTGAGTAGGAATATTGAATGAATAGGCGATGAGGGGGAATATGATCTATTTCAGTCAGGTTTTACATTTCCTTGGCCTAATTAGCAGAAATGAGAGTACTAAACTATCTTTGAGTTGCCTGTTTCTACTGAGCAAATAAATAAAATTGGTAAGCCAAATCCAATTGGCACCTGCACTTGTCCTCCTCATTCTTCCATAAAATCTAAGACCTGACAATCAAGAAGCATGTTTACCTATGTTCTAATGTTAAAAGTATGTCTTAGGTTTCAGTTTGATAGAGAGAATTGGTAATAAGTTGATGCTCTAAGTATGCTTACAGAACAGGCGAATCTGGATTGGCGTATGTTCTTTATAAATATATATCATTATGAGACATGTCTGAAAGGGAAGCATGGCAAGAGTGAGTGAGAATTTAGTAGATATTTAAATTTGTTGTGACTAATAAGGTGGTGCAGTGCAGTGTTTGTTGACACCGCTTGCTAGAAGCTTGACATAGATGGTGGTTGCATGTTACATGATAATGTGGAGCAGGTAGTAAAGATACATGCTCCCTAATGCTTAAATTAATTTGATTCTCAACATTGCAGTCTTTTTTTCCATATAAACACACTGTAGATTATATACCTCCAAATTTTAGTACTGTAAAATTGTTAAAAAAGAGATTATTAGTTTGTATATTTGTGCGATACATTAAAGGTTTTAAGTGATTATATTGTAATGTGAAGTCTAAGTTGAAGATAATTGAGATTAATTAGTAAGGGTTTTATTGTTATGAATTTAACTAATATATTTTTTAACATTAATCTCATTATAGATTGAAATCATATTTACTCTTTTTAATATAATGTCTAGAACTATTCATAATTTTCCTCTAATTCTTATAAAAACTAATTATATTTTAAATTAAAAATTTAAACTTAAAATAATTATTTAAAATTAAATAATGATGTTAAACTCACTTGGAGTAAAGATGAGAAACATAAATGGGTTTGAGATTGATTATATAAACAATTCTAAGCATATGTACACCTCTTTCAACAAATCATTTAATTTAAAATGACTCTAATTTTATTTTTAATTTTTCCTAACAGCCAATAACATCCTAAATTTACATGACCATAAAACCAACTTTTTTAATGCATCGTTTAAAATTAAATTAAATAACTATTTAAATATGTTGTTCACCGTTTTTTAATATATATATATATATATATATATATATATATATATATAATAATTTAACCCAATAGATAATAAATAAAAAAAACTTCAAAAATAAAAATGTCAATATTTGAAATTTACACGATACCGATTATTAACTTAAAAAATAACACAACTAATTTTCATCATTTGTTCTTTTCCTTCGCATTCTCCCTTCCCTCGCTCTAAGGGGTAAAAAAGAATAAAGCGATAATGCAAAAAAGTCAAAAACAACTTTTAATAAAAAATCAAAAATATCATTTCATCCTCTAGATTTGATTGTTAATCGCGCTGATGCTGTTGACGAAAGCTCTCAAAAGTAGGGGTGAGTAAAACTCGATTCGACTCGAAAAAATCAAAAAAAATTTGAATTTCGAATTAAACAAATCGAATTATTCGAGTTAATCGAGTTATTCGAGTCAACTCAAATTTTTTTTTTGAATTTCGAGTTCGAATCGAGTTAAGTTTTCGAATTCGAATAACTCGAATAATTCGAATATTAAAATATAATATTTTATATTTTTACCCCAAACTCCCAAACCTTTTTACTTTTCCCTCAAAATTTTTACTCCTTCCCACTTTTCCCCCAAAACTTTTATTCCCCTCCCATCCCAACCCTCCAATCTACCCAAAATCTATTTCCCACCAAAATTTTACTCTCCCATTTACTTTTTCTCAAAATTTTACTCCAAAAAACCTTCAAAACTTTTTATTTCCCCCCCAAATTTTTACTCCCTCCCACTTTTCCCCTAAAACTTTTACTCCCTTCCCATCCCACTCCCCATCTACCCCAAACACATCCCCCCCAAATTTTTTTTTATATTTTCCTTCCAAAATTTTACTCCCCTATTTACTTTCCCTCAAACTTTTATTCCCCAAAACTTCTTATTTTCCCCCTAAACTTTTACTTCTCACCTTTTACCCTCAAATAAAAAATCAAAATTATCCAAAAAAAATCACTAAACATAAATAGCAATAGTTTTATTTATATCTACTATTTATATTATTAAATTAAATTTCACATTTTATATTATTTATATTATTGAATTGTTTAGTCATATTGAATATTTATATTAAAATTGAATTATTAATTATGCCATAAAATATTCGTATTAAAATTTTATATTGGTATCAATTTCATATTTTATCTTTAAAATAACTTTTATTAAAAATTACGTTTTTACATTTAATATATATTTTAATTCCAAAATACATAGTGACAAGAATCTGAAGATAATTGAAATAACTAAGCAAGCAAAGAAGCTAACCCGTATATAAAAGATTAATACATAAATTATGAGGTGATAAAAGTTAATAAAATTTTGATTAAGGTGGACAAATTTTATTACGATGGGTGATAGTGGTTACAAGGACCCAAAATTATTTTTTAAAATTTAACTCGAACAAATATATTCGATTCGATTCGATTCGAATTCCACCTCACTCGACTCGATTCGAGAAAATTTCAAATCAAATTAGGATGATAAAATATGATTCGTCAACTCGATTAACTCGAAATTTTTTCATTCGATTCGATTCGATTCGATCGAACGCTCACCCCTACTCAAAAGTGACCACAAGGGCAATATGTTAACATGGGTACTACGTCAGCAAAACAATTACAAAAAGAAATATTTTCTTTAATTAATTAAAATTTATGTATAGAATGAATTTAGATATAAGGACTCGTTTACTCAAAAAGGTTTATTTATAAATAAAATTACTAAAATTAGTCAATTAAAACATTATTTACAAAAAATAGCAAACTTTGGTAAAACGCGTCTACGTGACCGCGTTTAAGGAGAAAATTTACAGCAAAGCGTGCCCTTAGGAAAGCGCTTTGCTCCGTATTTTTATATTTAGGGATATTTGCATGTTTAGTCTTTAGGGTTTTTTAGGGTTAAGGTTTTGTTAAAATAAATTAAGGTTTAGTGGTTATTTTTTAAAAATAGGTTATGGTTTAAAGTTTTAGTAGATTTTAAAAATAAATCGAGATTTAGTGTTATTTTGTAAAAATTATTTAAATTAGGTTTATGGTTTTAAATAAATTAAGTAAATTAGGGTTCTAGGGTTTTAAATAAATAAAATTAGGATTTTAAATAAATTAAACTAGGATTTATGATATTTAAATAAATAAATTAAATTAGGGTTTAGGGTTAAAATGAATTAAATTAGGGTTTAGTTTTTTAAAAAATAATATTGTGTTTATTTTTTTAACAAAATTGACTATTTTGACCCTGAAAAAATAATTTTGAGAAGACATTTTCTGAACAAATAGTGTCAAAAAAACTTCAAGAAGGATGTACTGTCAGCAAAATTACAGAAAAAAGCTCCCACGTGGATGCTCTTTTCTCTGATGAGTTCTGAAAAATATTTTGAGAAGACATTTCTGAACAAATAGTGTCAAAAACGCTTCAAGCAGGATGCACTGTCAGCAAAATTTCTGAAAAAAGCTCCCATGCGGACGCTCTTTTTCTACAGTAGTTCTTGGAAAAAATAATTTTGAGAAGACGTTTCTGAACAAATAGTGTCAAAAACGCTTCAACCAGGATGCAATGTTAGCAAAATTTCAAAAAAAAAAAAACTCCCATGTGGACGCTCTTTTTCTACAGTAGTTCATGCTTAGCCTTAGGCTATAAACGAGGCAAATATCATTCTCAGGTTGCATAAGTCACAGCAAGAAAAATTAGAGAGACTAAGCAGAATTGAAGATGAGTGAACGTATTAGTGCTATTATTTACTATGATGGTAAGGTCTGTGACACCAAGAACAATGTTGTTTTTTATCAGAGAACACAGCGCGAATAGTTTTTAACCAGAGTATAGATTTTACAGAATTTCATAAAAGAATTAGGCGCAAAATCTTCGGAACGACACCAAGTAGGGTTTCTTCTATTAAGTATTGATTTTGTGTTTTGATTGATCCCGTGACATACAATGCATTTGATATCAAAGGTGTTCGTAGCTTTGAGATGATGGTGCAAACTCATCTCGATAGTGGATTACCCTATCTTAAGTTATATGTTCAATTTTCATCACCAAATAAAACATTTGCGACTTCGACATCAACTGCTGTTCGAGAGGAATACACGACCCCTAACGGACACTCCGTTAGTGGGAGGCAGAACACGGAAGCACTCGTGTTTGGTGGCAGTATGGAAAATAAAACTCTTGCACGACATTCGGTTAGTGGATGGGACATGCACATCGGTGGGTCGATGTTCGATAATGGAAATAAGTATTGGGGAATGACATCAACTTCTAGTGGTTAGAAACCCACATCTAATTAGGGACGTTACGAAACATCCACAAGAATGGATGATGTACTCCTACAACGTCCACCGGTGAGGGACCTCGTACGTTACAGATCATAGTGGGTTGGATGATGAGTCCGATGTGGATCCACCTCGAGAGCCGGCCCCGATGGTGCAGAAGTTGCATTATTTTCTGAACCGGAGCCTGTTCCATCCGAACCTGAAGACGTTGAAGGGGGTTCAGATGAAGAAGAAGAAGATCTGCGATTCAGGGCGTACTCGACTCCAACTTACATGCATAATGTCGACATATCGGCAGAGGATGCGTTAGAGTTTCCAAAGCTCCCACACAAAACCCGTGACCATACAAGTTCGTCATTCAATTCGGGTGATTTGAAAGTTGGTAAGGAGTTTTCCAGTAACGGTAGTTTTCTTGGTGCTTTGAAACA